>JAPSGF010000002.1:42249459-42589434 GCA_035772895.1 Perdix hodgsoniae
GGACGTTCGTGCCACCGAGCACCCGAGCGCGGTGCTGTTGCGGTCTGGACGGCTCTGGGTATGGGGGGGGGGAAGCGCGCGTCTTCCCCGATCCGAGGCCCGGCCGCGGCCGTGCGGGCTCCGCGGGCCCAGCGCCGGGACGGCCGGCCGCTCACCTGGGCGCCGTGCGGCGGGGAGCGCCGCTTCTCTCCGGGGGGTCCCACCTGCCGCAGCACCGCGCTCGGGTGCTCGGTGGCACGAACGTCCGAGTTTGCGCCGGCAGCCCGGGGGCTTGCTTCGTAAACTTCTCGGTGGAACATGGCGGAGCGCGTCCCGCCGTGTGCCGTCCGACAGCCCGAAACGGCGGCCGCGTTCTATCTGACCCCCCGGGGTCTCGGGGCGAGCAGCTTCGTCCGCCCGCTGCTGAAACTCGGAGGAAACCGGGTGCCCGCTTTTGGGAGCCGCAAGTTGTGTTGATTGGCCACCGCTGGGACAGGAGGCCCGTGGCCAAACGCGGTCTGTGAGGAGGGCATTTTGCCCCTGCGGTGCCGAGCGCGGCTGCGTGCCCCCCACCCCGAGTGGACCTGGAGGGGAGCACCTCGTCTTGAGCTGCTCCTGGCGTGTGTAGGCATGGCCGATAATGAAAGTAAGGATAACTCAGCTATTTTTAGTGTTTGCCATTCCTCTGAGATGTTTTTGCCCCGGTGCAAGTTTTTTAACAAAGAAATGCAAAGTGTGTTGCGTCCAATAAGAGCGTCATCCCTGTGACGAAAGCCTAGGAGTTCCTAGAAGCAGCACCCACATGCGGAGGGCCAAAGGGCTTTGGCAGGGCTGGAGTGTGGCCTTTACAAACACGGCACCACTAGCGCTTTCCTCCCTGTCTCCCTCTCCCAGAACGTGATGTGATGGTGAACCTTGTACTGAGAGTGCTGTCCATCCGCAGGGCAGCCCACCGGGCCTGGCCGTGTACTGGCAGCACTCCAGACTGACAGAGGCGGCTCTGCATGCACAGGTCCCTGCGTGGCCCCTTCCGTTTCCACCACACCGCGCTGCAGGCCAGTGTGTGCCTTATCAAAACTTTCCAAACTGAGGGCTGTGGACTGCAAATGCCTCAAGCTCTCTGTGCCCTGCCGAGGGTAGTGAGACACTACTACCTGGTTGTGTCCTTTTGCTCCGGAGTAGATGAGTGGTGTGTGTTGATGACATCGTGCTGCTCCGTACCTTGTCGTGTCTGTGCATCACCGTATGCATGGCCCACAGTGCTGTGTTGATTCATCCGAACAGAACTTATGTTCCAATGTCTACTCGGGCATGAAATCTCCTTGCCCACTGTCTTCAGAGACGGCTGGGGATGATAGAAGGCCCGTGACCACCAGGTCAGGCAAAGCGTTGGGAATTCTGGAGCACTGTGCTGCCAGCTAAGCAAACCTCGTTAAACACTTTCAGTGTTGTTCTTTTCTCACTACGAAAAGTGAGGAGCTGTAGCACTACGAGTGCTGAAGTACAACAGAACAGAAATTATTCAGTTTTGCCTTTTCTTTCTGTAAGGGCTCTTGCTTTCTAATTTAGTTGGTGGATTTCACTGAAGCATAAAGTATGATGTAAGTGGACGATAGGTACTGCCACATCCTTGGGCTGAGGTTAGGTTTCCTTTCCCCTCAGAAACCGAGATGCTGACATGCCCATGACAGAGGAGTAGGAACACCCGTTGTCAGACTGCTGGAAAAAGTTTGTTTGGCAGCAGTATGAAAAACAGGAAACTTTGCAGATTCATTTAGAGCCACTGAGCTTCACACCGGGCCTACATGGCAAACTTCTGCTGGCACAGCTCTGTCTGCGAGCGCTGTGACGAGGTGTGACCCGTGACTGACATAGCTGTGCCAGCAGAAGTCCCTGCTGTAGATGCAGTTATCTGCAGAAGTGCGCTTTTACTGATAGGGCTTGTTTTCGTTTTTAAGGGTGTTTTTCCCTGTAGTGGTGGTGGTGTCATTGCCAGCAAAGCACAGCACCTTTAGGGCGTAAGGAGTTGGTGTGTCTGGCTCCGAGGGGACACCAGCAGCCTGTGATCTGTGCGGGCGGCTCTCCTCTCCCCGCCCCAGGTATCAGGAGCTCGGGAGCGTCTGCAGTAGCGATTGTCCTGCTGAAGTAAGTGGTGTTATGACTGCTCCTTGTTTTCTTTCTTTGCGAGGATCTTTGTAAAGCTTCATTTCGGGAGATAAGCTGGTGGTTTTTTTTTTATTGTTTGGATTCTGGCTGTTTTTCCTTACTGGTCTTGCTTTTATAAAAAGCAGGGCAGGCTTTGCTCTGAGCCTGCCAAGCACAGCAATATTCAGCTCTCACACCAGTCCTGCAGAAATCAGCCAGAGGACGATCCCAACGCATCTGTGGACTGTGGAGGTAAAATGAAAGGGAGAAAAGTTAATTAATTTGCACACCGGGGTGAGTCTTTACTTTATTTAAACCTAAAGCATTCAAAGAAAACCTGACATTGAGGTAGGTCTCTGCAGCTGCTGTCTTCCTTGTTCAGAGTCAGTGTGCACAAATGGGAAGGTGCATTTTCTTTTTTCTTTTTTCTGAGAACATTTTGCTTTCAGTGGGTTGCATCGGTGACAAGCACAACTCTTGAGCAAATTTCCTGTAACAGATGTGCTAGATCAGCCTTATGGAGACTTTTAGGTTGCTGAAAGTTTAGAAGGGGGGATGCATACAAATAAATGGTTTGCTTTCTGGGAAGCGATCTGTGAGTTCAGAGGGCCTGTGAGGCATTGGGTGTCACCTGCTCTGCAGGGCTCCAGGAGCCAGCATCACCTTGGATGTGTTGTTAGAGAGCATAAGACAGCACTGGAGAGGTGTTTAAAAACGAAGTTAAGTACCTCTTATGCATACCTTCTGAATCTAATTCAGGAGGATTTGCTGTGGATTTGCTACTTAAAGCGTTAAATACTAAGCTTCTGCTAATATTTTTTAAAATTCAGTGCTTCTTTTGACAATGGCCTGTAACAAAGCTTGTGTACTTGTTAACTGCTTTGCTTCCTTCAGTCTCACAGAGTATTTCTTCTGCCTTAAGCAGATTAGTTAGAGCTGTGAAAACATCCATGGTTCTTGAACCTGCGGCCACTCTCCTCTGCTTTTGTCTGTGTCCCACCAGTGGCACAGGCCAGGGGAGCGAGCTGCCTGGGTGCTCCTGCCTGAACACATTTGCCCTGTCAGGTCTTCCCTCATTCCAGCCAATTGCGTAGGAATTGCGAGTAAGCCTAAGAGCTGTGAGTTCTCCCCCATTTATCAGGTTGTAAATTAACTTGGGTGTCAAAATGTGCAGGCTATTTTGAGAGGCAGCTGCCTCAGCCGAGCTGACTGCGCCGTGTTGGTGCCAGAAGGGGAAGTCCTGCTTTGCTCCCAGCCCTGACACGTGTCGGACCCTGTGCTGAACCAGTTTCCCTTGCTCACCTGGTGGCAAACAGATAAACAGCATGGGAGGCTGAGGCTGCCGGGTGCTGTTAGATCATCACGAGGTACCGTGCAACTTCACCTATTGGGCAAGCCTTTGGCTCTCATGATTTGTCTGCACAGCTTCTGCATCTCATCTGTACTAATAAAAGCAGAGGGTGTTTTAGGACATTTCTGTATCAGATGACAGCATTTCTGCACCTTAAAAGACTCATGCATCTCAGGTCTATGTCAGTAAACTTCTCGCATGTACCTCCCATCTCCCCTGAAAGCAAAGAAGCAGCTCAGAAGGGACAAAGCCAACTTTCCAGGATCCTGCATGAGGTGGCAGGAAAACTTCGTATGCAGGGTTTCCACTGGGCCTCCTTCAGGGGTGCCTTGGAGTAGACCTCGAGGTGCAGAGGTGGCAGTAGGGTTGTAGCAAAACACACAGCCTGGTTTTGTTAGAAGCTTAACAGACTCACAGAAGTGCAGTGTGATGGCACTGCACTGGATGTGACTTGGTTCCTGTTATTTGGGAGATAACTTATCTTCCAGGTTAGCACTGAAAACAACAACAGAAAACCATCTGAGATTATTCTTAAGGAAAAATCAAATGCATTGGAGGAGAATCTCATCTGAGAAGTTGCTCTGGAATCCTGTTAAGCAGAACTTTTTCAGTCACTTGCACATCTCCAGCAGAGGATCGAGAAGTGATTACATGGTGTTCAGACACAACTAGGAAGCTTTCCCTACAGGTTTCAGAAGATAGTTATTTAAACTATGATTAAAGATAGGCAGAAATGCCTTGCATGATGTTCTCCGATAAACAATTTTTTAACACCTTCCCTTAAAAGGTATAATTGGTTTAGACAAAAATTCCACAAGATTAAGAAAAAGCAGCTACAAACAATTTTAGATACCACTTGTGCAGTCAGTGGACACAGATTGTGAAGTTAAACAAGATCAGCACCCAAGGTTGAGCAGCAGAACCCCATTTAGCCATTGCATGCCATGCAAACAGCTAATTTAACCAAAGCTTGTAACCTGCATATGTACACAGGGAGCAGATAAGGTTGTGTGTTCTCCCTTACTTTGGCATTTCCTGATGTAAATCATTAATGGCATTGTAGCTGTTCATGCTTAGCATTTAGCTGAAGGGTTTTATTGTCTTTCTGCTTGCCTGTTAGGGAGCTTTATGCGTAATATTTTCTCTGGGAAAGGTATATAAAATGAGCCTAAAAGGGCTGTAGGACTCTCTCAGCATATTTCCTGGGAAATGAGATCTGTGGTGCAGTTGTATGTTTTAAATAAAGTTAACACTGTGTGTACATTTTCTGCAGGCAGATTTCACAGGTTTACAGCACTGCAGCGCAGTCATGTTGACAAAAGTGTTCAGACAGCCATAGGCTAGGAGAGGAGTGAAATACTTATTCCTTTTTTTTGTCAAAGTAAACACCTTGGGGAACGTGAAACACTGCCACTCGGAGCAGAGTGCAGTGAGCAGGGCTGGGGGAGGGAGGAAGAGGGGGCTTTTTGCTCGTTACTTCTCTGCTGAAAGCTATATGTGGCTGTCTTATGACATTGATGGTTAAAAGTGGCAGCATCAAAAATAGTCAGCTAGAGCTCAAAACAGTAGCAGGCTGGCTTCGATTCGGGTAGGTCCATGGGAACTCTCATGCAGCTTTACTTTTTCCATCGAATTATCTGCCTCGCCTACAGCCATCAGCAGTGCTTGTTCTAGGGGGAAAAGTTGCTGGAAGCAGCGAGGCTGACATGGGAATAGAGATGCCAACCCCATAGAGTGAGCAAACCCTTTCTGAATCCATGCAGTCTTGGCACTTCAGATGGAATTGTAGTCTTCTTGTCTTTTTTTTACCCATTTGCAACTTGGTGGTTAGACTGTTTTCAGCCCAAACCACCCAATTCCACGGTCATCCCTGTGGATGAACAGGGAGACTGAGGTGAAGCAGGGTTGGTCATTACCCTACGTGAGGAGTAGAGGAAGACCCATTGTGCCTGCAGCTAGAAGCAGCAGGAATTTTTGCAGCTGGGAAGCCAGAGACAGCACTCTTCTGCAGCGCCCAAGGCCTTCATCCTTCCTGACATACACACACACACACAGGATTTCCAGAGGCCACAGTGGGCAGTGGGAACACTGCCTACGGACCCTTCATCCTGGCCATCGGGTCTTCCACAGACAGGACTGCGAGTCACAAGCTGTCCCATTCCTGCCCGTGGCCAATTGCATTGGTGGTGGCCTCAGGAAGCGAGGCCGAGAGGGAGCTGTGTTCTGTTTGGTGATGAACGTGCCGCATCTCACAAACAGAAGGCATGCATAGCCTTCACCTTTCGGATCGCAGAACAGAAAAGGGAGCTTCATCCAAGGACATTGTGTATTGGTTTTAAGACATTTTAACAACTCTGGGGACCTTCTTTACTGACAGATTGTCTGAAAGGGACGTTTTTATGGACAGCTAAGGAAAGTTTTGTGAAAGCTGATAAGTATGCCTTTTGGTTTCATTTGAAACCCACAACACGTTTGGAGCAGTAATGCCAAGTGACCCCCTCTTCCTTTATTCTTTTGGCTTTTCTCTGATGTCAGGATTTATCCAATGTAATTTTTTCAGTTCAGCAGATCTTACAAGTGTGAAGAAAATTACAAAAACATCCAATTTTGGTTGAGCTGTTAATAATAGTCAGGATTTGTAGACTGTGCTTGTGTTTGCTGTTTACCCTCTAGGGCAGCTGAACAAAGTTATTGGGTAGCTTTTCAGGAATGCTTCCATCTGACTGAACTTCTTTGTGACTTCTAATCAAAAATTAGTTTTGTTTTTTTTCCTTCCCAATAAATCAGCGTAAAAGCTCTCTCAAAAGGCTTTTGCATTACTTTGAGTTCTTAGAAAAGCATACTGAGGAATACGTCCTTCTCCAGATTTCTACCTATTCTTTTCCCACACAGCACTCGCAGGAAAATTGAGGAAAGAGATAAGCAGAAAGCTTACTTTCTATGTTTTGCTCGGTATTATGGTCCTGTGTTCTGTAAACAACAGAGTGGAGAGGTCTTGCAGGTTTTCAATTATGTGCAACTGTTCCTGCTTCTGGTGCTCACCATGAAGATTTTTCTCATGGCCAAAAAGGGTATTTGAGAGTTTTCCATGGAAAGGGCCAATTTAAGCACTGCAGAAACATTTCTCTCTTCCACAGAAGCTGGGGAGTTTGCTCTTGGGAGGTGGAGGTGAATGGATATCCGAGACTTGCTTGGCCAACCTACCTTGTGTTACACTTGAATGAAGTTAATAAGCTTTCTGATGGCTCTGGAATGAGAGAGTCTTCCCAAAAGAAATGTCTTTGTCTTTCTTCTCGAGCAGCCTCCACATGTGGGAAATATCTTTTGTCTTTCTTATTGCTCTGGACTTAGAGAGCTGGAGCAGAATTACAGTGCTGGGACAAAAGTGTCATGTTATCACCCGGTCCTCTGCAGGGAGAAACATGGATAGGAACAGCTGCCAGTGCTGTGAAACTGTGAGTGTTTCCTGGCTTTTTGGAAGGGGTTTGTTTGCTTGCTTCTTGTCAGAGCATGTATTGGTATGCACCACTCAGCTCTTGCACAAATGGCACAGGCTGCTTCTAAACAGAGTTTCCTGCTGATAAAGACGAATGTGAAACTTAAAACTCGTTTTTGCAGCACAGAAAGGCTGAGTATTTGTCCAAAAACTGTTCTCTTTAGGCTACAGAGAACAGTCCTCTTGACATTCTGTTAGACTAGAGGAACTGACAAGCCCAGGGCAGGGAAAGGCCAACTGGGGTAGTGGTGAAAGTAATTCCAGAGAACTGGTGATACGTCCTTACTGGCTTCCTCTATACCTTTAAAATTCAATTTGTATTTATCCTGTCACATGAATTTACAACTGGCCCTGGAAATGGGAGAGAGCTAACACAGGATGAATTATCCACCCAGAAGAAATTTCCACTCGTGAACGCCTTTCCTCTAATCCCTTTTTGTTTTGGAAAGTTAAGAAAGCAAAAGGAAAACAGGGCTAGGCAACTTTTCACATGCCAGAATACAGTGGAGTGCCAGGGTTCAGGCTGTCACATAGCTCTTGCCTTGCATTTTTTCCTTCAGACAAATTAGGTCTTGCCATTGGGAACACTTAAATCTTCAGATATATATATTTTTGCCTGAACAATGACTCTCATCCTCCTTCTTAAACTAGGGTAAATATTGATGGAGAGGAGCTTGTCACATATAGTAGGGATATTTTGAGTAGATGAGAGAAGCACATATACTAAGTATTTAAAACCTAGACAGTGCTATAGTATTCCTGAATCTGTTACCTGTTCCTTCTGTGTACTTTAGGTGCTTTAGATGCTGCTTCTGCAAAGCAGTGGCTTATATGCAGTGCAGAGATGAGTGATGCTTGATAGGACTGATGTCCTAGGTTGAGCTTCTTTTCTTTCACTTCTTTTAGAGATCATCTTTTTTGGAGGCTTATACAGCAGTTGGTATAACGAGTATTTGGGTGCCCTCACAACTCGGTTTATTGTCACACTGTCAGTGCTATGGCTTGCCCAGTGGCTTGTGTTGCTCTGAATCCATGGTGAAGGACCGTGACCAAAATTCAGCATGATGAGGACAGAAAGGATCGTGCAAGGAGGTCTTTCCAGACACAAATTTTAGGCACTTCTTGAATCACTTTCTTGTGTGCTCACATGTTAAATGAGAACAGAAAACTGAGCTGTAACTGAGCAAGTGCAAAACTGTGCTTGTAACACTTAAGCAAAAATTGCCAAGGGTATTCCCTGATTAGGTAATTAATGCACATCAGATGAAATCCCTTCAGATGGCAGAACTGAGGAACCACCCACATTTAACTTATTGTTTGGCAGAGGAATGAGAGGAATTGCTGTTAGCTCTTGGCTGCACCCCTTGCTAGGCAACATGTACCACAGGGTTCAAACCCATGTAGCCATTTCACTTTGATAGACCAGGAGTGAGCATCACAGTGGTCATTCTTGGCCACAGAATTAGCCTTACACTAATTCTGATTCAGAGACCAGCATGCAACAAGTATTGGGCAGCATCTTTACCCACTGGAGATCCCAGCTCTTGTACATCTTGTTGCAGTCAGATTTTGTGGGTGCTTATAGCAAGTTAACCTTCAGATGAGTCAAGTCTGATTTTTTGCTAGATGGGAGTTTACCTAGGATAGAGATATCTTGGCTTATTGTTGGCATAATTTCTCATTTTCCACCATTCTTGAACACAGCTAGAAGAGTGTATGTTAATTGTTTACCTTGCTTTTAAAACTAAATTTAGTATTTGGAAATCAAGTATGGTCTAAGTGTGCATAGGAAAGATTTGAAATACTAGATACGGAAGCCAAACTATTTTTTAGCATGAATAATCATGCTTTTTTCTGGCTATCAGGCAAACTTGTTTACTTCTTCAGTTAAAAATGTAAAGTACATTTCTATACACCCTTAAAGGAACTAGTTTATGCCTAGAAACTGCTTTATTTAAAAAAAAACACTTTTATTTCTCCTTCTCTTTTGGGCATCCTAGTGCAGCATCCTGTGGCTGGGTGAAATCAGACAGCAGTCTGAAAGGGCTACTTTATTCCATCAGTGATTGCAAAATGGTTTCCACTATTGGTTTACTTTTCTTTCTTTTGGCTTTTACTTTTAATCTTGTCTGTTTGACTAGTCAAAATCACCTGTAGCTGAACAGGGCAGGCCTTGAAACTTTAAAGGTGTTTGAAGCATTCTTTCTGGTGGCCGATTTCCACATTGTTAATTATTTCTGCAAAGAACAGATTGTGAGAGATAAGCTGGCTGTTACCTTCCTGTGGTATAAGGAGAGTAGCTGAAGTGCTGCTGGGCTCTGCTTATTTTGTTAATGTGTTGGCAGCCTACCGCGTAAAGGTTAAGATAGCATTGTAGCCACGGAAATAATCTCATTTATTCTTTTCTCCCAGCTCAAACTTTCTTTGAAGGATGAAAGGTTGTTGATGATTGGACTTGTGTTTTAAAGAAAGGGATAAATGTTTATTGAGCAGATCACTTCAGAGTTGCTGCAGTGGAGTGTGCCAATTAATAATTCTGGTGTAGTTTTGCTCAAAGGACAGATCGATAGCTGACTTCTCTCCAGGTATTGATCCCGAGGAGTTGAATGAGCCAAGGTGTTGGCTCAGGGCAACCTGAACAAAGTCTTTATTTCTAAGTGAGTGGCTGACTGAGCCGAGGTAGAGGATTAGGTTTGTCAATAAAACAGTCCCTTCCCAGAAGCTCGGAGGGATGTTAGGAAACTACAGCACTTTAAACTTACTCAGTGCTCAGTTGTCCCATGTCCTTGATCCTATCAGTGTCACACTGGAACTAAGAACACCTCCTGCTCTAATTGCATCGCTGCTTTTCTTCTGTGCCCACCACCCAGAACAGCATTCGGTGCTGATGTTTGCCACAGATCAGGCTGTCACAGCGGCTGCTTCCTTCCCGGGGCTCCTGATGACTTCAGCCCTTAATCCTTTAAGCCACTCTGTCCTGTATCTCATTAAAAGACCAGCACTCTCCAGGGGATGGGCAGCACTGCAAATGGGTCACTGCTTTGTACTGGTGGGGGATTCTTCTGTAAATAAACATAGTCCCTCTGGGGGCTTCTGGTGAGATTTATTTACTGGCTGTCTGTTGAAACTGTCTTCTTGCCCTGTAACAGATCCAGGCATACATCTCTGGTGAGCACAGCTTTGCTTTGAGGAGATACCTGCTGTGTGTTTGCATGTAAACTGGTGCCTGAGAACTCTGCTTCAAGTTGCGGGTATAAAATGCATCTGCAGACAAAGGCAGGTATTGCTTACTGTACAGCTAGATGCACATCCTCAAGGAGTCGTGTCCACAAAGAGAGGTAGCAGGCTATTTCTCATGGGGCAGAAACTGTTCTTTGTACGTGAGAACTGAAACATTAACACAGAAATTAAAAAAACTACTTGGTGCCGTGTTGTACTTCTGTGCAGCAGACAGTTCAGCTGTTCTTGTAAAGGGGGCCGTGACACAGAGGAAAAGGAAGGGTGGAGACCTGCATTTTCTTGTGTTACCTGTGATTTAAGAAAAGCCTGTCTTCTTCATTTAAAGGAGCTGAGGGAAAAGGGTGTATGTCAGTAGGACAATTAGCATTTCCATCAAGTGCCAGTTGGCTCTGAAATTAATAGGATACTGCTAGCTCCCCCCCCTTCCCACTCCTCCATTTGGCTCTTGATGCTTTTTTCAGGGTTTGCTGTGACTTTCTCTTGGCTTTGATACTTCATGCTGAAGCGATCACGTGAAGCCCTCTGGGATCCCATTGCCATTGAAGTTACTGTAGGCTGCAGTGCCCTGGGTACCTCCTGTGTTCTGTGTTCACTCATGCAGAAGAATTTAGCTGTACTCAGACTTGGGTTAGGTGTGGAGGCAAGTAACGCTAGGGATGAGCAGGGGGTGGGAAGCCTTCCAGGCTGCAGTTGCTGAACACCATTGCACCTAGCTGTACATCTCATTTGCTTGTCTATAGGGGCTCAACAGCCCATGGGCAGCAGACCTAGGTGAGCAGAGCCAAGCACTGATGGGCCTGCCAGGCACAGGCAGTTCTGTGCTGGAAGCAAAGCAAGCCGTGTGGCTGGGGTGGTGCAGAGCTGCTAATGAGGATTGGCTGTTAAACAGAGCATGCGAAACTTGAATAGCCTCCTCTTGCTGAGCCTAATCTAAGAACCACATGGAATAAGAACTGAAGCAAGATTTGGACAAATTCCACCGTATTGTTGCTGTGCCGGTTGCTGACACGGCCTTGTCACCACGCTTTGGGGTTTGCTGGCGGGTGGGTGAGTGCGAGTCCGAAATCCTGGCATTGTCTGGCAGAGCTGCCGCCAACCTGGTGAGGCCTGCAGCATTTCCCAAGCTGTCAGCCCAAGACAGCAGTTACCCCACCGAGATGCCTCCTGCCAGTTTCAGTGCTGGTGGGTGTCTGAGAGTTCCTGCTGACTTCAAGAGAGGTGACACTGCTAGGCAGGGGCAGCAGACATCCACTCCCTTCTGCTTCTCGGCACCAAGTCACCTCCTGACAGGGAAAAGCATGGTGGAACTAGTCATCCTCTCAGCGTCAGGATGAAGATCCCATAATTTATTCTTCTGCTTGTTTTGCACTCCCCTTATGTGTGTACAAGATTGTGTCAGCTGTGAGACAAAGCTTCGCTCTGGTCCTTGAAGGAATTCTGCCAGGGGAGGCCTTGGTAGCTGTGAGTAAGGCCAAAGGAAGGCGCTTCTGAAGCTTGTTTAGTTGAAATATTTTCTATGTCTAATATCTATCTTGATCATGTAGTGGAGGTTAGAGTTTTGGTGGAATGTTCAGCTCGTAATGGCTGTAAGGACTTTCAAGTTAGAC
The DNA here is from genome assembly GCA_035772895.1 of Perdix hodgsoniae. Taxonomy (NCBI): domain Eukaryota; kingdom Metazoa; phylum Chordata; class Aves; order Galliformes; family Phasianidae; genus Perdix; species Perdix hodgsoniae. The sequence continues at coordinate 42,261,278 of JAPSGF010000002.1, forward strand.
AAGTACTGGAGGTAGAAGCAACAAAGGTATCTTAACAGTCATGAAGCAAATTTGTTTGCAGATGCATATGACTGATGTGGTCCAAAAAAAACATCTGTTTTACCTTGCTGGACTTTTCACTACATTAGGATTTGAGGAGAGCAAGCAGATGCAGCCTGCTAACAGCATTACGTAAGCAAGCTCCTCTCTCACCCCCACTTGGAGCACAGATGATTTAAGAAAACCTTGTGCTGAGGTTCTGTCTATAAGTTACTGTTGGAAGCAAAGTAACTGTTGCTACACACTTGAAAGACAGAAGTAAATGACCTTAAATGCTGAGGGTTACCAAAGTTCCCCTGGCTTTATGCTTTTCTACATTTTCTGCCATAGAAAAGAGTGGAGGCGCATAGTCCTACTGAGTCAATGTAGAGAAGCCCTTTGTCTTGCGGAGTCAGTGTGCTGTCTCATGAGAAACAATTTCCTTCAGTGAAGGGTAGGAAAATAAATACATATTTTTATAGATTTATATAAAGTTGTTTTTCTTTTCAGTTGCTCTTGTGGACTGCATAGTTTGTTGCTAGCTCCATGGTATTAAGCTTGAATTCTTAGCTGTTCTTACTTAAATGTAATTTTGACTTCAGATTTGCTCTTTTGCCTTGGGATTCTTTCCACTTTTTTTTAAGCTGTCCTCCTGTTGGTAGGACACTTATGTGTGTTCAAGTAGCCTCTATTTATTTATTTTGATTATACTTGCAGAGATTGTTTCAAACCTCAGTTTTGCAAATGTCTAACAGAAAGCTTATGTTCTTTCAATAAAAAAACATGGTGAGGTATTTTAATTCATTTCACCAATAATCTCTATTTCCAATCGGATTGCTTGGAATAAGAAATTGAAGAGAGTCTGTAGCTCTGCTGACAGACTCACAGCACTCGTTGAACTCTTGGTGGAGGTGGCTGAACACGTTCTTGCAGGATTGCACAAGGAGAAAATTCAGATCCAAGTAAAGACTGTCACAAGTTCTCCGTGCATATTTTCTTGCTAGCATTTGTACTGGACATACTGATAAACCTTAACATAACACATCTGTACATGTACTATCAGTTATGCTTTAAACCCTCATAACATATCATTAAGCAATCACCGTATTTTTTTTAATTTTCTCCTCAAAATAAGTCAATTTTTGTCTTTGTGGGTACTGGCTGTACTTTCCCTTCTCCTTAGGGAGATGAAACTGTTGTCTGACATTCATATGAAAATGCAGTGAGCTTATTACAGAGCAGCAGCCTTCCTTTATACCTTTTGCAACCGCTTTGCAACCACTTATTCCTGTTTACAAAATACATAGATTAAAAATGGCTCTGCTTTGCAGTTTGTGATCCAACTTTCCAGTGTTAAATAACATGTGCCTGTGCGCATATATACACACACATACACACGTACACCCTGGGCTTGTCAGCCAGCAAGGTTTTGAATGCTGGTGAGGGATCACCATCTGGAAGTGGACAGTAAGCTGTTCCTGTGCAGAGGAAGGAGGAATGATTCAGGGCTGTCTGCTGGATAGTTGTCAGGACAAACTGCTTTGGCAGTTTGACTCATGTGTACACACAGACTGAAAATCACAAAGAATGTCACTCCGCTGGAGGCCAGGGCTTTGAGTTGTACCACTGCATCCATGAATGCAGGGCAGCGGGGAGATGAAGTTACAGCTCTCTTCTACTTACTTCTCAATTTCGGCCGTTATTACGTATAGACAACTTATTTATGCATTGAGTTACACAAGAATGTAAATGGAACAACACCATAGTAACCGTCACTTAAGAAATGCATCTTTTAAACTCCCCGGGAAAGGGCCTGGTCATTATTTTGGAACAGCACACAGCTCTGAGGGACTTTGACCTATCAAAGTCCTTCTGCCACACAGATGCCAAATAATCTGGACAGCTTTATGCAGCGTTTTTCTTTCCAGTGAACATATGTTAATCCTTCTGTGTTACGTGGCGTATTCACCTTCAGAGGAAGAGATCTGACTTTATTAAAAATGATACAATTTGTAGGGCTGCCTTCACCTTCTCTCTTGGGGAAGTCATACTTAGTAATTCATACTGCTAACTACATCTTCCTTATCTTGTGTCCTCTACACCTTTTTCACTTGAGAAGATCACAGATACAGAAGAGCAGTGCACTTTTCTGTTGTTTCCTCTTATTTTTTTTGTTGCTCAAAACGTCTCCTGAGAGCAAAAGCCTGCACTGCAGTAAAAGCCTGCTTGACACTTCCTTCCTCAGCAGACCACACTCTTCACATCTCCCCTGTTGTTGTTACATTATGCCTTTTTTTGTTGTTTTAGTTGATAATCTATGGACTATGGTCTCAGATCCAGATTTTCTTTATGCACTATTGGGGTTAAAGTTACATTTTTAGTGAAGAGCATGCTTTATTAGCTTCAAGAGTTTCCCAAGGGAATTCTTTGGAAGAAAAGGAGTCAAGGATTTTTTTTTTTGTGTCCCTCTTCAAAAGAAAAGAAACTGAGTGCACATATCCTGCTCGCATCACAGCCCTATTAACTGAGTTTCAGCAAAGGCCTCACTGAACTCACCTACAGCTCAGGCTGACCCGAACCTGTGCTGCTTCCGTCCCACTTTCTCCTTTTGATGATGCTGGTGCTCATCCAATTCTGGGGTTAAATGATGCAAGGAACTTGGTCTTGCTCCCTGAAGGCTGAGCAAAAATAGATTAGGATTTTTTGGTACTGGTTTAGTTCCAGGACAAGCAGAGAGGGAGATGGGAACCAGCGGAGCTGGGAGCCCAGGCAGAATTCATTTTTGCTTCAAAAAAAAAATACATGCGGTGGCTTTCAAGTCTAGCTTCGTGTTACTATTATGCCGAGGAAACAAGCGTATTTGATTTAGGTTTGTTTTCCTTTTTCTGTAGCTGTGGAAATCACATTGATCCTCGTTTGACTCACAACTATTTCAAAATAACATTATAGTGACTAACATCTGAAAAATGTGCGTGGCATTTGACTCGCAGTTCAGGGCTCATTTCATTGGAGGGCCTCTGACTGCCACAAATTGCTTTAAATTGGCAGAGCTCTTCTCATAACAAGCGATATTTCAACATAATTGAATTGGGTTCCCTTCCCAAGAGGAAGCAGTACTCCCAAAGCTTTCTGAAGATGTCACCCCATCAGTGGTCACCTCCTGGCCCACAGGCAGGTATGGTTGCTCATGGGGTGACTCAGGCAGCCTTGCTGTGACGGCCCTGGCATGTTTGTTCGACTTCTGCCTGGTAGAGAGGAGTGGACCTGTGGGAGTACTTTAAGGAGCTTAAAAACCGAAGGGAGACTGACTCTTTACTTGGATACATAGTGATAGGACCAAGGGAAAATGTTTTTTTAACTAAAAGAGGGGAGATTTAGGTTAGATGTTAGGAGAAAAACTCCTTACTCGGAGGATGGCACAGGCTGCCCAGAGAAGCTGTGGATGTCCACTCCCTGATATGATCAAGCCAGGCTGGAACGGGCCCTGGGCAGCCCCATGTGGTGGGTGGCAGCTCTGCCCACAGGGGTGGAATGGGAACTGGATGGGCTTTGAGGTCCCTTCCAACTCAAGCCAGTCTGTGATTCCGTGACCCAGCAGTGGGGCGGCCAGCCCTGCTCTGCTCTGCAGCAGGGCTGCTTGGCAGCTGGGGCAGCCCCCAAGCCACTTGCAGGCTGTGATTCAGTGCTTATGACAGCAAGGTCCCACAGCTGGACCCAGCCTGCCCAAGCTGCCGGCCATCTGTGTCTGGCTAGCGATGAAACGGCAAGCAAACAATTCATTCAATACAAGTCATTCCCCGCTTGCTTTTTTAACTGGCAAGGTGCCTTGAAACTCATAGGAAGCAGCCGCGTCCAAACCTTTGGCCAGCAGCGTGCAGCAGGAGGGGTGGGTTTATTCCATGTGCAGATAGTGAGATTTCATTCTCCCTGGGTCTGCTATTGCTATAACATTATGCTGAAGCAAATGGAAGTGCGAAAGCCAGGTAAGCACAGTCCAAATCATAGAGCATTCACTCAAATGCTGTTTGAAAGCAAAGTTGGTGATGCTGCGGCTGTCCCAGGGCCAGATGTGGGAGAAGTAGGGTTTGGTTTCAGAGATGACAGATTAGGAAGCAGAATGAGGATCTGTCCTGGTTCAATTCAAATACTTGATGATTAAGACTTAAGGTTCCCAAAAGCTCTCCCTACCATAAGCCCTTAATCCTTTGTTGGTATTCCACTTGATTTTCACCGCATAGCCTTTCAATTCCCCCCCCTATAATCCACACTGTGCCTTACGGATGAAATACATGCTGCCAGGTAATGAAATCTCATTTTCCGTTAAAGGATCGTTGCGGGTAATCCTGTGACAGTGACAGGACAGTGTTACCCACCGCAAGACCAGCTGGCTGCTTTTTAGCATGGATGGATTTGCTCTCCTTGTGCAGTACCTGAATCATTAGGGCTGTGTTCCTGCTCTGGGCGTATATCGTGTAAAATCCGTTTGTGAGGACAGGGGTTTCTGCACGTCCACGTGTTTAACAGTGAAAATAAATCCTGCGAACACGAGAACTGGAAATTTAGGACTACCAAAGCACAGCCTGTACCTGCGGCTGTGTTGGGCAGTGCTGCTCCTGATTTTGGGATTTAAGCCTTTCAGGTCTGATCCTAATCTGTTTCATTCATCTCCTCAAACTGCATTGCTACAGCCGAGCAGTGTGAGCAAAGAATCCTCTTACGCCACAGCTCTCATTGCCATCTGACTTCACCTGTAAATAGCAAGCTGCTATGATTAGCACCATGCCTTGTGTCTGTCCCTGGAAACAGACAGTTTGAATTCAGCACGGATGGAATTCCCTTGCGTGGTAACTGGGGAGCAAGGACGTAGGCCTTCAACTGGGACTGCTCAAGAAGGGCAGCTCTTCTGTCTCAGTGAGAACTCTACTGGTTGAAAAAACGGCAGTGCTTTAAGGTCAGATCACAAAGGAGATATGTGGTTTTCAAAGAGTCACAGAATGGTTGTGTTGGGAGGGAGCTGAATGCCCACGCAGCCCCTACATCGTGCTGTAGGCAGGGCTGCCCCACAGCTCAGCTGCCCGGGGCCCCATCCCGCCTGGCCTGGAGCTCACCCAGGGATGGGGCAGCAAGCACAGTTTCTCTGGGCAGCTGTGCCAGGGCCTCACTGCCCTCTGAGAAAAGGATTTCCTCTTAACACCTGAATCTGCCCTCTGTTAGTTTTAGAACCATTCTGCCTTGTTCTGTCGCTATCTGCCTGTGTAAAAAGTCGGTCTCCCTCCTGTTTATAAGCTCAGATGTTTGTGTTTGAGCAGTTGGATGAGCTGAAAAAACCTTGGATGAGTTTCCTCAAATTCTTCTTAGGTTTCTGCCTTGTCAGTTCAGAAAACCAAACCAGTTACAGTTATTTTAAGTTATTCACAGCTATTGGAACCCATTGTAAAAGAGACACATATGAGGAAAAAATGCATTCTGGAGACCAGCTGCTTTGGATTTGTGTAAAAGTGAGGTTTGTGTATTTTGTGTGCCTGGGGAGGAAGAGCAGGGGATGAGAAGACCGATGATGACAGAATTCAGCTAATCTTGTGCTTTCAAACCAAACAACTCCCTTCCCCCTAAGAATTTTTAGTGCAATGGTCTGATGAGGTTTGGAGGGGAACCTCTCTGTCTCGTCTATAAAGTGCACAGCTTTTGAACTCTTCTGCTGAGTATCTGGAAAGTGAGATCATTTGGATGTGGCTCACCCTGTAGGCACAAGTACCTGGACAGCTCAAATTTTGGATTGGGCTGAAGCCCCATTTGTATAACCGAGAAAGGGAATTTTACCCAAACTTATTTTGGATCTCCCCGGCCATTAGGATTAAAAAGGCTTTGATTGATACTGAGCTTGGAAAAGCATAGAGGAGAAAGGCTAGGTGGTTAATGGAAAAAAATAAGAGCTAATTCCCCTTTTCTGTAAGTGGATGGAAAAGGAGGACTTTGCATGTTGAAAATAATTGCTGTAAAAATGAAGTTGTTGATTCCTGTGAAAACGAGGTGAGGGAGAAGTCTGCTCAAGTGGATGAGTGGAATGCCATCACCTTGTCTACACGTTCTGCACACAGCAAGTAACACAGTGATGATGTAGGTCATGCTTTGGTCTGGGATGTAAGCTAGAAATCCAGAAATTCTGCATTGGAGAGGTAGAAGGGAACACTGCAGAAAACCAAACTTTGTGGGAAAAATGCCTTTTTCCATTACAAGTCCATATTCTGCATTGGTCTGAGCACCTGCTAAGCTCCATGCCCTGGACAGTTAGGCTGGCATCAACATAATATTTGTTGTACATGAACACCAGGCTGTCCTGGGGAGTGTGAAAATGCTGGAAATGACAAAATGTTGCTAAGTGACAGGCGGTCACGGTTGTCAATGTCTTTCAGACTAACAGTGATGCCAAAGGAAAAATATGATCCTCCCGATCCTCGCCGAATTTACACCATCATGTCAGCAGAAGAGGTAGCCAATGGGAAGAAGTCTCACTGGGCTGAATTAGAGATCTCGGGTGAGTTGGTTTGGGTTTGAATTTCAGTTTGGTAGGGTTTTTGAATTTAAGAGCTTCACAGCCCAAGAACTGCATCAGCCACTCTCAGGTAGGGGATCCTGCAGTGAGAACAGTTTTTCTACATTGCGAAGAAGCGTTAATTAACTTACCAGATTGCCTTCAAGCTTTTGTGTAAAACACGAGCTGAGACTGGCGGTGAGGTCTTAGCAGCACATTGATGTCCCAGACCTCTGTCTCTGTCTCTACCCTCTTAACCAGGAGGGTCAGGGAATTGTTTAAGAGCTGCTTGTGGATGAGATGGAAGCAGATATCTTCTGTATGCTTCATTGAAGTGGCGGGGTATTCTCATGTCCCACATGGTTTGTTTGTAATGGTTGGAGGGAGTAAAGCTGACTGAAGTGCTTGGTTTTCTTTTTCAGGTAGAGTACGGAGCTTAAGTACGTCGCTTTGGTCACTGACGCACTTGACTGCTCTACACCTCAATGACAATAATCTTACTCGCATTCCACCTGATATTGCCAAGCTTCATAATCTGGTTTACCTGGATCTGTCATCCAACAAACTCAGAAGTTTACCAGCAGAACTAGGAAACATGGTGTCTCTCAGGTAAGAGAAAGCATTTGGGTTACATTTCAAAAAAAAAAGTCTGTGTTCTGAGGTTAGGACTCAGATTTTTTTTCTTGGATTCATTCTTGTTTACTAACTCTATTCTTGGATTTAAAACCTGAGAAAAATCAGGAACTGTAATTCTAACAGTTACTTCTGGTTTTATAATTCTGTTTTTCTCATCTCTACAGATACCTATCCATAACTTGGGTAGCATTCTGCTCTGAAACATTCTCACTTTGAGGCTTTGTGATTGCCCACTGTTTAAATAGTGTCTGATTTTATTTTGCTGGTTGTTTGTTGTTGGGGTTGCTTTTTTTTTGCTTTGTGCTACTTTTTTTTTGCTACTGTGGTGTTTTGTTTTCCTGATGTATTTCATTTGTGCTTCGAAGATTTGCATGTCTTTGCATAACACAAAAAATTCAGGGTGAAAAGTGCCATCTTTGAAGATGAGCAGCATCATGTTTTAAGAGTTTTCTTCTCAAGTGACACTCATCAAAAGCATTTTTTGCATTGTTGCAGGGAATTGCTTTTAAATAACAATCTATTACGGGTTTTGCCTTATGAACTTGGACGGCTCTTCCAGCTACAAACCCTAGGTTTGAAAGGTGAGCGAGTTCTTTACAGTTAAATATTTCTCAGAGTACTCTTGACTGACTGAGGGAGTTGGGCTCAGAAGCTTTGTGCATTACCTCAACATTTTCTTATAGTTTCAGATATTAAGCAGCAATGACTAACCGGTTTGGAAAATAAAGCTTTTTTTAACAGTATTAAGCTGCATTATGAACCTATTTTAAATCTGTAAGTGCATAGACAAACACCATAACTTAGTCTGTTTATTGATTGAGGTGAATTAAAAGAAAAAAAGTCTTGTGTCTAGCTATTTCTATAGCATCTGCTACTGTGGTATTCAGTAGTTACAAGCTAAGCAATCTAAATACCTTCTGGGTCAATTTGTCTGTTCTCATTATGGGAGATTTTCTTTTATTGGAAAGCCTCAGGAAAGTCAGGCAGCTAATCACCCAGTTGTTCTGTGTTGTTGGCAGGCAATCCTTTATCACAAGATATTCTCAGCCTCTACCAAGATCCAGACGGAACTCGAAAGCTACTGAACTACATGCTTGACAATCTAGCAGGTGACAGACCTACAAATCTTGATTGACAGAAATGGTTTAAAAGCATGCATGTCTGACTGTATTTGCCACTAAAGCAAAAAAGTGAACCACAGAGGGGAGAGCATTTTCTAACTCCTTTTGTGTTTCTGTCATGCAGTTCTAGTCACACACACACACACACACACACGAAGGAAGAGGTTCATATATACTGTCTAAGCTTTACACGGGTTACCCAGCCAGTTGTTCTCACTGCAGTTTGAAACCCTTCAGCTACCAAAAGTCTTCCTTGCTAAAGCCATTTGAATACTTTCCCCTTGAAATTATAATGCAGAATGTCAAACTTAGAAACGGGATTCTGATGAAGAATGTCCAGTACCTGCATCATGGTTCTGTAACTGAGTTTTCTGTTTTGCCACTTGATCTCTCGTGGTAAAACAGAACAAATTTCTGCCTCTGCTGTAAGTTTCCACAGATGGAATTTTAAATGGTCTTGGGGTCAGCTCACAGCTGAGCTTTACAGTGTTGTAAAACAGCCGTGGTTTGAGGTGGCACATATTATGCCAACTCATAGCATTCTCCAGCTTTCTAAATGGAGAGTATGCATTGCAGAAATGATGGATGGACGGCAAAGTTCTCGGAGAGGGGAGTATAGGATGTCTAAACCACCACGAGATTTACCTCTTCTTTCTCAACAGTATTTTCAAGGTGCCTGTGTATATCCTTGTCTCTCATGGAGCTTAAAAAGGCATGGGGAATTGCTGTTGTGAAGTACAGTATGGGACATTATTGTTCATTCATCAGTTTGATTTAGAATTTGCAGCTGAGTTAATCGTTATTTCTTTATGTTGCTTCTTTTTTTAGTTCATCCAGAGCAGCTGCCTCCAAGGCCATGGATTACTTTGAAAGAACGAGACCAAATTCTGCCCTCAGGTAAAACTGTGGTTCTTTTCCCTGTGTTCAAACAGTGATGTGCTGAAGAACTTTTCTTTGTTTTTTTTTTTCAAAGTGGCCTTCTGACTTACATGGATCAGATATAAAACAGCAATTTGTGTTAATTCGTATTAAATAATTAACACGTCTGTGCTGTAAATACCGTTTTCATAATTCAGATGGAATGCTGGTCATTTCTTCTTTGTGTTAGGCTTTTTTATATTATTTAGTTTCCTGGCCACCGATGTCCAAGCCAAAGAATAAGCAAAAGAATGCTTTTTTAAAGTCATTTCACAGTAGTAGCAAGAACTGTAAAATAACTACATACAGATGCCATATCCTAGCGTAGGCAGAGTAGGGTGAGACTTAGAGAAGTCCGTCTGCAAGGGAAGAGACAGAACGAGCGATGCTGAAGTTAGTGTAATGCCCTCTATTGTCTATTTTGATAAAGTTCATGAGGCAACCTTCAGTCTACAAATCCAGTGCCTCTTCCCCTGAAGTCTTGAACCCTCAAGAAGCATCCAAGAGCTTTTGTAAAGAGCAAAAATGCTACTACTGTTATTGCAGAAGATCAGATTAATAATCAGCAAGGGTGACATGGAAGTCCTCTGGCTTTTTTTTTCCATTTTAGGAGCCCAAACTTAAGTCAGTGGTGTGACACCATAGTTAAGATCAACTGTCCCTTTTTGAAATTAAAGAACAAGAAATCAGAAAAAAAATAGTAAGAAAGGGGAGAGGTGCTGAAAGTCTTGCAAGCCACCACTACATTGAGTTCTGCATTTCCATTTTAAATTCCTTGACAAATCAGCATCTCACTGCAGTTTTTAATCCAATCCTTCCTTAGCACAAACACAGTTTAGAAGCCGCTAGACAACACTGCGTCAGCTGAGTGAGCTGCGGGATATTTCATGGTAAAAACTGCAGTAAGCCAATTGGTTGTGAATGGCATGAAATCAGTTGTATAAAATTGAAACAACTGAGCAGCAATTTTATTTGACTACAAGCAGAAAAAATACAGCTGTGAGGTAACCTCACAGTAAAACCTCACTTCCTTTTCTGCAAGGATAAGCAGTCTTGTTGAAAAAATAAAGAGAGTTGAAAATTAAAGAGTTTTGAGAGTTAAAGAGAATTGAGAAAAAAGAGTACGTGAAAGAAGTGTGTTTCAATTTGAATTATCAGCTGCATGCTGACTTCTCTCTTCTCTTCTTTAATGTCACCAGATAATATATAAAGTGCTTGCTCATTCATTACTTCACTTCTCTTTCTCTTCCTTGCCCTCATCCAGTGCAGAAATGGCTGCACCTCTCCATCTCCAACCCCCAGACCTGGAGAGGTGGTTCCTAATTGTTGCCTTCCTTCATTCCCAAAAGCACTAAAGATTTAACTGCAAAATGGGATTGCATTGCTTTGCTATGTGTATTAAGCAGTCTCATTTTGGTAGTAATGCTGATTATTTTTAGGAAGACTTTAGCCTTATGTGATAACTGCTGGCTTAGTGGGGCCTTTGTTAGTCATGAAACTCTCAGTGGAATAAGCCCACATGCATTCAGTAGGCCCTCCAGAATAAACTGTAAAAGATTGAGTGTTTTCACTCTGCAAGTTCAGCATTTGTTGCCTTCAGAGATTGATGTTTCTTTTCTTTGTTTCTTTCTAGCTTCATTCACAGTTATGTGTTACAATGTGTTGTGTGATAAATATGCCACCCGGCAGCTCTATGGCTACTGTCCATCCTGGGCGCTGAATTGGGAGTACAGAAAAAAGGGAATCATGGAAGAAATTGTCAACTGCGATGCAGATATCATTAGTCTTCAGGTAACTGGAAAGTTATTTTTCATTAGAAACAGAAAATGCCACTGTTCCTGCTTGGTATAGAAGTTAGCATCTCAAAAATAATCTCACTAGAAAACAAGGGAACTGGCACGTCATAGTTAAGTATTGATTGTCATTGGTACATGTATACCGTTGTTACGAAAAATCCATTCAGAGCAATTGAGCCTCTAAACTGGTACTTTGGTTTCTAAGCAAGGTCTGTATGAGTAAAAATCATGCACAAGAAGAGAATATTTATCTCGATGCAGAAACCTCAAGAGAATATTTTGGAGATGAGAAGTTATTACCAAGAAAATGTGTTGCTACAGAACAAGGAGAGACCCTGCTGTGTTAGAGCTCTCAAGGTTAAATATTAACTGCTGCTGATACCTGTCATCCTGCACAAAGTTTTAATCTAGGATAGTGCCCACACTCAGATGTCAAAAGCAGCAGAGTAATCTGTTGCTCTTCAAAGTACACCTGTCACTTTCCCTTTTAAGGGGATTCCAGGATATCCAGGAATGCAAATCTGATTCCACCAGGCCATTAGTCAAAGAAGTGACATGACTTGGACAAACAGAAGCTTTTGACTTTGGTGAGGGCTTCTGATTGAAGCCAAGATAAGCAATAGCTGTCACACTGGAAGGGTTTACTTGACTTTTTTAGCCTAAAGTATTTGTGTTCAATTTTAGGAAGTGGAAACGGAGCAATACTTCACTCTTTTTCTGCCAGCCTTGAAAGAACGAGGGTACGATGGATTCTTTTCTCCGAAGTCACGTGCCAAAATCATGTCTGAACAGGAGAAAAAGCATGTGGATGGCTGTGCAATATTCTTCAAAACTGAAAAGTAAGAAGCAGCTCTTCTTAAATACATCAAAAATAATTTAATTTAGGTCTCTAAGTCTCCTTCTCTCAGTGGGCATCAGTGACAAAATTACTGTGCTATAAAACAGAGGATAAGGTTCAGTACCAAGAATAATCCTCCTCCTTTTGCTGCCCTGACTGTTTGCAGCAGGCCTTCCCTTTTTCTTTTTTATGCCATGAACAAAGCTACGACTTGAGGAACATGAAAGTTGGAGGGAAGGTAGTATGAGTGAAAACATACATGCTTCATGTGTGTATTTGTTGGCTGATATAATAAATGCCTCACCTTCTCTTGCTCAACAAGTCTCCCCTCTCTAAGATTAATATTTAAAGGTCTTTAATCTGGCTTAATCTTCTGGTATTAAAAGCTGTACTGCTGCCACAGGATCACTGAATACTCTGCTGTAATGTGGTCGCATTATTGAACACCTGCTCTATGAAGTTACACTGCACTAAAAGCATCAGACTATTGGGAAGGCAAGAGAGGTGATGGCACTCACACTATTCACACTTCTTTTTTGTGTGAACTGCTCATGGAGCCACACCTCTGTTGTACCACATGGGCATCCTTCTGAATATTCCCTCAGAACAGATGTCAGTAATTAGAATGGAAGCTTCACAAAGCCTTAGCTCCCTTTCAAAGCTTTCATTGTTTCCAGAAACAAAAATATTCCATGTGTAAAATTAGATGAACTGCTTTTGAATAGAGGATGTCAGTGAAAACCAACAACTGGTGTTTTTAAACCTTGATACCGAGGAACGGTATATAGCAAATTGCTTATTACATTTTGGCTCTCACAGTAAGAAAAATAGAAGATATCTGTTTGTTTGCTAATAATTGTTTTACTTTTTTCATTATTATTATTTTGTTAGAAGACAGAAAGAAACAAAAAAATCCCTTCAATAGGTAGCTTGCAGTTTGTCCTGAAGCGAGGCACTTTGAAGCAGGCTAAGTTTGGAAAGGAATGAACAAAACTGATGGTGATGGCTAGGGGTTAAAAAGAAGCTGTTTTTTAATAATACATTTTCCCAAAGCAAAAACAAGCCTTTAATTATCAATTTTTTGCCTAGAACAGTCTAGAGCTGGTGCAGTAACCTCTGTACATAGTCCCTTGAATAGTCTTCTCAGAATGCGGCATGGAAACAAGTAGACATTTCCTGAACCTCAGATATCATCTTCCAGAAGAGTACTTTACTTGCCAGACAGGCAGCCCTTACTTGGCAGGAAGAATAATTCTTAGAATTGTTTCTGCTTTAGGAAATGAGAGAACAAAAGGAACGTGCCTTATCCTGTCTGGTAGGCTTTGTCCTTGGATGTGGTCTTCCACACAGCTGTATGTCACACATGTTGGCATGTGATTCTGTTTGTTTAATCAGATTTTCACTGGTGCAGAAGCATACAGTGGAGTTCAACCAGGTGGCAATGGCTAACTCTGAAGGTTCAGAAGCTATGTTAAATAGAGTGATGACGAAAGACAACATCGGAGTTGCTGTGGTGTTAGAAGTGCACAAAGAATTGTTTGGAGCAAGTGAGTATGAGCATGGTTATCTCACAGACTCTGAGTTTCACCTGAAGGCATGACCTATTCCTTAGGTAATGCATCTCTGTATAATATTATTGCCATTGGCTGAGGTCACCAAATACTTGCAAACAAGCAAACACTGTTCACTGTGCTAATTTGAGAAAGGGTGGCCCATCGGTTGCTAAGACAGTACACAGGTGACTTGATTTCCTGTCCTAGTCGTGCTTTCATCCAGATGCCCAGCATTCAGCTTTCTCCTTTCAAGCTTTTGTCTTTGTTTAGTTAGAATACTAAATTCTGCTTGACAATTTAGGCTTTTTCAAGGCCATTGTGATTGCATGCCTATGCTCTTACCAGTAGTTGTTGCTACTGCTCAACTTTTCTTTTCCAGTCTCTTTTTTTTCCCTTGACTGAATTCTTCCACCCTCCCCTAGTGATTACACGACAGTGCTGAGGTTCTGATGTGGAAGAGTGATATTATCCGGTATCTTTGAATGCCACTCGATTGACTGGCTGTCATACTTTCATTATGTTTGCTCAGATGCAGAAAACAATTTCAGGATACTTAGAATTGCCATCTTGCTCTGTCTGTACATCTGCTTTTTGATCACTGGTTTCTAATACATACTTTTCTAAGGAGTAGGATATCCAGATTTCAGGACAGCAAGAAGCTGCCTGTAACTTTATGCCACGCCTTTCAGAGTATTGTTTTTCAGAAAAATAGTAGCAGCAGCTGTAGTATTTTCAAACAACTGGGTTTGTGCTATGTTTGTTTGAGCAGGTTTGAGTTTTCCCTAAGGGAACAATTTTCCACACAGCAGCAGCTAGGAGTCAGGAAACTCTCTTGTGGTGTAAACATTGAGTAGAGATGTGTGGTTTAAAAAACCACCTTCACTGTGAAATTCATAATGCTCCTTAGTGACTGCACATTGGGAAATGTTATTGAGAAAGTCTGTCCTAGAAATGTGGAAATGAAGAGAAAGGGAGAACATTCAGAGGATGCTAAGAAAAGCAGTGAAGCAGTAAAGAAGGAATACAGCTGTAATTCTGTTGGATCTTGTTGATTATGTATTTCCTGTGGCTAGTTTTGGTGAAGTAGTGTAAAGTAACAGTGGTTCAAGTAACACTTTTTTCACAGCAGTGAAAGTATATCCTTCTCCTGGTGTGTGTGCCTTCAAGTCCTTGGGTAGCTACACCCTGATCGTAATGGGGGAGAAATCTGCTGTGTTCACACAGTCAGCCTTGTCACTGAAAAAAGTGTATTTCTCTGTCTAGGTATTAAATCTCTTCATGTGGACAAACAGCTGCTCATTGTGGCTAATGCCCACATGCACTGGGACCCCGAATACTCAGATGTGAAACTCATTCAGACTATGATGTTTGTCTCAGAACTGAAAAATATCCTTGAGAAAGCCTCAAGCAGGCCTGGTAGCCCAACAGCAGATCCTAATTCTATTCCCCTGGTGCTTTGTGCGGATCTTAACTCATTGCCTGATTCAGGTAAGGCTGATTACCTTGTCTTAATTTTTAACTTAACCTTTTTAGATTCCCTTTTTTCTGCTGAGGGACACTGGGTACCCTCAGTACTGCCCTGGGTAGGTGTTGTGGAAAGTTTTCTTACTAACAGTTGTTTTCCAAAATTTGAATAAAGAAAATGCAGGTCCCCAGCTGTGTAGCTTGCTTTTCGTGATCTGTTGTACTCTTTAGAGAAGTTAGTTGTGCCTCAAAAGATGCATAGAGAAGCACAAATAGATCTTAAATAAATTCTTAAATAGAAAACAATGCCTTGAGCAGCAAATGTAAGTAGGATAAACATGCGTTCATGACATAATGTGAAAATTTCCTGCAGAGATGCACTTACTTTAGTAATTATGACATTTGATACTGTAATAACAGGAGTATGTATGAAAGCTGCCTCCCTGGCACCCCTTGTGTCACATACGCATTACAATACACGTACTCTAGTTTTACTGTAATCCCAAAAGAATTGTAGCAGCAGTGATGGAGCGCCTGTGTTCTGTGGCTGCCTTTCAGAAAGGTGTAAATGCATCAGATGTGGGTAAGATAGCTGTGCTGATTGATGCTTAAACGGAAAGCCCTTTTTTTTCCTGAGTTCACATGGTCTCTTGTTGATGTTTTCATTAATTCCAAGGCCAAAATTTCATGAATCTTGTATGTTGAAGCAACTGTCTGAATCCTTTCCTTTGCAAACAGGTGTAGTGGAATACTTAAGCAATGGCATAGTAGCTGACAACCACAAGGACTTCAAGGAGTTGCGTTACAATGAGTGTCTCATGAACTTCAGCGGCAGTGGAAAGAACGGGGCTTCTGAAGGAAGAATTACACATGGCTTCCAACTCAAGAGCGCCTATGAAAACAACTTGATGCCTTACACCAATTACACTTTTGATTTCAAAGTAAGCAGTGATTTTTCTGAAATGGCAGACATTGACCTGGTCTCTCCAGGATGCTGTCTTAATTTTCTGAGCATTTCTCTCTGTTCCTGTAAGTGCTTCATCACTGGCTCTTACACTTGCTGGACGCTTTCCTACCACCCTAAAGTCATTGATTTGCTGGTGTTTATAAGCTTCTGACCTGGCTCTGGTCAGAGACTTAATGAAAACGGACGCAGCACTTTGAGTGCAAAGTAGCGTGCACGTCAGTTACCCTAGTTGCAGTGCTGTGCATCTTCCTGGGAATCGCAGCAAGCAGCCAGTCGAGTTGAGGTTGCCAGAACCGAGCTCTGTTCTCACTTTCATGTTTCTCTTTCTCCCTAGGGTGTGATTGACTACATTTTCTATTCCAACACTCATATGAACGTGCTTGGTGTCCTGGGGCCTTTGGACCCTCAGTGGCTGGTTGAGAACAACATCACTGGGTGTCCACACCCTCACATCCCTTCAGACCACTTCTCACTGTTAACACAACTCGAACTCCATCCTCCGCTCCTGCCTCTTGTCAACGGTGTGCACTTGCCTAGTAGGAGGTAGTGGAGCCCTGCCCCTTTGAGGGCAAGGACCTGTTGTTATGGACCTGTACAGTTGTAAATCAAAGTATATAGGAGTGAAGTATGGCCAACCTTAAGCTGCTTCTTCAAGCTCCTTTCCTTATGTGTTTGATATGAGATTTTGCACATTTTGGTGCATACTGGTATCATTTGGCACTAGGGCTGGAACCAAAGTATTATTCCCTTTCCAAGTTTTTAATTTAATTTTTTTTTTTTTAACTGGCAAGCTTTTTCTTTTTGGTAGGAAGCTGCACTTAGAAATGGACAAATGAGATTAAAAAGCTACATATTAACATATTTAAAGGTAATGCTTTTTTTCCAGAACATGGTAAAATGAGCCAACCCTTTAGGAGAAAAGCCTTTTAGAAAGAAAAACAAGAATAGAAGTGATTGCTTTGTAGGAAGAACATTAGAAATTCTGTTTGAACCCAAAGTGAAGACTGAGCTCTGTGTCCAAAATAAATTTTGCACATTAGCGAAGCACTTAATACCTGACTATAAATTATTAGCAGTGTGGCCCTGCCCATTATCTAATACTAGAAAACCAAAGATGGCTTCATATCTGCAAAAAAACTTGAGGTCTAAATTCTGATGCAGTTTTGTTTACAACAAAAATTCCAATGAACCGACTTCTCACAAGAATCCATACGTGAGCATTTCATGCCATTACGGAGTGCTTGCTTGGCAGACGTGACAGTAACTTTGTTTTGGAGCTCTGAAGAGCCTGATTCTTTCTGGGTAAGGTGTTCAGGAATCCAAACAGTCTCTGTGAGACAGAGCTGTGTCTGCTTTGGCAAGCCAGGACAGCGTGCTGGTCAGCAGAATAGTTTGGGAGCAGGATTTGGAAAGGATTTGCACTTAAAGCAAGCCATTGCAAGCTTTTGAGAATGGAGAAGTTCCAGATCCTCTCTAGGTTCCCTTTTCCAAAGGTCTTTTGCAAAGATGAGATGCATTGGGTGAACTGGCTAAGCTTAGGGTACAGGAAAAAGCTGCTGGAAATGATCACACTTCTGTCTCCACAATACGCGTGAAGCAGCCTTTCCAGAGGGGGAAGAGTGGTAGCCGTTATCATTCCCTGCATTATTTTTCCTGACCCTAGTTGCCAAATAGCCATCAGATGTTTTGAGTAATCTTTCATTTCTGTGGTTGGTCAGGGTTGAAATAAAAAGCTTCTGGTTCATTCCCAGCTATAATACTCTTGAGATGTGTTGGAAGTACTTTTTTTTCTTTTTATGCTCTTGGTGGCCAGTTCCAAACCTTGTGCCTCGAGGGGCATTAAACCTAATGTAGTTTTCTGGAAGAAAATTGGTTGGCTGCTTAATGTTAAAAGAAAAATGGCACAGTAATAGGAAAAGGTTGTGTCTGTGTTTTTAAGTTTTTCTTTATTCTGCTTTTTTGCTGCTATAAGATTTTCTTGAATTTATATTTTAAACTTTTCATGCACTTTACTGTTTCTAGTCTCAAAATGTGATATTTTTAATAAATGAAAAAATTTTCCATTATCTGAATGCAATTTTTAAACAGATTGATAGCCTATATTTATGTCTCATTCGTATACTTAAAAGTAAAATTTAAATTGTTGAATAATTAGTTTAAATGCTAAGGAGCCATCTTCTGTCTCTCAGAACTGACAAGTCAGGCTGTTCCTCTACTCTTTGATACTCTGTTTCCTTTGTTGTTTTGTACGTAGGAAATTATCCATAGGAAAAACCAATTGGACCCAGAGTAGAAGTATTCCCTGACTTCTGCTGAGGGGGACGGGACAGGAGTGGGACAGAATGCTAAGATGAGTTCAGTGAAATGACAGCTCCCTTTAAAAGAAGTGCCTAAAACTGGAGACGTCATCTATTGTCTGATACAAATTGGAAATTACCATAGCTGGGTGAAATTAACAGATGTAAATTGCTTTGTGCAGCACCAAAAAAAGCCCTTTCTAAAGAAGAATTTTCCTCTAGGTGCAGGTATCTCCTTTTTAATATACCTCAGCGTTCAACACCTAGCCATGCAGGTAAATTGAGACAGCAATTGAGTATAGTACTGGAAAGTAGAATAGCATGAAAAACTTAATTTTGTGGACATTACCTTTCTGTAATCAGCTACTGTATCTCTTCTGGAGGGGTTCTCTGCTCTGGAGGTGTGCACTAACAACCATTCTCCTCCTGTCCTACACGCATGTTAACTAGCAACATGAGCAATAGTTCCACCATACTTCACTCCCAATATTTTTTGAGATGTTTGTATAAAATGGAATTTAAAGTTCACCTATGATTGTATATGAACTGCAGAGGAGCCCATTTATTAATAAAAAGAAAAAACGGCAACAATCTTTTGTAATATCAGGGTGGGAGAGGGTGGGGGTGAAACAAAAGCACCTGGTAAACATTGTAAACCGCTACGTTGTACTTTCTTTGGGTTTATAACTGACTGAAGTGTTCTGTTGCAGGAAGGTGTTTAATTGGATTTTCTCTGCTTCAAAATGCACTTCAGAATGTCCATTATGCTGTGTGATTTTTAAAATGCTGTTTAAACAGATGTTGCACAAAACCTCTGGATTTTAACAAATCTCTTTAGAACTCTGTTTTTGTTTCAGTCGATGCACATAACCAGGGCATGTTTACCCGCCTCGCACATGTCTGGCTCCCTCCCTCTTTTCCTCTTTCCCCTTTCCTACAAAAGGAGCAGTAAGGGGTTGTGCTTTTTTCCAGCTGAGCAGAACTGCTGTTCTTCATAGAGCTCTGCCCTGAGACAAGAAGAAGCATGGAGCCATCAGCCAGGAGCCACGTGCATGGGATGAGATCTGTTTCACAGTCATGTGCAGCATCCAGATGGTGACACTCATTTTCTTTTGACAGTGACAGTGCCTCATAGGGTATGTTATAGGGGAGAGGGAGGGAAGTAATAGAGAGCAAAAATATCCCTAACTGTAAACACATTAATGGGAAAACAGTGGTTCTCTCCATCACTGACCCTCGTTTCCCATGCTTAAGCACTGGGCACATCACAGCGCCCTCACCTGTGCTTAGGAAAAAGCCCTCAGCCCCTTCCTGCTCCTTGCTTTCTTGGTTGGGTTTCAATGATATCGTGCCTGGTGTCAACTTCTAAGCAGCAGCACTGCCTAAAGCAAGCAGAGAAAAAAAATCCAGCACCATTCTACAAGCAACTTTTTAAAATTCAATATGGTAAATCTGTTAGATATGGGGTTTTGTGTGTGTATATATATATATATATATAAAAGAGAATTTTGTACGTTGTAGCTGAATATTTTGATTTCCTTATTTTGATGTAAGGGGTGTGAACCATTTGCGTACCATACGCTGAAGTCAGGTTTGGCGCAATGGGCTCTGAAAGCAGCTCTTCTTCCCATTGGCCTCGTTAAAAGCTTTTTCCATCAGTTTATCACATCTATATTCAGAAAATACTTCATTTTATCCATAAGGTTTCTATGTATGTTCGAAGCCACACATCTCTTTAGTCTGCAGAACCCTTCAGAAAAGTTCTTGTCAGTCTCAACCCCTTGCTGTCCTGTGTTTTACCAACTATAGAGCCCAGAGTTTTGGAGCCAAACCTTTTGAGAAGTTTTTGCCACTGACCTTTCAGAGCCATTCCCTGGTCTTCGGAACTGTGTCAGTGCCGTGGACTACTGGAGCCTCCCACCTTGCAGCTTTGCTGTGGGGTCTCCTTAACTCATGCCCAATCCATGCTTATGCACCCAGAGCCCATGGCCTTGTTTACAAAGGTGCCGAGCACTTGCAGCTCCCAAATCCCCAATACAGGGCTGGATTTCTTATGGTGTATCAGCGTGGCTTTCAAAGGCCGGCTTTCCTTATCTAGGCTGGGTTTGAAGTGCAAGGAAGCATTGGAGATGTGGAAAGTTCACATCACTTGTTCTGTACAAGGTGGCTAAAAGCCCTTTAGAGGTTCCTAGAGCACAAGCACAGTAATGATGCCTTCCTGGTAGGAGCAGGGCTGACAGTCCTTCATGTCAAAGACCAGATTTAAGCCCAGTCATGCACCCTTCATTTTTCCCAATGTGTTTTAAGTTTCTCGCATGAAAACTTTCCCTTGGCATGAAATTTAACAAAGTAGGATGATGTGAAAGATTTTTTTAATCCTATCCACGCCCAGTCAATAGCCTGCAAGAGAAAGAACACAAAAGTGCAATCTGCACCCTTACCTGGGTGTGAGAGGGAACAGCAGTTGTTATCCCCTGGTGACCTCAGCTTTGTGCTTAAATTCCATTTGCCTGTTCTTGGCTGCTGTGCATTTCTTAACAGACGTTTTTCTTGTAATGATACTAAAGACCAAAGGCCAAAATTGAACATAAGGAATGATGCTTTCCCTGTCGCACCTCTTCGACAGGCACTCCTTGCAGCCTCTCGAGACGGTAGTGTTAGAATGAGAAGTGTCTCACTGTTTTACATCAGCTTGTTGTTCTTTTGCAGTGGATCCAGGATTTTTTTTTTTTGGTAATAATCACAGAATTCCTTTCCTCACTTCATGCCAGTATAGCAGATGGTGTTGCATGTAGGTGGATTTGAAGGTGCAGACTTCAGAGCCTGCTGTGTGCTATGTTACTGCTAATTGACAGGGGAAGGGAAAGGGAAAGGTAAGGAATGGAAAAGGGAAGGGAATCTGCTGAAGCTCACTTTGGCTTCAGAATGGGGAAGATTTGGGCTGTCAGACTTCCTATGCCTGAAAAGGATCCGAACTGCTTGGTTGCAGAGAGTTTTATACAGATGAGAGACTGGAAAATAAATGCACCCTATGTGCAGAGGGGTTTGGATTTTTCTGAGATAGGTTCTTATTAGCTGAATCTCTTCATCTCGTAATGAGGAGAGGCATCTTGGATTATGCAGCTCATCTTTTTTTAAAATGAGTACAGAAGTATTGTAGCACACCCTCCCTTTATCTCCCTTCAGTGTTCAAAAGCAGCATAAAACCCAAGAAAACCTGATGAAAACCATTCATTTCCTACATCTCTATGCCAAGTGTCAGCCCAGGAAGCACGTTAAGGTTAAAAACCAATTTCAAAGGAGATTATAAAGCTTTAGATACAGGCACAGCCATAGGTGACATTGTATCTCCTCTTGTGACAACATTTGTGCAGATACCAAGCACAGGTTTTCTGTTCTGAGAAATGGAGCTGGGACAAAAGGCAGAGCTGGTGAGGTAGGCACAGGTATGACACATTCAGAAAAGTGACAAAATGCACCATCAAGAAAGTGACAAAACTAGCACCTTTTAAGGACTCGAGAAAAGTCATTTGACTCTATGGTGGGCATTCAGATGTGACAAAGTTTGCAGGTTTGGCTATAGTGGAGGGTGATGGACTTCAGGATTAGTTCCTTGACATACGTCTGAAAATAAACAGGAAGCTAGAGAAATGCTCGTGCACTTTGGCGCAGGGTTTTTCAAACATCATTGATGGCAAAGCATGCCAAGTGATATGACTCCTTCCTTCCCCCAGTCCTGCAATAATACAAGGTATTTAGCTTAGAAAACCTCTCACTGGTGAGGGTGAGGGTTTGAGTGATTCTGGTACTTGGTCTTGTTCTCTTTGTTGAACAGTTTCTAAAACTTAGGCATTTACCAAATTTGCATTTGTCTGTATTTGTCTTTGTTCCAAAGCAAAAAAGAAATCATGGTGGCTCTCTTTACAAGTGACATATTACATGACTTTGACTTTGTTTTCAATTTTTAATTATTGCATCATGTGTTTCCTTTCGAAGCAATTAAAGTGTTTGTGTGCACCACCTTAGCTAAAGATGCCCTTAATTCATAAATTCACAGGTGTGGCCACCCCCCTGCCCCTTCCTGCAGTTCTCTGTTGGGGAGGCTGGGTGCTTTTCAGCCGGACCTCTTTCTTGTGCTTCATTTCTGCAATGGCCGTGTTCTCCCCCCAGAAGGTGGAACTGCACATGGAGAATTGGGAAGCAGTGGTGTCACTCTGGGTCACGCTTACACTGAAGTTTTAAGGGGGTTTCCATTGCGCTTTGTGCAAATGGAATTGAGAGGATGCTGTGAACAGAGGTTCCTCTGGCCACTTGGCCACCTGGAGCTGGGCTGGAGGCCAAGAGTTGCCCTCGGTTCCTCCATGCCCTCAGACTGTGTGCCAGCCCTGGGAGCCGCCAGCCCTGGGAGCCACCAGCCCCATACCAACATACTGCAAGTCTTCCAGGTGTTCCCATGCCTGACACCAGCCCTCAGATCCTCAGTTGCAAGAGCGGCACTTTTGAACAGAAACTTAGCAACGTGCTTATTCCACATTTCCCACAGAAATAAGTAGTAAGGAATTCTCTCTACCCATTTCCCACTTGCAGTAATGGATGAGCTATTAAAAATGAATGCCAGCTCCACTTGCACAAAATGATTCTTTCTACACACTGAAAAGTCTCCATTATGGAGAATGTGCCATTTCCAACAATCTCTTGTTGGTGTTCCTGGGACACAGGAGGGAAGGTACAAAGGCACTGTCCAGGGCTATTCCTGACCAGGGATGTTCAGTGACCACCACCACCAGTTTTTGGGAAATCTCCCACTCCCTCCTATTTCCCCATGCTCACACAGCTGAGAGGCAGCACTGCTGCCACCAGCATTGAGCTTTTCAGAGGTCAGACCACGTCTTACTCACAGCGCACAGCACTCAGGATCCTTCTTTTGGTGCAGGAAAATGCACAAAGAAGCACAAAACCTCCAGGTCCTTGGGGCAGAGGAAAGGCAGCACACACAGTAAACACCCTGCAGCCCCGCCTGCGGGCTTCACAGTGCCACGGTTCCCATCTAACCCATCCTGGAGCTGCACGCAATGGAAACATGGTATTCACACAAACCTTAATGGAAAGAGTCAAGGGCAGAGCACTCAGAATTTAATTGAGCCCTGGGTGGGCATCATGCGTGGGGACAGCAGAATCACCAAAATGTAGGGTGACACCAGGGTCTGGCAAGACAGCCTGGTTTTAGGGAGGTTGGAGGGGAAGAAAGGCTTCTGCTCCCAGCCAAAACCAGGGCTGGACAGAGGTAGGTACAGGCGGTGCTGGGGAAGAGATGCAGGTCCTGCTATGGGGCTGGTGGCTGCCTCCCCGCTTCCCCTCGTGACGGAGCGACTGCCGCCACTTCTTTTTTGGTGACATCCCTCTGCGTCAGCTTGTGGATGAGCAGCTGGATCCAGGGTGCCTCAGGGGCCACACACACCTTCTTGTTCCTCTTCAGGGTGAGGCTGCAAGGAGACCAGACCCGCTCAGCCCCTTCCCACAGCTCTCCTGACCCAACACCTTCTGTGCTCCAGTATGCATACAGGGGAGCACACACCCTGACACCTCGCTGTGAGAGAGACAGGTTTGGGGCTCTTCAGCCTCCGCTCTGTGTGGTAACCCCCCTTACAACAGGCGACAGCACCCCCTGAGAGAGCGCAGGCCTTGCAAGAGGCACCACACAGCTTTGGAAGGGATGCAAGCGCCCAGGGATTTTTGCCAGGCTCCAGACTTCCACTTACATGATCTCCTTCCTCCGGCAGTGAATACCCGGCGGCGTCACGTCAATGGCGAGGATGAGCCCCAGGCCGATGACCTGGGCAGTCACTTTGACACACTTGCACCTCTTGTTGGTCAGCAGGCTCTCCAGTGACAGACCTGCACCACAGCAGCCCACAGCTGGCGCTCAGCCTCCAACCTCCCCATATCCCGGCCCCCATGGGACGCGTGCAGGCATTAGCAGGGCACACAGCAGCACATGTTAGCACGTGCAGAGACAATCCCTCCCGAAGCAGCTCCAAGTATTTCATATCACGCCTACAGCAGAGGTTTGGAAAACATAACCGACATTCTCAGAACTAAACCATGAGCTGCCCACTTGCCAAGCACTCAAGCTTCACAAGGTCTGAGAAGAGACGCAGCCTGAAAGCCTTAGACAAATCCCACCCCTTCAGCTTGAAAGAAAAGATGAATCTTGAGTTCAGAGAGAGCCAGAAGCAGAAAGCCAAAAGCTCAGAGAATGCCACAGGCCCACCGCCCCCACCTAGGGTTCACAGGGGGTCCCCAGGTCCCTCACTCACCATCCCCTGGCAGCAGGTTGCTCAGCAGCAGGCCCAGGGCCAGTGCTGCCTGCAGCGCCCGCATCCTCACTGCCCCCGAGCCACTGCTAGGCTGCTTTATAGCCAACCCAGTGGGGATTTCATAGGCTGGGAAACACTGGGGAAAAGCATCTGCCCTGTGCCCATGAATTTGACTTCCCTGCCATCGCTTCCCCTCCAGCACGTGGCCTGAAGCACCTCCTGCCCAATGAAGAAACCAGCAGAGCCCCATCCTACAAGCACAGTTCACGTGGCGGCAGGAAAGGTGAGTGATGAGCAGGAGGCCCTGCCTCATGGCACACTGCAGGGACACCAGTGATGGTAAATGAGGGAGGGCTGCTGCCTTTATTAGATCTCAGTGTCTTGTGCTCAGAGGGGACATCTCACTTGTTGCTGACGCTGGAGGGCTGCAGTATGCATCACTGTGGAGCTGGGGAAAAGCCTCTGCCTTTCCACGGGTGCATAACAGGGGAAAATGCCCTCTGGGCTGGAGGAGAAGCAGTGGTGGGGAACAGGGTATCCAGCTATGAGTGTAGCTGTGGGACCATCGTGCCAGGCCTCACTGCGGAGCAGCTTTCTTCCTCCTGTCAGGAGCAGAAGGGGAAAATGTGCAAAGAGCAGGCCCAAGGGATGGCTCAGGAACCCCAGGTCTTGCTTTGCTTGCCCCTCAGGTCAGGGCCAGGATGCTTACAGCTTTGGGAGGTCCTGCAGGAGCTTCCTCACCCAGAGGGTGTTGGGATCCACACAGATCCTTTCGAGGGTCTTTAGTTTAATCCTGGAAAACATGCAGGGCTTCAGCCCCTTTCCCTCCAGAGGGAAGCTCAAGGGTCTGAGCCCCTTCCTTGTGCCCAACCCATAAGGAAGAGAATCACAGAACCAAGTAGTTGACAGAGGGGGACCAGCCCCCTCACTGTTATGGGAGCCACTTACAGCACCTCCAGGCGCCGGCAGCTGCTCCCCACTGGCCGCACCTCAACGCTTTCATACTTGTGCAAGGGAATGAAGGCAGTGGTGGTCTTGGCGCAGCGGCAGTTCAGGTTGCCATTGGCTTCCAGAAGGGCTGGAGGGGAACATGGCCATAGCTCACACACCACCTGAATACCAACCTTCCCATCTGCCTCCAAAAACTTTTCCAGGTACTGCATCCCCCCTCCCCACATCCCTTCTAAGCCAGCACATCTGCCTCTGAAGACCCTTTAGAAACACTTCAGCCCCTGAGAACAGGATGCTGCCTCCAAAAACAATGCCCAGCCCTCTTCATTGCCTCCCCTTGCCTCACCTGCATCCCCAGGGCACAGGACCACCAGCAGCAGCCCCAGCAGCAGGGTTGCCCGCATTGCCATACCGACAGGACCTGGTCCCAGCCCAGCAGCATCCCCTATTTGAGCCAGGGAATAGGAGAAGTGTGGTGGCGCACGGGAGGCCCCGGGGTTGGGGGTGGTTTTCACCCATTGCCCTTTCCTGCTGACAGTGCTGGCTGGGTTTGTAATGCTGATAATAAAAAAACACAGGGGCACGGTCTTCCTGAAACTGGCTCAGTTTTCTTTTTCCAAAGAAGCTGGGTCTGGTAACAATAGCTGTCATTTCCCCCATTGCTAGTTCCTAGCTCAAGCAGCCATGCAAAGCTGGAAGTTCTTGGAGTGTTCTTTCTTCTCATGTGGTCAGACGTTAACTGTTTCTCTACAGCCATTATTTGCATGTCAGCTGTAGCAGCCATCCCATCTCATAAAGATGCCCCACTCCATTCATATATACAGGACACACCATCCCATCCATAAAAGATGTACACTGTTTACTTCAGGATACTAATGATTAGTGGGATATAAGTTAATGAAGCAGTGCTGAATGGCAGAAGGTATATGACGTGTGCATCCTACAAACAGCTCCCCCCGAAAAGAACATCTTGAGCTCTGGCATACTTGCCCTTGCTCCTTCCCCCATGCCCTATTATCCCAATTCTGTGGGAAACAGCCTCACACCAGCCCCAGGATGCCTCTATTTGCCTTATAAAAACCTTACAGCTGCCTGCAGACCCCATACCCACTTGAACACCTGCACCTGGATGCAGCTGCATGTGCTAAATTTGTGAGAAAGCTTGTGCCCCCCAACCCCCTAACACACCTGACCTACAGCAACAACACTGTGTGCACGAAGCAACACGTAGTGCCTACAGCACCTCTATGAAAGGATATCAATCACAGAGCACCAGACACAGGCGGCAGTGATTTCAGCGCCAGGAAAGCAACAAAAGTGGGGCTGATCAACGCTCAGCAGAGTCCCTTAAAAATTCAATTCAAGGGAAAACACAAGGGAAGAAAAACCCAAATTTTATTTAACTTGAGGTCTCGAAACAGAACACACCATGCCTCCTGAACACCAACTTCCTTAGCAGGAAGCTCATCTTTTCTTCCTGCAAAAAGCAGAAGGAGGAGAAACTCATGAATGGCACAGGGCTCTCGGGGAGGAAGCTTTGTCAGAGCCAAAAGAAGTCACCACCATTCCCCCAGAGCTGATGTCACCCACAGGAACAGCTTGGCAACCGTTCTGCTGTGCTGGGAGCTGGAGCACCCTGCAGAAAGACACAACTAACCCCAGGAGTCCTGGATCCCTAAAGTGGGCCCTGGGACTGCAGGCACGACTGGATGCTGCCTGAGGGAACATTGCTTATGACAGATCAAAGGTTTTCACCAAAGAAACTTACATGCCAGCAATGCGCTTCAGCAGTTTCTTTACCCAAGGGGCATCAGGGTTCACACACACTTTTGCTGAGGATTTCAGTTTAATGCTGAAATGCAAGGGATGGTTATAAGCATCACGCTCCCTCCAGAGGCAGGGATTTGAACAGACAAAGCTGATCTGGAGGAACCAGCTTCCACTCACAGCACTGCAAGCAGGGAGCTGCAGAATGCTGCTTGCAAGGTGGGGGAGCCACAGGACAGCTGGAAAAGGGGAAGAAGCAGGAGGCAGCACGCTCATGCACAGGGAACAAACTGCTGCCATTCAAAGAGGTTTCATCTGTAGTTTTGCACTCATGCTGCTAAGATGCCCAGCATTTTTGGAAGGCTTTAGCTTTCAGAAAGGAAGCAGAGAAGCATGGTGGTTGCAGAAGAAAGTGTTCGGTGCTGGCCCTGCTGCTGGAGAGAAGAGCATCTCTGCCCCTTAGCTATGGCCAAGCACTCACAGCACTTACATGATTTCCGTGCGCCCGCAAGTGCTTCCCACAGGCCTTAACTCAATGCTGTCATATCTCTTAGGGCTGATGTAGTCAGAAGTTGTCTTTACACACCTACAGCTCAGGTTTCCGTTTACTTCCAGGATGGCTGAGAAAGAGAGAAGGTGGCAACTTACAGAAGCAAACAGTGTTATTTAGAGACTCAGTGATCCTAAAATTCAGTGCGCTTAAGAAATTGTTCCTTTCCATGCTTTCACTGACTGCTTTCAGGGCCAGCATAAGGAGTTATCTGTGACCATACCCTTGCACCCTGCTCTCAACAGCTAAACCAGCCCCTAGCACAGGAGGAATGGAGAGCTACTCCCTCTGCTATAGGAGAAACCCTGTGTTAGGCAGTCAGGAGGGATCTCTGCCTCTTCCAGGCCATCCTGATAAAAGATGAAGGCTGAACACCCACCCCTACCAAAGTTATC
Source organism: Perdix hodgsoniae (assembly GCA_035772895.1). NCBI lineage: Eukaryota > Metazoa > Chordata > Aves > Galliformes > Phasianidae > Perdix > Perdix hodgsoniae. The sequence goes on from JAPSGF010000002.1 coordinate 42,289,398, forward strand.
TATACGAAGGCACCAGGAGCTCACCTGCTTGGGACATTGACATCATCATCACCACCACCACCAGCAGCACCATCCATGGGAGTGCAGCAGCTCCTGTCCTACCCCACACCAGTGCTCGCATCCTCACAGTGGCTGCAGCCTCAGGGACGATGTGGAGAGCCAGGGGGAAGACACACCTCTATTTATTTGGCAGTGTCACGCTCTGACACAAGCAGCAAAGGCAGACTGCAGCAGTCACACACGACAAATGGACCATAAAGAGGTGACATCATTTCTCGGCTGCTCACCGCAGCCAGATCAAAAGCCCAACATGCAGCATTACTGATAAAAGTCAGCTATCGGGATGAAGGGTGGATTTGAATTTCTCACATTATTTCTACCTCCCCCAATTCTTTCTCATTAGTTGGGTCTGTGTAAATGTAATCAACATTCATTCCCCTCACTGTTTACTCTTCAACCACAACGAGAACCCAAAATACATCAGAATGCAAACCCCATGCAAGGGGTTTTTTATTGCAGACAGATATTTACATATTTGGGGCTATAATTCCCCACACTATTTTTTGCTCTCTCTTACATCAGCAAAAAAGCACTGTAGAGTGGAAAATAATAATGATCTCCGTCATATATTTCCACTCATAACCAAGCACTTCCCTGTGTTAACAAAAGCATCCAGGAAATGCAAAAAGTTACTGGTATGGTAGTAGCAGCAGAAGGGAAACTATCCCTATGCATTTGCAAATTCGTAACTAAATGCTGATGCTTGCATTTTGTGGCAACTTGCTACATATCAGCAGAGTGAGAGCTGATGGATGTCTGACACTGGTGTGGGGAACTTGGCACAACTGCTTTGCTTGCATGCGCACACACCCTGTATGTTACATTCAGATTGTTCTAGCACAGGGATCAAATCCCCACTTGGATGAGCCAAGACCCAGGGCTCCTCCTTTTTAGCCCCTTGACAGCATTTAGACACCATAGGATCCCACAATGCCAGCAGCTCCTGCTCTGACACTAGAGGATCATCTTCAGCCGGCACTGCAAAGAGGTGCCCACAGCAGTGCCCTGCACTCTCAGGTTATGGTGGGGCTGGGGCTGCTCCAAATGAGATCAAGTCAACAGCCAGGGAGCAATAGGGGGATGGAACACATGGCCAGGAACAAAGGGAGGAGAAAGGCAGAAGGCAGTAGAAAACAATGTGGTTATGTGATAACACTGTAATTGAGAGCTTTCAAATCACATCTGTGTTTTATATAGTAATGCAACAATAAACTAAAAAAATATAAATAAATCTGAGTCTTTCACTCAAACCAGGAGCCCCTCTTCCTTCCTTTAGAATCTTACTTTTCTCTGAGACAGGTGCAAAAATCTTACAAAGACACTTTTTTCAAGAGATCAGTGCCAAAAATGAGTGAACAAGAAGTTTATCTCCCTTTGCATTGGAGTCCCAGGGAGTCCAGGAACAGCTTCTACTTTTATTCAACGACTGATGGAAAGCAGTGTGCTGGAACTGAGGTTCCATTTCAGACTGATCCCCTTGATTCATGTTCAAACACAGATTTTCATAGCAAAGCCCAGATTTTGTTCGGTCACAGGAGTGATGTGCTTGGGTTTTCCCCAGAATGTCAGGCAGTTGGGTGAATCCCTGCTGCATCACATCAGAACACGCACATTTGCCTACCTGGCCCCAAAGCTGTGAGAAGTCTCTACTTTGGGTAGGAAAAGTGAAACAGATGGATGCACCTAGAAAGGAGAACTTGAGAGAGATGCTGTAATCCCAGGGTTTTTTTAATTGCCTATATAGTAGTCTTGGTGGTTGTGATGACTAATGCATACATTGATAGACGTTGCGGTGCTTTCTCGGGAAGGAAAGGCTTGCAGTCACTGCTGGTCACTGGTATCTGTGCATGTGGAGTGGTAATTCTGAGAAGGGAGAAGGAGGGTGAGGATGTAGCACAGGACTATACATGTATATAAGCTAACCACTTCCAAGATACCAGTAATTCAGAAAAGTGGTCCCAGTATTTTGAACAGTAGACTTATCTATTTCATCATCAACATGTTAAAAATATCCTAACAGCTTCTGCATTTTCTGTAGCAGCTGTACCTTTGCAGGAGGAGCTTTAGTTTAAGTCACTTTTTGTTTGTTTCCTCTCCCCCTCAGCTTTTCTACCCACTGGATCCTCCAGAAACCTTTCCTATGTCACTTGAACTGGAAGCCTACACTGATGCAGTCAAACATCTCCCAGGGAATACAAATACAGCAGAGGAGTGACCTGTTGCTTTGCTGTGCTTCTGCCATCACCAAAAAGCTTAAGATTGTGCAGTTCAGGGACATCAAGATACAGAAGACCTCAGTCCTGTTCATGAAGGTCAAAGATTTCCTTGAAAACACTGAAAAACGTACAATGTAAAAGAAGAATTGAGGCAGGTGAGCCATTTGTGGCAAGGAGAAGGAAGCTCACACTTCTTAGCAGAGGGAGACTCTCTAGAAGCAAAAATAATCATAGAAGCATTTCAGTTGGAAGGGACCCTTAAAAGTAATCTAGTCCAACTCTTTGGATGGCACCCCATTCCTCATTTATGTCAGCGTCACCACACAGATTGGTACATTCTGCAAACTTGCTGAGAGTGCATTTAATCCTGCTGATAATGTCACTAAAGATCAATTAAAGAACATCAGCCCCAGCACTGACCCCTGCGGGACACCACTCAGCACTGATCTCCATTTGAACATTGAACCACTGACCACCACTCTCTGAATACAACCTTGCAACCAGCTTCTCATCCACTGAACAGTCGGCCCATCAAATTGGTATCCTTCCTGTTTGGAGAGAAAGATGTCATGGGGAAGTCCATAAAGGTGATATCAGTGGCTCTTCCCTTGCCCACTGAGGCAGTTAGCCATCCCAGAATGCCACTATGTTAAGCAGGTAGGACTTGTCTTTGATGAAACCATGCTGGTTGTCCTGTATCACCTCCTTCTCTTCCGTGTGCCTTAGCACAGCTTCTGGAAGGATCTGTTTCATGATCTTCCTCAGCATGGATGTGAGGCTGACAGGTCAGTCATTTCCTGGGGTGTTCTTGCTACCCATTTTAAAATGGGGTACAACAAATAAGAGATTAAAACCTGTCACAGCATTTCCAAGTACGTAAACCAGGGACTTGGCTGCACCGAAACCCACTGTGTTTGTTTAGAATGAAAGCGAACTTTCAGCACACTCCTCCTTCATCCACAATTTGCAAGCACTCTTGGCATGAGACATCAAAACCATTTTAAAGAGGAAAAAAAGTCCCCTCAATTGCAGTGAACACTCACTGCTGTGGTTTGTGGTGCAACTGCTTCAAAGATGGATACACAGATACCTCCTGCAGAAACCTGACAGAATTGCATGAACACCTGTTTCATATTACCCAGTTGAGTACCACATAAAAACCCCCTTGGACGCCAGCAGAACCTGATCACAGTATTGATGTCTTAGTTAGCACAGAAAAAGCACCCCAGCAATTTCCAGCTGTACGTGACCTCCAGCCTAGGACAACTTTGACCACCTCTTCCTATCCTGGACAACTCAGATGTCTTCTGTCACCCTGTGCTTCTGGTGGCCTTAAAATGCTAGCTTGTATTCATTTATCCACTTATGAATTTACGTGTAAGGAAAGCCAGAGCAACTCAGCTCTCCTCTCCTTGTAACACTTTATTGAAATAATTCATTGATACCATGACTTTCTTTTCTTCCAGGTCTCCTGTCTCATCTTGGGCTTCTGGAAATGACACCATAAGCTCTGCTAACCTATCACGTTGTTCAATTCCCATTTATCATGACTAGAAAAAATGACGGAACTCACAGAGGACATAGCTGACTGTCATTACTATCATTAGTGGGTTTTCACATCTCTATCCCCCCACACCACCCTGAAGGCATCTGGCTGTCATGCCATGAGCTACAGACCAAGTACACCAACAACACAAGTACCTTACTCCAAAATTGTTGAAGAGCTAGAGTAAACTCCACATAATTAAATATATGATCCCAAGAAGGAAAGCAAACAAAAGCCCACCCACCGACTCTACTGGGAAGTACTGCGCACCTTGCCCTTCCTAAATACACTTCCTTCGGCTGGTATTTCAACTATTCCAGCTGTAAATCTACTTTCACTCTAATGTGGGTCAGAGCCTAGGGTTGGAAAATCATGAGCTCAAACCCATCCAAAACAACACTGCCACAATGGTGCCATTCAGGAGAAAGGAACAAGCAATCTCATCTGAAGCTCTCAACTGGCCCCATCTGATCCTCAAGTCCTACCTTACGTGAAAAAAAATAGTGAAAAAAAGTACTGAAAAAGGGATTAAGTATATCCTCAGCTTGAGGACAAAGAAAAGGGGCATGTACAGATAAGAGGGAGGTTTAAAAGAGAAAGTTTGAGGAGAAGGGAGAATGGCTTAGAACAAGAACAAAAGCTCAACTGGGAACAAGGGCGACAGAAATTAAGGAGAACCTTAAGGAATTGGAACAGCTGGACACACAGGGTAGACAAACACCATGACCTGCCTTCCCACAATTTCTCCTTTATAATCAAAGTTATGAGGCCCTACTTGTCAACAGAGCCACTGCAGCATTGATGTGCATGCCTCCAGTCCGTCCTCAGTCATAAGAACTGTGAAGCAGGACCATGCTTTTGGGTACTTTTCACTAAAGGGAAAGCACAGCGTTCTTAGCATAGGGCATTAGAGAATTACACCCAGCCTGAGGGCAGAGGCAGCCTCTGGGACTGCCCATCCACCCAACAGATGCAAATAGTACCAAGAAAGCGGGCGAGAAAATCCCCAGTCTATGGTGCTAGTTCACACTTGTCGCTAGGAAAACCCAGCACCCCTACATTTCAGCACCAAGAGCTCTCATCTGCATTGTTTCAGATATGAGTTAACCCCCTATTAATCTCATATTAAGCAGAGAAGCAGTGTTGTACCACCAAGGCATCCTGGAAAAGCATGGCATAGCGCAAAATGGATGTGGCAGGAACAAAGTCATGAAGCCCTGGCAGCAATGTTAGGGTTGAGGACTTAGTGCTCATTCCCTGCACATTTGCATGCAGAGGAACCAGGCCAGACGTTGCAGGTGCTGCAGCAAAGCGTTGGCAATTTGCATGGGAGGCTCACGTAACAGAGATGGTCTGGCCTTCTTTTTATTCCAGGGCAGGCAGCAAAGATGCTGCAACACCAGCGATGGTGCTCCATTACTTGGGAGCAATCACACTGAGTGCACCAGAGAAGGTAAAACCAGAGTGGCAAGACACAATAGGTCAAGAGGGAATGGCTTTGAGTTGTGCCGGGGAAGGTTCAGGTTGGATATTAGGAAAAACTTCTTCTCCAGAAGAGCAGTCATGCATTGGAAGAGGCTGATGGAGTCACTGTCCTTGGAGGTGTTCAGGAAACATTTAGATGTGGCACTGAGGGACATGGTTTAGTAGGCAATACTGATGGTAGGTGAATGATTGAACTAGATGATTATAGAGGCCTTGTCCAACCTTAATGATTCTATGAATCTACAACAATATGGCTCACTTGTCCCACAGATCCAGCCGAGTTGGAAGCACTGAAAATGCTGCCAAGGTCAGAAATACAACAAAGTTACTGATTCTCAGAGTGCTATCCCCTCCCCTACCCGAGAGAGCAGCCTCTTGTAGGTGCATCTTCATTCTCTGAGATGAATGAAATCATGGAATTGCACCCCACTCCTGTCACTTATTTAGGCAAACAGCTAAGGAATGCTGTGGCAAGGACTCCCCCCTCCTCAGAGTTTGACACCTTAATAAATGCAACTGGAGGTTTGAGTGAATTTTTCTCCCCCAAAATATTAGTAGTTTCCATTTGAGTTGACTCAGTAATTAAGCCACCTCCATATCATTTGGCTTGCAGAACAATACATGCCTTATTTCTTGTGAAACACGTGAAACATGGTTTTAACGTATTTTCTGATTGTTAACTCAGGATATTTGAGGAAGAGTATTAAGGGCACACCTCAAGAAAGGCAGTGCCACTTTCTAGCTCAATGGAGACTTATTCGACCACAACAAAAAGTCTCCCCAGTGCCTAGTGGCACATCTCTACTTCATGTTGCCATGAATGAGTCATTTCACTACAAATGTCATCTCTTTCCAAACTATCTGGGACTGATTGCCACAGCGTGGCTGACATTTGTTTCTGCTGTTTCCTGCCTGTTCAAAGCATTATTTACCAACCTTGTGCTTGCAGAAGCCTGACATTTACAACCCAACCGAGCATTGTTACATTTCTGCACTCCACTTGACAAGTTCACAAAGCACACGGAGCAACTGTTCTCCAGCAGAGAGTACAAGTGCAGATGGCAAGGAGGGGAAATCCAAGTCTTCACTGAAAAGGAACCACTCTTCTGCCACACAAATGCCTTTTGGGGAGATGAACAGCCCCCCGCCTCAGAAAAATCCCCTCTCCACACTCTCACTGCCATAGGGCTCAGCCCCCCTGGATCAACACTTCAGGCATCAGGAGACAGCATGGCTACTTATAACTGCCCTCAGCTGAAAGGGAAAACTTAAGGCCAACTTCTGCTTGGAAACCTAATCTCACCAGCTGAGAGAAACGAAACTGCAAGGGTTATCTTGCAGCTAAAATAAACCAATGTTGCTCCAAGTTTGGGGGTGTAGTTTGGTGGAGCCTACAAGCTTGAAGCAGGAAGACTGAAACATTCTCACCCATGGCCTGGCAGCAGGCAGGGCAGAGATGGGATGCAGAGGAGAGTGATGTGTATGCAGAGAGGAGGCTTATCTAAGGAAGAAAATCTCCCTGTTTGACCTCAGCCTCCAGAAGAGAGGTATTTTGGCCAACTTTTACTGGTTTTGGACACAGTAACTGAAAGCACAGCCACAAGTGAATTCCCTACTGGATCTCTAACATCAGCCTACAAGCCCCACACTGACAGGTGTTTAATGCTGCCAGATACTCGTTCCTAACCCAGTCTAGCCTGGTCCCATAGGCTGAATGAATATTCAGAACAGGCTGGCCCGTACTCAGTGCACTTCTTTGTCTGGTTTAGTTTCATTGGAAGAGAACAGAATTCATGCTCTCCATGACATTAATCCCACATGTGTATGCAAATGTATTCATAGACCAGAAAGGAAGATACGTTGCTATTATAGAATATGAGAAGGCTACTGCATATAAAGGAGTGAATCAGCTTCCCTTAGGAGGCAAATCAACCAGTTGTGAAATCCTTGGAACCAAAACAAAGCATGCTCTTGCTACATGGGGAAAAATTACACAGCTTGAGGTAACGGACCGCTAACTTGGTCAGTGCAGCAAAGCAGCTTTACAGGCTGCTCAAGAAGGAGCAATATGTAAGCACCTTCTGGGATTTTTTGGGTTCATTCCCACCTTAGAAACATTTGCAAATAATAAAGAATCCAGTATCTTATTATGTGGATTGGGCTTGAACTTCTGCAAAACATATTCTGTAGCAAATAGAGACACTTACTTGGGGTCAGTAGAGGTGTGCACATAAACATATGCGAGGCTGCAAAATGAAGATGTCAGCAGAGTTGGTACAAAGCTATAAGTTTATTCAGAGGCTGTGATTGAAGCATCAAGTACTGGAGGTGAGACACTTGTCTTCCCTTAAACCCTTCACTGCAGTATAGACCTATTGTCTGATTGAAGACGACGTAAGAGTCTTCTAAGAGGCAGTGAGATCCATCACATTTTTCCGATCTGAAAAATGTAATGACTAAAAAATGCTCAAAGATGCACTTGCAAAGGTCCAGAGACAAAGAAAAGTGCTGAACATGAGGTAGTTTGAAATCACTCTTCGAAATACACTGGGACCTACTCCAGAGATCTTCCAGGGCTCAAAAAACCTTTATTAAGCAAATGACACTGCTATTCAGCTACTTAAGCCTTTCAATCACTTCTTGTCCAAATATAAAATAAAACCAATTACTTCAGAAGCCGAGATTGGCGCAGAGATGGAGCAGCAGCCCGGAGGGAAGTGAGATGCAGGCAGAAAACGAGTGCGTACCCTGACACCTCCTGGTGCCTTCTGGCATAACGGGGGTGCTCACGGTGTGCCGTACACAGAGAATGCCAGCTGGGAAACACACCTTCCTGAAGCAGAAATATTAACTATGATTACCATTATAATTAACATATAAATACAATTAACAATAATTAAATATTAAATCTCACCAGTTTCCTGAGTGAACACTGATGTTTCTGAAAGTCTGACACAATTGAGACCCGAGGAAAACTTCCTTTAATCTGTTCCATTCAGTCTTTTACCTTTTTGTGCTGCTGAGCATGCTACAGATAATTCACAAGAAACTCCCAACATCGCCTGCATCTGGATTTGTATGAAAGCAGCCTCCTCCTTTTCTTTATGTGCTAAGGAAGGATGGAGATGAACAGACAGCAGAGAAGAAAAGTAGAAACAGTGTCCTGTAAAAAACCTGGGTTCTTTGACACATCAACTGCTTGAACACATCTTTCATTTTCAGGGCCCATTTTTCCCATTCAAACAACACCACAAAAAACTAAAATTGGCCAGGGACTGCAGCAATTTGAAGGATAAGTTTTAAAGTTCCACAGATGAGATGTACGGTGACACGATCCAAGCCAAGCCTCCCCAAATTTATTTGATTACGGTCCCGTACTGAAGTACAGTTTCCAATAGAATGAGTTGCTCATAACATGCACTTCTGGCTTCAAACAACTGAGATGGGTGCTCAAATTGAGTTTGGAGTTGTATTTAGGATTTGTATTTTAGTTCTGTGCTGATGAGAGGATTAGTATTCACTAACAGATTGGTTCAAATTAAAAGTCTAACTCCTTTCTCTGTTGGATTCCCCATTATCCTTACAGACATCTCTAGTGAACTGTAGGTTACATTCCATTTTTACTTCTGAAGTTGTGACTTCTCCTCTACACAGCAAAACAGAACAAGCTGCTGAAAAGGGCAATCCCTTCTTGTACTCTTCCTTTCTGCCAACACAGACTACAGCACAACAGAGCTATGGCCATGCTGCAGAAAATAGAAGTAGAGAGCCAGGGCAGTAGGACATTAAGATAGAAAGTGGTTTTCCTCTTCTAGACAGGAGATTTACTTTCGTTTACTTTATTGTGTTTGCTGAGGACATTTGATCAGATATTAATAGCACTGAAAGCAGCCTGCTGTGGCCATTTGTCACAGCGGTTTTGGCTGCATGGGAAGTGGAAGTGGTACATGCAGGAGGTGCTTAGAAAGGCATTTCTCCCACATGAAATAACATGTCCACACAACACATTCACATAACCAATCAAGGGACTTTCCTTCTCCCTCTGATCGTGAGACAGAGGAAGATGTGCAGCTTCAATACCCGCATCACGTAGACACAGGACTTAGATTTGCAAGGGCAGAACTAAGCTCTATAAAAAGAAAGGCACCAGCAAGGTTCTCACTCAGCAGTGACATCACTGAATTAATGAGCAGATCAGTGTTTCCAGTAAATACATGTTTCAAAGTCCTAGTTACTGGTTTATTCCATTGCACCAGTCTTGGGCAGGGATGTAAAGACAGCACACACTGATGTTTCTACTTCACCCTTTCCAATGATGTGTCCAAATTCAGCAGCCCTGAGAAGAGCTGCAGCCAAGCAGGGCTCCCTGCAAGCCTCAGCACCACTAGAGAGCGACAGGCACTCACGCTGCAGGCAGCAATATATCAGCAGAGTTACAAAAAGAAAACGGAGTGGGAAGTACAACTTTATATGGCCTGGGAGGGACAGAAGTGACCACACTAGAAGCAGAAGGTCATGGCAGTAGCAGATGGACTGTATGGGTGATGTTTTAATATTATCTTAAGTGCTACAGAAAGGGAGAGGAAAAGAGGACGGAAGGAGGGGAGGTGAGGTGGAGAAGCCTTCCTTTTACATTTTACACTCAGCTCAGAGCTCTTAGCTCAATTCCCAGGCAGGAGCACAGGCAACCCGTGGAACTGGCTTGTCTTGATGCTCTGCTGCAAAGCAAGGTTTAGGGAAGGTTTTTTTTGGGTGGGGAGAGGCACAGAGGTATGCTGGAAATCTAGAAATGCCTGTCAGACCCCCACAGAACCTGCAGCAACATACAAGGACCTTCCTCTGAGGGAAGGTTGAAGAAGACAGCTGCAGTTGTTCCAGCAGATGAAAAGGAGCTGTAGACAGAAAAGCTCCCTCTCCTCTGTGCTGCCGTGGGGCAGGCTGAAGGTCACAGGATAATAAAACAGTCAAGGAAAACAGCCTGCCGTCAACACATAGTCCTAGTGACAGACACAGATGGGCTGCAGGCAGCACTGCTTCGAGCTCTGAAATCCAGGTTTCCCTTCAAAGCACCCTACTTCCCAGGTATGCCTGGAAACCTTTGCAGGTGTGACTGCTGCAGCACACATGCGTTTGGAAGCAACCTAAAATGCCAGAGGTATTCTGAGTTCACCAGAATAAACATTTATGGCATGCATGGCCTGAAACAATGTCAGTCTAGTTGTGTACCCTAACTGTAATCAGCAACACCAAATAATATATAATGTGAGGACTGCTTCTGCTGAGCTATGCTGTGATACTGGATGCAGCAGAAACTTCAGTAAAGGACAGTCAGATAGGAAAGCAGAACTGCTGTTTTACCCCAGTCCAGAGAAATTTCTTACCAATGTACCTAGAATACTGTTAAAAGCACGAAAAACCTAGTCCACATCTAATACCTGTTCTCTTTCTCTCTCTTCCTCTCTCTCTCTCTCTCTCTCTCTATATATATATATATATATATATATATTTTCACACACACACTGCATTCCTAGCTGCAAAGTCCACCCCTTAAATAGTCATGAGATGAAATGTGTGACCATCCAGCTGCACACCTGGAAATCACCAGAACCTGTTAGCACTGTTGGCAGCCATTGTGCAGAATATAAGAGAAATTCTGCAGTGCCTGAGGCTTCCCACAGGGAACAGCTGGAGAGCCAGAGCTGAGCTTTCATTGCATTTATGTCTAAACACCAGGAGGGCATCCATTTGGGATCTCCAACAGACATGCTTCCCCGAGTACGTTAGATACTGATTTACTAAACAGTACCACGGGCATAAGCCTGCGGTGCAAGACTTCCAGAGATGAAAGATAAAGGAGGCAAAGGCACAGTACCATTACCCTAATGGCTATGCCTGTGGGCGTTATAAGAAACTTCTAAGTTACCCCAAAGTCCTCCTTCCCCAACAGTTACCAAGACTTGTCTCTGCATAGTGCAAACAGCAGGCAGCGAGCAGGGTGGAGGAAGTGCATTTTCATACAGACTGTCTTCAAAAGCCAGAATTTTTTGTACCTTGGAAAAAAAATACCAAAACCAAGCTAACAGTTAAGCAATGCTTCCGTCTATTGCATAGGAAGCCTTCTCTACATCAATACTTGTCAAGCCTTTGTACACAACTGAAATAGACTCTCCCAGCTGTTTCGCCTTGTCATTCTAAGGCAGACAATGTTTACCTGAGCTCAGTGATTGGGACAAGAAGGTCACACCACACAGCAGGCAACGTGACAACAGCATGATTCATTGTAGATCTATGCCGGGCCTCACCTCACCCCAGGTGTTTTCTGTACCTGACTTGAATAAGTCTGGGGAAGAGTGTAAAGGTCATAGTGTGCTCAATACCTTTTAAAGGAGTCCGTCCTATATCAGCACCAGGAGTGCATTCAAGCACACACGCACAAAAGCCAGGTATAAGCAAGTGGCTCACTGTTTGCTCTTTCCCCTGGTGCGATATCAGCTCAAATTATCATCATAAACCACATCGGCAACACTACAGAAGGCAAGTACTGTATGCTGTGGAAAAAAAAATACATGCCTGTATGTACCTCTACCCTAGAAGATATGAGCAGGGACAAACTGAAGCAAAGGCGAAGTCTGGTCACACCCCTGTGTCACACTCCTGAGCTCTCAGACTAACAGAAACTGAGACAGTCATCATTTCCATCCCGTCACAGACAAGGCCACGGCTATCCATCCTACTCATCTGAGATTTCCATGTGTGTTTCCTCACTTTCTGAGGTATGGAGGTATTTTCCAATTTGCTTGAGCTGGAGGGGCACTCACAGAAACAGCAGCTAAGTCATGCCTTCTTGCTCACCTTTTCCTGGGTTAGTCACCAACCTGTCTCACCTCAGCCTAATCTGTGAGCAGGAGCCTGCTTCACTACCATACCTAAGGAAAAAACTCCTCTTGACCACTCCCCAAAGCAGCAACACAATCGTGAAGACCTACATAATAATAGGTCTCCAGCTAGCACTGGTTTGAGCAAACTGTGTGCTAGCTCATACTCCCACACCTACAACTGTGGTGTCAGAAGCCTCTTCCCCATCTTGCAATGCAGAAATGCCAGGGAGATTTCCACCTTGCAGCATTTCACAGAGCACAACAGACTTCCTACCGTTGTTATACGAGCCTGAGTGAATTTATTTGTTATTTACAAAATCCCAGCTCCTCATCATTATTTTCACTACTCTGATAAGGTAGCTTTTTCTGAAAAGCTACCTACATTGCTGTAGTCTAAAGGCAATGGGATTCTCACAGTTCATTTCTGCTTTGAAATGCATGGAAGAAGCTGCAGTTTCTTGCAGAACAAAGCAAAGTTAAACACGAGTCCCCCTTCTCACTCTAGATAGATCTTAGAACCTGCCAAGCTCTCAAGGAGAACAGTGATATGTATTCATGACCTGCATTAGCATGTTTGTGAAGCTACTTCAAGTTACAAGTACTTAACATGAAGTAAAAACATTCATAATCTTCAACCAAAACCTCTGCTTTGCACATATGGTTTTTCACCAAGACAAACAGGTTCAAAGACAGCATCATATGCTTCATAAAGGAAAAGCAGGAATCCGGAACAAGAATAATAGAACACGGATTTTGAAGACACAGAACTTCTTTCCTCCTCCAGAACCCAAAAATCCTGGGCTCTGGCCTATCTCCCCAAAGCATAAATACTGTTGAAGACAGTAAGTCTTTTTCCCAGCTCTGTTAAGTAGTTACAGGCCTCTGAAGGTAACACTTAGTGCCCTTCCTGTGCTCTGAGACGATTCAGAATGAAGAACACTGCTTTTCCCCTCCCTTCCTGTCCCCAGCTCCCAAGATGTGGTTGGAAAAATCACAGTTTCCAAGTAATTCCTCCATAGCAAAAATGAAGTTACAACACGTTTGTCAGTCAGTGCTTTCAGCCAATATCCCTCTACCTCAAGTGTGAAGGGAGTATTGTTTTAATAGGATGCTGTTTCAAGCCCTTGAAGTAATCCTATTCTCAAAAATCTTTGAAAATGAAGGTGAAGATGTTAGTGCAATTCCTAGGGGCCTTGAAGCCACAAATTCAGCAGTTCTCGGGAGTCAGATATAGAGAAGCCTAAAGGCTACGCTATCTACAGAAGACTATCCAGTTCCTGGCCACTCATTTCCTGAGGCATACCAGCTTTGCTCCTTCCGCCACCCTTTTCTTTCTTACTCTTCTACTTTCATTTCTGAGCCAAGCCCTGTTCAACAAATAAAACACATTATAGCACGCCACTGTTCAGGAATAACAAGCCAGAAGCAACCCATAACACTATGGATTCAGAACAAATACAAATCGCCCTCATTGATGCATGTTTCTCTTGCCTCAGTGTAATTAGAGAAAACATACCCTCTTTTTCCCAGAAGTGACTTTTCCACCATTTAGAAAACTACCAAATTGAGCACTGTTACAAAGCTTCTACACAACTGGCAAATTCCAATTCAAGTGCTTGTCTGTCAAATTTTATTGACACCAATGTGTTTGCATTCTTTGGGGGCCACACTCAACACCTTACCCTCACACCTCACAACAGGTAGCTGAAATAAAGGCCCCCCTTTCAGATATCAATATAATCAGATAGCAACACTACCAAAAACAACTTGTAAAACAATTGCAAAAACCACACAAACTTACCTATTGAAGTCTACATCCCGTTAGTAGCTGACCTCTGCATGTTTTTACGGCTCAGCTCCTACGGCCCTCTCTGCTAACAAAATGGTCGCAGGCCTTCTTGCAATCAGTAGGGACTGGCTCCACCTGGGCTCTGGCAGCTGCCAGTTGCTTGCTGAGTCCTTCCACCTAGGAGGTGGACAGGACACCCCTTGCGAGAGTGATTGAGGCACCTGATCGCTTTGGTGCACTTCTTAGCTGTCTAGTGATTGGTACCAAATAGGAAGGTTGAGCTGAATTTATCAGAAGACAGAAGCAAGTTTATGATATTTACTCCCTGGCTACTTCCTTTCAATCTTTTATCATCCCTTTTCTGCAGTAATTTCCAGGCTTTCACTTCATAAGCTCTGAGCAACGTGTCAGTTTGCAGAAGCACATGATTTGTGAGGAGGATGTGTGTTTTCTCTTTACTGCAGATTCCATCATGTAATCCCAAATGCTGGGACAACAGAGCTATACCATACCTTCCCAGTCACAAGCAGGGTAACTTTGGGCTTTCCCTCTGAAGAACAAGGGCAGACTGCTAAAGGAACTCCAGAAGAGCCTGGTAAGTGTGCTTCATTGTGTAGAAAATTGCTTCCACAAAGTGTTAGTGAAGTGGGAACACATTTCCAGAAATCCCCAGATGTCTCAGTAAAGCACTGTTTCATTCAGAGGCAAACAGTATCTACTGGTCTCTCTTCTCTCTGTAGCAAAGCTTTGAGGATGCATCAATCCCTCAAGAAAGTAGTTCAACATTAAGTTTGCACTCAAGGACCAAAAAAACCACCAGGATTAATAGGTTCTCCTCTCCTTTTATTCTGCTTGCACAATTGCAGTGACCCATTTTACAAAGCCTTGAGGGTTAACGGACTCCGCAGACAATTTTGCTACTTGTTAGCATTTTGCTACTTGTTTCAGCGCACAGGCAGCCCTGAGCTTGCTTTTTCCTGACCATGATTAAGAGGGTGCAGACTGCAAGGGCTCACTGTTCATGCTGCTTTGTGGCAGGCTATGCAGAACATTCTTACAATAAAATAGTAAGGAATAGACATTAAGTAAGAAAAAATGCCTTTCGTACTTTCTTATTAGCTGTTGAAGCCAATTCCCTGAAAAAGTTAATGAAACCACAATATAAAACATATGACTTTCATGAAATTATTTTCCTTCCTAGCCTCAGGAGACTTTATTTTTCTTTGTAGAGATAAAACTCATTCTTCCAGAAAGCTTTCAGAATCTTTGCTAGGAAAGCCTTACTGTATGCATAACTGTGTCTGGAGACACTGAGTTTATCAGAGGACTTGGATCAGGTAAAATTCATCTGCAGTTCAATACCCCACAGATGCAATACCTCCCTTTCAAACAATCCTCTCATGGGCTACAAGCAAAGGCTTGTCGAGCTGCGGGTGCCCTGCAGGCTGTAATTTAAAAACCTCTGTCCTAGATGATTTATCTGGCTGGCAGGCAGGCTCTTCCCCCCTGGCTCTCCCTATTTGCAGGTTATTTTCATTAGAGGAAGCTTCACTTCTGCCGATGCTAATGAAGCTGAGCACAAGAAAGCTCTGATTTCCATCAAGCCCTCTGCTCCCTAGGGATTTGGTGTGAAGTTGGCTAAGAAATCATTTCCCTCAACATCTATTATCTTCCTACAATTTCTTCTCTAATGGGCTTCTCTACAAGAAAGCACTTCCCTGCTATTTCCTATCAACTGCAGATAGTAAAACAAAAAAAAAAACCTGCCATTTCTCTAGCTTTTGTCTTGACTTCACACACTTCCACCCAGTCTTTCCCAAATTAGTTGCTGTTATTTATGAATTAGAAAGCCACACCTCCCTCTTCTAAATTTAAACAGTGGAAATATCTTAATAGTTTCTCCTTGACCCTTCCTTCCCCACCCCTCCCACCCTCCCCCTCAACAGGCTATTTTGTATGCTTGTGACAGATGTTCAGCCTTCCTTCTTTCCCATGCAACCACAGGCTTTCCCATACTCCCGGAGGCTTTGCCTTTCCATCTCTTTGTAGGAGCACTGGAGGAAGGCAGGGAGACTGAAGAATAACTGGAAAAAGACAGCAGATCCTTCACAGGGCTAGATGCAGACACCATGGGCAGCGTGAGGCATGGTATGTCTCACTCGCTTCCTTTATGGCTCAGGGAACAACAGTATCCCATAGGGCTACATCTGTTGCAGCAAAAGTATCCGTTGGCAAGAGTTCATTGCTCAGCAACTACCCCTTGTGTTGATCAACAAAAAATTACAAATCCTACCTCTGAGCTTTAGTTTCTGACAAATAAAAACAGGCCAAAATGTGGAAGCGGATAAGCCCGATGGCTCACCTGTGACAAATGCAGGTATATTGTCATTATCTAATTAACACATAAATAACAAATGTTTTATTACCTTTTTTTTTCTTTCTTTTTTTTTTTTTTTTTTTCCCCTGCTGTGTAGAAATCTGTTTTCTGAGAACATCACTTCTGGCTCCACCTATTGCAGGATATTTCCTCTTCTGAAATGAAAATGGGAAGACCAGCTCTGACTCAAAGTGCATTTTTGAATTTGAGACTTCCTGAACTTCAGGAGTATTCTGCCTTTGTTTTAATTCAGCCCACAGTAAGGTAGGACAGTTTTGCTATAGCTAACCTATAGCTAAGATAAGGTCTTATGTCAGCATTTGCAAAAGTCAGGTGTTTGTTAGGTATTTTGTATTTTTCCCTCCTGGCCACTTCTCAGATGTAAATGACCTGAACTGTGGAGCTTATGAATCTCTCCAAGTTCTTCGAGAAGCTCAGATAGCTGGAGCTGTTCAGCTGCTGTGCTCTTCGCAGAGGTGGAAAGATGCTGCTCCTGTTTCACATCCAAATAAGTTCTGTAAGGTCTCCTCTGCTAGGTACTTTGTGTCCTACTAAAACACTACTTTTCAGGGAGTTATCACATGCATGTGTTGATTTGAGGAGCAGTCTGCTTCACACAGCCAGTTGTGCGATTTCAGCCGTCTGTGCCAGCACTGGAGGAGGCCAGTGATGTGCCACCCTTCAATGCTTGCAGGATCCAAGGAAAAGGAACTCATGGAGGCAACACTGGCCATGCTCCAGGCTTAAATTACTGTAAAATTGTTACACAAACTGTTGCAAGAGCAATTCCTTCTCGCTACTTACTAACCACCCCTTTTTGGCTCAGCTTCTCCAGAAACAGTGAATCTTGGTAATCCTTGAATGGTATAGTAACACAAAGACTAGATACATCCTTGCATTTCATAGGCACTATGATGCTACCAGTCTGAGCCTGACACTGTGATACTGAGAGCCCAGGGATGTGCAGCTGCTCTCATACAGAACTGCTTGCCTTGCAAACTACTAGGCGAAGTTTTGTGTGCTGATGCGAGGGGTTTTACAACCACATAGGCAAGTGGCTTTACTTGGCTGGGTAAATTTCCATGGTATAAACACGCTTCTCAACAAATAGCCTCTTGAGGTCATGTTTGAAGCACGGACAAGAACTACAGAAAAATGTGTGCTGCTGTTAGCTACTTGAAAAAGGGCTTTGATCTCCTGTGTTGACAACTGAATGCCTCCAAGAGGCAATACATTTCACAAAGCATTCTATTTGCCTTTTGTATAATGTAAGACACGCAGGCCATTACATACAAGTACCAGATACGGATCATTGTTGCCTGCTAAAGAAAAAATAAAATCCTGTTAACAGCTGGCTGAAAAAATGCCAAAAGATGTAGTCTCAACACAGAGCAGCAACATCAAGCCACAGCCAGCACAGACCTAAATGTGCCACACTTCACAGAGTCTGAAGAATTGACTGGAAAGATCTAAAGGAAGCAACAACATAAAAACTGGAACCTCAGTAAAGGAGAAAATGATTTATGACCAGAATTAGTGTGGATTTAGCTTTGAGGGCTGAAAGTTGTACACAAAAGAAGAGTTCAGCACCCTCCTTCCAATGTCAAAAAGACCCCCCAAAAAAAAGAAAAAAAAAAAGTAAAAAAGGAAAGAAATGAGAGATTTTACAAGATAATTCAATGTCATGTAGTGTCAGGAGCTGCTGTTCCTACCTGGACAACAACCTGCTACTCTGAGGTGGTGGCGAGAAATGGCACAGAGGACATCCTCAGTTCCCCTCAGGGTACGCCTGTAAAGCTCAGGCCTCTCCAGGGCTGCAGCATGTGTTTGCTGGCTTCCTTCTCACCCCAAGGGCCCTTCAAAATACCACATGCCAAGATCTCCATCCATTCTGCTGAAGTGTGCATAGAAAGGCCTCACGCTCACATCCTTGACACACTCACACCAGTGGCCCTGCCTCTCCTGGCGCTCCCAACATGGCGCCCTGAGCTGCAGCCACCGCCTGCTGTACCCTTAGGCCCAGCAACTAAGCGGTGATTGTTTTTAATAGCTGGGTAGAGCAGTCAAACGACATACATCCAGCAGCCTCCTCTGCCACCTATGCCATAAAGGCAATAAATGTCCTCTAAAGAAGCTAATGGGATGTAGATGAGCCATCTGCAAGTCTCTGTCTCAGGAAGACGCCATCTCTGTTTGGAGAGACTGATGAGAAGGAAGCAAAGCGGTTCATTCAGGAAGAGAGAGGCGATATCCCTAGGAACTGTACTCTAAAACCAGACATTAAACAGTAACGCTCTGGATGGAAATGGCTGGCCCCACTTCCTGCTTAATGGCACCTAATTCCCAAAACGTTTGTGCATACCTTCTTGCTGTATGAGCAGCTGCCAGCAGCCTAGCTGATCAAATCAGGAACAGGCCTCCTGTACAGCACCCTTCTCTCACCACCTGACGGGTCAATTGCCTGCTTTTTCTTTAACTACACATCTAAGAACCTGTGTAACACCTTGTAACTCTGGCCTGGCAAGTCAAAAGTGTATTATGAACTATCCTGAGCTAAATCCCAAAAATCTATTTGCTGCTATCTGAGGGCAGAAGACAACCATTGCACCATTGTAGCAGGTTCAAACCCTGTTCAGGTAGCCAAGTGTCAGGTTTAATCTCTCTGAGGTCTTCATGTCCTGGGAATGTTGAACTACCCCTGCAGAACAAAGGAAGCTGGGGACAAGAAAAAAGCACTGGTCCCAGCTCCTGATGTCTTTGGTGGATGAAAGGAGGGGGCCAGCAGTGGAGGGGGCACAAGAACATGATTTCAGGAGCTGTTGGCTAAAATCTTTGGCGCTAAATCAATCAAGAAAAGAAAAGGTGAAGGATTATGCTTAACTGTCAGCATTCAGGAGTTAACTCCTACTTAATTCCTAGGAGAAAGCAGCAGAGGAGCAGAGCTACTGTCACAGAGATCAGACACCAGTGGAAATTAAATCCACTGTTATTTACCCAGAAGGAATTGATCTGTATTCATGCCAGAGACCTGAGAAGAGTGCTAAGCACTACCACAGAAATTGTTTATTAAACCAGCTAGTAGATGAGAGGATAAGAAACCTCAGAGTATTATAGCCAGCAAAATAAACATTAATTATAGTGAGCTTTGGTGTGTTAGCAGTATCTTAAGGTACCAGGTGAGATCTTTACTATTGCCAAGTGTAAATGGTAATTGGATACATTACAGCAACGTGCCAACAATGACAACAATAAAGATAATGGGGAAATATTCTCATTTTGCAAGTAGGGCACTAATAAGCTGAACCCCTATTGGGTGGGACTTGCCTTACCAGCTCTTGAGACAAATAATGCTGAAACAATGTGGAAGTGCACTAACCCAGCTCAGGTACTGAAGGAGCAGTATATGCTTTAAGGACAGACCACATCCTGCTTATAAGAATGAAATAAAAATCTTTGCAGCTACTCCTAAATTGTCCTTAACATGAAGTATTGGGAAAGTAAAATAAATAAAAAAATGGCTTTAGACAGTCCCAGTATAGATACTATAACTACCTTGTTCAAAACAGAAAAATAAAACTGCATTTATTTCTGGCCATACTTTTGAGCAAATCCATCAGGCATGCACTGTTTACTCAACCAGAAATGATTATCTCCGGGCCCAGACCCACACCCCCAGATGGCAACCCCCCTTCATGCCCAGTGTTCACACCACACATTGCTTTCAGAGCACATCCCCTGTTTGATGTGCCTTGGGCAAAGGCATCTTCCATCCAACTGATAAACATACAGAGCAAGTAGCTGTCTAGCACTCAGTTAACTACAAACAAATGTTCATTGCATTTGTGATTGTACATATTTCTCTGCTTAGCTGGAGAAAGTGCACCTTTTTTTTATACCTTTGAAAAAGAAACCCAGTAAGCATTAACAGCCATGAAGTATACACGTGTACAGGTCAGAGCAATTTGTGTAATTCTTCATCACCATTTGCTTGATGTTAAAGAAAACAATTCCCTGAGAACTCATGAGGATTTAGTGAGCTTGCAGTGCAGGAGTGAGTCCCTAATTTGGGCTCTAAGGAATACTACATCAGCTATCCAGTGGTAATGGGAGGCTGTAGAGGCAACAGAAGTACACATCCTGACAGAGCAAGTACAAATTCCTGCTACTGAGTCATGTTTGATCGCATAACTCAGGTAAGTAGCTGCCTGCCTTATTTTGCAATGACAGCACTGAGAGCATGTGGTTTGCCCCAGCTGGCCAGACAGGCAAAAGATAGCAAGGTTATATCTATTAAAACAATCCAAGCTCAGAAAAGCAAAGGAAAAGCAAAGGACAGAAGGCAGATGACCTCTGGATGCACTAGATGGTGATTCTCACATGAAGACACAGCTAAATTAGGAAAATGGCATTCCAAGGAGAAGAGGGTGCTACTTTGCTCTTTTTCACAAACCAAGTTCTCTGTCCATCTGACAACGTGCAGTTCTCTTGGGCAAGGGGTTGGTATGTCATCTGCACCTGGCTTCTTATCATCTGCACCACAAACAAAGTGAGGCTACTGGCCATCGCTTTTGTAATCTTGGAACGACAGGATGACAAGAACAGAGTTCACCTCAAGTCCTTTTGCCCCTTAGGAGTTAATGTTCGAGCTCTGGGTGAAGAACAGTCCACAGATCCCTGGCTCAAACACTGAACACGAGAAGAGAAATGCAGACCACAGTAATGTTTTCCAAAGCTCTTTGGAGACTTGGGTTAACCTTTGAAAAATTGTACCCCCACATGAAATTCTCAGAGAACAAGCATACAAGCCCTTGTAAAGTAAACAGAAATGTTGCATGTCAGCTGTTGCATAACTTGAACAGCCCCTCATTAGCTTGGTGCATGTGTGGGTGAATGCACAGTGGGTGAAGCTCTAGGCATACATGCAAGGCTGTTGAAGAAACAGTACCCTTGAAACTACAGCACAGGACCTTTCCTGCTACCATGGGGTATCTGTCCTAACAAAACACTAAAGGATGATGACGTTACCAATCAACTTCACATCAGTCCTGCTAGGCAAGGCAAAGACAGGATTACACCTAAGCACCCCACTAGGAAGAAACTGGTGGCCAAATTCCATTCGCACTACTTTAGTAAGTTCTGCTTTCGCTTGGATCCTTACACATACTGCTTCTCCACAACAGTGGAAGTTCTGTTTTCAGCTTATTTTTCCTTGACAACAGATACACAGTAGGGAGCTATTCCTATCTTTGTTCTACTGAGGAACAAAGGGAGTGAGAGATTCAGTAATGCACAGCAAGTCAAGGAGGAAGCGTGAGACAGAGCAAGGAGCTGAATTTGCCATTCTAAGTCCAGGATAAGGTTTCTCACCATCTTCTCCCATTCACTTCACTGGCTGGGACTGAAGCCAGCACCGAGGGCTCTGGAAATCCCATCGTGACTGCTCCCTTCATTTGGATATTTTAATAGTGTTTACATCTCCAAAGAAGACGCACACACCGCAGCCAAAAAAAAAAACCAAACCCACCAGCACCCTTTGAAGCATTTTATGAAATGCTTCATTAATTCAAAAATTGTTGAGATTGCAAATCGGGAACAGAACATACAGGTCTAGAGGCATGATCGCTAACAATTCATGAGCAAAATGTTATGTCTATGCAATATTAAGGATGAGACTTTAATTGCTTATTACTGTAATTGATTTCATTCAGTTGTTATGGCAACTTTCTTCCTTTAGTGTATGCACTACTGGGTTGCTAAAGGCTTAAGCCATAAAATGAGGCTATGTGACACAACACAGCTGCAATGTGTACTGTAAGACAAACACTTATTTACTCGTGATACAGAGTAGATGAAGAATGTAGTTAAGACTGCCTAGCAACTTCTATTCTAATATTATCATCACATGCTGATAAATTCCAGTTCCATCCATCTGTCCCAGCCAACATCTTACGTTCTTACCTCCAGCATTAACTACTCTCGGTTTTCACTACTTGGTGTTCTACTTGAGCAATAAGAATTCTGCCATTTTGTTAAGCTAGTTAGTAAAAGCAGCTTTGTCAGTACATGTTAGGCATTTAGTTGTATTTTGATGCTTATCCAGAATAGCTTTTATAAATCAGGAGTTCAGAGCAAGAGCTGGAAACTTGACAGTTGAGACTGTAAGTCAAATCATGCCTTTTGTCATCTAGGAGAAAGCATTAAGTTCAGTTGAACAACACCAACTGGCACAGGCTTTGCTCAGCTCCTGCTGTCACCCAGTGATGGTGAAATTGCTAAACATGCCCTACTCACACACATTGCAAAACAGAGCTTGCTCTGTGGGCCACAAATTACTGGACCCTGCAGAACTGGCACTTAAAATCCCTTCAGTATCTTGAACTCTTCAAATCTCTGTGACTTGTCAGTCTCAGGCGCAAACTTCAGGGGAACTGAATACAGCAGTTGCAAGTCAGACATTGCTTGAAAATGGAAACAAATGTTTTCTTTTTTGAAGGCCCCATTTAAAGTGCAGTGAATGGAGAACTGCAGAGGTTGGCTTCTGCTCTTGCCCCTAGCATATTTCACATTTCATTGAACTTCAAAGGCAAAAGTGTATCATAGAAATCTAACAGCCATTCATCTAACAGTCCTGCCCCTGTTCAGGGCCTGAACGTACTGATTGATGTCGACAATTTTTACTCTTCCAGGTAGCTCACTGTTCAATTGTGTGGCAAAGAATTCAAGTTTCCTGTTTAAAAGCCCGTTATTAATTATTGTGTGACAATTCACTAAAATAGAAACCATTCCACTGCTAATTCCTTGTGGCCCACTTAAAGCCACAAGAAAGCAGGTTTGAAAGGTGAGCAATGTAATAACATGAGATCCCATCAGAAACCAGGGCTGGTCCACAATGATGAGAACTGCCAGTTCTACACTTGATGTAGGTTAGGCAATAACTATTTCACAAAGGCTCAAGGCTTTGTGAACAGAGGAATGTCCTGGAGCTCATACAGAGGCTGCACAGCCAGAAGCAGTCCCACAGCGATGCTTTTCACACAGAAATATTTCCTCTCAGCATTCTGCTCCTACCCAAACCTGCCCTAGCGACAACACAGCTAGGAAAGCAAGACTGCATTTAAACCCTTGAGATAGCAAGCATTCAAAGCTTCACCTAATGCAAGAAAGCCCAAAATAGCATTTAAAAAGTATACATTGCTCTGCTGTTAAAAATAGCCCAACCACCCATTCTTTGAACAAAGCCAGGCAAGCCTCCTTTGAGGGATACACCTCTATCTGACCCAGCAAAATCAATGCGATGCCCAAATTATCAAACCACAGAAGTAAGCCTAGCAACATTCTCAAGCAAATCTCTCCTCGTGCTGGGGACCAGCTTGAAAGCAGTTGTGTGGCACACCCCAAGCTTTATTGAACAGACCAATCTCATTAGCTGTTGTTAACCCAAGGCCTGTGGCCTTCCGCACTCACAGCAGCTCACCTACATGCTGTGTGCATGATCTGCCAGCTCCCAAGGAAGGCGTTTGCTGTACTGCAGTGAGCTGAGTGGGCATCTTTGAAGTAGGAGCTGAAAATCTTTGCTGCAGCAGCTTTCATGTTCAAAGTTGTCACAGCTGACAGCGAGGAAGCTTCAAGTGTTAGAATGAACACTGCCAAGATCCATTATATAATTGGCTTTTAGTCGTGCATGAGAGCTACAGAACACAGAAGGAAATCTCATAGAGCTCTTTCAGATATCAGGTGTCCATTCCTCTTCTAGCATAAGTGGGAAGTGAGAAGCCTCAGTGTGCTCCTGTATTTTAAGTAACTAGGAAGGCCACGAAAAATGTGAGAACTGTCATTAATGCTCTCAGTGGATTACATTAACAATAGCACGAGTCCTGTGCTTCCCACACACAGACAATAAGCATCCTATTCTTCTCCAGACCCTACCTACAGAGTCCCAAAAATGGACACTCCAGGGTCACACACCTCCCCCCACAGCATTTAGAGCTGGAGAACAAGCTGCCCCAGCAGAAGGAACACTTCTGTTTTCTCCATCTCTTACACAAGAAGGAAATGGACAAAGAAAAGGGAAGATCTGGATCAAGCTCCAAGGCACACCCTGTAGTGATCCTTTGAGCCACCTTGGCACATCTAGATCTCGGATCACCCCTTCTGTTCTTCCAGCAAGAGCCACTTAGGGCCTCTTATCCATTACTTTGCACAAGACTCAAACAACTTGCTAAGATGGGCGGAATGAGAGGGAAATTGTTTAAGGTGTTGGATTTTAAGTGAAAGATGACAGATACTTGTGACTGTAGAAATGCAGAAGCACCAAGAAGCCAAGCTTCATCCGACAGCCTGCAAATAGCTAACAATCATAAGTCCAGCAAAACCCAGAACACTTACCCTGTAATGAGCCCTAACTTTACCTCTAACAGGAGACCCCATTTGCCAGATGTGAAAACGGACCATTTGCAAAAGTTAGCCCAGCACCACAGCAGCCCTGAGTTGCAGCTGGGTGGATAAACAGAGAACGCCTCACAGCAGCCTTCAAAACTGAGAGCAGCAAAGCTGAGAAGAGGTTCACATCCAGCAGGAAGCTGCACACGAAAGACTCCTTTTCCTTTGCAAAGAGCTTATCAACACTTTCAGAGGATCCAAGCAGAAACTTGGATGCCACATAAGTTAAACAGCAAAGAAGAAAGGAAGTGAAATAAACTTCCAGTACAACCAACTGTAACTCATGGAAATTAACAAATACAACAATTTATTTTTGTTCTTAAGTGAAACAAGACCCAGTAGGTTTATCACACAGTCAAGGTACTCTATTTCAGAATGGAGCTCCCAGGTACAGAAGTAAGAAGTTTGAGTGTACAGTATTTGTATCATACAGAGTACACAATAAATTAATATCTACATGCAACATACCTACAAAAAGTTACATACAAGGTAAAAAAATACAGTATTTTCTGCTCATTTTTTGTTTTAAATTTTTTTTCTGTACATTTTTTTTTAAATTTACATTTTTATTTACATTTTTTTGGTAAACTTTTTGTATTTTTATAAAACTGAAATCATGTTACAGTTACAAACTTACGGCACCGCTCATATCCTAAAACAATTCTTACATCTACAAAACAGCCTTTAGTTTGCTCCTTCATTTCTACTTTGGCACCACCACACTTCACACCATTATTCTGAGTTAATTCATCCGCTTACTACGTAGCCATATTCTCAGTACAGAGAAATGCAATCACACTTCAGTTTGTGTGCTTTGATAAGTTCAAAAAAACCCATCACATTAACTACTTCATCAACATCACATTTACCGGATATTACTGCATAATATCAACTTTTCCTGCACTAACTGCTTTACATAAGCATGCAAACAAGTCTGATTATGACTCAATCAATAACATGAATATACTGAAATAAACTACAAGGGTTAAATATCAAAAGGAACGTAGACATATCAAGATTAACCGTGTCAATAAATCTAAGCTAATAGTATGGGCTGACAAGTTAACGCTAAATCTAAATACACCGTGGGTTTCAGCATAAGCTAATTTGTATTAAAGAAAATATGGAAAGTAAGCCCTGTCACACACACCATCATCTTCAGTAAAAGCTTGTATTGACTAGAACCTTCCACTCCTACCACACACACTCAGTTCAGAACAGGGGTTCCTAAAGTTTATGAAAAACTAAGCCTTAAATAAGAAACATTTGAAATACACAAGAACCTGCTGAAAAGGAGCACAGCACATGAAGTGTTAAAGCAGTTTCAGTATTCAAAAAGCCCATTTGACTGTGAATCATCACTTCAGCACAGTACTATATATGCAATAATTCCACTCAGCCAATTTGATTTAATCACAAAACACTGAAGAGTGGAGGGACCCTCACAGGAGGGCTGTGTGCTAATTTCCTGCCCAAAGGAGCACCAATACTGAATTTTGATCTTGCTGCTCAAGGTTTTGTCACATCAAACCCTGAAAACCTTCCAAGACAAAGACTACACAGCTCTTCTTAATCCATCTCGTGCTTGACTGTATCCATGAAACAAGTTCTCCATTGCTTTAACTGAAAGCCTCCTATTATAATTTATACATAGCATTGCTCGTTCTTGCTCCATGCATCTCAGTCAAAAACCCAAAGTCATCTCCTCAGCAACCCTCTCTTACATACTAGAAGGTTGCTGCTCAATCCTACCACACACCCTCTTTGCCAAGCTGCATTAAGCCCACACTTCCCTCAACCTCTCTTCACAGACCCTGTGCCCCAAATCCCTTGAGCATCCTAGCAGCTCTGCAGCAGATTGAAACAGGTGACCAATATCTTGGACCCAAAACTGGACAGTGTTTCAGGCAAGAATGAATGTCAAGGGAAGAAAAAAACCCTACTTCCCTCAATCTTGTTCATCTGTTCAAGCAGCCCAGTAAGCCATCAGCTTTCACTGCTGCCATGACACTCTGCTGCTTATGTTAGCTGCTAAGCATCAAGGAACACAAGGTACAGGACTGCATTTATCCTCAAAGACAACAAAACTAGACATCAATTTTTTTTTTTTGCTGAAATGAGACCTGAATTGGACACAAACCACAAGGCAGGCATTCAAAGCATTGTAGTATCACAGCAACTCTTGCCTTAATACAGTTTACAGAATACCACAATCCCATTTATTATTGCCAAATGATTAGGGTGCATTAAAAATCTTAACCTACTACAATCAAGACTTAATGCAAAGACTGAGAATTAAGAGTTTGCCACTTTGTTTTAGGCTTGAGTTCAAAGAAGAAGGTGCCTTCCAGATCACTAGGAGGAGAACTGCTAAGGCTTTCTTCTCCACTGCTCATATCTTCACAGGAGTCTTCACTAAAAGGAACAGTAGGAAATATTAGCATTTCCAGATAATGGGAACACCCCACAGTTTAAAGGCCTGCAAAGTATAACCAACCTTTCACTTTCATTGAAACAGCCACCCTCTGGTATTGTTGGCAACTCAGGAACACTGTAGTAACTGTTCTGCAGATTCTGGGCTGTGCGCCTTGAAACAATCCAAACTAGTTTTTTATGATCAGGCTTGCAACATTCAGGAGAAGAATAGTCTGCCAGGCATTTCGAGACCAGTTCTCTCCAGTAAAGCAGGTCACAATCACTTATCTGAAAAGTGAAGAAATAACCTATTGACATCAGAATCTGGCCACACCACTTTACCTTAAGGAAATGACTTCATGAAAAAGATTCTCAAATTTCAAAGCTTCGTTGCTTTTGAAGTTCAACTCCTATGTACCTCCTAGAAATGCCTCTGAATTAACAGTTGGCCTGTCAGTGGTTGTCAACATTTAAATCATCCCCAATTGAAAAGTAACTGCTGTTTAATGGACATAAAAAACATTTTGAGACTTCATATTAACATCATACAGCAAAACTAACAGAAGACCATGTAAGAGGGTCCTACTTGGAGACGTTTCATTGTCGTGTAATACTGCCATCTTTATAAAATGCTTTAAGGAACTCCTTCCATCCCCCAAGGCACTGGATTAGTTCAATTAGATTACAACTGTTTTAGACTATGGCCAGTTACAACATGCAGCTAGAAGCAGCAAATTCTGTTACTAGGGCAAAAAGAATCAGCCCAGCAGACATTTTGGTCATACAAACGGAATGGAAGCATCTCTAGAACATGTTAAATCAGCTGCCTGTTAGGACATGTGTAAAATGAGAAGAAGTGCTAATCTAATACAGAACACATTTAACCTAGTTTTTAAACTTTAATCCTTATACATGTCAGGTGGTTGCCAATGACTACTTGACCTCATTCACTATGAAGCAGCAGTTACTTGTATTTGGCATCCTACCAATGAAACAGTATTAGAGGAGTTTCAGACTTGCTTAAAGGCCTGTTTCGTTGCTTGCTTTAGCTAATGCCAAACACTACCTGTTGAAGACTGTACACTGACAGAGGTGCCTTAAATGTAACACCAAATATTAACCATACCAGTCCCAACAACTGCAAAATTAACCTCAAAACATTTACCTTTGAGTGCTTTTGAACACGCAGAAGTATCTCAAACAGCTCAACAGATTTCAAAGATTGAACTTCAAGAGTGAGAAGGCACAAGGCCAAGACAGAAGGCTAGAATAAAAAAAAAAGTGCTGCTCAGCATACTTTAATTGAAGCCAAAATGGAAGTCAAAGAAAAGCTGCTTTTACTTACTTTTGCTTTAGAAAAGACAAGACGACAGTTGCAAGCTTTTAGCTGTGCTTCCAATTTGTCAAGATTCAATACTTCTTTCCTATAAAACCCAAGAAAAGGAGCATTTATATCAACAAGCATTAACATATCAGGAAATCACAAACAGGGAGTAGCCTCCTCTTCAGCCAATATCATTTTAAGATGTAGCTGAAGAGGATAAAGGCCTTTGCAAACTGAATATCGACACACAATTCAACTCACCTTTCTGAGGTATGACAGAGTACAATAGTATGGTACAAGTGCAAGAAGGTTAAGGCAGTAGTAGCTTTAAATTCAAAGTGCAACTTTTCTGAAATTATCTTTTCCATCCGTTTCAGGTCGGACACAGTGCATTTACATTGGCTGATTCGGATAATCTCATGAGCAGATGGAATATTGCATTCTTCTTCAACCACTCGGGCGGCCAGTTGAAAACAACAAACTCCAATGCACGATAAATGCTTCGGTTTCACCTAAAAATAAAGAGGAAACACTGAGTACCTCCCATGTACTGTGCTATGCTTGGTATGCTGCTAACAGGGAAATAAACAGCTCACCCAGCCTAGGTGAGCAATTCTGAAATATTTGCATTTCAACAGAGATTCAGTTCCTCATCTAAACTTGACTTGGTGGGTTTGAATTGACTGCTGCCATCACAAGCGTTTCACCACTTCAGTTTCAACAAAACACAGCTGGCACAGCCAATAAAGCAGTACCAATCTGTTACAGGTGACCTGAAGGTAGGTACAACAGCTGAGCACCCCCTACCGAAGCTGCTCTTCCTCACTACACTACAAGGAAATGACAGTGAGAACTGTAGTACCTCACTTCTCCAACCGGCAGTGCTCACCTACCCTCTTCTAAAGCCTACACAAATCCGGTCTGAGCTTGTTCTAGGCAGTCCTAGCCCCCCACAGCTCACTCCTACCCCTGCTATTCTCTGCCATATATGAGGATAATGTTTCTCACAACCTGGAAGACTGTCAGACCAGAGAACTCCAGGCATTCATTTTGCCAGCTTGGTAATTGGTAACTGATTCCTGTTGGAGTTGTCTGCCACAAAGCAGTGCAAACAAAAGAACAACCAGAAATGATCTCTCGGCATCAGATCCAGCTCTAAGCTAAGCTTTGGCACAGTACCTACACGTTTCTAAACACATTGCTTATTTTGTTCTTCATTATCTCCTGCTCTCTCAGTCTTCTACATCTAAGTGGTGAAGGCTACTGTGGGGCAAGCAAGCTGTGCTACTGCTCATCTTTAAAGACAAGGTGACAAAGACTATATGACCACAGTATAAGGTAATGTTTCAGGCATCAACTCTTCTGGACTTCAAACCTTACACAGAAGCACTCGCTCAAAAGTATAATACAATTAAGTATTCAAAGTTCTCTCCTAACTCACAACTTTTCCCCCTTTTGCTATAAGCCAAGTTCAGACAGAAGCTCTGTGTTTCCAACAACACTGCAGCAGGTCCTCTTCCCCCCAAAATACCTTCATAAGAGCCAGGAACCTGTCCAGGATGTTAACAGCCAAAACAAATGTTTCAGTTGCAAAACCGAAGAAGTTGGTCAGACTCCAGAGATCTTCCACCTTAGCATTCCTTTGTCTCGGGCACAGAGTGTTTTCATTCTACAGCAAGAGAAGTCAAAATGTAATAGCAGTGACAGCGAGGACGACGAAGCCTCACAGTTTTTCCTAGGTCAGAGGTGGGTTTTCCTTAAGATCTGCCCGTAAATGCTTTCTACTACTTTCCGTTACCAATAAAGCCCCTCTTAACGCACTTGAGGCTCGGAACAGCCTCCTTCCCGGATGACAACCCTCAGGCAGTGCCCACTCCGACTCCCAGCCTTAGGGAAGATGGGGCCAAACCCAGCTGACGCCTCCCTGCCTCCCTCGCCCGTCAAGGAGCGAGATGCTCTGCCTCCAAACCCGTCCCGCGGGCCCGGCACACCGCCGCCCTCCGGCCCCTCACCTCGGCCGCGCACTCGATGAGGCTGAGCCCCCTCTCGCGGGGCTGGAAGCGGCCCTCCAGCTCCAGGTGGAGGTTCAGCTGCCGGAACAGCCGCAGCGCCTCGCTGCCCATCTCCGAGCCGGCCGGGCTGCGAGAGCCCCGGGAGACGCGGACAAAGGGAACCGGGCGCCCGCCCCTCGCCGGGGGCCGATCCCGCAGCGCCGGGGACGCGAACCGCGGGCCCCGGGGGCTCCTCGGCGGCACGGAGAGGGAGCCCGGTTCCCGTCACCGCACGGACGCGGGTGGGCTGCGCCGCGGGCACCGCATCCAGGCAGGGCGGCCCGCGCCTCCGCCGGCGGCCGGCCCCGCTCGCCGCCCCGCAGCGAGTCACGGCGCTGCCCGCGGCACCGACACCATCCCCGGCCTCGCGGAGCTGCTGCCGCCGCCGCCGCCCCGGCCCCGCATCAAAATGGAGGCGGCGCGGCCCCGCCCCCGTGTTTTTGTTCTGCTGGCCCGCAGATGGCTCCGCGCGGAGCGCTCCCGCAGAGGTCCGGCCGGCGAAGCGCCTCGCGGAGGTAAAATAGTCCACGCGTAGCCGCGCAGCCTAGCGGAACCCCGAAAGGCTCCGGTGACCGGAACCCTCCGTGATCGCCCAGCAGCTCCTTCTACAGAAGGCGCCTGGACAGAATAGCGCTCCTTCGGAAGGAGCGCTGGGTCCTAGCGGAAGGATACATCGCAGAACCGCACCGCTCCTTTAAAGGGCCCCGGGACCTTTGTGCCTCCTTCTCCGTTTTAAAAAGTCCGCCCAAACCTTCCCTCACCCCGATTGGCCCGCACTCCCCGGCGGCTGATTGGCTGACGGCTCTGCTTCCCTCCTCCCCTTCCTTATCCATGGCGTTCTGTTGTTTACCGTCGGCGATTGGTCGCCGAGCGAGGGTGTGTCTCCCCTGATTGGCCGGGAGAGCGCTACCAATGCCCCGCCTACAGCTGCCGGCCTTAGCAACCGTCACGGGGCCGGGCGTGCGCTATCGCCGGCGGCCCGGCAGGGCACGGCGGGCTGCTTGTGGTTGGCGGCTGTGCTGGTGCCTGTCTGCCCCTTAGCTGACGGCTGAGTAGCTCCAGTGCCAGTTTGGCTGTCTACTAAAACAACTAGACTTACGTAATGGGAGAGGGAGAGGCCATGCAAAAAATAACAAATAATAACAAAACCGCCCCAAGGATCCTTAATTTAAACAATGTTCTCACCAGCATCGTGGTAGGGATGAATCACAGAATCACAGAATGACCTGGGTTGAAAAGGACCACAATGATCATCTCATTCCAGCCCCCTGCTATGTGCAGGGTCTCCAACCAGCAGACCAGGCAGCCAAGAGCCACATCCAGCCTGGCCTCGAACACCTCCAGGGACGGGGCATCCACAGCCTCTCTGGGCAACCTGTGCCAGTGTGTCATCTGTAGAACATACTTTATTTATTCTCCAACATGTTGTGCTTTACAGAATAGCAGTTCCTTCCTGACATTGTTTGCGAACTTGCGATGCAGTGAATGAAGAATTATGCATTCCTTATCTGCAGGTGCAATAACACTTGTCTAGTTAGGAAGAGTGGTGCTGTCCTTTGAGGAGGAATTCTTGCTTTATGCTGCTCTGGAAGGCTGGTGCAACAGCAACAGCAACAGCAACAGCAACAGCAACAGCAACAGCAACAGCAACAAAGGAATTAAAGCTCGAGGGAAAACCATACCAAATCTTTAGAGATCCTAATGCAAGTGAAGACTTACGGCAAAGCTTTAACTTAAAAGCATTTTGCAAGACAAATTTTAAACTCAAAGAAAGAATTCTTCCTTATCTGTTGTGATGCAAACCTGTTAAATGCCATCAAATGGCATTAATTGTACCTTAAAATGGTAATATTTTACCTAGCCTCGAAAAACTATCTCCCAGTCTGACTTGTCAAAGCGTGCCCAGCAATTCATCAAGAAAAGCTGTGCTTGGACTCACCAGTGGTATCAGAGATGTCATCTTGGCCTCCTGGTATGAGGGCTTTCCAAATGAAATGAGATTACAAACCTTCACAATTAAGGGACGTGTGGTAACTGGCACTCCAGACAGCACATGGAACCTTCCTACTTAGAGCCCAAGTCCAGGTAAGAACAAAGAAGTCGTTTAGAACAATGGTTTTGTCTGAACCACTTAAACAAAGAGCTCTACACACATGGCAGCCAGTAATTAGCCTAAGTGGCCCACTGCAATCCGTTATTCTGGTAAGGGCAGTGACACCAGGAAAGTAGCAGAACTGCTAAATCCAGTCAGCAAAAAATGCTGGAGTTGTGAATGCCTCTCTGAGACCAAACTGCTGCTGTATGATGAGTAGGAACTTAGCCTAATTCTGGGGGAAAAACATGTCCAGTTTAGCCAGCATGCATTTTTCTGCAATGACGCAGGAGGCAACTGCTCATGCATGACTTAGTATATTCATCAAGCATAATTCAAGCTCATTTGAGAATATGAGTAAGGCACTGAACACCAAGAGAGCCTGCGTCAAATGAAATTAGCCCTAGCATCCTTCCCCGCCTTGAGACCTGCTCGTTCTTTCCTTCATAGTTCCTTAAGAGGCATCTTAGGGGAAAAAAAACCCAAAAAACAAACGAAAAAACCCCCCTCTATTTTAATTACATGGAATGATTTGACAGTTGTGTGATTGTTTTTTTAGCAGAGTGGAGTGAAGTAGGTCTTGTAAGGAAATAAAACACCCTTTAAGGAAATAAAGTACCCTCAGTGTGTACATTTTTATTCTCTATATATTAGAGAATGTATCTAAAGGCTTTGTCTGTGTGTCTCAGAAATATTTTGCAGATTCTGTTGCTTTGAGAAGCAGTGAAACCAGATCCTGGTGACAAAAGCTTTCAAACCTGAAACCCTTTGTATGGGTTCCACTCACCAGGCCCTTTAAAAAGGAACTGCTCCAGAGATAAAATGTCTCACAAGTATTCTAGAATTTAAAATTTCTTCACCTGACAGCCCCTACAGGACAATGCCACTTGATTATCTAGTAGGAGTAAATGTCCCCATGGCTACAGCTCCCGCCCTCAGTACAGAAGGATGCAATTTCACTTTTCACCTTGTGCTAATGGCAGTTGATCAAGCTCAGAATTGACAAATAAATGAATTTATTCAGATTTATTGCATGCTTTCTCAATTAAAGAGTGCAAGGTTGCCAATCGAGACAGTATGATGCTGGTGCTAAGGAAAAAAGTTGGCTGTCAATATGGGCGCATACAGAGACAAGTAAAGACAGTGCATAGATGTCTCAGTGACCCCATTCCAAGTTCAAAATAGCTGTTGAAATTAGGAAGGGAGGGTGCAGGAAAAAAGGAGACCCGGCTTATTTGTTCAGGAGAACGGAGCTATACTTAGCTGAAAATATTTTGAGCTGACAAGATCCAAACACAAACCAGTGGAGACAGAATAAGTTTAGAACAGACTAAATGCTTTTAGCGATGGTGGTTTTGTTTTGCTGCTGCAACATGTGGCAGAACATCTGACGATACTAATGGCCGGACGAGAGGAACTTTCATAACAAGAGGAAGCTTACCACAAAGGCAAGTTGGTCTATGCAAGAGCACTTATGACAGCATAGCTCAGTTGGTTAGGTGCAGCTGCTTTGTTTTACAAAGACAAAGCTCACATTTTTTTGGATGGGCAGCCTGACACGCTTTTCAGACCCATCCCCACAATGATCCCGTTTCTTTATGTGGACATTCATCTAAGCTGCAAGGCCTGGCACACACAGCTGACTGCAGGGCACCCTCAGCACATGGATTTGCATTTCTGGTACAGGCCAAATGCAAAGAACCCTGTCTGTATCCAGAGCTGGTCATATACAGTATTCCAGTATGTATGTACAGAAAGCCTTTATCATTTGTGTGTATTTTAGACAGTCCCACGCACTTAACATTATGAATGCATTCAAGCTGGTATAAAGCTACTATGTACTGATACCACATACTTTGTTTCCTGAATAAGGGCAACTCTACTAACACAATGTAACTCCTCTACCAGCACGGCTGTGTTGAAATTCCTGGAAAAGAAGGGAATCAGCATACCTTAAATCACAAATCTTCCTAGTATAAACTGGGCCTAAATAATACACAGTACTACAGCTCACAACCAAGGGAGCTGCCGCCGACCTTTGCAGATGGCGAAATGATGACGTGCAGTGCTGAAGATGACTACTTTGAACCTCTGTTTTCACTGCCTTCATTAACATTTGGCTTCAGAGTAGCTCTGTTTTCAACCTACTAATGCTGCTTTAAGGTTCTCTTCCTTGCCTATATGATCTGGTTTCACTGGAGATAAACTGTCTCGAGAAGGTTTTGTGAGTCCCCTCTGAGAACAGAAACTTCTCTTCTGACTTCCAAGTGGTTACTAGAAGAGAGGCATTAAAAAGCCTGTGAGGAAACACATCATTTTTAATAAGTGTTTGTGTTCCCTGTACAATGGCTGGTATAACTCTTGTAAAACACAAGTAAAAAATGAATTGCTTGTAGCAAGTGCCTAGTGCTAAAACCTTGCTTCATGAAGAAAATTCAAGTCCTCGGTTGATAATTTGCACTGATGAGAAAGGATTTTGTCCCGGGAATAACCCAGTGGATAGGCCCCTATCAGTTATTTTGTGGCACAGAGCACAGCAGTATATGGTATGCTGGTTTGGTATGACAGAAATCTGTCATCCTTCATAGTGCAGCATTAGAAAATGGCCAGACAAGGGGAAAGCTACTCAGCAATCCTGATTCTTTCCTATGTTTTCATGAAGATATCTCTACGTGGAGTTGTAAATTCTGTGCTGGTGTTAAGGACACAACTGTCAACCTTACAAGCACAGCTCCCAGTGCAATCTACTTCTATAGTGTTATCTAAATTAATTTCCAGGGCACTGAAAATGGCTCTGGCAAAGAAGAGGAAGGTGGAACCGCACCCACACATCGGGGCAAACCCTCAGGTAAAGATGAGAAGGGGAAGGCACATGTCAGTGACCTCACCTGTGGCCATGGAGAGAGTATTTGCAGTTCTGCTGCTCATAGATGCTCATTGCTGCCCCACTGCTGGGGTACTGAGTTGTCTTAGCAAGGATTTGTGAGTGCATACAGTAGTTCTGAGTAGATGGAGTGTTCTAGAATAGCTAAGTTAGGCCTGTAGGTTAAGAGTTAGCGGGCGGGGGGTTTAGGTAGGTGTGTGTATAGGTTCTCTCGCGTGCATCGCGGGTCTTGCGTAGTGGGTGTACGCGTCTGCGCGGGATTTAGGATGGTATATAAGGTATGTGACGCAGCATTAAATTGAGAGAAGACATTATGGCATCCGTGCTTGTCTTTCTCTCCCCTGGTGGATACGTCACCCCACCTGGTTCAAATTTCCCTCTGCATAATAAGGAACATGGAAGGAACCCAGGAAGACTCCCAGTCTGTGACACATTTGATTGCTTACCCAGTTAGTAATATTATTATTCATGGTCTCTGTGTTGAGTGAGTTTAGGTGCTCTTTCTATTAGTTCCACTGCAGCTCCTTTGTGAGCCAGCTCAGTCTCCCTGATTTCCATTACAGCTATTGGCAGAAATCTATATTCTATCTGAAAGTCAGTTAAAATATTGCTTCCTGTTTTTTTTTTGGTTTTTTTTGTTTGTTTGTTTAAATAATAATATCAAATGCATACATCAATTTCCTGCAGACAAACAGCACAGGGAGTATTTGTGACGGCAGCTGAAGATGCAGACCTCATTTTGCTCCTGCTGACATTGCTGTGCAGCAAGGGTAATCTTTTAGGAGCCAATAATTACAAGTGTCTAAGCAACGTGCTTCAGTGCTTTTATGGCAATAATTTGCCTTCAGTGCAAGTTAAATTGTCTGAAAGGAAGCTGTATGTTTCAATAACCTTGTGCTTGTCTAAGCATGACCACGTAACTAGCAGTTTGCTTAAAGGTCTCTTAATAACAGTTTGTAACTGGAAGGTGTGTTTTATTCACTATATATCCTTGTCACTTATTTCAAGTGGGTTCTTTTATTTAATTGACAAGATAATTCTAGGCAACGTTGTACTTAAGGCTTTTAAAAGTGTGGTGTTTTTTCTTTTTTCTATTTCTTTTTCTTTCTTTTTTTTTTTTTAAATTTTTTAGAAAGGTGGTTGTGCATAATTTCCAAAGGCAGTTTCAAAATCACATGGATTCTGCTTAAATGGAATTTAAATTAATTATTAAAAGTTAACCCAAGAAAAAAAAGTGCAGTCACCTTTCTGACTGCACTACCAGTGAGCTGTTGAGTTTAATGTCTTTCTAGTAGGCATGCTGCTATGGTCCTTCCAGAGGGTTTCTTAAGCAAACCTCCTTGTATGCCTCTGACTAGAATTGAATTGTTTGGGACAATGTCTTCTACGCTTCTCACAGAGATAACCATTACCTGTAAATCACAGAATCACAGAATGGCCAGGGTTGGAAGGGACCTCAAGGATCACGAATCTCCAACCCCCTTGCCACATGCAGGGCCACAAACCTCCCTGTTTAATACTAGACCAGGCTGCCCAGGGCCCCATCCAATCTGGCCTTGAACAGAGGGGCATCCACAGCCTCTCTGGGCAGCCCGTTCCAGCACCTCACCACTCTCTCTGTAAAGAACTTCTCCCTGACATCTCCCAACCTAAATCTTCCCTACCTCAACTTAAAACCATTTCCCCTTGTCCTGCTGTAATCTACCCTTTCAAAGAGTTGACTCCCAAATAACAAGTCATGTCGACCTGTATTTTTCTCCCTTTATCAGTCTACTGCTGCGCCTTTATTCACTTCATTGGTGCATTATATCCTTCTCATATTTCCCACCAATAATTTGTTTTGAGATTGATTGCTCCGTGCTAGCGTGAACAGAGATGCACAAATTTCCATGCACGGAACCATAAATGTTTTCCAAAACAGCTGCAGGAGCATTTGCAGCATAGCTCTATCCTAAGCTCCTGAATCCAGGCACATTTCACTAACATTCTCTCAATGCTTGCCAGAAGAAGTAATGCAGATGTACAGTCAGTATGTGGCTGTGCTGGACACGTCTAGCTCAAGAGTTCAGACCGCATAACTTTGTATTTAGGATCATGTATCGCACGGTTCCATCCAGAGCCTTGCTTGACTGGCATCTGCTCTCCTCTTGCTGTCACTGCAACACAGAGCAAAGCTCCCATCGCCTTCTGTGGCAGAAAAGTCGGGGTGTAGCAGCCGGGGTTCCGGAGCCGGGACTCTCCATCCACAATCATGATCTCAGTTTAAGAAATCGGAGGCGCGGGAGAAACCAAAGGGGGGCCTTTCCCACTCGGCACCCCCCGCGGCAGGGCGGCGGGCAGGGCTACCCGAGAACGGCCAGCTTTCGGTTTCCATTTCCCCAGCGGGGCGAGGCGGAGCCGGCAGCCCGGGAGCTGTCCGCAGGGAAGCGAGAGAAGCGAGAGCCGGGCTCCGGCCGGTCGGCGTCGCGGGATGGGGGGAGCGAGGCAGCGGCAGCGGCAGGCCAGGCGGCGGCGGAGCGGGGCTCCGCGGAGGCCGCCTGATGCCGGAGGTGCGCGGCGAGGTGACTGAAGGGACCGGGACGGGACGTGGTGTGCGTGAGGGGTGACCGCTTTTAGAGCCCGTGGCACGGCAGGCAGAGATGGCAAAGTGTCTTCTAGTGGTAGCCAGAGGGGTCGGCTGGTGTGCAGCAAAGTAGGATGCTGAAGCCCCAGGGGACGTGAGAAAACACTGCTTAGGAGGGAGCAGAAACGACTAAGGAGACCCATGTGCTCATCTCTGCTTGGTCTGCAGAATGCGTGCAGGTAAAGGGAGAAGAGATGATGCAGTGTTCGAACTGTGATGAGACACACGTTCTCATTTACTCCTGTCATGGGAAGCTTTATGAACAGTGGACCACGGCTCCAGGCAAAATCTCTAAATCAAGGTAAGAAGCTTTCACAGGGCAGTGGTCAGAGAAAATGGCCCACTCTCCCTAAGAGTAATGTTCGAGAAACTTGGGCATATTCCTAATGTAAAGAGGAAACTCTCAGGCTCCTAGAACCCAAAACTTTCTCTTCATTTTTGTTTAGCAAGAATTGCTCTGACTCTGAGATTAACACCAAGATCTGAGCTGACTGAGATGCAGTTGTTACAGCTTCCTCTCAAAACTTAGTAACAGTTGGTAGATGTACCAGTCCCACAAATGACATGTAAATGACACGTGGCTCGGGAAAGCTGTGTGCAAAAGACCCAAACCCACCTGAACCTTGCCACTGGTCTATGAGGTTAACCAGCTTGTAAAATTGGCACAGCTGCTGGCTTGTTGGATGTTCTGTTAGCTTGTCCAGGGATAAGCCTGATGCCGTTCAAGCTTCTTCTGGTACAAACCATGATCAAATCAGTTTGTGCAGCTGAAGGAGGATGGATTAGGAGCAGAGTGAATCAACTGAGAGATGACCAGTATTTTTCTGTGTAAATACTTCTAAACGTGCTAGGACATGGTGAGCAGAATATTTTCTTCTTTGTCTGATAGCACGATGTCTGTTTTGATTTGGTATTTTTTCCTTATCTTTGTAGTCTGGTGAAAGAACTGGGAAGCCACCATATTGTTCAAATAGCCTGTGGAGATCATCATTCCATGGCACTGTCCACAGGTAGCCTCTTTCATGCACTCTTCCTCCAAGTCAAAGTTGCATTTGCTAGTCTTGTTCAGAAGGGAATGTTTGAACTACAGCCAGTAGTTAGTGACACCATCTGTGAGCAATTAGCAATAAGCAGGGGACACAAAGTGTGTTTGCTGTCAGATACCTTTCCTTCCCAGTGCTTAAGGACTTGCAGTTCTCTCTAATTCCTTAGCACCACCTCTCCTCAAAGGTTTGCTATGGAGAGGAAATATGGCCACCTCTCTCTACGCTCATCAGATTCACTTGTTTATAAGTCTGAACTCTTCTTTCGTTGGAAACTTATTGAAAGTGTGGGTTCAGAAGTGGTAACAGCCTTTGGTGAATTATATAGGCTGCACGGGTCTGTCTTGAAGGGTACGGAAGGACCCAGAGAGATACATGTGGATACTGACTGTGGTCTCACCTAGGAGCTAGATCTCTGAAACCAGCATTGATTCTCACTCTCAAAGTACTAAGACTCAAAGAAGGCAACAATATGGAGCTTTTTTTCTTGTTATTGCATGCATGAAGGAGGTCATCTCTTTACCTGGGGCCAGAATACCCATGGACAGCTTGGAGTGGGGAGCCAAGACCCACTCATCTCCGAGCCACAGCTGGTGAAAGGCCTACAGGGCATCCCACTTGCTCAAATTGCTGCTGGAGGAGCTCACAGTGTTGTTGTGTCACTCTCTGGAGCTGTGTACTCCTGGGGAAAGAACGATTTTGGACAGCTGGGACTCGGACACACAGAAGGTATGAAAAGAAAGTGGTTTGTGAGCAAAGCAGAGGGAAGATTGATTTTTTTTCGCAGGCACAGGAATGGTTCGGGAATGCTAAGCCTGTTTAGAACAGCAGTGGGCAGCAGAGACTTGGGAAGAAAGTATAGCTGGATAAGTTTTTTCTTTTGAAGCTGTTGCATATTGACCAGAAAATGCATGCAGCGACAAGGGATTTATGGGTTATATCTCTGCAGAAAATTTGCCAGCTTCCTGGCAGCACTGATTTCTGCTTTCTGGTGACAGCAACAAGACCCAAGGGGACAGCATGGAGCTGTGTCAGGGAAGGATTAGGTTGGGGATTGTGAAAAGGTTCTTCACCAGAGGGTGGTTAGGTCCTGGAACAGACTGCTTGGAGCTGTGGTTGTGTCTTCACACTGCCAGAGTTCAGGAAGTGATTATGCTTTCAGATATGGGATTTGATTTTTGAGTAGTCTTGCATGGAGCCAGGAGTTGGACACAATGATCCTTATGGGTCCCTTCCAACTTGGGAGATTCTGTAATTCTACAATCATTTTATATAGACAAGCGAATAGGCTGGGACCATAAAACTATGTCTCAGAGTTCTCTTTTCAGGCCTATTATATCTCCAGGCAGTCTTGTATGAAAGAAATTTCTTTAATTTTCTGTGAATACAAGGTGAGAGAAGAATTTGTCTTCAAATGTAGAAGGCTACTGCAGAATTGCCTTAGCCAGATAGAACCTGAAATTCCTGGAATATCAGTACATCCAGTTCCTGGAAAATCAGATATTTTGAAGCCAAGTACCTTTTGAGAAACAAATGTGAAAAGTGCTGCATTTTATTTCAAACTTAGTTAAACCGAATAGAAAAAGTACTATGAACAAGACAGAACATGATGAGAAAGGGTTTGTTGTAGCGGAGAGTAGAAAACAACTCAAAATGAAGTCATAAATACACGAATTGCTGTAAGATAGCAGTGTAAAATGCTAAAAATGTATTTACTAAATCTTTATTTGTGTGAAACACCTCAGTATACACTTTCATTTTAGCTATTCTGTGTTTCCTTTCCAGACAGGGACTGCCCATCATATGTTGAAGCATTAGAGCACTGGAAGGCTGTGTTTATCTCATGTGGCACAGACCACACTGCAGTTCTCTCCAAGGTGAGTCTGAAATTGAAACTCACAGAGAAATCGAAACGGCAGCTCCTGCTTGCATCAGTCTGGAGACAAGCAACAAAGCATGCTAACTATGGCAGTGGGAAAATTGGCCTTTGCTCAAGATTCCTGTCACCTGCATGCAAGCTCACAGTGAGAGATGATAAAGGAGAATCCTGCATTAAAGGGGTACAGTTCAACTCTCTGTACTTTCTGAACATACTTTCTTTTTCCATAACATTCCAGAGACCTACGAAAATGTGAATAATAGCTAATTCACAAGGGTTTGTTAATAGAAGTAAGATTCTTAAGCAACAGGGAGTTATTTTCAGGAGTTAAATGCTTTTTCTCAGAAGTTAAAGGATTTGGACATATATGCAATGTAAGATTATGTTTGATGCAAAGTGAACTCTTTTTCTGTTTGAATCAGGGATATTTCTGAGGCAGGCCCATATAAAGTATCATGTATTGCTGGGTCTCACCCTTAATGGTGATCATTTGAATGCCATTAATAACGCAGTTGTTTCTTCACTTACAAGGATGGCTTGCTGTACACCTTTGGAGCAGGGGGAGCTGGCCAGCTTGGTCACAACTCCACCCAGAATGAATTAATACCTCGTGTGGTGGCTGAACTGTGGGGAGCAAGAGTTTCACAGGTTGCCTGTGGAAGGTAGGAAAGTACCTTAATAAAATGCCTTCTAGGTCATAGTCTCAGATGAATCACTGAAGAACACGAGGGAGGGAAATCACCAACATGCTTAAATCCCTGTATTCCAGTAGGTCAGTTCTGTCGTTGTCTTGTCCATTCTTCACTCACAGCCCGTCCTCCTGTCATAACCCATGTGGAAGGAGAACCCTCAGCCAAAGCCAAGTGTGGGGAAAAAGTTGAAAAAAACACCAGCCCTTGGCTTTTGTTATTTCTAGAAAAAAAGGGTGTACTGGGTTCCAAAGGACAGAAGACTATTGAAAAGCTGAGTGAGAAAAGTCACCATTCACTTCAACAGACATGGGTCCTTAGAAAGAACCAAGGAATAGTGAGAACTATTGTTTCATTCTACCTTTCTGGAACTGAGACATAAAAAGTCTCCAGTCGACTTTCCTGGATTTTAAGGCTCAGCAACATAGAAGCTTCACTTGGAAAAAAGTGGAAGGAAACTAGCAAAAACTAGGAAATTTGAGTCTGTATTTTTTTACTGCAGAATGTTTATGCAAGGAAGGGTTCTACGACTTCAGTTAAAGAGACTATAGTTGGACGACCCCCACTTTTAAAGGCTAGCCTCACCTATCCCCTCTGAAAATGTGTCTGTAAATTTTATTCTGACTATTTCAGAGATATTAACTTATTGTGATAATATTCTTTTTCTGAACAGGCAGCACACCTTGGTCTATGTCCCATCTTTGGATGAAGTCTATTCATTTGGTTCTTATCAAGGACAGCTGCAAAGTGAGAGAAAAGCTAATCAGTTGATACCACTGCCCATCAGTTCACCAGAGGATAATGGGAAATTCTGTCAGGGTAATGATGGCTGTAGATGTGTACGATCTGTATTACTTTATTCCACATCAGGCAATGAGGAGGTGTTTGCTTTCTTGATTTCTTGCTCACACTGAAAAACAGATGGCCTCCAGTGGCTTACACTATATCTTATGCTTGCATAATTGTCCCAACACAGTCCAGCAATGTGTAAATCTATTTGCTATTTGATTTAACATCATGAGTACTGGCCACATAGAATCAATTCTAGACCAACAGCTACTGTCTGATTTATTTATTTTTTTTTTTTTTTTTAAATATGCCACCTCTGGGCACTAACCTCTATGCACTAATGATTGTGTCTTCAGATGTTCATATTAAAATTGTTTTACACTTTCACAGAAAACACATCACAAATTGAAACTACTGCAGAAGGAAAGGAAAGTATCATTGGTCTTCTCTTTAAGAAAAGGGTACGTATGTATTTGTTTACAACTTCAGTTTTTGACCACTGTTCACATTCCTGATGGAAGTTTTTGATTTTTCCATACTGCCTTTAGTGCTCCAACTTAAAATATGTCTCCTTGCACTTCTTTGTGTGCTTGAGACCAGAAACCAACTTTTATTGCAACTATAAATTTATTCTATTTTTTTTGCATCTGGATCATGCTGGGTGTCCATTATTTTTTTTCATATTTAGGCTGAAATGTTATCATGGTAATTAGCTTTAAAAAAGCTAATCTGCTAGGTCTTTAATCTCATCCTATGTTCATGCATTTTATACAGAATTCCTATCCTTTAAATGGAATTGCCACTCTGAAGAGGGAAGAAGTGAATGCATGGATTTCTAATTCCAGTTCACAACATTGGGACACCATAAAAAAGTAAGTTAGAACCCTTGTGACTTTTTTTTTTCCCAACACAAGATATTTGATAAAAGAAAAAAAAAGTTACTGTTTGTTGAAGACTCTCCTGGAAACTAACGTTCAGTCATTTAGTTGAGACCAGATCTTGCAGCGGAGCTTATTACTGGCACAGGGCGCTCGAGGAGGTTCCCTATGACAACTATACATGCTAATGTAATAACTGTTCCCACTTTAAGTATAAGGCCAAGAATGAGAAACATGGTTTTCTGAATATCACTAACTCCACAAATAAAATGCTTTCTGCAATGCTCTCAGTGCTCTGTGCTATTAAGAAAGTTTTACATGGTCAGGTGCAGACAGACTTGTACACATGGTTTTTTGTTCTTTCAGAATTCATGAACTGAAGGTACTGCTTGTGTTAAAAGGACTTGCTTTGTTTTGTTTTGTTTTTTCTTCTTTTTTTTTTAATCTCAGGATTATCAGATTGGTTTTTTCATCTGAGGCTTGCATCAACGGAAGTTTCTTGGATAAAAGGTAGTGTGTGCTGACTAAAATTAAGTTTTTACCCCTTAGTCCTACTAAAACTTGTTGTAGAAGCTCTTACTCTAGTAGATTATCCCACAGTGACATTTGACAGACTGTGATAATGTCATGAGGCAATATTTCAGTTCCCAAAGGGTCCATATTAGCTCTTCCCAGCACTGAAGTGCAAGTCACGTTAGGGTGAAATGCATTAACTGAGCATCTCTACACAAGACAGGAAGGACAGAATATTAATCAGGTCACTCCACAGTGAGAATATCTTTGTAGAACAGAAGAAGCTGTACTCACTGTAGTTGTGGGATTAACTTTTCTAAATGTTTTCAAATGTTGGGATGCTTCATTATTCACTCAGGTATTAAAACAGCTTGTTCATTTGATTTCATTTTTAATTTATTTTTCCTTTGTGACAGAGGAAAACATTTCAGAACTTCCAAAGAAATCTCAGGTGTAGACATGGAAAATGTGCTATGCTTTTATAAGAAGATCAGCAAGAATGAAGTCTACCAGATGGTAAGGATTTGATACAAGAATTCTAACTGCACAGACACTGAGAAACTGTGGGTCTGACTGTCCTTTTCCTCAGAGGTTTAGATTTTCCTAGTCTATTACAAACAAAGCAAAAACAAACAAACAAACTTTCAGGAAACTTCATGAAGAAAAGACACAGTTTGTTTATTGTTCCTGATAAAGCTGTATACTGAGTAGATAGGATTGTATGAAAGTCATAGCGCAGGGAACAAACCCTTTCCCAAAAAAGCTGACAAGCTTCTCTACAAAGGGAATTTATGGGAGAATTACCA
Source organism: Perdix hodgsoniae (assembly GCA_035772895.1). Classification (NCBI taxonomy): domain Eukaryota; kingdom Metazoa; phylum Chordata; class Aves; order Galliformes; family Phasianidae; genus Perdix; species Perdix hodgsoniae. Next base: position 42,334,174 of record JAPSGF010000002.1, read on the forward strand.
CAGTCTTTCTTTTAATACAGCAAATAAAGAATGAATGAGTTACGCAGAATCAATCAAAAAACTCAGATTTTGAACTTGAAGGTAGTATCCTAGGCTTAGTGTGTGATGGAAGATTAGTGAACAAAATCTAGGAATGCCATACCAACCTAAATCATAGATTATTCTGGCATAACACAACTGCATTAATCTTTTTCTTTCTTTTTTTTTTTCTTCTGAAGGTGCAAAAGGAGATTAATAATTTACTGCCATCACTGACGTCTTCTCCTGTTTCACCTGAAAATTTCAGAGTGTACTTGATCTTGCCTTTCCTTCTGCAGAAAGAGGATTGCAGCTCTTACAGTACTCTCCAGCTGCTAGCAGAAGCTATCCTGAGGCTCCAGAAGAAGGACCTGCAAACTCTTGGTAGGGTTTGTAGTTGATGGAATTGAATGATTTACATGTTTGGCCATTTGGGGCTGTTGAGCAGGAGATAACACTGCTGAAGCAATTTATTCCAGAGTTCAGCCTGGAAGAAATGTTTTTGGTAGAAATATAAATATGGGGACTATGGGGAAAAAGCAGGCACAAAAAAAAACCTGTTTCTTGTCTTGAGGCTTACTAACTCTTAGTAGTAGTGTGAAATTAAGCATTTTATTAATTTGATAAGAAGGGAAAATGCAACTTCATCCAGAAAGAGTAGTTATTAGCATGTTACCTGTGGTGGATATCTTACTAGCTGTTGTTTTATTTACAGAATGCCTGTGGTCAAATCTAGAAACAGAGCATTTCAAGAAGCTGGTTGTTATATTTAAGAGGGTTTTCCTGAACTCTCTAACTCAACTTCTCACGTGCAGTTTATCTGAGGAATACCCACAAAAAATAGAGACCCTGCAAATACTGCAGATTCTTTACCAGGTGAGAAGGTGCTTGGATCCTGAGATATGACATATCAGTATGATTGAGAATATTTTAATCCTTTTTCTTTGTTGAATTTTCTGGGTATCCTTCTTACAAGGAAACATGGTTCCTTGACATTGCTTCAGGATTCTTTTTAGCTCTGCATCAGCATGGCTTTGAAATAACTGAGTTGTCATACCACCTACATACCCCAAATTTTGCTTTTGAACTGTCCCTGGTTGGTTGTCTACAGAACTGAAGAACTGAAGCCCCAGGTGGGGAGGAGACACTTGTAGGAAGGAGTGCATACTTTGATGTGTGCAGTTCATCACACAGCACACTTATTCCACTTGTGAGAATCCTTTGTGAGATCTCTCACCTTAGGAACTGCTCACAGCATCTAAATGACAGCCCACCAGTTTTGCACAGCACAGCAATAGTGTATGATGCTTTTAGAGTCTGCTACCTGAGAAATTAAGTGTGCTAGCAGAATTTGAGCAATGTTTAGCTTGTATGAATAAAGGGAAGACAAAGGACAACAGATGTATTCTTCTCAAAAAACATCCTTTTTCCTGCTGAGATTTTCAAAGTTTAGGAAGGAACTCAAACTTAAAGATAGTAAGAGAGTTGCAAAATTTTGTTCAGTATTCAGCTTCCTTTTGTCTGAGAATGCAGATTTGGGCCTCAACGTTTAGACTCTTAAATGTATATACCCACTGGATAAAATTCAAAAGTGCAGGAGAGTACTTCTTAGTAAGCAGCAACATCATTTGCAGCCATGGTCATTCACTTCCAAAATCAGATATTTGCCAGGCAACAAATAAGAAAGAAAATGAGAAATTTCAGACTCTCTTGCAACATGACGGACAAAAAATACCCTTCAGGATGGAGTTCTGTTAAGGGGTCTTTGTTGTAAATGCAGATTGCTTTCCTGTAAGTTTTTACTTTGTGTGTATGTGTGTGTGTGTGTGTGTGTGTGTGACTTGTCACTTTTGAGTGCTGTGCTACTTGTAGTGTTTCTATGCTTCCATTTTTGTGCTGGGTCTCAGAGCTCTTTCTGCTGAGATCCCTGTTACTCCTTAATCCTATCCTGATGCATAGCTCACTAGCTCTGATGCCAGTCCCATTCATATTGTGTCTGTCAATACAGGTGAACTCCAGAGCTGGTTTCAGGCTACAAGACAACCATTTCTATATACCTGAAATGAGAGAGATTATCTGTGAACTTCATGCCATGGGCCTACCAGTAAGTATACAATCTTAGATGCAGTACAAAACGCTTATTTCACTATTTTGTTTAATAAATCAGTATAAGCAGTAGTCAACTCTAGACTTCACCCCAGTGACAGTGTATTTCCCCACTTCTCCAGTTGCTCTAAATAAATCAAGCCATTTATGATCTCAGTATTTTAGCAGCTACAACAGTGCTTTTCCACTGATGAGCCCCTAGTTCTGCGTGCCAGAGTTGTTCCCAGCATGTCCCTGCCTATAGCAGGGGGTTGGAACTAGAAAATCGTAACGATCCCTTCCAACCCAAACCATTCTATGATGTTATGATTCTATCATGTTAAGTAGATCTATTTGTTTCAAACTGGCAATGAATACAAAACAGAACCACCAAGCATTGTTACTATGCTTCTTGTATATTTTTAGATGTTATTCCAGTTATTTAACAGAATTATTGTGAGGGCTCTTTAAACTGTTATGGACAAACCCTATTGAGCACTTCTATTTACTTGTATCTAAAACAAAGCAGTGGTAATAATAAATAAAAAAATCTGTGAAATGTTTCACTTCTCGGCAATAGGAAGGCATGAAAATTAGTTACCAAATGCAATCAGTGTCACAGGAAATAGCGTGAATCATAGAAACTCAGAATCATGGAATCGCTCAGGTTGGAAAAGACCTTAAAGATCATTGAGTCCAACCACAACCTAACCATACTACCCTAAGTCTAAAAACCCTCTGATAAATCACGTCCCTGAGTACCACATCCAAATGGATTTTAAACACATTCAGGGATGGTGACTCAACCACCTCCCTGGGGAGCCTATTCCAGTGCTTAACAACCCTTTCTGCAAAGAAGTTTTTCTCGATATGCAACCTAAACTTACCCTGGTGCAACTTAAAGCCATTTCCCCTCATCCTGTCACCTGTCACCAGTGAGAGGAGACCAGCCTTGGTGTAAGCACCTCTCAGATACTGGAAGAGAGCAACAAGGTCTCTCCTCAGCCCCCTTTTCCCCAGACTAAACAGTCCCAGTTCCTTCAGTCTCTCCTCATAGGGCATATTCTCCAAGCCCTTCTCAAGCCTTGTTGTCCTTCTTTGGACCTGCTCCGGAACCTCCATGCCCTTTCTATAGTGAGGTGCCCAAACCAGAACGCAGTACTTGAGGTGAGGCCTCACCAACGCTGAGTACAGGGGCAGGATGACTTCCCTCGTCCTGCTCACCACACCATTCCTGATACAAGCCAGGATTCCATTGGCCACATGGGCACACTGCTGGCTCATGTTCAGCCAACTGTCCATCAGTAAACCGAGGTCCCTTTCCATCTGGCAGCTTTCCAGCCACTCCTCCCCAAGCCTGTAGAGTTGCTGGGGTTGTTGTGACCAAAATGCAGGACCTGACACTTGGCCTTATTGAAACTCATACAGTTCATCTTGGCCCATCGATCCAGTCTATCCAGATCCCTCTGTAGTGCCCTTCTCCCCTCAGGCAGATCAACACTCCCTCCCAACTTGGCGTCATCTGCAAACTTACTGAGGGTGCACTCAATCCCCTCATCAAGATGTTAAATATATTAAATAGAAGCGGCCCCAGTATGTAGATACTATGGGCTTTGTTAGGCCAAAAATAGTATTCTGGCAAATTGGCTGGATTTCGCATGCCAAGTATGTAATTCTTCCATAAACTTCCACGAGGTAATGTACCAATTTTGTACTGATTAACCAGGACAAAGAAGGAAGATTGAAAAAAAATGTAATACTACAAGTTAAATGGGCAGTTACCTGAAGTTGCTGCCATATCACACTATAAGTGCAACTTGCACTAGATTACTCTGTATGCTGATACCTTATTGATATTATTGTGAATAATAAAACCAACAGCTTTTAACAACAGCATGTAATCTGAGCATCCTGGACATTTTTTCTATGTGTTTTGATTTAATTTAAGCATGGAAGAGGCTATTAAAATCACTTTTTATTTTATTCCCGAGGTACTGTAACACAAATGTCTGCAGAGATAGTTCTGCAAAATTTCAGATGTCTCTCTGACAGGGTTTCCCACGCATGGAAATGTTTAGAACCTGCTTTTATAAAGTGTGCCTCTGCTGGTATAGCTACAAATACACATCAAAGGCATGTTTCAGAAATACAGAATGGCAGTTCAGTCTCTATATGTACCCTTAAACGTGATTTTGCAAGTGAAAAATCAACAGACCTTTTATTTTCATCTTTGTAATTTCAGCTGACAGTGCTGATTAAATATCCCTGCGTTTTTGACATGAAGCACAAGCTGGTGATTCATCTTTCAGAATGCACCAAACTGTCTTTGTATTTCAACATTGTAAGTATGGCCTTTTTCTTCTTCCCAATTTAGAACAGAGAAGCACACTTCTAACAAATAGTTAATTTATTCTTCAGCATCCAAGCTCATTTGGCATATTCCAGAAAGAATGGATTTTTCCTGTCAGAAGAGAATGCCTCCTGCATGACATCTGGAATCATTTAAGAAATGCAGAGAACAGCCAATTCACACATCTCTTAAAAGTAAGACATCAAACTTGGTGTTTTTTCTTCAGCTTTAAATCTATTACTGTAGTGTTCTGAAGTATTGTAAGAAAGTTCTGCTGGGGACATAAGTAAATTAGGAGAGTAGTATCATAAATTCTTATTCCAAGTATCTAATAAGCATTGTGGCTACAATTTAAATGCCATTGGCAGTGCTATTTACTGTGAAGATGCTTTGGAATAATGTCATAGGATTGCTCAGGAAACCAGTTAATTGGCGAATTCCAGTACTATTACTGCTAGATTCACTTTACTAGGCTAATTTGCTGTGCATGAAAAACCTGGTGGACAGATTTTTCTTGTCAGCACTACAGGCCAGCAAGCGGCCTGGCTAAAAAAAAGCCATTTCTCTTGTGGTGATGCTGCCTGGAGGGAAAGGAAGAATAATGCTCCCAGGAAGGAGGAAAAGCTGATTATAATGGTGCTGTTTCTCTGTGATTTTATTTGTGGTTTCCCCCGTAGAAAGGTTTTGGTAGCCGATGTTCGGGTATTGCAGTGCCAGCTCTTTCCTGCAAAAGTAATTTGTTTGCTGACATGGGATCTGGACACCTGGTTCCCTGCCCAGAGCTGAGCTGAGCTGAGCCCAGGGACCAGGTGCCTGTGTTCTCAGTCACTGACACGAGGGCTGTCTGGTACTGCACCTGTACAGCAAGACATTACCCAATTCTGGTTCTTCCCAAAGAGCCACCCTGCCAGTGAGTTGTCAGAGCTTTTCCTTCATATACATCTAGGAAAAGATTCACAAATAGCTTCTAGAGCTACCTTTCCTTTTTTCTTTCTCACTATGTCAGCTGAAAAAGGTGTTTTTTTTAAACATAGGCAAAAAGGTTTGTGCTCTGTACTAAGTTCTAAATGAACCCCACTCCATTGATGGCACAAAGAGCCCTGACAAATGACTGTGCTTACCTCGAGTAAGCCCTCCAATACCCCTTTCATGCATCCCAGCATTATTTGTGCAGCAGTAGCCTGATCAGTGTGATTGCTCTGTTAGTTTCTTGCCGGTAGTTTCCAACACAGTACTGCAGTTCTGATTCTTTTCAGCAGTTACAGGACATTGTGTCACTCCATTCTCTAGTGCTGCTGTAAATGGGAACAGGGAAAGCTGAAGTATTCAGCAGAAGAATCTTCTGTTCCCTCTCTACTAAGGAGGAGATAGTGCTAAGGAGAAAGATACTTGACATGTATATAGAGTGTCCAAACAAAATTCTTCCTTTAACTCAAGGCCTGTTGTCAAACATCAAGCTAATTTATTTTACATTCCTCCGACACTAAGACAAATGCATTTCAATACATCAGGTCAAGGCAAACAAAATCAAAGCTCATGAATCTAAGAGAGATTCGTACCACCCCCTGTTGTCACCGCTTATCATTTGATGTTATTTCAGTCAGGGTGCAGTTGCCTAGCACACACGGTTACCCCCTAGTCGATTTTCAGTAGCCACTAGAGACACAGAACTTGAAGAGATACACTAGAAAGAAATAAGTTTTGCTATTCCTCCTCCTCCTCTTCCTTTGCAGTAATTAAGTAACAGGCTTGTTGCAGAGGACTGCCTATAGCTCAGACACCACCAGGAAAATGCTGACAGTCACCAGTGCCTCAACAGAAGTTTCAGATCAATTGCGAGACCTGGCTAAATTAAACAAGCTGCGCTGCTCTAGAGAAGACCAGGGGGTTGGCAGAGGCACTACGCTAATTGTGCCTAAAAAGCTTAATTCCCATCCAAGTCCACAAGTGGAAGAACACATAAACCGGTATGGTGACAGGAAGCAGGAGGCTGTAGAAACACAAGCTGTTGGTGCTGGTGCAGCCCTGGGGGAAGGTTTCATCCACGCTGGCCGAGTAGAACAAGCCCGCTAGGGACAGGAGAGGGACGAGCACGGTCAGCGTGGGCAGGGAGGGGAGCAGGCCGCCCGCCGCCATCGGAGCGGCGCCCTCACGGCTGCTCCGAGCCCTCCGCCGGGGGCCGCTTCTGCGTCTTCCGGGCTGCCTCCGGGATCATGTTCGGGATGCCATCGATGATGGGGTACGCGATGCCCAGCTCCTCGTTAACCAGCTCGTTAGTCGATTCTTCGTACCTGGGCAGCCGAGCGAAAAAAAGAAAAAAGAGAAAAAAAAAAAAAAAAGAGGAGAAAAAAAAAAAAGAGAAAAAAAAAGAGAAAAAAAAAGAGAAAAAAGAAAAATAAATAAATTAAAAAAAAAAGACCAAGGATGCGTCAGTGAGCTGGCTTTGCCTGGAGGCCCGCCGCTCGCTCGCAGACCCCGGGCCGTCACCTTAGCGGCCGCTTGGAGAGCGGGCACACCAAGAAGCGCAGCAGGGACGGCTCCAGCGGCCGCCCCGGCGCGGGGCTCTGCCGCTCCTGCCCGCTCGCCCTGCGCCTCCCCGCCGCGCCCCGCAGCGCGGCCGCCACGCCGCGCCCGCAACCGCGGAACATGGCGCCACCCCGGGCCGCCGCTCCGCCTCCGGTACCCGGCGGAGACGAGCCGGGCTGCGCGCCACCGCCGCCGCGCTGTGGTTCCGGGCCGGCTCGCTGCTCGGCCGCTCTCACCATGGCTGTCTCCGGGCTCGCAGGTGCACTTCGAAGGCGAGGAAGGGGAAGGAGACGGGCTGCGCCGGGAGCTCTTCACCGTCGCCGCCAAGGCCCTCTGCGATCCCCAGAGCGGCGTCTTCGACCACTTCCCTTCCAGGCTGGTCTGGTTCCCCAGGCAGGTAGGCCAGCTCGCCTGCACCCGAGCCGAGATGCTCGAAGAGAGAAAGAGAGGCGTAACTTCATCTGTTTTTTATATTCTTGTTTGACCAGGCGTCAAGCCACGGCGACACCTTTCTGCTGGCTGGCACCCTCTTGGGAATGGCCATGTATAACCATTGCCAGGCTCCCTTCCCCTTCCCCAGGGCTCTCTTCAAGAAGATGCGGGATGTCGAGCCGACCCTGGAGGAGCTGATACCAGCAGTCGGCAGGTATGGAACGTCAGTGTCCTAAGCTGTGAGATCTGTGAGATTCCTAAGGCAATTCCTAATTATATGTGCAGCTACTGCTGAAGCGAGTCTTCTAGCTGGGTGATTCACACGGCAATCTTGGAAGCCGTACTTTAATGTGTTAACTAACAGTTTCCACTGTGATTTCGAGGTAGACAGACCTTATGCGCAAGCACAGTTTTAACCCATACTGCAGGCACATCAAATCTAGGTGCCCACATGCTGGGCTTCCACTGCTGAGAAATATTTCAGGCAGATATTGCAGAACGAGTTGCTGCTGCTACAACACTGAGCTTGTAAGATCCTGAAGCACAGCATTCCACACAAGTGCTGTAAACAGCCCATCTCAACCTCTTCCTTGGAGCCCATGACTGCATTGAGGAGCAAGAGCCCTCACTGTCAGGTTGACTGCAGTGCTTTGAGAGACACTGCTCTACAAAACAGTTCTTCTAGGTCATCCCAGTGATGGACAATGCAGTTCCTTATTGAATGATCTTTGAAAGAAAAAAAGCTGTGGTCTCAGCCTATTTGCTGCTGGAATTGATCTCTGAGTGAAATTGCTAAAGGGCATGGGGATAGTCTTGCTTTGCATCCTTCACTGGCAAGGCATTTCCCTCAGGTTATGGTATGAGAAGAATACAAGTTCAGTTTAGAGCTTTTTATGAAGGTTTCGTGTGAGTACAGGTGTTCTGTCCATATGCGCATTTAAATACTACTTGCCAAAGAATGCTTTCCAGCCAGTTTGAAGCTGTGATGAATTATTCTTATGTCCCTTCTCTGTTTTCCCCCTCCCCCCCCCTTTTTTTTTTCTTGAAAGGAATCTTAAGAATATTTTGAAGGAAGAATCTGAGCATAAGCTTGAAAGTCTACAGATGACCTTTGTGGTAAGACTTCATTGTGTGATTCAGATGTGCCATGCATGTAACACAGGCAATACAATATCCCGTCACAAGTGATGAAAACTTCTCTGTAAAATCCAACTAGCAAGGGTACAGAAAGAAAAAGTGATAGATATTGCTCATGTATGCCTACCACGTATATAGACACATATATATATATAAATACAGATTTAGTGCCTGATGTTTTTCTTTATTTGCGTAGCAAATTGAAGAAGGAGGTTCTGTGGTTGAGCTTAAAGAAAATGGTGCCAACATTCTTGTCACTAAGCATAACAGGTCAGTTTTATTGTTCTTACCCCGTTTCTGTTATATGTTTATGAAATATCTATAGAAAATACCTATTAGGAAACACCGAGTGTGAGTGGTGTTGTTGGTCTCAGGCCAGCAGCAAGAGCCGTGTGCTTTCAGATTGTGCTGTATATATGCCAGACATTAGCAGTTCATGCAAGCAGTGGATAACAGGGATCCCAGGGCATCCTGGCATTGGCAACGTTGTACCCAGCCTTATTGGGGAAATTCTTAACAAACATAAAATGTCACTAAACAGTGTTTTCAGGGATATCATAGACAGCTTGAGGCATCTTTGTAAAGTTTTTTTTATGAGCAAAATATTTCTTCCTTAGTTACATATACAAAATATATCTTCTACATAACAGAAGAGAAGAAATTTATCAGTGAGGTGTTATGTCATTGTTAACCTCAGCACAGACTACAGAGAACAAGTCTGTGGCTTGAGTTCATGTGATTGCTCTCAATAAAGATTGTATACTGGTAATTGTATAACCAATGAATATACAAATGTTATCATTAAAAAACATCCAGTAAAGTTAGACTAAGTAAGATTACTGTAACAGGAAGATAACAAATGGAAAATACTTACTAATGTGGTAGGCTCACAACATTTTCCACGAGGAGTGATCTCCAGGAAGAGGTCCTTCCTCAGTTCCAGCCAGCACTTAAATGGGATCTAGGAGAGGTGCAGCCAGGCTCCACCCCTTCCAGTAGCACAGGTGAATTACCTTCACCTGTGCTCCTGTGGCTGACTTATTGCTTGCCTCAGGTGGTCAAACAGAGGTTGAAGCAGTGATTTAGCAGTTCCTATACAGCAGTAAAGCAGGTTGTATGGAATAAAGAATAAGGAAAAAAGTTCTATATATTTCTCCTTTTCAAAAATCACCTCTTGTGTTGCTTGTTTGAATCAAAATATCTTTGCAGGAAGGAATTTGTTGACTTGTATGTGAATTACATGTTGAATGAATCAGTACGAAAGCCATTTGAAGACTTTATGCAAGGTTTTTCAAGAGGCTGCCCAGCTGAAAGCTGGAAGATGTTTCTCCCTATGGAGCTCACGATTTTTCTCCTGGGACACCCAAATTATGACTGGCATCTGCTACAGAAGGTATCGGTTACAAGCAGAGAGACCTTCTGCTGTTCTGCACAAGCTGTTTGCTAAGCATAAACTCTTTCTGTCCTGTTCTATTATCGGATGCTTAAGTCCTAAATACAAAGATAGTAGCTCAGGGGAATGCTTTTATCATTTGTTTCATTGTTTTGATCAGTTCCTAAACTACACTAGGTACAAGAGTATAGGGTAATGAAGATTAGTCTTAAAAAACGAATGAATGGGCAGATTCCAGGCATGAGGAGGATCTGAATGCCTATGAACAGGATTATGAAATTTATCGGATAAACTGTTGCTGCTTTCAATAAAAACAGAAATAGCAAGGCCAATTTTAATTTTATCTCTTCAACAGAATGTGAAATATGTGTACTACAAAGAGTCACATCAAACCATCATGAATTTTTGGACTGTGTTTCACAAGCTCCCAGAAGAAAAAAAGAAAAAGTTTCTTGGTAATATTTTGACATTCTGAACGTTCTTATAGCTCTCCCTGACAGGACAGATTTAGATGCTTATGTGTGAAAAATACTGTACTTCCAAACCGCTTTTCAGTGTGCTTCCAGCCCCCTTCCCTCCCCCTTTCCCCTCCCATTTTCTAGTGTAAGCCACAATGAATTGGCACAAAGAATAGAATAGTCACAGTTCTGACCTTTCTCACCTCCCCTGAGACTTGCTTAAACACATCCCACACTCCTGGACCTTGCAATTAGGTTATTCCTTGCTTTTGTAGAGATCAGTTGGTCAGAGGGCTCAGCTTTAATGCTGACACGAGCCGTTGAGCTTTCTCAGAGGATCACAGAAGCTAATTCATCCTTTTTAATTGGGAAAGGTCAAATCTAGCTTGGCTTTTCTCATTCACAAAGTCTGTATAAGTAAAAGTAAAAGGTTTATACTTACTGTAAATCAGCAAAAGACTATTATATTCAGGTACAAATTAAACAACGCCAAATAATTAGCTTATGTAAATAGCTATATGTTTATACTGGGTTTCCTCCATGTTTTTCATCTTTCAATAGCATTTTCTTTCTTTTTTTTTTTTTGTTTGTTTGTTTGCTTTACGTTTACTAATTTGCTTCCCTTTCCCCCTCTTTTGTTTAGCTTTTATATCGGGATCTGATCGAATCGTTCCTTATGGACTAGAGTATTTTTTATTTCATATTGAAGACCCTCGCTGTGAAAATCCAGATAATTCATATCCTTCTGCCCGTACCTGCAACTTCACTCTCTTCCTTCCCAAGTACAGCAGTAAAGAAATACTTGAGGAAAAATTACTCTTTGCCATAGAGTATAATGAAGGTTTTGGCTTGTGGTAGCTCTTGGTCAGGAGCATGTTAAAGCACAAACAAGAAAATCAGTGGTTGTTTCACTCGTAGTATTTTTCCTGATTTATTTTGGTTCAGTGATTTCTATTATGCCTTATTTTTACTGCACTTTATAAAAACACTTGAGTGTGTGTATTCAGCTGAGAATGTTTATTGATTCTAAATCCTTGCAAGAAGCAACTTGGTAACCAATTATATTTACATAGATGTTCATCCTGCACCTTAGTGGTCTTATTTAGTTGATAAGCTTTCAACAGTAAGGTTTCTGTTATTTATATGTTACCAAACACACAATCAGCATATGCTAAGCAGTAATCACTGCAAGAGGGAGCTAGAGTAACATTTTCATCTGTATTAGTTAAGGATTCTTTTGGAGAATAATCCAACTCTGAGGAACCATGTTCCTTCAAACCTTGAATTGAGGAGCAGCCTGTACTTGCCTGAATACAGCCTTTGAGTTATCTGAGAGAAGTTCTAGGATGAGGACTTGATCATTCCTAGAGTTTGTCAGGACAAACCTGTATTTGTAATGGATGTTTTATTGGTCAGTGTGATAATATTTGTTGTGTTGATTTGCATCTTCTGAGGAGTTGGCTGGTAATTAATAAACCAGAATTTTAGGCCTGCAGAACAGCTCTGCCTACAGAACCTTGTGAACATGAGGATTGTGAGGCTGCTGGAAGCTCACTGCCAAAACTGACACTTGGTATCAGCAGGCAGGATGTAAAAGCAGGAGGTTTATTTTTTTCTATATGTTTTACTTTATGTAAAATATATGTATTTATTGAGAGGCAATGGTTGTGATTTTTCAGCAGTCCTCTTTCATTTCTTATACTCAGTGGGCATACAGGTGTAATGAAGGCTTTTACTGTGCTAAATTGATTGATTAAATTTCTACACTCATGGTTGTGTGTTCCTCCATTATGTGACTGCCTATGTGTGACAGCATATCCATTTTCTATCCTTTATATAGGTGAGCCCCTCACAAGGGGAACCAAAGGCTGATGTAAATGTGTTTCGGACAGGTGCACTGCATACACTGAACAAGTCAAGGTCTTTTACATTTCACACAGAAGGTTCTTTATATGAATGTAGAGATGTAGAGCGAGAAGATGACAGTTTTCACATCCTCCTCTGCCTAGACTTTGTGTTATACATTACACACAGTGCCCTGCTCCAGAACCACTGCACCTTCGTGATGAATAAAGTGTTCTACTCCCATGTTGCACAAAGTTAGGGTGCTACAACCTCTGTCACTGTAAGCTTCTCCAGGAGCACTCAGGGGACTAGCCTGTTGCCATCTGCCAGACACACTGGTGTGTTTGTAAGTATGGGTATCACAGCAATGCCCCTAGTTGAAGCATTTGCTAAAACTCACAGTGCAAGATCAGGTTGCACCCAGAAATATGTCATTTGAAGACAGGTGAGAAATGAACAGGGAATGCAGAGAAAATATCTTTTTTCTTTTTAATACTACTCAGGGGACAGTTCAAGGACACTGCTCAGAGCTCATGTGACAGCTCCAGCAGCCTTTTGCTCCATACTGTCACAGCCTGTCTCAGAGTAAAATGTGCCTCCAGGCCTCTATTTGCTTCTCTCAAAGGCCTGGAGGATTGAGCCTAGGTTCAGAAAAAGAAAGCAGGAGCTAGGCTTTCTAAAGGGCTTGGCAGCCGCAGTCACTCAGATGTCTCACCTCTGCAGCAGAGCTTTTAAAAACGTGCGTGCTAATAGACTCAAAGCCGTGTTCCACGTGCACCCACAGGGGAGCCTTTGCAATGAAATAAAGTACAAAGCCTGCTTAATGAAAATAGACTAAACGCCATAGCAGTGATAGCCTTTGTCACGTATAAGAATATTCAAATTACAGGGATTCTTCCAGGAACACGTAATTTTCCCAAGGGTACATGTAAGTAAGGCGAAATGTTCCATACCTCAGTAGGCAAAAAATACTACTGCAACATAGTGTCCATCAGTGAGACCAGTAAGGAAGATAAAGAGTCTCTTGTACCAGGGAGGCTACTTCTTCAAAATACCTATAATACATAAAAACAGTAAACCCTTTTTGGCAGTGATTGCTCAGTGCTTTATTTCTTTAGGAAAGGAACTGTTTCCTAGGAAAGACTTAGGTGTTTTTCATGAAATTCCAGCTCGGTATAAAGGACTTTGTTGCATATTAAGAAAGTTGCAATATAGTAAGCAGTGTAGAAAAACTGCGGGGAAGCCAGGTGCACAGCAGTGGTGAGAGGAAGAGAGGCACAAGTGGCTCAGAGGATGCTAGCTGCCATCCCAGTGGCACAGAAGGGACACTGCCCCTGCCCTGGGCAGCCTGCTCAAAAAGCAGTCAGTGTGGTCTGCTCAAGGTGTCTTTCTTTCCATGTTACCTGAAAAGAGTCACCATCCCACCCCTAGCTGATGCTACCGCACCATGACAGCTGACAGTTGTCGCAGCTTAGCCTGCTGCTGCTCTTTAGCTTCTGCCTGCTTCATTCTGTCTTTCTTTCATTTATTTAATTATTTTTGGTGTTTTTCTAAGCCTCTGTTATGGCTTGGAAATCCAGAGCGATCTGTCCTCTGCAAGTCCATAAAGGATGTATTCTGTTCAAATTTCGAAACAACCCATCAGAGATTAAATGATAATAGGTTTATTTAGAGCCTGAAGGAATTTCCTTATCATGTATGATGCAACAGCGCATGGGAGATTAAATCCCAGAATACCTTTCAAGGCTATTTTTAATTTGTCCTCAAACAAGCCCTGCTTTTATTAAAGGCTTTCCAAAGGAGCAGAATAGAGCACTCTGTCATTTTCTGAAATGACTTTGAGCACTGAGCCGCGTCTACATTTTCTCAAGCAGTGCTTATTATAAAATACCTGAAGAAATACAACGCGAGTGAGCCTGATACTCAGCTGTGAGTTTAAAAGGCTTTACACAGGCATCACAAGTAGACTGAACCTGCAGTGGGACTTTCTTAGACTGCTCTTCTGATCCAGACATCACCTGTAGAGACGTGCAGGAACTCCGCAAAGCAGCAGATGCGGGGTGGATGTGGGGCGCCCAAGACACCACACAGAAAAACCACTTCCATGGCGGACAGCCAGACCCCACCTTGGCTGCTGGCAACTGGCATGGGCAGCCATCCCTGGCTCATCCCTTTCAGCAGAAGGCTGCGCACCTAGAAGAGGGCTCTGGTAGAAAATACCTGCCAGAAGAGGGTGGACAGGGCAGCTGAAAGCTGACAAGTCGTATGCCGACACTGACACCCATGCAGCTCTTGCCACCGTGCAGCTGCTTAGCTGCTCGGGACAGGAGATAGGCGACTGACAAATTAAGATGAGCTGCAGAGTTGGGCACCTCTGGATATTTTCCTGCTTCCAGATAAATTCAGTGTCACTTTGAAGGAGCTCCTTTTTCTCAGCAGGACGAGCTCAGCCATTAAGGAAAGGGCGAGCACCCTTTGACCTCTTGGAGCAGCCATCACTGCCCGATTCCGCCCGGAAAACCGGGGACGGCGAAGTCCGTGGCGCCGCCAAACGGAGCCGTCACGGAGGGGCTGCCCGCGGCAGCAGCCTCCAGAGGGAGCCGCGCGCAGCCGAGCGCGCGGAAGCCACTTGGGCGGGTTTGCCGTTTGACGGAGGACGGGCCTGGAGAGCCCCGCGCGGACTCGGAAGGCGGGCGGTTAGCGGTGTGTTTAAGCAGCAGATCCTTCTGCCGACGCCTCCGCGCGGTGCGTTCAGCACCCAGCCGTCGCGTCCGCGGCCCTCGCGGAGAAGGAAAAGCCCGGCAGCCGCAGGGAGCCGCCCGCCGCCCCGCCCGGCGCCGGCCATTGGCCGCGAGCAGCCATTACTCCCGCGAGCGGCGGTGGGGGGCCGGACTTCACCGTCGCCGCGGCGGCAGCGGCAGGTGAGTCGGGGGGCTGGCGGTGATCGGGCGGCGGTGGTGTCGCGGAGGAGCCCCTCGCGGAGGGCAGCGAGCGCGGAGCTCCCCATCAGGCGCCCCGCGTCCCCGCCGTCGGGGCTGGGAGGCGGGCGGAGGGGGCTGACGGTGCGGCCGGCTTCCTGTGCGGGGCAGCGAGAAGTGCGCAGCTCCCGGCTGCGATCGTTCCCCGTCGCGCTTCCCGTTCCTCTGCGCTGCTGCGGGCCGGTCGAAGAAGGAAGGGAAAGGGGCTCGGTGGCAGCAAGCGGCGATAAATCCCGTCGCTGTGCGGCCGTGCTGCTACAGGAGCGCTGCCGGCTGAGTTGCTGCCTTGGCCGGAATGGGAAACGAAGCGTGAAGCTTCGTTTGAAGCATTGTGTTCCGGGACGCTGCCCTTCCGCCAACCTACGGTGTATTGACTTGCCTTTGCGTTTGGAGGAGGAGAAACATCCGCGCAAACGTTAAAGCGGTCGTGGTTTTAGAAATGTGCCGTGTCTTCGGAGTAACTAAATTAAATACATGGCACATCAGGCCTTTGGAAAACATCTGGGTGTGCCCGTGCGCTCAGATGGAAAGTGGCTGTGTCGGCTTCTGCTCGGAGTGAAGGGTGCTGCTTCAAGCCGTGCCTTAGCACGAGGAGAGATCTGCCCGTGGCACCCCCTGCTCGGTGCGGCAGCTTCTCGTGTGGAAAATGAAGACAAGTAATTAATTTAATTAAGGTATTTTTAGCATTTTAAATGAAATTAGCAGCTGGAAAGACGACTGGGACCCGCGGAGAGCAGACTGTTCAGAAACTCTTCTAGCAAGGTATCCTAAATTACAGTTTAGCTCATGGTGTACGGAGTCACTGTAATGGTAGAGTGGTACAATTGGCAGCATCACCTTACAGGGAGTGTAGGCTTCAGGGCGGCTGCTCGTAACTGTGAAGCTGCTTTTGTCTTTTGTAAGGTGATAATTCTTCAGGCTGAGAGAGGTGGCAGTCTTTTTTGAGGCAGGTTATAAAGTTCTCTATAAATATAGCTATTGTGTCATTTAAAACATAAGCATGTGCGTGACTTCAGTGTTACCGCGTCCCTATTCTTGGTGTCAGTAGCCAGTGGTGACTTCCATTGGGCTGTTGTACCGAGGGCATCTGAGCACAGACACTGGCTTAAAAGAGCCCTGTAACCTCCTGCTTTATAAACTGGGGTGCTTTGGAGCTGTTCAGTGACAGTCCTGAAGAGTGGTTGACTTGAGAGGAATAGAGGCTGTTAGAAGTAAATAGGTTACAATGCGTGCTTTGGAGCACCTAGTAAGAGACCTTAGCATGCAGTTTGTGAGAGAAGATGGCATTTTCCAGCTGTAGTGGTTCCATCTTCTTTCTCTCTTGGCTCAGCCTTGCCTTGGTGGAGGTGAGTGCACCTGGTGACAGGACACATCCATGGGTGGGGGCAGCTGGTAGGAGATGAGCATCCCTTGCTTAGGGCTCAGATTATGGAAGGCTTTATGGCTAATGCAGCTTGAATTAGCACCAGGCTTTGGGAGCTGCATGCGTGTGTTTCCTGTCCGAGTGGGGAAATCTCCTTTCCCTGAGGAATCTGCGGTGATGCCTCAGAGGTTACCTTTGGTGTTAGATCTTGTGCTGACGTAGTGAGTGCTGCAGCAGTGAATTGCCTTAGTTTAAAACTTGCCATGGTGAGTCATGAGGCTTGATGTCTAGGATATTTCTTTTTCTCTTTTCTCTTTTCTTTCTGCTTACAAAATAGGGAAGGCTTATAATCAGTTCCTATTTCAAGCGGAGGAATTCTCCATGTCTTCTTAATACAAAATGTTTAACAAATGGCCCAAGCATAATGAGGATGGGAGTACAAGGAAGTGTCAATAAAATCTTTCAGATGTTCATTCTGGAATGAGGAAGCAAGGGCTGATTGCCTAGCTCTTACACATTAGAAAGCTGTTGTCATTACTAAGCTTAGGCTGTGCAGTGAGATGGTCCTCTTGCCTACTGCCGTTTCTTTTTCCCTTCCTATGTTGCTGCATTCTCTGAAATCTGAGTTTCACTGAACACAGCCCAGAGGGCAGCGACATGAGAGCTTTATCTGTTGCTGTCAGAGGCTGTGCTGCCAGCTTGCTGCTCTGTGTGAACTGCTTTTTATTGGAAAATCTTGCTGCAGCACAGGGACGTGTGCCTGTGAACACACACATTTAGGTTGGAGGAACGTGTTAAGTTGTTCAAACTGCTTCTTAATCTGAGTTTATCAGAAATGATACAGTCCTGCTGTACTAAGAACAGAACTGCTTGGGTCTGCAGGATTTCAGGGCACTCCCACTGCCCTAGAGATGGAGGTGGCCAGTGCTTGAAGATGCTGACTCAGTATCTAACTGAGCCGTCCTGGCTCCTCTGTGCAATGGCAGATATGCCTTCTTGTTGTCGGTCCCCAAGCAAGACAGTTGTACTGGCTAAGCTTTTTTAAATTGTTTGCCCCTCCTGCTCAGAGCAGCTCATCTGTGTAGGATTACTTGTTGGGTATTTGCTTCATCCACGTTTCTCTTCCTAGGAGAATACATGACTTGCTGAAAAGAGAGAAAATGCTATGCTGGGGTTACTCATCTTTTGGACAACCTGGGATAGGTAGCAACCTCCAGGTCATCATTCCCGAACCACAGGTGTATGGATTCATTCACGACAGAAATGTCAAGGAGGTGGCATGTGGAGGAAACCACTCCGTGTTCCTGCTGGAAGATGGGGAAGTGTACACCTGTGGCTTGAACACCAAAGGCCAGCTGGGGCATGAGAGTGAAGGAAGCAAGCCGGGTAAGTGTGTCACTTGTGTGTGCTTTCTAACTGGCTGAGGCTGGCAGGCTGAGAAAGTGATGGAAGCTGCTTTTTGCTGATTGCCATGCAGTTGGAGCAGCTGTCTGAACTGAAGGTTGTGTCTCACCCAGTGATGCTGGATTGTATCTGCTGGCTCTGGAAAGCTACAGCTGAGCAGCGTGGGTGGGGAGACAAGTCTGCTCACTTTGTCTGGAAAATGTATGAAGAAGCAGAGTGGTGATGGTGTTGGGACTTATTTTGTTACTTGACATTAGAGTGCCCTGTTACAACAGGGAAGAGAGGGCTGTGAGCCCTAAGTGTGTTCTGCTTTCTTTGCAGTTGTGTTGCGTCCTTACACCAAGAGCAAGCAGTAGTTTAACAGTGTACTTATTTTTTGTAAATCCTGAAGCTGTTCTTATGGACTTGTTTTTATGTTGGCCTTGTAATTTGTTTTCTGTTAACTTGTTTTGGCATCTAGCAAAAACAGGTATCTCTGTTTCATAATAAAAGGCCTTCCATGAGTAATTAGACTTGAGTAATCTTTACTCCTACTGTTGGCTACCCTCTGTAGGCTTGGGGCTTCTGTAGCCCACCTTGTTATTTTGTGACTAATGTAGGAGATGTACTAAATGAAGAGCAGTAGCTATTTTATATACTTGCAGATCTGACCTGACTGATTCCAGTGTCCTGTTTTGGAGTGTCTTCTGTCCTTTTCTCTCAATCATGAGGTAGTAGATGTTGAATTAGAGGAGGCTGCAGGATTAGAAGAGCTGACCTAGACTTTTTGTCTTCTTGCTTTTCCTGCAGTGCAGGCACCTAAAGAGATTGGGATGTGACACCAACTCCTAGTTATCCTACGCGTTCCATTCATTCTGAGGGTTCCTGCAGTGCTGGTTTCTGAGGAGCTTGTGACCATGCATGTGAAAATGTGTGCTTCTCCCTCAGCGCAGCACTGCAGGCTGCATCTGTGACGGAGTTCTGGTGACTAGGGCAGGTGGGAGGGACGTGCTATAAAGGAACAGCTTCCTTTTTTAGCTCCTGGTGAACCGCCACAGCAGCTCCATTAGTAACAGTGAACTGGAGGAGGGTCCCATCCCACACGTGGCTTCTGGGGGTCCACTTTGGTTTGTGGCATTGGGAACTGATTTTTTCAGTTCTATGCAAATAGGGACAAGAATAATGCGTATCTCACCTTTTGGTTTTCCCTTCCCTATAAAGAATAGAGACAGTCTACACTTCTGTATAGGAAGATATGCCAAAGATCACGTTTCTTACTGTTACTTGCATGGAGAGGTATGTGTGGGACAGATAAGCTGTTGAAGGAGAAGGAAAATTTCTAGCGTGCCTCTAAGGAAAGGAAATGGGGAGATGCACAGAATGGAAATCTTGCTGCTGCTTTGCTCTGACCTGTGCAGTGTGAACCTGAGGCCCTGCCTAGTCAAGGGAGGCAGCTGGAAGTGGGCTTTGCCTGCTCCCTGTACACAAGACTGACTGTCCCCTGTGAGCAGCCTCTTCAGAGCCCTTTCAGTTGTTTCAAGAGCTCCTCTTAGAGCAGCCCTTTAGCACCTTTTGAAATGCAAGACTCTTCTGAATTAAAAAGCTGTGTTTATTATCACACTTGCTGAGCTTGAGGATGTAACACTGAGATAGAATAGCAACCAGTTAGGTGATTTTATTTTTTCCTTCTTTTTTTGGTACCTCTCCACTGCAGGAAACAAATTACTGAGTTGAGTACATTCCACTGAATGAGTCAGTAGAGACTTCTCTTCTGGAAGTGCCCTTTCATCTGCTTCTACATTTTAAGGAAAGCAGTTCAGAGATTTTCCTGGTTAAGAGTCGACTGTTGTGAAAAATCAGTCTGAGTTAGTATTAATTTCCTGAGCATCATCAGGTGTTAAAGTGCATTAAATTGATTGTGTGGATTCAGGTATTGCAGGGTGGCATTACCTCAGTTTATGTTGTGAAATCTATCTGCTCACGGCTGAAGCAGCAACAAATCTTCAAAGCATCGGTGTTCACTGCGATATGCTTAGTAATAAGCTGTGTAACTGCAGAGAATTCACATGTACTACCTGTTTGTAAGGACTGCCTGTATGGATCTTCCTCTTTTCACCTCTTTCTGGCTGGAAGGAGGCCATGTGGGAGGCCTGGGTCGATCCAGAGCAGGAGCAGAAGTGGCAGAGTTGACATTTGTTGGAACAAGCAATGGAATGGAACAAGTCCAGCCTCTCCAGATCCCTCTGGAGTGGCAGCATGACCCGTTGGTGTATTGACCACTCATTCCAATTTTGTGTTGTTTTCCTTTCTCTGCACAAAGTTTGAAATGAGAGCCAGGAAATGCCACAAAACAGACTTCTCACAAAAAAAGACAGTTCTGTTCCCATTTGGGCGCAGAGCTGAGACTCAGCATGCATCTAACTTTCAGAAATCAAACATTTGAGACACTCCTGCTGCTAGCTGAAAACAGATGTTCCTGCAGCAGAGCTGTGGAGAAATGCTTACTCTTAACACCTGACTTGCCTTTCAAGCAGCTGACTGCCTGTGTAAGGTCCTGAAGAAGAAATGGAGATATGAGCATCTGTACTTGTCCCAGAATGCCCTTCAAATCTTACATGTAATCATTCTGCATTTCTCCAGCGTGACATCACTGCACATCCCTGATCTTCCTTCTGCTCTGTGAACTGTGTAATTCTTTGGGCTCTGACAATGCCTGATGTGCATAGTATCCTCTGTTAAGTGACTAAACTGCATGTCCTTGAATGGAGAAGCACAAAATATTCCATGTTTCCCAAAGTTGGTGGTAATGTGTCCTACTTGAGTGTTCAAGTGGGTCACTTGTACAAGCCTCACATGAGCATGATATTCCTATTCCTTTAAACATCCCAAAGGCCAGTTTGTCTTCTGAAGAAAACAAAAAAGTCAAGTATAGACAGGAATCACAGCCTGCTTTTGCTCTACATCCAGCAGCAAGCTGTGAGATCAGTTTTTCAGCTAACGCCTTCCATTTTTATTTCTGAAATACTGTTGCTAAAGCATATGCTTTCAGGAAAAGCTTTCTTCAAAAGCTGTCTGATAAATATACGAGTTGGGGTTAGACTTCAGCATGTGCTCTCTAAACATATTTTTTTATTATCCCAAAAGATGGTGTGTTCAAATGACATCAAGCTGCTGTACTTCTGAAAGTTACTAACCCTAATAATAAATAAAAATGCTTTTGTAAATGTTTACTAGGACTGTTAACTTCCTCCCTTTCCTTATCAGCAGAATTCTTCTCAGGCAGTGCCTGTGCAGTAGATTGTAATGTCATTGAAAGCAAGGACAAATGTAGCGTATGGAGTCTACACTGCTGGCGTGACTTTGTTCTGTTCCTGTGCAAATCACTGCAGGATGGAATTAAGCAGAAACTAAGCAAGGAACACATCAGGTGCTTTTCAACATTCCACCCTCCTTAATCAGCCTGGGGCTGCCAAATGCACTTAGAAGATCTAGCCTCCCTTCTAGAAGAAAATACAAAGTGCTCCTGTGAAGGCAAAATACACCCTGCTGTGAGGGACTGCTCCAATAACATGAAAAGATGGGGAAATAGCACCTATCCAGTTGCAAAAAGTGGCCTGCAGGATTGAGCACAACAGGTGGATAAGAGTCAGCTCCTATCTTACCTCTTTCCTACCTCCCGGGGCAGTGACTGAGCCCCAAGGATAGGCTGAACTGGGTTGTGAGCCCTTAGTGTGTGTACTGCCTATGTCTGCGTTAGGACTGCAGGAGGGAAGTGGTTCTACACTTGGGGGAAAACTGCAGGAAAGAAATAAACAGGTCTCTCTTCATTGCAGTGTTGGGAGTTGGAAGTACTGCTTTCTAAGTGGAGCTGTCAATTTCATGTTGGTTCCCTTTTCTTTTGCCTTAATAAGCTTTTCTCAGGAATTGTCACATGGCCACAGTAACCCATGTGTGGGTATTATGGGCTACAGTGAAGGGCTTGTTCTTCCTTCTCCCTGACCTGCTGTCCTTGCTTACTGCCATTGACACTTGCCACTGTTCCTATTCATGTGGAACTCCTTCCTTTGAGTTTAGTCTTTCCCCCCCTATTTTTATTCAGTGAGTCAGCCGTGTATTTACACTCCTTCTCTGTAACCAAATGATCAGCCTTACAAGCACCAGTGCTGCTGTTGTCAGTCCCTCTGATGGGACTGCTGCTCCAATTCCTCATACGAGTGTAGTAGTAACAGACCTGTGTGTAGGAACTGAGAAAGGCCAGATGTCCTACAAGTTGGCCATTAGGAATTTTGGTTCTGATTAAAAAGTCCAGATCTGCTCCTTTCCCTCAGTTCACAAGAGGATGACCTCAGTAGTTGCAGTTGGACTTGTAAAGCCCAGTGTCCATAATGGATTTAGTAAACTGCAGTTGACAAAAATAATGAGAAGTTGCATGCTGATGTAAATATTTGATTGTTCCCTATTTCAGGGGTTTTGTTCCATATCAAGACAAAATGGGTTACCATGCACAGGTGAGAACAGCAGGCAGAAGGAGAGGGCAGTTTTACTCTACAGCCTAGAAACAGAGCCAGGAGCTCCACGTGCAGAAGCATCTCTGCAATGTGCTGCTAGGGATGGGGCCATCAGAGGGGTCTGCTCTTGTTCTGTGCAGGTGCAGAGCTGGATTCCTCCCACACCCTTACACGCTGAGACTTGTGCTGTCAACATGGTAATTCCAGCTGCCTATATGTTTCATGTGTCATGCACTGAACCCTAGCAGAAGCTTTCTGTCATCACCAAGGTGTATTCCTGAAGCTGTTCTCTAGGCCTTCCTCTGAGCCATCTTTTGATTACTGCTGACAAACAGCACCAGAGATGCATGAATGGAACCACAGAAGCTGTCCTGACTCCTGTGCTTCCTTATGTGCTGACAGGATTAGAGAATACATTTGGGCTGTATTTGCAGTTTCACGGAGTACCTGCTGAATGCAGTAGCAGGATTTTCATGGGGATTTTTGGCTGTTGGATCAGGAGGCCATAAGCACTAATGCTGTTATTGTTACCTTCTTAGTTGGAGGAATGTGTTACTGTTACTTATCTTCAAAGGAATCATGGAATGACCTGGGTTGGAAAGAACCTCAAGAATCATCAAATTCTAAATCCCTGCAACAGGCTGGGTTGCTAACTGCTAGATCAAGTACTAGACCAGGCTCCCCAGGGCCCCATCCAACCTGGCTTTAAACACCTCCAGGGACCAGGGCATCCACAGACTCTCTGGGCAGCCTGTTCCAGCACCTCACCATTCTCTGTTAAGACCTTCCTCCTGGCATCCAACCTAAGCCTTAGCTCTTCCTGCTGGCAACACTATTTCTGATGCCATTGGCCTCTTAGCTGCCTGGGCACACTGCTAGCTCATGTTCAGCTGACTGTTGACTAAGAACTCCAGGTCTGTTTCCTCTATACAGTCTTCTAGCCACTCTGCCCTGAGCCTATAGCTTTGCATGGGGTTGTTGATAATTGAGGTGCAGGATCTGCCACTTGATCTTGCTGAACTTCATCCCGTTGGCCTCAACCCAGCAAGCCAGCCTGACCAGATGCCTCTGTAGGGTCTTCCTACTCCCAAATACTTCCTCCCAAGTCAGTGTCATCTGCAAACTTACTTGACTGAGGATGCACTTAATCCATTCAATCAAGTAATCAGTGAAGATATTGGAGAGCCCCATTACTGATCCCTGGGAAGCACCACTCATAAGCAGTTGGCCAACTATATTTAACTCTATTCACCACCACTGTCTGGGCTTGCCCTCCAGCCAGATCTTGACCTAGCAAAGAATATATCTGTCTATGCCATGGGCTTCCAACTTCTCCAGGAGGATACTGTGGGAGACAGTGTCAAAGGCCTTGCTAAAGTCTAGACTGTGTCAACAGCCTTTCTCTCATCCACCAGGCAGGTCACTAGATATTAGAAGGAAATCAGGTCCATCAAGCAAGACCCGCCTTTCATGAAACTGTGTTGGCTAGTCCTGATCTCCAGGTTGTCCTGCACAGAGAGAAGAACTGAGAATGACTGTGTGCCTATTGTCAAGCTGGGCAGGACACGAGGAGTTGGGGGTAGTGTGCACTTAACAAATATACAATTAGCAGAGTGGTGTGGTTAGGCTGGTATTTTACAGGTTGTATAACTAGAAAGACTATCGCATTAGAAAGAGACAATAAAAAAAAACAAAAACACTCACCTGTGTCCAAGGCTTGCAGAAAAACTCCAAACGAAGCAATCTCCAGAAAGAGAGCCTTTCTAAGCAGCAGTCAGCCCTTAAATGGGGTTTAGGAGCGGTGCAGCCGGGCTCCACCTCTTTGGGTCATGCAGCTGAATTGCCTTCACCTGTGCTCTCATGGCTGACTCAGTCCTTGCCTCAGGTGATCAATCAGTGGTTCAGAGTGTGATTCAGTGGTTCCTGTACAGATAGGTATCCAAGAGAGCTGAAATCACTTGGAACTCTTCCAAGCATCAGCTTCTTCTCACTAGGGAAGAAATCCAGATTTTGCCACTGAAGGTATCACCTCTGGGCTCTCCATTGATTTCAGACAGGAGAAGCCATCTGGTGCTGTCCATGTATATCACAGTACACATATGGCTGAAGGATTCTGCCACATCCTCTAGCAAAAGCTTGTCTTGCAAGCATCTGGAAGCTATGTGTTGGGAAGGTACCAGCAGTCTGATAAACTTACTAGGAGACTGTGATCAATAATTCACTGCCTATACATCCAAACCGGTGCCGTGTAATTGAGCGCATTGTGCTTCCGGTAGTGTTAGACACTGAAGATCGTGTAGCATAGCTTTTCAACATCCTGGGGACAAAGTATAAGCCCTCTTCTGTACATTGAGAAGCTGAAGTCTGAAGGTGGGTTTTTCAAGGGTTTTTCAGTCTTTGCCTTGCTTTACTGCAGTTTCTAGTGCTGTCAAGAGCTGTGTTACAAAAACGTGTACCACCTGTTTCCAGCTTTTGCTGGACGGAATGTGCCTGCCGTTCACAGACAGGCAGGAAAATAGCCTGGGAACCATGCTTGTCATGATCCAGAGGAGTGCTGTCCTGAAGGAGTTTTGCGTAGACCTCAATTTTTTATCCATTTTTGTTTTACGATAAGATCTGACAAGGCTGAGATCAGTAGAAGTCAAACCTTGATATGTCTGTTTATGCTGACAGAAAATGGACAGAAAAAAGAAGTGAAAATAGGAACTCCTCTAAATATGAAGAACTGATAAATGATTTCTGAGTGTTGGTGCTATATTAAAATATCTGATGGTTTCGGAAATAAAAGATTGGGTCAGTGTGTACTTCTTGGAACTTGTTTTTCTGAGTTTTATGATATGTTGAAACACCATTGCACATCTCCTGCAATCCTTCCTAGTTGCTCCCAGGGTTTTGTTCTGCTCAGTTTTATACTGAAGTCACAATACCAAGAACAAACTTCACTTGTTGCACCCTTTATCTGAATGCGGTGATGCGTCATTTATAAGGAAAGAATAATAATGCTGTGACACTCTGGAAAATAACAAAAATTTATACCAACTACCAAAGCACTTCATGTTTTGAAAAAAAGAAAGAGATGGGAGGTCATTAAAAGAGTCTTGACATCTCCCCAAGGTGCTCCAGTTCCCTCAGGTACAGTAGCAGATATGATGTTTCTGTCTTTCTGATAGAATCGTAGAATGCCTTCAGGGATGGAGCATCCACAGCCTCCTTGGACAACCTGTTCCAGTGTGTCACCACCCTCTGTGTGGAAAAACGTTCTCCTAATATCTAACCTAAACCTCCCCTGTCTTATTTAAAACCATTCCCCCTTGTCCTGTCACTGTCCACCCTCGTAAACAGTCTTTCCTCCCCCTGTTCATATGCTCCTTTCAAGTACTGGAAGGCCACAGTGAGGTCTCCCAAGAGCCTTCTCTTCTCCAAGCTGAACAAGCCCAGTTCTCTCAACCTTTCTTCATAGGAGAGGTGCTCCAGCGCTCTGATCATCTTAGTGGCCCTCCTCTGGGCCTATTCCAAGAACTCCATGTCTTTATTTTGCTAGATTCCCCAGGCCTGGATGCAGTACTCCAGATGGGGCCTCCCAAGAGCTGAGCAGAGGGGGACAATCACCTCCATCTTCCTGCTGACTATTCCTTTTTTAATGCAGCCCAGAACACAATTGGCCTTTTGGGCTACAAGCACAGACTGCTAGCTCATATCCAGCTTCCCGTTCACCAGGATCCCCAAGTCCTTCTCTGCAGGGCTGCTCTCAAGGAGATTGCCCTAACCCAGGTTCAACACCTTCCGCTTGGCCTTGTTGAACCTCATTAGGTTTTCATGGTTTTCTCATTAGGTTTATCCAGCCTGTCCAGGTCCCTCTGGATGGCTTCCCTTCCTTCCAATGTACTGACTGCACCGCTCAGGTTGGTGTCAATTGCAAACTTGCTGAAGTTGCCATCATCTGTGTCATTGATGAAGATGTTGAAGAGCACCGATCCCAGCACTGACCCCTGAGGGACACCACTTGCGACCAGCCTCCACCCTGATGTAGAACCACTGATCACAACCCTTTGGCTGCAACCAGCCAGCCAATTCCTAACCCATTGAACAATCTATCCTTCAAATCAATACATCTCCAATTTAGAGGTGAGGGACCATGTCAGAGGCTTTGCAGAAGTCCAGACAGTTCTCCTGTCCACCACTGCTGTCACTCCATCACAGAAGGCTGGCATATTGGTCAGGCATGATCTATCCTTGGTGAAGCTGTGCCGACTGTCTCGGATCACCTCTTTGTATTTTATGTGCCTTAACATAGCTTCTGGAAATAGAAGATATGTAAGAAATATATGGTAGAAATAGAAATAGCTTCTATGTATACTTCTATGCTCCATGATCTTCCCATGCGCAAAGGTGGTGCTCACCAGCCTGTAGTTCCCCAAATCATCCTTTCTTCCTTTCTTAAAAATGGGAATAATTACTTTTTCCAGTCACCAGGGACTTCACTTGACAGCCATGATTTTTCAAATACGATGGCAAATGGCTCAGTGAGCACATCAGCCATCTCTCTCAGAACCCTAGGATGGATATCATTCAATTGCATGAGGACATCTTGGACTTGTTCCACTGTTACAGTGGGACAGAATTCACTTCCCACACCCTCACCTAGAGCTTCTGGATGCTGGCAGACATGGGAAGCCTGACCACTCCTGAAGGCTGAGGCAAAGCACTTATTGAGTACCTCAGCTTTTTCCCTGTCTGAGGGAGCCAGCTCTCTCACTGAGAGGAGGAGATCATAGCCACATTTGCTCTTGAGATGCCTTTTAAGCTCTTTGTGATTGACTTTGACCGGTCCTTGAAGGTGCTGGTTGTTTAGAGCTCATGTTTAAAAATAGGATCCCTAAATTATATATGCAAATGAATACAAAACAGACCACCAGGCGATGCTTATGTGTAAATTGTGGGTGAAAACTGAGGGATCAAGGCAACAAAGGGAGCCTTGTAGTTGATGTCTACTACAGGCTACCTGATCAAGTGGAGCCTGTTGATGCCACTGTTTTCCAGCTACAGGATGTATCCTGATTGCAGACTCACATCTTGCTGGGGACCTTCAACCACCCTGACATCTGCTGGAAAAGTAGCACTGTGAGCTGTAGGCAATCCGGGAGACTCCTGGAATGCATTGAGGACAACTTCTTGAGGGAAATAATGGACAGCCTGATGAGGGAGGTTGCAATATTGGACCTGCTACGCACCAGTGCAAGTGTACTGATTGGTGATATCAGGATTGGAGTCTGTATGGGCTGCTGGGATCACATAGTGAAGTTCACAGTCCTGAGGGATATGGGACAAAAAGTGAATTTTAGGAAAGCCAACTTCCAGCTCTACAGGGAGTTAGTCAACAAAACCTCCTGGTAAACTGTCCTCAAGGACAAGGGAGCGAAGCAGAGCTGGCAGATCTTTAAGGAGGCTTTGCTTAGTTCAGAAGGGTTCTTCATCCCCAGGGGAAGGAAGTCAGGAAAGGAAGGTAATAGACTGGTGTGTCTGGACTGGGGCCTACTGGTCAAACTGGAGAGCAAGAAGAAAATGCACACAGAATCACAGAATGACCCGGGTTGGAAGGGACCTCAAGGATCATGTAGTTCCAACCCCCCTGCCTAGCAGGGCCACCAAACATACACCTTTACTAGATCAGGTTGCCCAGAGCCCTGTCCAACCTGGTCTTGAACACCTCCAAGGACGGGGCATCCACAACCTCCCTGGGCAGCCTATTCCAGAACCCAACCACTCTCCTAGTAAAGAACTTCCCCCTAACATCCAACCTAAATCTTCCCTCTTTTAACTTAAAACCATTTCCCCTAGTCCTGCTATTATCAGCCCTTTCGAAGAGTTTACTCCCCTCCTGGGAGTAAGTTCCCTTCAGGTATTGAAAGGCTGCAATGAGGTCACCCCGCAGCCTTCTCTTCTCCAGGCTGAACAAACCCAACTCCCTCAGCCTGTCCTCGTAGGGGAGGTGCTCCAGCCCCCTGATCATCTTCGTGGCCCTCCTCTGGACCCTTTCCAAAATCTCCAT
The DNA here is from genome assembly GCA_035772895.1 of Perdix hodgsoniae. Taxonomy (NCBI): domain Eukaryota; kingdom Metazoa; phylum Chordata; class Aves; order Galliformes; family Phasianidae; genus Perdix; species Perdix hodgsoniae. The sequence continues at coordinate 42,362,699 of JAPSGF010000002.1, forward strand.
GTCTTTTTTGTGCTGAGGGCTCCACACCTGGACACAGTACTCCAGATGGGGCCTCACAAGAGCAGAGTAGAGAGGGACAATCACCTCCCTATCCCTGCTGACCACCCCTCTCCTGATGGAGCCCAGGATCCCATTTGCTTTCCGGGCTGCCAGAGCGCACTGCTGGCTCATGTTAAGTTTCTCATCTATCAGGACCCCTAGATCTTTCTCTGCCGAGCTGCTCTCAAGGACAACTCCTCCCAGCCTGTACAGGTGCCTGGGGTTCTTCCGGCCCAAGTGCAAAACCTTGCACTTTGCCGTGTTGAACCTCATTAGGTTCACCCGAGCCCAGCTTTCCAGCCTGTCAAGGTCCCTCTGAATGGCATCTGTTCCCTCCGCCGTATCGACTGCACCACTCAGCTTGGTGTCATCAGCAAACTTGCTGAGGGTGCACTCCATTCCCTCATCGATGTCATTAATAAAGATGTTGCACAGGCATGGAAGCAGGGACAGGTACGCTGGGAAGTGTATAAGGATGCGGCTGAGCTGTGCAGGGATGAGGTCAAGAAGGTCAAGGCCCAACTGAATCTAGACTTCACAAGTGGACCAAAGAAGAGCAAGAAAGGCTTCTGCAGGTTCATCAACCAGAAAAGGAATATCCAAGAAGATGTATTCTTCCCACGGTGAACAGTACAGACGGGCTCATAACAACAGACAAGGAGAAGGCTGAGGTACTCAGCAACTTTTTTGCCTCTCGCTAGTCTTTGCTAGCAAATGCTCTTCATACAGCCCTCAAGCAGATGATTTGGATGGTGGGGAGGCAAATAGACCCAGGCCTCAGGGCCTTCTGGAATGTTGTGGGATCACTGCCTGTGAACTGCGCCTCTGTAGCTTTCAATTGAGTGCAAGGAAGTGCACGTTGATGTAACATTTTGTTTGTGTAGAAAATATGTGTTTAAAGAGTTGTCACCTTTCTCACCCATTAACATGTTTTAAGGCTTAATTTACTTCCCATTTTCACACTTTCAGACTTAGAAGGCAAACCTTCCTAGGAGTGCCTAGGAATTGTCCCTTTTAAATTGATTTAAGACATCTAAATTGATCTGTGTGCTGAATTTGTGCCAGGTGTGTTAATGATACATATCTAGGTGCCCTTGATGTGGGGTGTCATTTCATAGAATGGTAAGTGGAACGTCAGTGTGGGACGTTTAATAAAACTAATCATTGCCTTGTAGCTCAGAAGGAATCTTTCTTTGTCTACCCTGAAACATTTTTTCAGGGAAGAAAAATTCCAACTTTTCTCCTGTTTGGCTTGTGAGGACTTTTTCCATCAGATGTGTGCTATTTCCAGTGCTTTGCTGCAAGACAGCACTTTTCCACGTCTGTTTGTAAAAAGTCTGCATAATGAATACAATTTGATTGTTGGTGTTGTAAGAGTAGCTGTCAAACCTATTTCAATTGCTTAAGATGACATAATGATGAAAAATAAATTGTGGGCAATCTTCCAGAGGAAGATTTTTTTTTTTTTGCTTTTACTGTTCTGTAACGTCCTCTTGCTTTCTACATTATTTTTTTTTGTGAACTTCTTACTGTGATAGAAATAGTAGTAGGTTGATAGGTTTGGAGCTCTTCCAGGCTTCGCACCAGGGGTGTTGTAATATCTCTGTTTTCATCCATCAAAAAGAAAAGCAAGAGAAAACTGGATTGAGTAACTTTTTTGGATGACTTGTCTTCACTAGGCATATGAGGTGTGGAAGGCCAAATGTATTTTATAGGGTTTTTAAACTTCAGAGTCCATGCTGATCCCTACATCAAGACTGAGTTAGAAAACATAAAATCTGGAAAGTCTGATTCCATGTACCTGTGAGGCTGCGTGTAGACTGTTTGAGGTGTGTGTGTTTGAGGTGTGTAGTGTGTTTGAGGATGTGTACCTGCCTTTATCCTACAATTTGCTGGTCAGGGTTTTAGAAGAACTCAGCAGCCACACATTTTTAATCAAGTCTGGTGCTTTCCTTGTGTAGGAAGTGTTTTATAACTAAATTGGGCATCACTGAGCCTATCTGAATGGCTTTGCTTACGAATTACAGACCTGCCGTCTGCATGTAGATATGAGATGAGTCCTGTGATGGAAATGTTTTTGTGTTTTTTCTCAGAACCAATTGGAGCCCTGGCAGGGCAGCACATAGTGCACGTGGCCTGCGGAGAGTCCCACAGTGTGGCACTCAGCGACCAGGGCCAGGTCTTCTCCTGGGGCGCAGGCAGCGATGGACAGCTGGGCCTCACCACTATTGAAGATGCAGTGACAGTACCAAGGTAAATCTTTAAGTGGTTTGGGTTTCCTTATGGCACCCACTTGGAAGTATTGTATCAGGGGCTTTTCACATGTGAACTGGTGCCTTGGCTCTGGAATTCTTGCGTTGCTTGTATTGTATCTTTTGCTTATCATCAGTGCTGCTAAACCTGCCCGTTGCAATTCTGAACAGTGAATGTTGCTCAGAAATGTTAGGGAAGTGCTCAGTTTTCTTCATTGTCTTGCTTAATGCATTTTACCAGTCTCAGAACAGAAACAGTGTTAAGAATAAGGGTATGTAGGTGGTGCTGGGGCCAGTGGCAGATGCTAAGACTTCTCCATCCAAAACAATTCACAGATTATAGGCCTCAGCTCACTACCATAATAAAGATAACTGGTCTGTTTGTAGTTAATGATGTTGTATCATGCTGCATTAATAACAGATGTGTTCTGTCTCTTATTCTGGCTGCAACTATATATCCAGTGTAGAGCTAGAAGAGGAGGTCTGGGACGTGTCTAGAGTGGCTGTTGTTCATGGGACAGTGTTTAAAGAAAAAGAGTTCCAGTTTCTAAAGCGTAATCGTTTGTTTGATTTGAAGGGCTCTCTGAGAAGAAAGCTTGTTACTTGCTGGCAGATCTGATATAAAAAAGAGACAGGCTCAGATGCCAGTGCAGTAGTGCCATTTTAAAAATAACATTTTTGTGAAATAACTTGAACCTTGATGTGCTATTCTTTGTGCAGAGCAATGAGGAGGTTGTGGTGCTGTAGCTCTTAGAAACTTCTGTGCTCCTGGCATAAATGACATGAAAAATGTCAATGCCTGAAAAAGAATATTAAGAGGGATGCTGAGAGACCAGATTTTTTTTCACCATTCTCAGACGTCTAGAGTTTTCTTTATAGTAAAATAGTCTTTCTATATAGTAAAAATAGTTGGAGTTGGTAGTCCGATGTCTAAAGCTCTTCATAGATTGGCATCTGTGATCAGTATTACCTCCAAGATTCTGTTCCTCTTCTCGAAACTACAGGTTATATGTCTGCCTAGAACAAATACCCAAATGGCAATGATAATTTCACCTAATGTGATACTGTATTTGTTGATGATTATTCTAAAATAATGGTGTCATCTTTAGGCTGATAAAGAAACTGAACCAACAGACCATACTGCAGATTTCCTGTGGAAACTGGCACTGCCTGGCTTTGGCAGCAGGTATGGTAGTATTCATTATTTATTACTAAGATTTCTGCTCTTGTTTTGCTCCGTGTCCAAGATGGCTTATTTCCAAGGACATCCCTATCTCAACTGTTTTCAGGACAAATGGAAGACAATGAAGTAGATCAGGTACCACATATATTGTAGAAGAGTGTTGCCAACACTGTCAAGAAGGGAAACATTACACACAGGCCACCCACTGCCTCACTGTTGAATGATGGCACAACCGCTTAACAGCTTTCCATCTTGATGGAAAATAATAATGCCTCCTAATTGTTTTCATGGAAGCTACAACAGATTCAAAGAGCGCAATAATACTATTTGATAGAGCAAATTTTCAGTCACAAAACACGATTTTTCATCATAGTCACCACCATTAGCTATGCATTTTCACCAGCAATAAACAAGAGCCTGCACGCCATGCTTGTAAAAATCTGCACCAGTGGAGTTGACTCGCTGTTGCTGTGGACACTGCTGAAATGCACCACTCACCACCTCACTGTGCGCACATCTGCTGTTTGGTATCCATAAACCTTCAGCAAATATTGATCAGTGTCAGTGGGTGCAGTTTCTTCTTCATCGAGGAATTCAGTTTCTCACCTTTGCTTCATCCGCACTTCCAGGTCAGGCACCATTTTGTCAGAGTGCCCCTGTGCTGCCATCTGTTGTGCAGCAACAAAATGTAAGGGAGTATTGGCAGGAAGGTTCAGCCTCTCCTTCCCTACCACCAACATCTGTCTCTGACATCGTGGGCCAACATAATGAAAAGAAAAAAAAAGGAGGCATTACTTTGTAGACAGATGTGTGGAGTAAGTTCTTTTGTGTCAAAATTGTTCTTGGCTGTTCCCTTTCTGAATGCAAATGTGGACCATTCTTCACAGCTTAAGTTACAGCAGACTGATATGGTATTTTGCACTTAGTTGTGCATCTGTGTATTTACCTTGTGGCTCCAGACTGGGCTTATATTTTAGCAAAGAATGTCTTGCTTTTCCATCATGAGGTTTGGGTGGGAGAGAAGCCCCCAGCACTAGTACTTGTTCAGTTTGACAAACTTGCTTTTCTGTTGACTAGTTTTTATTCACTATCCTCTTTCTTTTGTTGTTTCAGATGGCCAGTTCTTCACGTGGGGGCAAAACAGCTATGGTCAGTTGGGCTTGGGGAAAGAGTGTCCCTCCCAAGCAAGTCCACAGCGTGTTAAGTCTCTTGATGGGATCCCTTTGGCCCAGGTTGCTGCAGGTGGAGCCCACAGTTTTGCCCTCTCTCTCTCAGGAGCTGTGTTTGGCTGGGGAAAGAACAGCTCAGGACAGCTGGGACTAAGCGATGAACGAGGTATTAAAATTGTACTCCTAGGTGAAAGAAGGTTGTTTTTTTTGGCTGAGTGCCACTTATTTTTACACATTGGCAGTCTGTTTTTACTGAGCAGATGTGTAGACCTCGCTAGCTCCTTCAGAAGGAGTGGACAGAGGAACAGTCTTTGGTGGACTTTACAGGATTTTCATTCTTAGGAAACACATTTTTCCCGTGTGTTTGCTAGTGAGAATGAAGAAATGAAAATCCAAGAGAAAAACAAAGAGAGAAAATTGAAAATTTGAAATGTGACTGTCGAGATGCAGACACCCAAGGAAATGCTTTGATTCTTTTCTTCTTCCCTCAAAAACACTTTGCCCATACTTTGTTTGAAGTTGGTATGAAAAAGGGTCTCCAAGTGGAGTGGGAGATTGAACCCATCCCCTGGTTTGCCTGCATAGTTTTGACTGGTGAGCATCTGTATGCTACAAAATGATGGCAACATAAATGGTCTCATTCTTGTAAAATATGTATTGTTTATTGGTTGCACATTCTTTCAGACACACAGGGCCAGTGGTATGTTGGTTTTTTTTGAATGGTCAGGCTCAGTGTAACCTAGTCATCAGCAGACTTGAAGACTCATTCATAAAAGCTAAAAAAAGGAGTGGATATGACACTACAACTAGTCTGAAAAGCCCAAATTCCCCCAGCTTATTGTTAATATATTTGTTACTACTTGCAAAAGTAAATGAAAGATTTTCTTTGGAGTTTCATGCCATTCTCTTCGTCTTTTTTTTGCGTAGTTTCTGAGTAGCTTTGGATATATAAACAAGTTACTGTCTATAGGTAGACATGATATACAGCATGCATGGATAATTTATTTTGCATGAGTGAGTACAAGAGGTGTACGTACTTACAAACGTTAGATTGTGTAGGAGCTTATAAACACTGTGTGTTGCAAGAGAAAAGCATTACCTCATATTTTGTCTATGTATGATGGAATGATGCAATTTGACAACCTATTCTACCTACTGAAACATATATTTAAAGCAATTACTCAAAAACAGCCTGTAGTTTAGCACAGAACGCTCAGATGTATTAAACATCATTTCACCTTGTTTTGCACTTTTATGAATATAAAACATAGTTGTAAGACTTGTAACATATTTTGCACCCTCTCAAAAATGCATCAGGTCTGTTCTCCTGTGCTGTGTGTCAGCTAGATTGTTGACCTAGTATAAGACCAGTTGTGTTCTTTCCTTGCAGACTGACAGATGCTTCTGATCTCAACGCAGCACTGTTAGAAATGCTGTATTCTATCTTTGAGAAGGTTTATTTTGACATGGGACTGTCTTAAATAAAAACATAGGGGGCATCTGCTTGTGGAACTGTGTTGGCCAGAGATCGTACTCTGCTAACACTCAGTAAGTGATGCTGTCATAAATACTTGGCATTTGTGATGAGTGAGTCATGATAAGACAGAATTCTACTCAGTGAACATGAACAACAAAAATTAAGAGTGTGAGTATTCTGCAGCACTGTTACTTAAACAGTTAAGCTGTAGAGATAAACTGAATTCCTGTCAAGGACAACGTAAATGAAAAAAATCTGCTCTCATTTCTAAATTCATGAAAATGTGACTATTTTCCTTTCATTACACAGAAAAAAGCTCCTGTCAAGTTCTTGAGTCTTAAAAAATGACCAGCTTCTACTTGATTTTGTTGGTACGAAGGAAGCAGCTGTTCCCTTTATTGTCTAAATGTTTTGGGGTGCCCACTGCTCCTTGAAATGCAAATTATTTTTATTTTTTACATCGTGAAACGTATAGCTTTGCTTAGTGTATTCATCCTTGGGAGAGCCCTGGAGACTAGAATGTCACAGTGAAGGAGAAAAGCATCATTCAACTGTTGGCAAAGATTAGCCTTTGCAGGTATGAGGATCTTCTTAAGGGATGACGAGAAGGAAGACTAGGCATTTAAATACACCTTGGGATTTAGCTGTCATGTGCTCTGCACTGGTGTCTCCCACGTCAGGATGGTTTTGTATGAGAGAAAGGTTTAAAAATGGTATCGCAAACAAATGTTTGCAGTCATCAGCAAAGAGTTGAAATGGAGCATGAAGCTGAGGGTGGGTGTAGCTCAGCTACAGTAGCCGTTTATTTGTGCCATGCTGCAAGTGCAGGTGGAATTTATATGAGATACTCAGCATTTATGTCCTCACTTTATCCCACTTTTCTTGAAGCAGGGCAAATCTGTTAAAAATGGAAGGGGAAAGCAACAGCGGAGTAATTAAGGATCTGCTTTTTTTTCCCAGCGTTTGTTAAAACTTTCATTGTGACCCAAGTTGTGGGATATGTCTAAAAATCAGACTGCCAGTGGTTTTCTCAGTCATTATAATGAGACTGTATTTGTAAAACAGTTCCTTTATTTTGTTCTACACAGACCGAGAATCCCCTTGCCACGTGAAGCTATTGCGGTCTCAGAAGGTTGTTTACATCAGCTGTGGAGAGGAGCACACAGCAGTTCTAACAAAGGTAAAGAAGTTCCCAAAGCTGGGAACCCTTGCTGCTGTCTTGCCTGAAGGTTTCACATTATTTTCCTAGGAAATAGTGGAAAAGAGCAGATCGACGTTCCTGATTTTATCTGTTTCCTGGAAAAGAGACTAAGTGGAAAACAGTCTTATAATGTATTCTGAGATTCATTGCCAACGTGAACAAGTGCTGTTTTTAAAATGAAGGTGTTAGTAATCCATGACAATGAATAGTAAAGCTCAGGTGAATGTCTTAAAGAAATGAGCTTTGCACAAAAAAAAACCCAACAAATATCCAGAGGGGTGATAACATAATGTTGTATTGGAAGATAGAGTTACTGTGCTTCAGAATAAAAGGCGAGTCAGACAGAATGGGCTATCAAACAGATTGTTGCCAGTCACAGAGGCTTTCAATTCCAAATCTGCTGCTGTTTCCAAGTAGTGTGTAGTTTAGTGGACAGAGAATAGGACTAGCATTTGGAAGATCAGTGTTTAGTTCTTGCCTCACCCCAGCCACTTCTAGGTGCGTAGCTTCCTGGGTTGGTGCCTTAATGTTCTCTGCTGTAGACGGAACTGAAAGAGCTGATCTTGAGGTTCCTGTGGAAGAGCTACTGTACAAGACCAGAGTGTGATTCTCAAAGAAAAAGGCCACAGTCTTTTGGAACAGCAGCTGACAGAGGTGGATGTATAGTATAGTGGAAATGGATGCTGTTGAACCATAATTAAACCTACTGAGATTCAGACTCATCTAGTGTAATGGTGGGGAGAAGCTTGTCTTCTGTAGGCATACCTGGAGATAATTTTGACACTGATGAATGGCAGGGTAGCTATCTGGAAGCTGCAGTAGCAGAAGACAAGTTTATTTTTGGAATCCTTTGGAATCCCATCAATCTCTGCTTAAGCTTGAGCTCGTAGTGAAACTGGAGTCAAAGAGATGCTGCTGGGATTTGGGTCCTAAATGGAGAATATGCTGTTTGATTTGCTAACAGAGTGGAGGGGTGTTCACGTTCGGTGCAGGTTCCTGCGGGCAACTGGGACATGATTCCATGAATGATGAAGTGAACCCCCGAAGAGTTCTTGAGCTGATGGGCAGTGAAGTATCCCAGATTGCTTGTGGCAGGTGAGTACTGTGTGCAGTCAAAAATTGTCCTTCAGTGGAGGTTAATGCTGACACTGAGTATTGTAAATGGAAGGAACAGTCTTGCTTTCGCATCATGTGTGTCAAAATTAAGTTAATGTTATTTCCCTGGAAAATCTTAAGTCCCTCTGATGGAAATTGGTTTTTAATTGAGGCTGTTGCCTGTGCCCCAGGCATGTGACACCTTTCTGTTTTAATGGTCAAGGCAGACTGTTGGGCTGCAGCCCCTTTTGGTCACAAGATTCCAGCCACTTTCAGGAGAAGAGAAGTTAGTGACACAAGTGTTGTGTTCTTGCCTTTCATATGTGCAGGCTTAGCATATGACTAAGCTAATTCAGTCTGTTATCCTGATAGGAGCCAGCTAGGTCAGGCTGCTCTTTGTCACTTCCACCTGAAGAACTGCATTTTATAACGTGGTGCCATCAAGCGGCAAAAGCTGAGCACTGTGCTTTGCACCAGCTTCTGGCCGGGGGAAGTGAGAATAAATTTTAGGTTTGGTTTGTGTTTTTTTTTTCTTTTTACTGTTAAACATGGCCCAAACTTTGTACCCATCTCTGTTACAGACATCACACTTTAGCCTTTGTGCCTTCTTCAGGAATGATCTATGCATTTGGCTGTGGAACAAGAGGCCAGCTGGGAACTGGGCACACTTGCAACGTTAAGTGTCCCTCTCCGGTGAAGGGTCACTGGGCTGCTCACAATGGGCAACTCTCAGGGAAACCTGGTACGTGTACCATATGTATTGTGAATGATTTGAAGTAGCAAATAAGCATAAGTCACTTCATCTCACCCGTGTTGATCTAAAGCCACCTTGATGTTACATTGTAAGTGCTTGAAATAGCAAAAGAAACTCATTCCTGTGGCTCAGATGCACTGTGGAATTACGGGGTGACTTCTGCTCTCTGTTAATTTGTGTGTCCCGTCTTAGCATGGCGGAGCTCAACGCTTGGTGATCTTGAGCCTTCATTACATTGTTTTAATACTGATTTCTGAGGGTTTTGGTTTCTCACCTAAATAGCAACCTCACTGCTATTTAGAAATTACAAATTTCCCCTGCTGCCAGGTCCTGTGTCCTTCTCAAACAAAGTGGTCAAGTGTTTCAGTACCTTCTCATTTCAGCCTTACCCTCAAGGAGTCAGGTGTTCTTGCAGTGTAAAGCATGAGACAGTGGAGGTGCAAATGTGGGGGGGAAAGGCAAAGCAGGATTAATCAGCCTCTAATGCAACTGCATTTCTTTCCTCAACAGATGCCTGTAAATATCACATTGTTAAACATATCTTCTCTGGAGGAGACCAAACGTTTGTGCTTTGTTCCAAATATGAGGTAAACCAAATTAAGTATTTTCTCGTATTTTCTCAAATCTGTTTTCCTGCCCCATCCCTCAGATCACACCTTTTTTTTTTTTTAAACTAATCTGAAAATGAGGTGGTGCTTTGGAGTCCATTCTACCTTACAAACCTAATCAAGGACAACACTTATTTACAACAGTATGGGGATTTACAACTGTTTTAGGTGCCTTCCTTTTGAGTCATGTCAAAGAGTGGGAAGACACTGATATCAGTTTGTTCATCAGGGAGGGGAGTTACTTCCTTGGCACATGGGAAATAATGGACTGCTTTACTCCTGAGACAGTGAGGTTCGCACGATGAGAGTTTAAGGAGGTGGAATACACACTGGGATATTGTCAGATCAGCTGGATAGTGAGCAGTTTTTCTGCTTCTGTCATCTTATTTTTTTTCAGTAAGCATTTGACATACACATTTGATGGATGGACGTAGCTGTAGAACAAATGTACTAAAACTTTGTTTATACGCAACGTTATTTGAAAGGGCTTTGGTACGTTTAAGGAAATTATACTTTCTTGTTTACTTTTCCTCTTTTTTTAAAGCGTATTTGGTGATGATCTTGGTTTTTTCCATTCCTTTCCATGCCTTTCCTTTTGAACTTATTAGTAATGGTGCAGCTTCCTAATCAAACCTGTTCAGAGACCATACCCAGAAAGCTATCAGTTGTATATAAGAAACAGAAATTTTTAATAAGAAGGAGTTGTTGTGCAAGCCTTGTCTTTGCTGAAATCTGTATCTTCTCACAGAATTCCTTGCCTGCTGATGATTTCCGGACCATAAATGAAACACGTTACACCTGTTTAATAAATGATGAAACTATAGATGTCTGGAGGCAAAAGCTTTTAGAAAAGAACAGTTCTAATTCTGTCAAGTAGGTATTGTGGCACTGGACAAGCCTTTTGTTGGAAGTTTTATTTAAATGATTTTGTTGGCTTCCGTGCCATGTTTTCACTTGAAATTCAGCAGCCCTTTCAAGTGTGTGGTTCTTGGCCATATCCAAGGGGAGAACAAGTGCCAGTCACAAGGATACCAGGTTAGAGCTTCCTAGCAAAACTGGAGGAATTTAAGGCTGCCTCACAGTATTGCAAATAGTGGGTGGGAAATTGATTATAAAGTTGTTCTTCATTATGTTCTTAGAGATCATGAAAAACAGCAAGAAGACTGTTTAAATTCTGCCCCGCCTGCCGTGAGAAGTGAAGAGTAGGTTGAAATGAAGCATTGCTAACATCCCTCTTTTCAAAGAGGAGTGTTACGTGATACTGACTGAGCCCCTTAACCTCTGCCTTTGAATAGTGGGGTATACTTGGCATTATTTCCCATAGAATGAAGGGAAGATGTCTGAAGAGATTTGCTTGGACATTTGTTTATATCTTCTATCCCTGTTTTCTGTTGTCTTCTTGCTGCAAACAGTAATGTTGTTCAGATACTGTCCTCGGCTGCCTGCTGGAATGGAAGCTTCTTGGAGAAGAAGTAAGTGAAAAACAGAGTCAAGAACTGTAGCTTTCCCTTGAGGCAGACTGGAATCTCTTTTTGTCACTTGCCTGTTGCAATGGGCTTTAATTGTTCTGATCAAACAGGAGATTGGGCAAAGAGTGTCTACTGAAGAGGTAGGTGGTCAGAGCTGGGTCTATGAAAGTGCATGGTGAGTAAGTGACATGCTTGTTGTTTTTGCTTATAAAATGAATATGAACTTTAAAAGAGGAATAGTAATATGATATTAAGGGACATTATTAATGCCAGACACTGGCATTAAGACATACCCAGCTGAGCTAGCTGGGGAAGGCTACTGATTGTGCAATTGTATCTCAACACAGGCTGCTTTTGAAAAAATACGTGCAGGCCAGCATGGAAGCACTTTCCTTTTAGGGGACATCAGCTGTGGGAAGTGTTGTGCTTTTACTTGTGAAGGCAGGAGTTTCAAATGGGTGTCACCACCTAACAATAGGTGGTGACAAGGATGTAATATGCATAGCTGAGTCAAAGGCTGTGGGTTGGGGAGGGCTGTGTTGTCTGTGTCTGTAAATGCTGGGGAGGTAACAGCATGAGATGAGGTGGAGGAGGAATTTTTATGGTGATGTGATGAGTAAATGACCTGTAACTAGGTGAAGATGACTTAGTTACTCTGAATAATCTTTTGACTAATCTTTTCCAAGAGCAGCTCAGAAAAAAAAACAAGCTACTCAGTATTCTTGCATTTTTTCAGCTGGTACAATGGCTTCTTCTGTAGTGTTGCAAGAAGGCAGAGAAGAGTTGTGTCATGTTGGTTTAAAATAGCGAGGTCTCCAATTTGAGTATTTGAGTCACTGCAAATAGTGTCAGGGCTCCTTGGAAAGGAGTAGAGCGTGTGGTTTGTTCACCTCTGCGCAGTTCTCTTTCCACCTTAATGATGCCTTGGCTAGTGCAGACTTTACTTGTACAGGTCTGTGACCAAATGAATGATCAGTTTGACACCCTACTTCAGTGTCCAGATTCTGTTTGCAGTACAGCTCTGTGGCACACAGGGCTGAGTAGAGAAGCAGCATTTCTGTGTCTGTATGACTGGGCGTGCTGCAGTACTACTACTGAAGCTGCTGGTACAGCAGTGTGACTCTGAGGAGCTATTTCCAGCCTGGTGCTCATGTTGTTATGGAGATAACTACTCCTCCAGCAGTCTATGATTAACTTCTCATTGCAGCTGCACCAGCAGCCTGACAAATGCATCCCATGTTTAATAGGTACTGTTTCCTTCAGAGTGTGCCTGATAAAACGCATTCCTAGGGACAAATAGTGTCATACGTGGGAATTCCACAAGGTCAGTGGAATTGTAGCAGTTATTTTTATTTATATGGCATCTGTGAAGTTATGTCAAAGAGTTAGATAAGCTTTATCTGTAAGAATCCTAAATCTGAACAAGGCCCAGAGGAGTTCTGAAGGGGGAATTGTGCATCTTGTCCTTAGCAAGAAGATTTGAAAATCTCCTTTGCTTCTAGTCTGATTAATTCCTTGGGGGTCAGTCACTCCTCCATCACTTGCTCTGAGACAAAAAGCCAACCCACAGGTAATGTTTTCTCTTCCTTGAACTTATGTCTGTCATCTTTTTTTCTTTTTTTTTGGAGAATTGATGAACATTTTAAGACCAGTCCAAAGATCCCAGGGATTGATTTGAACTCCACTCGAGTGCTGTTCGAGAAGCTGATGAACTCGCAACATTCAATTCTCTTAGACCAGGTATTATACTTCACAGGTTTTTAGGTGTTCCCAGAGGGAATTAAAAGCTTTGTGCCTCTGTAACATGCAAGAAACAACGCATTTTTGGGGGAACATTAGTAGTTCAAATCTACAGGCTGGATCCATCGTGGTATCTGTGAATACATCTGCACTGACCTGGATGGATTTTGATGTTCTGAAAATGTGCCTCAAAAACCTGCTTTTGAAAAGTTTTGCTTCGTGACATCTAATTGATGGTTGAAATGACTCCTGAAATCATGTCTGTCTATGTTATGCTTGTATATAATGACTACGTTCTCACTTCTGGTGGGTCAGCAGCTGAGTACTTCCTGCTTGTTTATTCTAACTCGATTTTTCTTGTAAATGCAGAGATGTGTGAGAAAATAGTGTAGGTTCTCCACATTTCAAGCTGTAATTGTTACAGCTTTTTTCTTGTTTGTTTTTGCTCTGGGTACGATCTTTGGCTTATATTAAGTCTTCAATAGATATAGAGTGACAACCAAGCTGGGACTTAGTAATAATAACTTCAGTGGCTCCTGAACACAGGTCACTGTCTTCAGTGAACTTTGTGGGACCTTAAAGGTCAGGGAGTAATAGTGGTTCTTACCTAATGGAGTCTTTTCTGATGAAGTAATAAAGTTACACTTGCTAGCTGAGCTGGTAAGTCACACCAAGTATTACGCTATGATTTTACTGCTGAAATCTATCTCAATTGCTCTTTTAATGCTGCTATTTCCTCAGGAGGAAATTGAGAAAGGCCTCATTATAAGGGTTCTGGCCTGAAACAGATATTTTACTGTTGCCAAATAGTAGGGGTGAAAAGCTTAAAGTAACTTAAGAAACTTAAAGTAACATTTTAGAACTGAGTATGTAAAATGTCTCTTCAGTTCATCCAGTGTGCTATACTCCACAGCTTTTTAGAATTTCTTAATTTCACTTTTGCTGTTTGTTCACTGGTCATATCTAATCATTGTTTTCAACCTCCCTGACTCCCCCTCGGCAGAAATGACTCAATGTGTTGAGTATCCCTGTGGAGTATGCAGTCCTTGTTGTAGGTACAGTGGGACCTTTGTACACCGACCTGTGGTACGTTGAATCTCTGTATTACAGGCATCAGAAAGGGACACCGGTAGAAAAGTGTTGTGTGACATTTTGCCAGACTTGAACAAGTCTGTTGAACAAGCAAGTGAAATTTTACATCTTACCTGTCTGCTTCAGACAGAATTATTTCTGGAGAGCTTTATCTATAAGGCTTGGTGTCTGTTTTGCTGAGCTTTTATGCACATAAACAACTATTTCAGAAGTGCTGAATGATAAATTAATTGGCTGGGCTTCCAAAGAAGGGATGTGACCTTCAGCAAGAGGGGTTAACAAACCTAGACACCCCTGGAAAAACCTACCCAGACACTTATGTTGTAGGAGCTCCATCATCCAGGATAAGTTGCCTCATTTTGTCTTTTTTTCCTTCTAGATACTGAAGAGCTTCGAAAGCTTTTTGATTCCTCAGTTGTCCAGCTCACCACCAGACGTTGAGGCAATGAGGATCTATCTGATTCTTCCAGAATTCCCACCCTTCCAAGATTCAAAGTATTATATCACATTAACACTTCCTCTGGCAATGGCTATTCTGCGCTTGGACACCAATCCTAGCAAAGTTCTTGGTAAGAGGCTACCATTTAAGGTGCATGTTGCTCTCGCCATCCAGTGAGGATACAAATTACTGTCTTTTGGTTTTACAGTCACATTTCTATGTTGATTTAATTTTGGCGGTTTTGTTAGCCCTGGCTGCAGTGATAATGACAATTGAGTGTGACTTGTGGTATGGTGTCAGGAAGCAGCTGCCTCTAAAAAGCAGCTAGGAACCAAAAGCACACGAGGAATCCTCCTCCCAGAAACCTATGCTTTGATGTAAAATAATTTTAAACATACCGTTTGAATTCTAAACATCAAATACACTGGAATGAATACTCTGCCATAAAGGTAAAATATGGGGAGCTCGAGAGTTACAGTAATATAAAACCTATAATTTTACAGCACTGCTTGAATCTGTTGAGGAAGCAGATTCAAGTTAAGCATTGTTTTAATATAGGAGTAGAATGTTTTGAAGAACACTTACTAAGAAAGTTATTCTAATTTGCCTTATCTAATTTACCTACATTCAGAGACTCAATTCCAGAGAAATTTTCAAGCCTCTGTGTGAACACAGAGTTTTCATGTCATGAAGATTAAGTGATGCTACTCTCTTAAATTTAAACAGATGTTGTCCCCATCCAAATATACTTTCTGCGTAAGGTAAATTAATGAAAATACTGCTAACATAAAATAATTTAGCCTATATAAAGTGCAAAAAAACCATGGTTTGGTCTGTGGTCAACCGAAAAACAACAGCTCATCGCCTGCATCTGAATGTTATTTCTGCTGATGTTATTTCATAATCAAGACAATGCTGAGAAGATAAGCTGCTCAAAATTGCTCCTCATCTTTGGAAAGATATTAGCTCTTTGCTATTTTATTCTGTTTCTTAAGATTATCTTATACTAATGCTCATATATATAAAATGCTATGTAATATATTCAGGCCTCTAGAGGCATTGCTCTGGTGAATTTTTTTTGAGGTTTAGTGGTTTATTACTGTATTTATTTATTTTATTCAAAGAGGTTTGGAAAGCAGATTTCCTCCTCTGCTTAGAGCTCCTTGTCCACTGCAATTAATAGCGTGAAGAAGTTTAAAAGATTCTCCTTCTGTGGCACACATTTGTTGTGCTGACACTTCAAGAGGATAAGCCAGTGCTTATTTCTACCAGTAGATGTGATGTACTTTGCAGGTGGATTGGTTCTGTGATAGGCAGGGTCTCTTTGGAGGAAAGTTAGCAAGAAGTAATAGCAAGAAGTAATTCAGCTTATTAAAACAGAGGGATGTTTAGTACAGTTGTGCCAAGAGACACCCTCTGACTCTTAGACCCTCAGCTATAAAAGAGGTGTACTGATGGAGAACTAACCAGAGAACTATTTTCTTATCACCGTAAAGAAACAATGACTTGTTTGCAAATCCCACCATCTTGAACATAAGATACTTGAAGTACCTGGAAAACCTTGAGTTCAGGCTCGTGCATTGATCATGGCTTGGGGCTGGGTGGTGAGTGATATGGTTGATAATGGAAGGGTGGAAATCAGAAAGCTCTTCAGCTTCTGGTGTCTGCCCCTTCCTCTGCTTGCTTTCCTGTTCCAATGGTTAGGAAGGAACTACGGAAGTTTTTAGGTGTGTACTTCTATTTTCAGCTTTAGCTCCCCTCTTTTCACTTTTATGTGAATCCAATTCCATCCAATTCCAGATTTATTTTGATATTCCTCTTCCTTCCAGATAACTGGTGGTCTCAAGTGTGTCCAAGATATTTCCTCAGGCTAGTGGATCTCTATAAAGGTGCAGTGGTTTACCTCCTCAGTGGAAGAAAGACACTGTTGATCCCAGTCTTGTTCAGTAGCTACATTACAGCTGCTCTCAGGCTTTTGGAGAAACTCCACAAGGTAAGCCTGGGTGTGTGTGTTGGCTCAAGATGATTCAGTCTTGTCTGCTCTGTGTCAGTTGGGGAACAGCTCTGGTGTGTTAGCTGTCTCATCGTTCATTGAAACTCCACAACAGTGAGGATGTTACTGGCTATTCTGAATTGAGTGTACTTGAAGGTTGCTTAGTTATGACTCAAACGCTGGGAAAAATTCCCTGTAAAGAATGTTGGTGCCAAGCCACAAGACCACATGCACTGCTGTGATACAAATGCCCTAGTCCGCTTCTGCTCCCACTATATTTGTGCTCCTTGGTCTGGATGAGGAGAAAGAACTAAAATAAAAAGAAGTTTCTCAATTTTCTGGAGCCTGTTTGTTGCAACCTGCTGCTATTTGATTTTATAAAAGCAAACCTGCCTGTTCTAAGAAAAATACTGGATGCATCCGTATTTAAAAAATGATCTGCTTTTTCCCTAGGTAAATCAGAAAGTTAAACATATAGAATATGATAAGTTTTATATCCCTGAGATTTCCAGCTTGGTGGACATTCAAGAGGACTACCTCATGTGGTTCTTACATCAGGCTGGAATGGTAAGAGCTTTCACATGTACGCTGTCCACATTTGTGTCTCTTATGAAGGAGATCTATATTTTTAACATCCTCTTATTAGAGAGCATAATGTGTTCAGTGAAGGAGCATCACTACGTTAAGTCTCAGATTTGGATAGTTAGTGACTTGATGAAGAGCTAACTAACAGTATTTATCTTAAGTTTGCAGCAGTTTCTGTGATTACCATTCCAGTTTTTTCACAAACAGGTTAATTCAGTCACTGAATCCTTTTAATGTAATCTATACCTCATGAGCCAAAGAATGTATTCTAAAGTTATAATTTTTACCCTTTGCTTCTGTTGTTTAGGCAATATCGTGAATAAATACAGCCAGTGATCTCAAAATGTTCTGTAAGAGTGGGCAGTGTAACATTCTGGACAGGGGACTCAACCAAGACTTGAAAGATCTGGGTTTTATTCCTAGCCCTTCACCTCTTTTATTCCTTACATTACCACATGTAAGAAAGGAGATAACAAAACTGAGGGCTGGAAAATGCTGTACAGGAGCCCAGTAAGATTATTTAATTATAACAAGGAAAGAAATCCCTAATGTGAGAAAACAAACAAATAAATCCACCCAGAGATACTGCAAGAGTAAAACAGGACTGCAGCAAATATTACTGTATATGTTTGTATGTACCTTCTGAATGCTGTCAGTGCTGTGTTCCCTCTCTCTCACCTTCCGTCCTATAGATAGTGCAGCTGTGTGCTTGCTTTTATTGAGCAGAACAATAAAATAGTGACCTAGTTTGATGTAACAGTAACAGTGTAGAAGGTATCCATGGCTAATTAGAAGAGTAATTTGCGTTGCAAGACTGGTCTTATATTGTTGTGTTGTGGCCTTGCATTCTCTTCTGTTTCATGGGTTCTCTGCCTTGAGGGTTGCTTTTTTTTGTTTGTTTTTTCTTCATAAGGTAAGTTTCACCTCTATCAGGCTAATGGGCTTCTGGGACAGTTAGTTCTCTTAGTAATGCTTGGTATGAGAGTTTTGAATTAGAAGTGTTTGTTTCCTTGATAAGAAAATTCCCATGCTTTTCTTCAAGAGGAAGAGTTTGGCTTGTGGGAGAAAAATTCCCTTTGGGTCACCTCTGAACTAGTCCATCCTAAGAAATGCACAACACAGTCTATAGAGAAAAAGATTTTCATTTCTCTCTCCTTTTTTGTTTTCTCCTTCACAGAAAGTAAGACCATCTATCATGCAGGTAAGAAAATTATTTTTATGACTCTTCATTTGAAAAAGTGTTTATGGAAGCTGTAAGTGAGAACAAATTTGTCTGTCTGTCTGTCTTACAGGATGCTGTGACTCTCTGTTCTTATCCTTTCATCTTTGATGCTCAGGCTAAGACCAAGATGTTACAGACAGATGCAGAACTACAGATGCAGGTAATCATTCTGTCTTCCAGTTTTCCTGCCCTATTACTTTTTTCCTGTCTTTCACATTGGTGCCTGCAAGGAAAGGAGTTCACTGGAAGGTACTTTGTACCTTCTTTTATTGGTTCTGTCTGTACGTTTGGCTTGCACTCACTGAGCAGCAGGAGTCAGCTTCTGATGCTCTTATTTTGCCACTTTCTTCTGTGTATTTCCAACTCCCCAAACTGTCAGCAGCACACTGCTGTGAGGAGGGTATCTGCTTTGTCTTGGCAGAATGGCAGGCTGGCAACAGTTGTATTGTCCTGCGAGACAGAATCTTTATGAAGACAATCACTTAGAGGCCAAAAAACAGTACTTCTGTGAGTGCTGGAATGGAAGTTTGGTTTCCAATGGATTTCTGTCTCAAGGTCATTTGGGTTTTTAAGCAAATTTTCTATATGAATTTGTTGCTTATTACAGACAAAGAACAAGAATTAATACTCTGTGGATGGTCAAACCTTTGACTAGACTTTCAGTCTTAACTGACACCAGAAAATCTGTATAAACGAGAGCTTATTCATTTGTATGCAGTGAATTCCTTGGTATTTTCACCTGGTGTGTTAGTAACACAGTTTTGCTTTGCAGACTGTATGATACCTTATCAAGGTTGTGTTCACGCTGTTTCACGACTCAGTAGAAGCTTGAAGAAAGTCTTTTTCTTCCACCTGCCTGTCACTAATGTCAGAAAGTGTTCAGGAATTTAATATCTCTACTTAATATCTGTTTCTTGAATTTGTGAATTGGTGATCTCAAAAGGTGTGGGTGTGGAAAATGAGAGTGCAGGCAGGCACACATGCACACAGATTTGTATAGTGGTCACACAGTTCTCATACCCTGAGGAAAACACTGAAAGGACGAAAGGAACATCGGGCATGTGTCTGTTTTCCTTCCAGCTGTTTCTCACGCCTTTCTTGCTTACAGGTGGCAATAAATGGTGCAAATTTGCAAAATGTCTTTATGCTTCTCACCCTGGAGCCTCTGCTGGCCAGAAGCCCTTTCCTGGTACTTCATGTTCGCAGGAGTAATTTAGTGGGTGATGCTTTAAGAGAGCTGAGTATCCATTCAGACATTGATTTGAAAAAGCCTCTTAAGGTAAGCTTTCCTTATACCTTCTCATGCAGCTGACACTTCCTTAGCCTTTCTGCCCTTTTCACTGCCACTTCAGCAGTGTCCTGCCATAGCAGTAGAAGGCAGGGATACATCTCTTCGGTGGGGAAGCTGGATCTTTCTCCTCTCTGACTCCAGGAGTCTTGTGGCAGTAATCAGTTCACAGGAAGCCAGTTAGAGGATTTGCTCTCTTTTCCTGGTGACTCTTCTAGATAAGGGGCGGGAGGGAAGTAATGTCTGTGATATGATGTGGTGTCTGTTTCGCCATTCTGTGTGAGCAGGGCACTTACAATAAGGTATCTTTTACCTTTGAGCGGTTGCTGCAAGTTTCAGTAACTGCTGTCATGCTGCTTCTGTTGCTGAGGAGGCAGGTGATTATGATTTGATTGCTATCTAACAGGAGAAACATAAGAAGTTAAAGTTTATCTAAATATCAGATTTGCCACTCTGTGCTTCCTGTCTTTCCCAGCAAGCCGAGTTCTTGAAATTGGCTCAAGGACTGTAGCGGGTTGGGGCATGTCAGGCAAGTTGCTTTCCATGGCTTTCAGTTGGAAGGGTGTCTGATTCATTCAGTCTCAGGTCTGCATCCTTGTTATGGGCCTTTGTTTTCTGCAGGTCATCTTCGATGGTGAGGAAGCTGTTGATGCTGGAGGGGTGACAAAGGAATTTTTCCTCCTGTTGCTAAAAGAACTCCTCAACCCCATCTATGGCATGTTCACTTACTACCCAGAGTCAAACCTGCTGTGGTTTTCAGACACGGTGAGCCCTTGCCCTCTGTGCACACAGGTTGAAATAATGTACTGCATGAAGTGATAATGAAGCTAGTGGCAAACGATGGGAAAGAAATGATTTTCCTCCTATTTTCCACCCACGGCATAATGTGAGCTTTATTTTCAGCCCATGTAAATTAGTATAGGTCCATTAACTCTGATTACGCCTGTTAAGGAATTGGCTCTTTATTCATATCCCACAATAAAGCTTGTATTAAGTATCAGATGACAGTTAATAGAATTCTCAAATAGCATGAATGTGATAATCATGCGCTGTTCTACACAACCAGAGGTTTAGGTCACACTGACATTAAAATTCAGTACTTTCGTTGCTGTTCATGTAATTGCAATCAATCCACTTGTTCATGCATCACTTTCACCTTCAGGTTCAAAACTTGTTAATGATCTATGTGAGGAAACTCTTAAAAAGTGAGAATGCTGTAGTGAGCACTGTGGAAACTGTTCTCAACCTCTCAGATAGCTGGAGGTGTTTGTTTATATCCTTTTTCTTTACCTTCCTAGGTATGTCATAAGTTGGAAAGTGATGTTATCAATGTTACCTTGAGGTAGACTTGCCGTGGTGGGGGGTTCTTTTAATTGATTAATTACATTATTGAAGGAAGGAAATGACACGGTGCCTTTTGTAACCTGTGATAGTATTACAGAGCAATTACTCTTCGTGTTAGAGCTGTAAAAATAACAAATCTTCTGACACTTAAGAATAATGACAACATGATCACCGAAAATATCTGAGTCATGTATTTACAACATTTAGCAAATCCAGGTAATGAGCCTGTGACTGACCTACAGCGTGAGAGTAAATACATGAAGGAATGAAGCCCTGTGTACCAACAGCTGCCTGTGTTTGCCTGGGTGGCACTGTGGTTATGCATAAGCTTTTTAATAGAAGATAGAGTGAGTGACAGTGAGAAGTGCTAACAAATTTTTTTGCAGTACATAGGTGGCAAACACTGAAGCTTTGTTAATGGTTGGACGTTGCTCTGGGCAGCCTGGACGGGTAGTTGGCAACCCTGCACATAGCAGGGGGGCTGAAACCAGATGATCGCTGTGGTCCTTTTCAACCCAGGCCATTCTATGATTCTCTGATAACGTCTAAACGCAAAGGTTTACAGAAGTAAGGACTCTGTTTCTGAAGTTTCATTTCTGTGCCACACTCCAGCAAGGCTAGGATCAAGGAATTCGTAACCAGGCTGGGACCTGACACACTCTGTTTTTGTCCCAGTTGAGATAGCAGGGGCTGGCTTCTTTCATGCATGGGATAAGAGTGCAATGCATCGTGCCAGAAACACTGCATCTCATCAGGATTTCTCTGTGTGGTTTTGAAGTGTTTTGTAGAACACAACTGGTTTCACTTGATTGGCATCATATGCGGTCTTGCAATATACAACTTCACAGTGGTAGACCTTCACTTTCCCTTGGCTCTGTACAAAAAGCTGTTGAATGTGAAGCCATGCCTAGAGGATTTGAAGGAGCTGTCCCCTACAGAAGGAAGGTACGAAAAACAAAATTTGCAGCCTGTCTGGGAAGGGAAACCATCCATCTGAGACTGAGAAATGCCAAATGGTACAAACTGCTCAGCACATCACCTCCTGGTCCTTCTGAGTGACTGATTATTTTTGGGGCGCTGTGAGACTAGCAGACAGCTGTGGTGAATGTCACATAAGCCTTCTCTCCACTGGGCTGTCAGATCTGCTCAGGTAACAACCTCTGTAGCCACCTTGCTGGCCCCAGAAAGCTCAGTATCAGCACAGCCAAAGCACTGCCGCTCTGTAGCCCAGTTACATGCATGATCCCAGATCCAAGCCTCAGCTTTTTTCCTCGAGCCAGGATTGAGCTTGGCCCTGAACCAACTCTGACCTGCTCCCAAGGGCAGGTCCCTAAGAAAGGGGGCTGAACTGGGTGAAGGAATGGCTTTTTCTAACATCTTTCTTTAATCTTTTCTACCTAATTGCGTGAGGATACTGGTTTTCTTGACAGAGAGGTTAATATCCCACTGCTGTGTGACTGCTGTCTCCTGTCTCTTTTGAGTTGCTGTCTGGTTTACCAGCACAAAGCTGCAGTTGTATTTTACTAGAATTAAGTAAAATGTCAGGAAGACAGCAAAAGGACTTTGAGTCATAGGAGAAGAATATCTACTATATAATGGAGATAAAGATACAATTTCCCACTACCCTGTTTTCTTCCTATCCCTCAGACCTTCTTTATGTCTAGGCATAAATATCTAGCAGCCCTTGAAAACTAGAAATGTAGTTCTGTCTGAGGCCAGGATGACTACAGGGTATCCCATGTATTGGGTAGGCATGGACTGCATGGATACTTTGCGTGGACTAGTGCCTGTTGTGTTTCTAGTGAAGCATCTTCTCCCTCGAAGCATACTTCTTACCTTTTCAGGTGACTCAGAAATTCTGTTTCTTGAAATCCTATTACCCAGATGTATGAAGCTTTTTGCTTTTGCCAATTTTCTTTTTCTTTTTAAATGTACAGCTTTTTGAATATGTTTTTCTTTCTTACTTCTTTCCCTGACTCACACACAGGAGTCTTCAGCAGCTTTTAGATTATCCTGGGGAAGATATAGAGGAGACGTTCTGCTTGAATTTTACAGTAAGATATATTTAACATGCAAGTGCTGTGATTGTTTCAGTATGGTTGAAGTCCATTCGTGTCTATTGTGTGTTTGTTATAAAATACACCTGTAGCAAATACCCTGTGTTAATGTTAAGGTGTTAAAATGCTTTGTTGTCAACTCTTGTTGTTTTATACGTGGCAATAAGCGAGTAAGCAGGTTAAATAGAGTGGTTTTCAGAGTAGCTGTGTTGTCACCATGGCATGTGACATAATGCCAGTGGCTGACTTCTCACACAGAAGAGTAAGAATTAGATTCCTAAATCCTCCTTGAAAATGGAGGCTTTGGGATCGTTGGGCCAGTGCTTGAAATGCTAACACGGTTTAGACTTTTCCTTGTGTCATATCATATTTTTAAATGTAAAATTTATATTGATTGTATGTGGTTAGGCTGCTTAGAAACAAATATTTTCTAGGGGACTGAGGTAGTCAGCTTTTCTGTGCTTCTAGAGTAATATATATTTTTTTCTTTTCTAGCTAGTAACCTAGAGACAATAATTTCTATTACACAGTGGAGGTTCCCTAGAATTAAGAGTTAGATCTTCATGTACATTAAGATATCAGGTAGGACTTTCCTCATATGCAAACATATCAATACTCATGAAGAAATACAGCATCATTGTTCTCCAGTGGTGTTTTCCTGTGCTACCCTCAGGCAGGTTAAGGGCTTCCATGTTTCAGTGCCTTTGAAGTCCTGTTGCTCTAACAGTCCGTGAGTGGTAGATTGATCTTGAGCATGATACAGATTCTTGGCTGTCTGTTCAGGTCCAGCCTGGGGCAATAACAAGGTAGCAGGAAGCCCTGCTACACGCTGTCAGGCTGGGAGAGTGTTGTCTATTTCTTGTTCTGTAAAAGAGAACACAAAGTTTCTTAAATCAAGCTTGTCTCTTGCCTAAGTCAGACCTGAGTCTGCCTTTATCTCAAGCGGGTCAGAGCTGCAACTCAGGATGAAGTAATGCAGTTGTTGTAATTACGATAATTTTGTATGTCCCAGGTATGTTTGTACTGGTGCCACTGCAGGCCAAGCAAGAGCAGCAGTTTGTCCATGGTCATGCTGTCTTGCAGTGAGAGCAAATGAATGAATCTACTGTTCTTCCATTATTGTGATAATAATAGTAATAGTGATAAAAAGTACTTCTGTTCATTGCCAAAGCATGTGGGCTTATTTAAATACACTTCTCATAATTTGCAGTCTCCTGTTGACCTAAAAAAAAAAACTGTTTTCCATTCTGAACTTGCTTTTAGGCTTAACATCAGTTCTGCAGCAAATGTAAATGATAGAAAGTGGTGACATTTACAGGATGGAAAAAGTGTTCCGCACATACGCTCTTTCTGTCCCACCCTTCATATGCCACTCATCAGCTGTGAAAGAGAACCCTGTATCTTTCTGCAGGCAAATGGCCTGAGAAGTACTTAGAGTGAAATTAATTTTGTTATTTTATATAGATCTGCAGGGAGAGCTATGGTGTGACAGAGCACAAGAACCTGATTGAAGACGGTGACAAAATTCAGGTGCAGAAGGACAATAGGTAAGTGGAGTAATAAGTGGGGGTGGGCTCACACTTGTGATGAAGTCAGGTGCACTGCCACAGAAAATTTGGCTGAGATGAAACATGGGGGAGAATTAGAAGTCACTGAGAAGTCATTTGTGAACAAATTCACACAGAATCACAGAATCACAGAATGGCCAGGGTTGGAAGGGACCTCAAGGATCATGAAGCTCCAACCCCCCCCCCACATGCAGGGCCACCAACCTCCCCAGTTAATGCTAGACCTAATGCTAGATTCTAAGACCAGTTGTTCAGAAAGTTATTGGATGCTAGTGACATTTAAATACAGAATGAGGTTTGCGTCCACCAGTGTCTGAGAAATGTCCCACAGCTTTTTGGATGGGTATCTTCTCTATGAAAGATATTAGTATAGACCCCCGTCACAGCTTTCTCATGGTAAATAGAGATCACAACATGATTTTGGCCCTTGAAGGTTAATCCCCATGAATGGTACAGACAGGAGCTGTACCTGAAAGAAGTAAAATGGAGACTGGCAAACTTGTTTGTACTATTAATTCTGGAGACATTCCCTTGTGTATGCCTGATAGAGGACCACTATCTCCGATCAGAGCCCTAAGGCCCAGCTGTATGTGAACAAATTGCTTTGCATTTGGCTGAAACCTTGAGAGTTATTGCAAGTACTGTTACCATTTACCCCCTCTTGATTTTTTTCCAGCTGCTAAAGTATTTGCTTCTCATAATCCTGTAATTGGATTTCCACAGATGCCTTGATTACTTGAAACAGCATTCAAATTCTTTCTCTGCTGGCAAAACAGTGTGATCCAGTGTTTAGTCAGCAGGATGGTTGGGGGCTTGGGCAAGGACTGCTGAAGACCTTACTGGCAATTCTGGAGATGAAGTCATTTCCTATTAATCTGATTATTTAAAATGGTTCTGATTGTGTCTAAAACCGTGGCTGTAAAAGCTTTGTCTGTATTAACTTCTTAGCTACTTTACTGCAGTTTTACAGCTAGGTAGCTGTCTCCATACGAAACTCAGGTAGAGATGGAGCAGTGTAAATCTGTCTCCCTATAAAGAGAAGATGGGCAGCAAGATGAGTATGGGTGAGTTTGAGACAATGAAGATGGAAATGCCATTGCTGATCTTCAGTTTGTGTAGGCATGTACGTTCAAAAGTAAAATAGCCTTTTTATTGCTGTGTGCTGCACTGGCCTAGGGGAAGGATCAGCAGTTTTAGCTCAGGGCAAAAGTTTGGGAAGAACATCCAGGTTAGCTTCTTCAACTGTTTAGTGAGGAAAGACAAGAAGAGGAGCAAATCCTTAGAAAGAAAGGCAAGTCTGTGGCTGCACCACCTTAATGCATTCCACAGTGCAGTTGCTTTGTCATGGCCAGAGTTTTGAACTCAAGCTAACCTCTAAATCCAAGTCTAGACATGGCTGTCAATTCATCCACCTTACTGCTTAATGACTTCCTCTGTTGCTATGTTTAGAGGTCAGGGACCAAATTGCTGCCCTGCTGGCCTCAGAAGAGTGTTGTGTTCCTGCCTTTGGATGTTGCCCTTCTCTTTGAGCAAGGTTCACTGGTAACTGAAGGGTTCTTAGGATTGCCTTGACTGAACAGTACAGAGTAGGAAATGCTTGCTTTTTTCCCTTCTCTTTTGAAGTTCATATTGGGTATCACAGCCTAAAATGTTTTTGGTAAATGGTTTGTGACTATAACTGCCAGAGTGGTATTAAGCAACAGTTAAGTGCTTAATCAGCTTGGATTTCCCTAATGCTCAGGTGACCATCGGCGAAATGACAGTAAAACAAGAGCACTGGAAAATAAATCCCCCTTTCCTGTATAATGTATTTTTCCCAGTTTTCATGTTTGACAGTCTGCTTCCTTATTTTCTTTTTTGAATTTCTTGCCCATCTTTTGCTGCTTTTACATAGTGTATGCACTGAGAATTCCTCCACCAGAAGCTCATAATGCTTCTTCCAGTTGTGGCCTTCTTTGCTAACAGCTGAGACACTGGGCTGTGCTTGGTTCCTTGGTCTGCTTCTAAGTTTAAGTGTGAGCAGTTCTTAAACGCCAGGCAGAAACAGCTGCTCCACCCATAGAGACTAGTTTCATGTTCCAGTTTGTCATCAGATGGTATCACCAGGAAATATTTCAGGTCATTGCAAAAGTAGAATTCTAGGGTTGTGCTCAGATCCTAGCGCTTCAGAATGAGAAAAGAGAAAATGAAGACTCTTAACTTCCTAACAAAATCCAGAGACAGTTTGGCCATGGCCTGCCACAAGCTTTTTGCCAGTAACTGCAGAATATTATTTTTATTTCACTGCTGTTATTGGGAACCTTTGAAGCAAAACAGTGTTGTCATTCTGAGGGAAGTCATTCTCTTTGCTGCCTAGTCCAGAAGTACAAATTCTACTTTTATTTAATCAGAGTGTGAAGGCTGAATAAGAGATTCCTAGGTTTTTTTTTTTGTTCTGTAGTAAGAGAAGTAATTAGAAGGGGAAGTTAATGGGCCATGTCATTTCCGATTGAGACTTTCCAGAACAAGATTTCCTCAGTCTGGACTCAGTGGGAACTGGGTTTGGAGCAGCTGCCTCTGCAGAATCACGGTGTGCCTGGCCAGGCTCCCAGTTCTGGAAGTGGTAGCCTCTCTCAGAGCTTAGGCAGACACTGGTGCTACCTGCTGCCTTAATTCTTTGTCCACATTGCATTGATTGAGCTTGGTGGTGGTGGTGTAAATTTACTGAACACGAATTTTTGTAAGACACATGACAAGCAAAACCAGGAAAACACACAATGCTGATGCTCAGGCATTTGTCTGAAAGTGCTTTTCTCTGTCTCTCAATGTCCTAGGGAAAAATTTGTTGAAGCCTATGTAAATTACATCTTCAACTGCTCCATCCATGAGTGGTACACAGCCTTCTCCACTGGCTTCCTGAAAGTGTGTGGTGGGAAAGTCCTGGAGCTCTTCCAGCCCACAGAGCTCAGGGCCATGATAGTTGGAAACAGCAACTACAACTGGGAGGAACTGGAGGAGGTAAAGCTTCCCTTCTCATTGTTTTCGTCTTTTTAACAAGCTCCAGGAGGGTGAGCACAGTGGGACGTGAGGTGTGGTGAGCCACAGTGTCCTTTTTTATGGGCTTTGTTCATCTTGCTGTCATTCACATGAAATGTCTTATTGTCCTGTTACTAAGTACAGCTCAGGGAGGAAATTAGGGATGAGAAAGTACAGAGGAGAAGGACTTCAGTCTGGTTTTTGTCAGTGTGAAGGCTAAGACTGTAGGAAAGAGACAAAACTTAGAGTAAAACTCCCTCCAGTATACAAGGGCAAAAAAACCCACCACTGACACTGACAAAGGGTTCAGAAATCGTTGGGAAAATGCTTTGCTTCTTTGAGCCATGCTATTGCTCGTGGTACTTCCTATGCTCCATTTCTTAATTGCCAGGTAGCAATCTGATGTCAGACAAGAGAGAGATCAGGGCTGGTTTCTGCTTAGTTTTTGCTTTCTATTGCTAGATGCAATTATGTGACTTCTTGCTTTCCTAATAGAGCGCTGTCTATAAGGGAGACTACACTGCAACACACCCAACTGTGAGAATGTTTTGGGAAACCTTTCATGCATTTCCCTTGGAAAAGAAGAAGAAATTTCTCTGTAAGTATTTTGCAGTGGTGCAGACTGTCTGCTGAAAGAAAATAATTGTGTGGGAGCGTGCAGAGCTCCAGGGTTGTGGTGCATTGCATTAACAGAGCATTAACCCAGCATGCATGGTTAGCTCTTCAGTTACATGTTCACATCTGCTTTGTCCCTATTTCCCGCCCCCCCCAGCCTCAAAACCACTGTGTGGTTGAAGTGTTCACAGGGTGATATCTGCAGTGGGAGTACAGTATCCATCTATTATGTTGCTAGGTGGCAGATTATGGGAGCACCCAGAGCCTACTTGTAACCTGATTGCTTCTTCTGCAGGCATTGCAACACTCATATTAGGAGCAATCAGCTCCTAATATTGCTCCTAATCGGGCAATTTAGGGGTGATAACCAAGAGAAGCTGACATATAATGCATAGGAAAATGAGACCATGTTGGTGTGAGAAGGTGTTGTTTATCACCTCTCCTGATGGCTGTTTCCATGTGGGAAGGGAGTTGTGTGCAGAAAGGAAATGCCCTCGAGAAATGGCCTTGAGAAGTTCATCTGTATGCTTTGCTTCAAGCAAATAGCATACAAGCAACATCTTCTTAAGCAAATAGATGGTGTTGGACTAAATGACCTCCAGAGGTCTTCTCCAGCCTCAAAGTGAGGTACTTGCTCTGACCAGCCTGCCTTCTCTCTGCTTCCAGTGTTTCTGACGGGCAGTGACCGCATCCCCATCTATGGCATGTCGAGCCTCCGCATTGTCATCCAGTCCACTGCCAACGGGGAGCAGTACCTGCCTGTGGCACACACCTGCTACAACCTCCTGGACCTGCCCAAGTACAGCAGCAAGGAGATCCTCAGTGCCCGGCTGGTGCAAGCCATTGATCACTATGAGGGTTTCAGCTTAGCTTGACTGGTGTGGGAGAGGCACAGACACTTGGGTACACGGTGGGCTTGGGTTTATTTTTGTATAGGAAGGGATCGGAGCATTTTTTGGGGAAAAATAATAGGAATAGATTTGGACAATGCAGTCTCAACCTAATGCTGCCAGTATTTTGTGAGGCTTTAGCAGGCAGGACTATTGCTTTGAATTTTCTGATCTGCTGAACACAATCAGTTCAGTGAGCTTTTCTGTTGTTTCCCCTCCAGATTCACAGCAGTGCCCTACCAGCAACTCCTTCTAGTTTGCTTTTATCGCCCCTTACACACACATTGACTTCTCATTTTAGATCAGTTTATGTATTTGGTGTTCCTTGCACTTAGGCTATGGTGGTAATTCAGGATGAAATAGTGATCACCTTTTATAAAAGCTGTGATTCCCCACACCCTTTTTTTTCCTTCCTTTTTTAAATGCAAGCTGGTTCTTGCTTACCTGGAGTGAACGTATCCCCTCTGCGCTTTGGTCCTCGGCAGATGGTACTGGGCTAAGGTGTCACTTGTTATCCCCAGGTCATTTATGGTACGTGCTCTGTCTTTTTGCACCAGTGTATCTCATGGAGGGTGTGTTGGTTGCAGGGTTGGCTTGTTATTCCTCTTCTGTGTCAAACTTTGTTCCCAAGCAACATCTTCTTAAAGGATCATCGGATTCCTTTGTGTTAAGGCTTGTAGATGGACAAACCGGACTGTTAACAACAGGTTTCTCGGACTGTGTGTCTCTTGTGTTGTTTTTCTGTCCCCATGTTAGGCGGGGGGAGCAGAGCCAAATCCAGTGTTTCCGTTCTATCAGATGTGTTCTTCATTACAAGGAGAGCTGGCAGCGATTATCACTGCCGCCTTTCTCCAGAGGAGTCCCGCGTCTGTGAGGATGTGGGCAAGCACTCCAGTGTCATCAGACCAGAGGGCAAGAAAGAAGCATTAAATTCCTGTTGGTGTAGTATCTCTCTGGTTGGAGGCCAGTGTTATTACCGCAGCTTATGGTTGGAGCAGAGCCTGTGGCATCTGTTTTGTTTGGCGTGTGCTGGGGGGGAGGCTAAAGGACAATCCGTTATGAATTGCAGTGGTAATGTACAGTAACTGTACAATAAAAGATGAGCAGGCAAAAGTGTAAACTGTATCTTGTAAGGGTGGAGAGCCCCCATCCTATTAATGATAAGTAAATGACTACCCCACTTTTAAGGTATTGGTGTAAATCTCATTTGAAGCCTGAGGTTGTTTTCAATTGTTCTTAGGACATACTCTTTATGCACCGTGTTCAATATCTAGTATTGAACTTTGCACCTTGTAACAAAAGGTTATAGGTTTTGTCTTGGCAAATGGAGGAGTGGAGTGCTGGTAATGTAATGCAGCATTGAAGAAAAATAAAGCAGCATATGAAATGTTGGTAATGGGTGTTTTTTTCAGAGGGAGGGAAGGAAAGGAGTGGGGAAGGAAGGAACTCCTCCTGCAGATGTACATCTGGAAGTCCAAAGCTAACCTAGGATTTTGTTATCCCCTTCTTCTCCATGCCAGTCTTTCTTACTTTCTTAACACCAGTGCAGATGTGGTTTTGGTTTTTGCTGCAGGGAGAACAGCATGTTAGAAATAGAGAGGAGGCAGCCAGGTGTGTCTTTTTTTCTTTTTTAATTTACAATTTTATTTAACGGATTCTGTTACGTTTAGCTTTCAAAGTTCAAAAATATAAACTCTCTAAAGTGCATAACTGTACTTACATTTCATATAAACTATCTGAAATTCTAGCAGTATGCCATGTAAACAGCAGTAACTAAGCATCAGAAAATGCTACAATCTCATCAGTTCAAACAATGCAATGGACTGTTCCCTACGTATCATTTATCAAGATTTGTCAGGGGCAAAACTCAGCAAACATCATTTATTGGTACACAGTGCAAACAGGCTTTTAAAAGTAATCAGGGAAATCATACTCCTGGGAAGTGTTGGCCCACTACAACGTGAATGAGGAGGAAAAGGGGCAGGAACGACACCGAGCTTCCCTTCCTGTCACTCACCTTCAAATGCAGCCCAACTGTAACACTCAGCATATCAGATCTGCAGAGGCAGAACCCCACACCTCCCTCATGATGGACACTCAGTGCCTCCTAAAAGCCACACCCCAGTTCATCATACAAACCCTTGCAAACAGGGAATTCAGCCTTCACTACTTCTTTATAGGAGCAGGCAGTTCTGCTGGCAGTAGAAAACAGCCCCAGGCTCTCCTAACAGAAACACGTCAGCCTCTTAGGAGGCAGACTGCCAGTGCAGAGCCCTGGGGAAGGGGGAGGAAGGGGGAGGAAGGTGGCCTCCCGAGTAGCTTCGGGGTGCCAAAGAGACCTGCCCTCAGCACCAGCTTTGGCAAGAAGGAGCAAAGACAGCACGTTGAGGGGGGTGAGTTTACATACTGCTCCTGTGTGAATCCTGGCTGTGATGAGGTGCACTGCACCCATCCTCAGCTGTTTGGCTCCTGCACTCAGCTCCCCAGGGGGCTGAGATAAAAGACAGCATCTCCTTGTGATACCAAGACCAAGCCCCATTAACAAAAGCATCTTGCCCCAGGTCCAGGGGAAGGGCTGCAGGGCAGTGACTGCCTGCATGCACTCCTGGAGTGCATAGGGCTGCAGAACTGTCAGCTGCTCGCTGTGATTCTGGACTTGCTGCCTTTCACTCCTTCAGGCAGTGATTGTCCGATGCAAGAACTGGAATCCAGTGACCCAGGACTTTTTCAGATCTGATAATGTTTAACTTCCCAACGCTGCACCTGAGACGTGCAGCACATGGCTCCGGGCTTTCACTTCCCTGCAGTATCCTCTGCCCCAGCATACAAACTACACCCAACAAAGCCACAGGGAAGAAAAGAACATCCTCTGTTGCCACAAAGCATCACTGCTTCAGCCCACATTGTCTGGTGGCACACATAAATAACACTCAGGCTAATGGGTGTGCATGACATCCATGTGGACTTTCACCTTAGGCTCTTCTACCAATTATTAGAAGTGTATGGGCTGATGTGGTGGGTCTTCCAGATGCTTGACAGCTGACACTTAGCTGAGCAGCTACCAAACTCCCAAGGCATTCTAACTTAAAGCTGTTAAAACCTCTTCCCAGTTGCCCAAACGTCGTCATCATCTCACAGCATCGCTTTCCAAGGGGAACAAGCAGGCACAGTTGCTGCCCAACTCTTTTGCTTCGCTATTCCAAACAGATGTAGGTATTTTCTTAATTGAATTGGCAGTCAAAAAAGAAAAGCGGGAAGAAAACCCAACTGAATCCCGTGCAAAACTGTAACTCAAACCAGTTCTGGGCTATGACCAGGATACTCTTCCAACATCTTATAAAGCAATGGAAGTCAGTGAACTCCAAACAGTCTGGTCAAAAGTCTGAGCAAATCTTTACTGCAGCTACAAGAGAACAATCTTGGTGCTGTCTGACCTGTGCCGTCACACGAGATCAGGTCAGGTCTGGTAAAATAAAGTGGAAGCTATTTGATGATTTAATCACTATTCATGCTACTTTGCCTCTTGCTATGATATCCTGGAGAAAAAAAAAAGAAAAAAAAGAAAAAAAAAAAAGGAATAGCATGGCTGGCTTTCATATTCTAAATATTACGGTATCTGTAAGCAAATCAAAACAGAAGGAACCCTTCAGTGCAGTCACTGAGGACAGCATCATGTCTCCTACACCGGCAAACTCCATTTTGGACATCAGGCCTGGAGAAAGAATGGACAACAGAAAATGGAGAGAGTGATGGAAAGCCACCCTTTCTCCCTGTCCTGCCTCTGGTAATGGCCCTTCAGTTCCCAGGGAGCTCCTCAGCCCTCCCAGCCAGGCTCTCGATGCATCCACTTCACGCACTTGTCCGCTTGGTGCTCTCTCTTCTTAGAGTATTGGTAAAACCACTCTCCTCCTTTACATCATCTTTGAGCTAATATCTCTTTTACTGATCAGGACCTCCAGCAGCCTCAGCTTGGCCTTAATCTGCTTGTATTCATTGTATTCTTCAGCCATAGGAGTACGGTCTTCTTTTTGCACATTCCTAGTGAGAGTAAAAGGAGCCATGAAGATTTCTCTACCAGTAGATCTTCCTTCACTACCTTCCTCTATCCCCAGGCTTCAGACTAACAAAACATCTCCCCTCTTCTATTACCCAGTAGGGAATAAAGCTAAATAACTTTTATACTTAGAAAAAGAGAGGGGCAAGCAAATGATCTAATGAAGCAGACAATACATATTGAGGCTTAACTGAATCCCATGCTTCCAAATGCAGAGACTTATATGAAGCTCCTGCTTTGCTGAAATCGTCATCCTCAGCATGACAGCTGGAAAAAAACAAAACAAAACACCACCCAGCCAACCCAAAGAAACCCCAACAAACCCATCAAAACTACCAGAAGAACCATTTCCTTCAAAAGAAATAAGGTATTTTATCTCAGCATAAGTGAGATTCAAGTTTTCTGTGATTTTATAAAAACATTTAAAGTTTACAGTAGTGGCAAGAAGCTAATTTCAGGAGAATAAAAATATTAAAGCACTCTATCAGCTCATATATGAGGAACTTTTTTGATTCTTACATACCCAGCTATACTGCAGCAAAAGTACTTGTTAAACTCATGTCTGAATACCTCACAGACATGCAAGATCAGGGCAGAGAAGCATACAGTGTCACTGGGGACAAAGACCAATTCTGTCCCTAAGGAAATGTTCCATCATTCTTACTAATTTTGCTAGATGCAGCTGGGTTTTCTGTACTTATACTGCTTTTTGAAGTTATCAAAGAGGTTGTGGTCCCTAAAGATCTTGGGAGAAGAAAAAAAAGGCCATTCATTTTAATGGGCAACTGTAATGAATGTGAGTAAATACATAATGATGACAACGAAATATACAGTAGTGAATTCAGGTAACTTTCCATAATTGGAGGCCTTTGTAGATGCCAAATTGATTAAGAACAGCTGAAAGACAGAAGAATAGCTGAGAAATTACCTCCCATTTTGTCGGAAAAAATTATCTTCAAAGTCTCTCAGTTTTTTTCTGATCCGCTTTTTCTCTTCCCTGACTTCTTGCAGCTGCTCTAACAGTTCAGGCCTGTTGTGTTTAAATACGGACATGATTATGCTTATGAACACAATTATAACTGGGAACGTACAGTAAATGTGCAACTTTACTGTTGTATAGATGCCACGTAACTGAGCTGTTCTGTAAGCAGCCCTGGGAATCTGGTGTTGCAATAAAAAGGTCTCAGAATTTACTTCAAGAAAAAGACTGCACGTAGGCTTAAGTCAAGTGGGCATTTCACAATTCATCATTAACTTCAGTGAAACTTACTTGCTGAAGGTAGATCTGGTTTTGGTGACTTCTATGGGATTGAGGTTTGACAGCCATGAATTAGGGCTACCATCTGAGTGTGTATGCACAAGATCTAGATGCTTAAGACTAGAAAAAAGGGTTCAACTTGATGTCTCCAAAAATTGTAGAGTACAGGGGTTGTTTCAATGATAAAAGCTCAGCAATAATAGTAGCTGAAGTGAAGGTACTATTTAGCCCAAGATTCCAACGACTATAAAAGCCAGATATCACTATGAGGACAGGGTAGTTTTCTCCCTTTTATGTAGGGGTCTATTGCATTTCAGAATGAAGCGCAAAAAAATTTGGACAACATACATGGATGCTTCATGGAGATTTGAAAGCCCCATATCCTGGCTGCTCCTTGATGGTATCTTATCATCCACCGGAGAAACAAAGCCGTCGGCATCATCTTCTAGTTGATCCAAGAAGCTACGCACGTTGAAATCTGTTTTCATAGTGATTGTGAAGTCTGGTTTCACATTGCTGTCCTCCTCAGAGCCCTCCTCTTCCTCCTACAGAGAGAGGAAAGAACACCCCCATCACACAGTAAGTTGCTTCCCTTCTCAGAAGCAGGCATCTCCTTTCACTGCATGCACTGGGAACAGATATGAAAATAAGTGAATAAGCAGAGCAAGCAAGCACTTCAATTGCTAAGCAGTACAGTACACCAGGATATCACCAGGAAGACACGCTATACCCAGAGCATATCAGAGAAATCAACTCAGATTGGTTAAGAAGACCCAAGGCAGCAAAAAAGAGTAGGAAAAAAATCTACTTTTCTCAGCAACCTGTTGCTTTAATTCTTACATTCTGATACAGATAAAACCAATTTCAGTTGTAATGCATGCTGTCTAAAGCACACCTGCCATCCTTTGCTCATCTATACAAATACACCAGGCAGCATACAGATCATCAGCTTAAAACAAGTATTCTCTCATAAAATACAGCTCAATAGCTCTCTCTGAAGGCAGAGTTCAAGACCTCAAATGCTCTTTCAGTGCTACCAATGAGCTCAGAGAGATCCTTCTAATGCCAAGAATTGCATATCATTGACTGGAAAGGCCTGCTGCTGCTAACATGATCCCAACCTCAGCTCCATACCATATAGCTGCAGCACACTGAGAATAGGAGTGGAAACACTTGGTCCAGTGCCATCTCCCCAAAGTACACAGACAAATGGGTCATGTTCAATTTTTTTTCCTACAACTTACAGGCACAACTTTCGGAAGGCTCTGCTGCACTTTGTGTTTGCTAATTCATACAATTCTCAGATGTAGGCCTTATCATGTGATATCATCCAGAAATCACTCGTATTTTCAGGACCCAGTTTTCTCTTACTTGCAAAGACCTTTCTAGAAAGCAGTTTTCAACCTTAATATAAGGCATGAGGTTGGAATAAAGTAATACATCATAGAATGGTTTGGGTTGGAAAGGACCTCTAAGACCATCTAGTTTCAACCCCCACTATAGGCAGGGACACCTCCCACAGACAGATTGATCACAGCCCCATCCAGCCTGGCCTTGAATGCTTCCAGAGAGGAGGCACCCACAACCTCACTGGGCAACCTGTTCCACTGTCTCACCATCCTCACAGTAAACAAATTTCTTCCTCATATCTAGTCTAAATCTACCAATTTAAACCCATTTCCTCATCCTGTTGCTACTTGCCCTGTAGCTTTTCTCCTTGTTCCATTCTGTGTCCCTGGCTAGATTTAATTCTGTATGGGTTTTAGTTTTCCCAACCTGATCCCTACTTGGACAACTCTGTAGCCACCCCTGGTAAGCTGTTCCTGATTCCACTCCCTACAGACTTTCTTTTTGAGCTTAAGTAAGTCCAGGAGCTCCCTGTTGATTCACAGAAGCCGTGAGGAGTTCCACGACAACTGCAGCAGTAAGAGCAGTCAGATGCTTTCCAAAAAAACAGGCCAAAGAGAGGAAGGAGACCACTGCTCACTGCCATTTTCAGGGCCCCAGGCATGCTGTTCTATTCAGCTAGGTAGTAGCAGCTGGGCCTGAAGCAGGAGAACGTCATTCCTGCTGGCGTGCAGTGGAAGATTTGCTAAGTCAATCAAATCAATAGAAACTCTATTATTTTATTCTATGGGAATCCCTTTAGCACTGAAGAAGACCCTTTGCCCTTTTCTAGGAGAGTAAGTTGCTTCTGGGTGCCAGTTCTGGAGGGAAAGGAATAGGACCGTTTTCATAAGCTGTGCAAGAAATTTTTCCCAAAGAGAGAAGCAAAGCATCCATGTAACTTGACTCTGCATATCTGGTAGCAATCTCTTCCCCAAGGACACCCATAAGCCCGTGCCAGTCAATGAGGGCCTGCACAGCAGGCTGGCTTGCTTGCTTGCTCCAGGGCACACAGCCCACAGCTCAGGAATAAACCTCCTGCCAAAGAAAGCCCACGGGAGGAAAAGACAGTGCAGAAATCTCACTTGTTTAGATCTCAGTGCCAAAACACTACATCTGGCCATTACAACACCTCTTAAAGCATTTTGCTATTTAAAATGAAGGAGCAATTAAAAACAAAAATCTGATCAAGAACCATGGCTTAGAAAGCGCTTCATATGGAAATCTCATTTTAAAACCACACTGCCATTTATATTCTAACCAAAGTTATCTTAATTGACTAGATCCATTTGCCTTGCATCTGTGAAGTTCTTTAGGCAATCGTGAGACATTTAGTTTCCAGAGCTACAAATATAAAATCTCCAGATTAACCCAATATCAGTACTCCCAGCATGCAAGGATTCCAGTGGTTCTCTAAACACAGACAACATTCAAGATATTCTGTCCAAACATACACGAAGTTGCACCTCATGCCATTGCTTAAGCTCTTATCCAGCTCTCCCAGATGCTTTAAAAAACACACCAGGAAAACAACAATCAGCTGCTCATCAAGAGCAGCAGTGCTCTGTCCATAATGAACCCATACAGGGGGAAAATTCTTGTTTGTTTTTTTTGGTTTTTTTTTTGGCAATTTCCTCTGTTTAATTCTGAGCGTACTTCAGTGAAAAGCTGCTGCATGCAGCACCACAGGTCTCCATTAAGTGTCAATTGGCATTTCAGCATTAATGGCCTTAACGAGAGCAACACCACAGCTCTCCTCGTTTGTGCTCTCTGTAGGAAACCGGTGAGATGCTGCCCTGATGCAGCATTTGCCTCACTAGTCACCAGAGATCATCACACTTGACAGCTGTAAGCTTTGAATCCAGTTGCACGCACAGTTGAAAGACAGAAGACACAGAAATGCCCCAGTCAATCAAATAACCCAATTCAGACTGCTGTTGCAGACTTGAGAGCTCCATGTTTGTTAACCAGCCTCCAATCAGCAGTTCTACATGCTTCCGTCTGCAGTCTGGTTTTAATGAATATGTGCCTCGAATAGTGTACTGATATAGAAGCTACTGTCACTGCTTTATCACAGAATCATCTTGGATGTCCACGTTTGCAGTATCTACACCAAACACACCTATGTCTGGATAACCCAAGCCTGCTGAAGCACTTTTATTTCCTGCTACAATGCAACAGTAACAAACGCAAGCCAGGGCTCAGCTCCAAGCTGCCTGTCCTGGCTGACAGCTGGACACCCCTTCTCAAAGAAAGAAGGACCAATATTGCAGCAGACTTCACCACCGTGAGCTATCACTCCACAGTGGAATAAGAAAGCATCACAACAATCCTATCATCCAAATCTGACAGCATTAACAAACATGACTGTGTCGTTCCTACTTCAGTCCTCGTGTGACTTGGTTAGAAATGCTGCCTACAAAGTGATGAAAAGAAAGCCCTGGATAAAATAAGTCTGTGAATAGGAGAAGATACAGATCCTCTAAATGCCTGGTCGGCTCCGTATGTGTGTTAGTTTTGTGAGATCTCATTCCAGCCATGGTGTTGTGTGCAAGCCACAGAGCGTTGGAGTGAGAGAAACTATTGCAAAATAAGTTAGTGTTATTAAAGAGGAAGGAGAAAGCAAGGGGAAAAAAAATAATCACCAAGCCAAAGTGCAAAGGATAATTGTGAGGTTTTCAGCAAAATAAAATATATTATGTGCAAAGGAGGGAGAAGGAGAAGGGAAAGAACACAAAGCCAAGGGAATATTGTAGTCTTATCTACAACAAGGGAAGAAGTTGATCAGAACTGGACAGGCTTAAAGCAGCTACTGATTTTTCAGGAAGACACACTGCAAAAAAATCAACACTGATGGAAAAAAAAAAATCAATCATTCTCTTTCATTGGTATAAGGGGAAAATTGATGCAAACTGAGCAATTAGTTAGCAGCTGGAGGTCTTCACCTTTATCTCCTTGAAGAAGGAAGCAGTTTCGCCCTCGATAATTGGTTGCAGCAAAGGGCTTCTCCGCTTGCTGGAGGGGGAACCCTGTGACAGGTGTTAACAAGTACGTTACATTATGCAACCCTTTCTCTTCCGCCACCTGCTCTCAGATCATTCTCACTCACTCATTCGCTCAGCTCACTGCCAGACCATCAGGAGAAATCCATTTCTTAAAGAACAAAATATGCCTGGCAAACCCTTTGCATCTTGGACTGTTTTCCCTCAAGATGTTGCTTAGGAAGGGACATGATTGCTAAATACTCAAAAGAAAAACCAGCTTGGATGCTGGAATACTAGCTGGGCAGGAGCTACAAAGAAAATAACCCCCCAGCCTGAGGCCCTTGCACACACACACAAACACACGCACACACTTGGTTGGCTCTCCAGAGCTACGATGTAAGCCTAGCTGGACTCTCCAGCCCTGCTCTCCAGGAGGCTGACTTTCCAATCAAGTGCTTCATGACGGGCTTTCAAATGTATTCTGCCTCTGTGTGAATCTCTCACTCTTCTCATTTTAAGGGACTGGGGAAAGCCAGTCTCATCTCCCTTTTGCTAGTCAGTGTGCAATTTCAGTTTCGTGTCTAAACAGGACTTGAGCTTTCTTTTGCGAGCTTCATCTTAAACTGCCAACACACAGATGAAGGGTTTCTTCCATCTGAGAGCCAGCACCATCTTTACTGTTCACATTTTGGGGAGTACTTTACATATTCAAAGAGAAACAGCTTTAGTTTTAAATGCAGGACCACCTGCCACCACGTGCAGAAAAAAAAAATCACGTGTCAGTGTGACTGACTGCACTCAAGTAAAACTGCCAGTCCGTTCAGTTCAGCAAGCAGTCTGCAAAAAGCAGCCAGCACATCAGCGAAAACAGTAAGAGATTGTACATGACAGGGTAAAAAGAAACCAAGATCAAACAATTCTCTTTCTTTAGACAGGCTAAGAGGATTCTTGGCATATACTTAGGTTGAAAAATTCTTTTAAAATGGCCTACACAAGCTGTCCAGAATTTGAGATTCCGTGTTTGCTCCCTAAAGGAGTGCATTGGATTCCACGCTGGTGTCAATATTTCCTTGCCAAAGCACCACCTGGACTGAGCGGGCATCTTGCAGGATCTCTTCAATATCAGCATGGTGTCCCTTTCTCTCAGCCGAAGAGACTAGTGCCTTCATGGGACTCACACAAGTCTGTACTCCCAACATACAGCCCTGCGTAACCAAACAACATGAAGACCTACAGTTCTGAATAGACCAGTAAGGAAAGGGAAGTGATGCTGTAGCCAAACATAAGATGATGAAATAACAGCAGCAGCCCAATGGAAAGATGAGGAACAACAAAAGGTGAGATGTGTCTCATGGCTCATGAGTGGGCACTGGAGACCCCTGACCAACATTATCTGACTGCACTACATGTCAGCGACCTGCTCATTCGCTTGGTCTTTGAGATGTAAGAGGAATTGGCATTACTGATTGTGCCGTATACCTCAGCTCTAACCCTAAGCAATACCTCCTAAAAGGAAGCTCTACTCACAATGATAGGGATGGTGTTGGCTCTGGAGAGGATCTGCTTGACCAAGCGATACCTGTCATACAGTGGCTTCATCACCTGTCGTTCATTTTTGGTAACCTGTAAAGGAAAAAGAAACGAGAACCATGAGGTCTGCAGCAGGTGCTCCATTCCACAAGGTACATGCTTGTGATTGCTGTTAGCCAGAGGATTTAATTGAATTTCATAATGATGGCATGCTATCGGCACTAGCACAGAAACCGGAAATGCAAAAGTACTTGTTGTGCTCCCTCCTTAGTTTGAGTGCTGCAACATGCCAGTGTTTCCTTCTGGTTTTCATTCAAATCCATGCTAAGCAGAAAACCTCAGCGGTACTGACAGTGCAGAACAGAATGCTTTACAGACAACAGCTAGTGTGGGAAAGTAAAGGTCTGTCCAGCTAAGCAGTAGCTGTAAAGAAATTGGAGTTTTACTTCTTTAATATACATCAATTCTTTAATAAAAAAAAATAACCATAGGGCTAGAAAAAAACAACCAAAATATTCATCAAAACCCACCTGATCATCACCTTCCTTTTTATTCAGCATTGTCTGACCACATCCTATGACTGTCATCCCATTACACCTTTTGTTTAACTTTTGATTATAAAGCTCTTACAAGAGGAAAGGTTCAAATGACTCAGATGCCATTCGTAGACACCAAAGCTTTTCACTGCTGTTAATCACCAGCTGATGTAAAACTCAGCAGTAGTATGAACCCTGATGAGCTTTGTACCGTCTCCCTTTCTACAGCAAATAGCAGAATAAGGGGAATGCAGCTTGGAATGAAGAGAAGACTTTAAAATGAACTGTCTTTGATTTTGTCTGCAGCTAACTTTCACTGGAGCAAGCTTTTTAAAACTTTCATGTCATCCCTCCAGAGAAAGAGAGATGTTGCCTGGAAAGGGCAGAATTGGAGCTGTAGGTATTGCCAAGAGTGCACTGGCTAGCAAACTGCCTCCAGCTTGCGACGTTTCTCTGCAATCCATCCAGCATAAAAATGGAAAATTGGAGAAATCCTACAGGACTGGTATTACTCCTATTTTACCAGATTAGCAGTTAGTAGAATGGGAGGCACAGCACTACTGTTGCCTCAGCTGGTACCTGTTACTTAAAAAACAACCCGAAACAACTACAACAAAAATACGCTGGTGGCTGAGAAACAAACCTTCACTTCATGACATTTCAAAGTAGGTAAATACATCTGTTCTGTACAGGAAAATAAACATAAGCCTTGGAACGGACAGAAATTCCTAAGGCACGTTCACAGATAGGAAAATATAAATGATATGTTTCTGAGTTTGAACATCACCGTGGAGGAAGAACACAAAGAATTAATTTAAGCAAGGAAGTTCAGCACAAGGAGCCTGAGTCAGCCCTGCAGACGTGCACCAGAACATTTAACCAGAAAGCAAACTGAAAGAAAACGTTCTGCACATGGGCAAACTGTCTCCCTCCTTAAATGTAACACCAGCAAAACCTGAATATATTTTTGGAAAACATCAAAATGCAAAAAAAGCTGTCAGAATAACAGAGCCTTTGACATAACTCTGGAGCACACTCTGTGTGGCAAGCAGCAGCAGCAGCCAAGGAAGAGATCATTGCCTGCATTGTTTGAGCAGCTCAAGAATTTCTGCAGAAATTAACTTTTTGGCTTAACTAAAGCAGTTCAGTTCTACCTCTCCAGGTTTGCCTGTCACTGGTGCAGAAAGACCCAGCTGTACTAAATCTGAACTCCATTGTTTTTCTTGTTTAAATATCTAAAAAAAAAAAAAAAAAAAAAGCAATACAAAAAGCAACAACCCAACTTGGCTGAACTACATCCCATTCTCCTCAAGCTCTCAGTACTTTTCCACTGCTGCAGTGCCAAAAGCTGGGAAGAGCAAAAGCTGATCAGCTGCAGTCTTTCTTGTTACGTGACTTGATGTTGCTTGGTATAGACGGCTTATTTAAAGACAAATTAAAAAGTAGCTGTATAAATAAAGCATCAGAAAGTGCTGGGAGGAAGGTATGCTGACATGACAGCCATTTTAAACAGATTTAAAGTGAGTTTTTAAACAGATTTAAGTGAGTTTACTTTAACAAGATGACACCTGTTGATTTACATCACTGTGATAGCAAAAGCAGACTCCAACTCTGATTCTGCTGGAGAAGGTTAAGTAGATGTGCTGGCCTTTTGCTATTTTGTGCTATAACAAATTTTCATGTCCTCTCATACAACCATGCTGTTTTCACCTACTGGTATACATGCCTATACAATATTAGTACTTCATAGAATCATAGAGGTATCCCAGATCAGAAGGGACCCATAAGGATCACCAAGTGAAGGGAAGCATTGAAATTAGCAACATTTTAAAATAAAATGAGCAAACAAAGAAAACCAACAGGCAAAGGAGGAAATAATTCAGGAGCAAATGGCAGGTAGGAATCAGGACACAGCACACAGCAGAAGAAAGACAGATTTGTCATCTGCAATCATCATGCACTCCTTATATACAGTAACTTGCTTCTCTCAAGCCACCGGTCAAGGGATTAGCACCACTTTGAAACTGAACTACATTACCTCCACAACTGGTAGCAAAGATTAGAATAAAGTGAAAGAGAAGGAAGGGTTTGTACAAAGCCAACCAGAGTACTTGGTGGGCTGGAACTCACCATATTTCTGTCATGGCAGGAATCAACTATTTAATTCTCTGTCTTTACAAATAATTTTCCTTTGCTAAGTTCAAATGTACAGGAAATCTCATGCCTGTCTCTTCCTCGTGGAAACAAACGTCTGCTTAGGGAAATGAGAAAATCTCAACTTGTCATGGCATTCAGGAGATAAACTGCTTTGTGAATCCTCTGGCACAAGGGGATTGTGCAAATACGAAGACACAGGTGCCTCCTTGCAAATACTGTGGTACTCAGAGAAAGATACAGCTTCTCTGAGAAGGTGCACTGCTTGCACACCTCTCTTCCAATCAGTCATTAACAACAGCAAACTGACGAATTTTTGTAAGGATGAGGGTCCATGCACAGCTATTCCCTGGTAAAGCTGGTGAATAAGCTGGGCCGCAAACTCAATGTCTGTGGATCCTGGCAAGCGTGATGCCAAAATAATGCACACTGAACTTCATTCAGTAGGTCCAGCACTGTGTGCAGGCACCACCTCGCCAAGAGTAACGTGGCAGTGGTAATGAAGGATCAGGGTGGTAATTAAAGGACACATGTATGGTTAGAACAGCAAGAAGCCCTAGAGACTGCGACACTGAAGGAGCACTAGGGCAGTCATTTACAGCAGACAAAGACACATAAAGATGTACTTTGAAAAAACGCTGCTTTACGTACCGGTCTGCCATGAATGCTTTCATAATACAGCAAGGCTTTCTGAAGAGCCACTTTCTCAGCTGCTATCTGATCTCTTGTCATGTCCTATAAAAAGAAGCACAGAGAGAAGAGGAAGAAAAAAAGTCAGAACTCAAGACACAGACAATACTAATTTGCAGCCTAACTGAAGTCATTATCATTTTGTCATTAATGTTTTGAAGACTCATCTCTATTTTCTCATTCCCTTTCCCAGCTATATTGCTGGAAAGACTTACCATGAGTGGAGCCCTATGTACAACACAGGCAAACTGAAACTAAATAACCTTTGTATGTGAAAATGTTGTAGGTGCGAAAGGGGATTTATATTTTCTGTGTGCTTTGAACAAGCAATGTTAAATAACTTTTAGTGATGGTGGCTGTTCTTCACTTAGAAAGATTTGAGTCATAAGTCCAGAAACAAATTGCATGCTCTTCCTTGTCTTCCAAACCTGAGACAAGCTCCAGTACCTGTTGCAAAGCTTTCCATTTTTGCTTTGACTACTACAGACACACTTATCA
This sequence comes from Perdix hodgsoniae, assembly GCA_035772895.1. Taxonomy (NCBI): domain Eukaryota; kingdom Metazoa; phylum Chordata; class Aves; order Galliformes; family Phasianidae; genus Perdix; species Perdix hodgsoniae. The sequence goes on from JAPSGF010000002.1 coordinate 42,406,884, forward strand.
GAAATGAAGTGCAGTCAGACTGTTTCTTTCTGCCAAATTCTGCTATGAAGTGAAAAGCTCTGGCTGATAGGCTGAGGGGACCAAGCCAAAAAAAAAAAAAAAAAAAAGCCAGACATTTGGAAGACACTTCCCTCAGTTTTCCAGAGCTCCTCCACCAAACATGACTGACACCAAGCCTTCTCTCTCTGCTGTTGCACCAAATACTATCAGAGACCTTTAAAAGGTCAGGCTGTTTATTCTTGCTACCTTCAGAAAACAGCCAAACACTTCTGCAAATCTCATAAACAAAGATATTGCTGTCTGCTCCTCTTTCGCAGAACACTGCACAATTCACACGTCAGCAGACTCAAGGACTTCATTTACAAGGCTACCCAAAACTCAGGAACTAGCAACATCAGACACAAAGACCTCTCCGCTGATAACCCTCAGAGATTACAGGAACTAGCTGAGCTCAATGTGACACTCAGAAGAGCAGTGATAAAATGCCCTGAGAAGACAAGAGCATTCAGCTGTGGAATGATCTAGAAGAAAATCAATGACCTAATCTTGAGAATCACTGGAAGACTCAGAACGTGCCAAAAGCTTTTGGTCATAACAACAGTTCAGAACTGTTACATGGAATCTATGAGTATCAGAAAAAGAACACAATGCCATTCAGTAGAAACAGGGAAATAAAGAATAAAGATTCTGAAAGCAGAGGGAAAGAAGCTAAAGCAAGTAAGCCTGGAGTAGAGGTTGTAGACTTTGTGACAAAATGCAAAAGATTACAAGACTTTTACAACTGACAGTGCAGCTATGAGTTACATGCTTGTACTTAAAAGGCCTAAATCTGATCTGCATATATTGTACCTTTATATCCTCAGGTCGGTTTGTCTCTGTTCGTTTTTCCTGAAGCTTCTTCTGGATAGAATCAAGGGTCACTTCCACAGCAGGCTTGGCAGATTTATCTGACAGGTCTTGTTTCTTGTCATCCTCCTTTTCAAGCTGAGAACCAAAGCTCTTTGGGAGTGTGTTGCTTCGCTGACGCACCACAGGGCCCAGGTCTTCTTCTGATATCTTCAGTTTAGACTCTAAGCAGGGACATTTAGGGGAAGAGGAATAACTTCTCTTTTTTAAAATGTGACAGTGACAGGACCACCGTCTAGCATCGGGTTTAAAAAAGGTTAAGTCTAGGTTTCCCCAGAAGGTACATCAACAGTGACTACTCACCTTTAAGTTGCTTCCGGAATTTGGCCAAATCATTTGTCCATTTGAGCACTTCAGGGTTAGCTGCTTTGTCACTGTGGGAAGGCTGGGAAGAAAGAACAGTCATGCTGAATCTGTATTAAATCAACAGGGGAGACCCACTGAAACAAGCCTGTGTAACAAAATGGGGGCTAAACAGGATAGGGACACAGCACAGAGCATGGGTACAGGCTACTAACTGGTGCCTGCATATCTGTGACCCATCCAGCTCAGAACTTGCTTTGACTGCCCTATCTGTCAAACATTGTCTCTCAGTGCACTGCAAGACTGATGCAAGACCCTTTCAGTACCATCCTTCATGGCTTCGATCACCAACTAAGATGCACACATATGAAGCTTCAGTTCCTTAAAAAAGCTTTCTGTTCCTTGGAAGGGCGAGTCAAGAATAAACAGAATACAGAACACTGCAACTGCTCAGCAGCACTTGACTATGGCTCCTTGCTGAGGAGCAAAGAAGGCTGCTCTTCTCTACTATGCAGTGCTCCGGTGTCCTGCAAATACTATCATGCAAATGAGATGCACAATTGTTTCTCCTACAAAGTAAACATTAATAAACAAACAAATGCAAAACTTAGCATAGCTATTCCTGCACCCTCGCTCTATAAAGCAGTGATCAAAATTCCATGAGTTTGTGAGACTCTCTTGTACTGCACTGGTGGTACAAAAAATGCCAGGAAAGGTAATTTGTTTGATGTGGATGCACACTGGCATTTTTGGAGCAGTATTACATCTTCCTTTACATTGTTTAAATACTTCTAAGCTCTCTGTATATGTTTGATAGGTTCCCCTAGTGTCCCCTCCCTTTCTAGCTACCTTACACCTCTCTCTACAAACGCTTGAGTAGAGACTCACCCTGTATTTCCTCTCCTCCTCAAATTTGTCCTCAAACTTCCTGATTTTTTTCTTCAGTCCCTGAATCCTCCGGGTAAGCTGTGCAGGGGTAAGGTCTTCTCTGTCATCTTCGTAAGATCCCAAAGAAGAACTCCGCCTCCTACCAAGAGCAGAGATTGCACAAAGAGTTTATCCGAACAGCTGCAGTACATTTTCTCTCTCAGAAGGACTCTTAAACTTTGTGTAAATAAAGGCAAATCCCACGGAAGTGAGAAAGTTATGTTGGTTATTCTCTCATGACAGACAGAACAAGAGGATGCTGTAATAGCCTCTTTCAGGAACAGTAACTCTCTAGATATTAACTGAGAAACCCTGAAATGATCAGTTATCTAGAGCTTTCCTTAAAACACCCGTTTGTTGACAGAAAAAACACAAGCCTAACACAATATTAACACAATAATAAGCATGCTATATGGCTTGTGTGATCCTAAGAGATGTTGCTTGATGCGACTGTGCAACGCAGCCAGATCAGAGTCACCACAGAGAAATCACAACCCACCTCATAAATGAATGAGAATTAGGAGGGGATGGAGGCACTTCTGTATCATCCAGGTACTGCTGGCTCTGTCCATAGGCATAGAAGCGAGGAGACAGCATAGGATCACTGTCCTCATCCAGGAGCTGGCGAATTAAACGACCAGCCTGTGGGGAAAGGCGAGCCTCTTCTGAGTCTAAGCCATCTCGCTGCCATGAAGAAAGTGCAGGGATGGGCTCTAGGAACAGCAAGACAAAGATTGATTTTATCAATCAACAATCAGTCAATGACTCCAGACAACATTCCTCGTGTCATATCATGACCCCACTGTCCTAAATGATTGCTTGTTGTCAGTGTCAGGTATTCTCTGGGTCATTATTCACACCTGCCAGTGTGCAAACTAGTGCAAAACATTGCCTGGTCACAGTGGATGCTCTATACAAGCACAAATAATCTGCTGGGTGCAACACAAAGCTGTATCCATAATCTGGCTGGAATTACCATGGAATGACACCAAGAGAAGGTATCAACAGCCACTACTTTTGAGGAAATAACTCCAGGATAGAACAAAACTATTGGCACAGGGCAGAATAAAGGAGGCAAGCTGGCTCCTTCATCTCCTTGGAAGAAGCTCCTCAGTTTTAGGTCATACAAATGCTGCAAATGAGCAGCACCACGATTGCCCTCCTGTTCCCCAGCACAACTCTGCCACACATGGCTGAAAATTCAAAGACTAGAAGGAAGCTTATGTCCTTCTAGCCTGTAAGGAAAGACCGCCTCACTGTACTACTACCAGTTCTATGGGGCACCCAGCTGTCATATGGGCTGATTTTATATTTAATATTTAATGCTTAGCTGGAAGCGAAAGCAACACCATACAGGGAGATGGTGGGATGGTGGGGTGGGAGAGAAATGGAAGCCCAATTCAGTGTTGCTGCCCACAGAAAACAATCGCCTCAATCTTGTGACAGCTCCCTCCAGATGCCATAAAGAGTCGAACATTTTCTGTTCAGATAGTTTACTAAGCTGATTTGCATGCTCCTACTTAGCACCACGGGATTAAACAGTTTAAGAGCCAGGCCTTGAACTTATAAACCTAACAAATAGTTCTAGAGTCAAGTAACAAAACAAAAACCTTATAGAAAGCTCCCAGACCAGTCCCAGAGCTAGGGACTCAGTATTTCCTGTGCCTAGCATGTCTGCTCTTGTTTCACAAAGAGAAGAGGCTTTTGAAGCTAGTAATTTTTTGAACTAAAAGCAGTATTTCCTTCTGCTGAACAAGGTTAAGACTTTCATAGCTTAGAATGGATTCTGTGGGGACTCCCTTACAGAATCTTGTGCTGCTCTCCACTAAGTACAGCTCAGGCAGCATGAGATCATGCACAGCTCAGGAATGACCAGCCCAGAGGAATTCTGCTGCAACAAAGGTGACTCTCCTCCTTTCCCCTTCTTCTTCATACATGAATTTAAATTGTATGCCTCTGCTTAGAGATTGGTGCTGCATGCAAACCGAGAAGTTATCCGGAAAGGGATGGTTGGAGGTGTTTGCACCTCTCAAGTGTCATGATAAGTCAAGCACATTCTTGGCACATACAGGTGCTCCCAGGGGCTGCATTAATGAAGTGTGCAAAACTCAGATGGACACAGGATGCATAGCCATGGACTGGAAAGCTCCTGCAGCCTATATTTCCCCCAAGTAATTTTTGGAACATGAGCTTTTTCTAAGCTACATTCACCTTGATGGTGCCTAATAACTGAAACTTTTTTCTCAAGGTACCTAATGTGAACAAAGAGGAAACTAAGGGCAAATCATTCACCCTAGCAGTGACACTTTGGCCTCTGACCTTTTCCTGAGTCTCATAATTTCAGGTCCTCACATGATCTCTTGCAGCAATTTAATGGCTGATAACAAGAAAGGAACCAGTCTGATACATCTGACTAGCAGAAATGAGGTAAGTGATGCATGCAATTCTTCCAGACATTTTTCATTTCCAGTTTTTGGAATTCACTCACACCAAAACAGAACTTGCTCTTGGAAATCATTAAATCACATCCTCATGGGATTTACACAGATGGAATAAACTTAGGAGAAGTCAAGAATATATTTAGCAGTAACCAAATAAAGCTTCTACTACACCAGCTAAAAAAAAGCCACTACCAAGCATGCATAATGCATGTGATTTCATCCTGAGGTGTGTATATGTAGTGCCCAGAAGTCAAATCCAAAAGGAAAAAGTGCATAAAAGGAAAAAAGCATCTTAAAAGGAGAGGTCAAATTTGAGACTTGACATAAGAAATGCTTGCTATAGAAAATCAGCTGGTTTTAATTCTCACTCCTAAGTTGGAAAGACTCCATGGGCAAGTTGTTTCCCTTGCTGATTATATGCGTTTAGAAGAAAAGCCTCATCTGGACACAGAATGAGTAATGATGCTTCCCTCCTCCCCCCGAACATATAATAAAAGAACATATAAACACGGGAACAAAGGGACATAAACAAAAGGAACAAAGCAAATAATAAAGGAACATATTTAGTTATTTAGAATGACGGATCTTATCTACATCAGACCATGAACTGGATCACAGTTACAGACTGGCTGTCCTGTTCTTTATATGGGTCAGGTGCCAGAAACTTGCACAAACAAATAGTAACCCACTCTGGGTAAGCAGCTTCCCTTTATGATAGTGAACAATCAACCCAAACCTGCTCAACAGAAGCTATAGCCTCTTTTGTTATTTATTTACAGAAGATACATATATAAAAGTTTTCAGACCTTTCCAAAGGCTGCTAAATTCCTGGACTGAACAGTTCAGGTTTGAAATACTTGTTATTTGTTTTAATACCGTGGCTATTTCTGCTAAGTGAATAAAAGTCTCAGTAAAAAATCTAAATGCTTTGCCTTTTCTTTGCCACTGACTTGACAGAGCAGCTACCTGTACTCTTTTGTCTTGAACAGATCTCTCACTCTGAGAAAGCCTCTATATTCCTTCTAGGTACTTATTTTGTTCATAATAAAAACCTTTTATGAAAAAATAAATAGCTTTGGGAATATTTAACCAGCATGGCTGTCCCAGCATAGAGAAATGGTGAGCTATTTTTTTATTTCCTGGTCAGACTCTTGTGTTTCTTCCAGGTATGCTTTTTCCAAGTTGTCACAGAAGTGAAATACATTGATTTGGAGCCTGCAGACCCTCAGCACTGATGCACTCCTCTCCAATCTCACAACCAGCTAATCTTTTAACAAAGCTGTCAGCCATCTGCCAGGTGTTGCTCTGCAAAACCCTGTAGGCATTCATACGCCTGTTGCAGCATCAATCTGCCACACAAAGGACTGGTCTTATTAATAAACCTGTGTCAAGCAAGAAGAAAAATGAATTTTATCAAATTCAGTAGGGGTTATTATCAGCTCCATGTCATCCTGCTGTCAAGCCTGACTTTTTATTTCTTCTTTAATTGCTCTGCTTTTTATCTGTGACAAGATTACTGGAGGCTGCAGGGCCAGCAGAGGGGTACTGCCATGTGCATCTGCCCAAAGACACAGCTAGCAAAAGGCCATCAAGGGTTTGTGTTCTCTCTGTAGCCATACAGCTGACGTATGCTGCTTCAGCACACACATGACAGCCCCAGGAGGCTAAAATCTTCACTGCTGTGAACTGAAGTAGGTCTGGAGGGATTAAAAAGCCTAAACTAATTACAACACCTGAGGTCCTAGCACTAAATCCCCTTTAGAAGACCCCAGAAAGACATCTCACAACGGAATGAATAAAGCAATTCAAAACCTCAAAACACTCACTTGGTCAGCATTTTACATCCTTAAGCAGCCCTGGCATACTCCTCCTAAATAGATTGAAAAGAACGGCCCAAGCAAAGAGCTATCTTAACCTGTCAGTGAGATGAAACATTTACCAGCTATCCAGACGATTTTGCAATTTGCTAATAGTGTTGCGCCATAATAAATGCTGTTGTTGATTTTTTTTTTTTTTTTAATACTGCTGCTATAAAATGAAATCCGTAAACAATGCAATTATTCATTTCTACATATGGTGATAAAAACACAGCATGTTTCACCACCGTTTGATTTATGTCTGTTGCAAACAAATACACTGATCTAAGGCTAGCGTCAAAAACAGTCCTAGAATGTTGTTTCTCTTGCTATACGCTTTTTTCCTTCTCATTACTCTGCTTCTTTTCATGGGAAAGCACCAATTAAATCTGATTCAAAACTATTTGGAGATCAGCTTCACCCTCGGGGTCTTAGTGCTATAATACTTGGGTTCTCAAAACTGAAGAGAATGCTTATTCATCTTAAACTTCCGTTTTTAGACTTTCCCTTTTTTTAAGCTTAAAAGAAAAATGACTGCCGATTGTTTCATAAGAGCTTGTTACTGCAAGCTTTGCTTCAAATTTCATTTACAGAACCCTTTTTTAAAACCTCAGTAATGGGGCGACATAGGCAGCAATCACACGTGTCAGATCAACTTACTGAACTATCTGCTCAGCTCCGAGCTGATGACAGGGCCAGCCACTCTTAGGAGAGCAACATACTTCCAGATTTTTCCTTGAGGGCAGGATAACAAATTCTGTGCTTGAATTAGCAACATTTGGTAAGAATTCTGCACAATAGCACTGGATTCTGAGAGAACACTGTGTCCTTCCCACTCATGGCATTCAATTCCAACACAATCCACAGCAAGGGGAACATATCCTGCAGAAGTATATCTAATCTCTCCTCTTGTGTACAAGTCTGACTGTGCGGCGAATCTTAAAAATAATCAAATAAAAATTATTTCTAGAATAACCCTGCCAGTTCACATGGCAGCTATTGCAGTGCAGTGCCCCTCAATTAGCGTTCTTTATGACAGCTTTGGTCTTAACATGATAGGAAATCTGCCTGAGTGAAGAATAAGCTAGTCAGCAGACAAGGCTGCCTTATGTAATTTTGTACCCGTTCTCCAAGCCTCTTCCTCAGCCTGTGTGCAGAGGCAGTGACAGCTACAGCTGATGGTGCCTCCCCCGCAGCATGCAGATGCTCTGCCAGCAGCCTGCTCACACCATACCCTGCGCAGTAATTCCTGCAAAGGAACCCACCCTAAAGGCACAGCAAATAACTGGTCATTACCATAGCTGAAGACACAGGGCCTTTCCCTTTCCACTGGGGAAGGGCCAGAGGTGCAGTAAGGACACAGATGAGATGTATAAAGGCCTGAGTGATGCATGCTGGCAGGGAAGAGACAGTGCTTGCTTGGCCTGTTGGAGCTGTGCACGAGTGCCACAGCCCTGCCTTGCATAGCCAGGCTCACTAACAGCCTCTGCCATTAGCAGTAGAAATGATCCCAAAGTTGAGGTTAGCATCGAGCCCCTTCTGGCTTCAGAAAGCTTGATTTCACATCCACAGATACAGAATCTTCCCTGTCTCACTGCTCAGATGCAGAGGCCACCATTTTGCTGCATTTGAGCCCACACTAACCAAATGGTGATTCTGGAAAGAAAGTGTTCTAGGAGATCACATCTCTCACTCTAGAGCTGATTTGTTTGCAGCTGCCTACCTCTTCCTCTTGTGAAAAGCATTTGAAGAAAATGGAGAAAGAATCTGAAAGAAGCACTCTCAAATGCAGTCACAGGCACTCATAAATCCTGTTTCATATTTGCAGTGCAAGAAAGCTGGGATCCAAACACAAGCACACACCTACAATGAGGGATTTGTACGAAGGTGCAATGCATTTCACACCATGGGAAAACCTCTGTCAGACAGAAGGGAGCTGTGTTCTGCCCTTCACACGCTCATATGACTCCCATTAGTAACACTGCTTGCCACAGGCGTGCACCGAGAAGAAAAAAAGAGTCTTTATTTCCAAAGGTTCACATGATGGCTGCAGCCACACATCACCTCTGGGAACACAGAGTGATCACCCGGCCCGAGGCCCTGAGGGATCGTGCTGATTGGCACCTCACCAACACCAGGGCAGCCAAGGCCCCGCGGGAGCCCTTCCACACCGCTTTGATCAGCCGCGCCGCACGCCTGGTGATATCACCCAGGGAATCCCTGATAATGAGCGAGCCGAGAAACTCTTTTCTGTCCACGGTGACTGGCTGCCAGGATGCATCAAAAGCGGCCAGGGCTCGTGGCTATTCTTTACTTACGCTCAAGGTGTCTTAACTAGACAGAAAGGCAAAATACATCAAGCCATGTACACTGTGGAGTAGGACCAGAGAACTTAACTAACTTTTCAGTGCTCCTTTTTAGATTAATAAACTACAGTTACGCATTTTTCCCCTCTTGCTTTGACTATTACAACACAATGCTTGCATCTTCCCATTTCTTCCCTGTCAAAACCTCTCTTTCACTCCTAAAGCACAAATGAGCAGGACAATTCCTGCTTGTAGAAAGGAGAGAGACACAGTAAGTGAAAAGGGCTCTGATCCCAGAGATGCTGGACTCCTTCAGTTCCCCTTTATTTCAAATGAAATGGAAGTTCACAATGCTTATACTCTGCATGACAGATTTCATTCTCTAGCCTAAGTCAGTGAAAAAGACAAGTAAGCATACACTCTGGAGATGAGTGCTAATAAACTATATTAAAGTAATTTAAACCACAAGCAATTTCACATTGCCCTTTGAGCCTATGATCATAACTTTTTCACAGCATACATTCAAAAAATACTGTTTGTAAGAGTAATCAAGGTACAAAGTACTAGATAGAAAGCCATTTTTTTTTCTCCAGCTGTGCTTTCCAGATCTGAATCTTTACTTCCAAATAACAACAGAAGTAAAAAAATAGAGAGAAAGAAGAATGTTCCTTCCTGACTGTGAAATATTCAGTTTCTTGGAAGAAAGCACTATTACTTAGAGCTCCAGCTTAGCAGTCAAGCAACCAGCCATCAAGAAATAAATTATCCTTAAGCACCCAAGGACTTACAGTACCAAATAGCACATGAACATAACTTCAAGAATAAAACAATGTATTTTCTTTCTCAAAGGGACAAGTGGAGCTAGTAATCATTTAGAATTTCACTTCCAATTTCTCCAAACTTTCAGTTCCATATTCAGGACAAAACTGCTTTCCTGTTGTTTTTGGCAAGGGAACTTTAGTACAAAAAGATATATCCAGCCCACTGAGGTTTCCTTCTCTCTCTTTTAACTCATTTGAACAGCCATGAAACAAATCCTACCTTCCCAGTTGTTGTCATCACACAGTGTTGTCAAATCCAGCCGAGGCACTTCTGACACAAAGCTGTTTTCCTGATCATCAGCATCTTGATTTCTTTGTAGCTTGTTTTCAGGAATGCTTGGGTGTTCTTGAATCTTCATACTTGAAGGCTGCTATAATCCCACAGAAATGAGGAGAAAAAAAAAATTCAAGATGAAGTGGAGGGAAAAAAACCCCCGCAGTCACAGCAGCAGCAAGCACACGCTTTTAAATAAGAAGGTCAGAATAAAAAGAACCTGACATTTCCAGTTCCAAATTCAAAGCCTTTTGCAGTGGCCCCTACGTACCAATCACTGACTCTGATAAAAACATCTATTTGCCTTCCTTGAATTTTCCCTTCTTCAGGAAGCCACAGCAAGTTCCTGAGGCTGCCTGCCCTGACAACCGCATGCAGCTGAAAAAGCCTCTGCTGACTGATTGGGGTGAGAAGGGAGGGAGGACCGCAGGGAGGAAGGGAGAGGAAAAGGAAGCTGCAAAGAGTTCCTACAGGAGTGCAGCTCCTTGGAACGGCAACAAAAATGCTGTTGCAAGGCTGGGGCAATACGTGGTCTTCTAAAAAGCAGGCACTGGTAGCAGCTGCAGGCAGCAAGTAGTGCAGGCTACGTACACAAATGCTCTCATGCAGGCTGTGCTGGCTCAAATCAATTAGTGCCAGCTAAGCTGTGCAGGCTGCACATTCCCCGATTTCCTGTGGTTGTTTTCTAGCTGGGCGTGGGGAGAGCAGAACTATTTATGGAGGAGCTCTGGGTATTAAAGCAGTGTTGCGCAAATCCAAACGGCAGTGGGGTTTGGCATCTCAGCTGGAAAGCACTGCGGACTCTGGGAACAAGCCAAAACATTCACACAAGCATCCAATGACTTAAGAAAAAAACAACAACAGCAACAAAAAACAATGGCAGAGGGCTGTCAAGTAAATGATTCATAATTTAATGCTACCTAGAGGTAACTGCTGTTTGTCTCACCACTACTCATCCTGACACACCACACACAACGTGTGCTTTTGTGGAGAAATCTCAGCCGTCCACATAACCCAGGTACACTGTGCGTGTGCTGGAACAGGGCTTCGTGACACAGGCAGTTTGACCACAATAAAATAAACAAGCTGTAATGGCTCACAGAGGGCTGTGGGGAACAGGAAGAGTAAAGCATGTGCATAAACACGCAGTGGGACACGTCTAAAGCCGGCAGACCCAGAGCCATGCGAATGGATAGTGTTACACTTGAAGTGTTTGGTCTCGGTAAGAACAGCTCTAGTGTTGGCAGCTTTAGTGTTGCTCTCTCAAATACTGTCTAGCAGGTAAGCAACATACAGACTTTTTTCCCCACAGGTATTTTGATAATCTATTTACAATCTGCTTGAGCTAATGTGTGAAGAAAACGTGTCTAAAAAAAGTAACTTCAACATCTGGACTCCTTTTTCCTGTAAATTCTGAAGCATGGCCAAACTGTACCAAATCAATATTCTTAGTGGATGTCAGTAAGGCACATTTCAGTTTTTTTCCATACCCATGAAGCTTGCATGCTGTTTTTCACTTTTCCTCTGAGCTGAGAAAGACACGTAATCTTCACATAGAGAAGGAAAAAAAAAAACCTGCCTGATTCACACATTACATGAAGAATGTTTTTAATCTGGATCCAGTCCCATCTACCTGGATGATGAACATCCTAGCATTAGTAAACACTATTCTGTGTTGTATTTGTATAAGGTTGGTATTTCCTTTTCATTTCAATAAATCACCTTCTAAAAACATTACAACAAAAGGAAACACCAAATGACAGTTTGCCAAGGCACTAATAACTAGTACAGATTGACGCTAAATCTGATTACAAATGTGGTTATTGTGAAAGCTGCACATGGAAAAATGCTAATTCACCACTCAACAACTTTTAAGCTGCTTCTAGGTTGGGAAGACTTAAATATTTCTTTAAGGTCCAGTGAAATTTTATTTCCTTTTCCTGCCAGAATCTAAATAGTCAGTGTACATTATAAACAGAAAGACTGGCCAGTGGCCAGAAACAGGCAGTATTTTGCACTTACTAGAGAACAAACTGTACCAGTTTATAAACTGCATTTAAATTGCCAGCACAAATCTTTAAGGCCGAAAGAAATCAAGTGATAAGCTTCAAATTGATGCTATTAAGAACAGCATGTAACAAGTGTGAAGAGCTTACCTACATTTTAACTATAACAAAAGGGAGCAACCTCAAAACATTATAATGTTACCATCACTGATACTAATTACAGAACTAAATATCTTTCTACAAGGAGTGTACAATCTCCTGACTTACAGTGACTCTGAAAAGATGTTTGTAGCAGATAAAAGGACACTCCCAGATATGTAAACATCTCCACTACAGATATATTAGGAAGGTCATATGCACATTTTCCTTCTAAAGTCACTTCAGTTGTCGGAAATGTTTTAAATCAGGCCTGTGCTGTGCCTGCAGCCAGTGATTGTCCTTTCTGTGCTCGCTTGCTCAGTGATGTAGCCTCTAATACAATGAATAAATCATTAGGTGTTACGAAGAACAGTGTTGGTATAAACCCAGGAGATGCAAGAAGGCGGATGTTTAACCTTCTCTGAATTAAAACTCACAAACTGGCAGGTAATTCAGTATCCTCATCGCTTACTTTCTTGTTTGACTTCCTGATGCCACCAGTTCCCAACCTTCAGGACAAAAATCAGGGCAGAACTACCTTGCTTTAGAAAACGATGTGCCACCATTTCTCATAAATCAAAGGGGCAGCAACTTTATGATCTCTGAAACAGTTGGCAGCCATGCTGCACTGCACATATTACATACATGACTAGAAACAAATTTTAAACTAGGCACTTGACTGTGATTTTTAGAATCTGCTTTGCAGTTGCTAATAACTACAGATGTAAATAACCTAGGGACAATTCTGCTGCTTTCTCTGCTCCAAGGGAGATTCAGTATAAAGAGTAGTTCCAGCAGCTAGAAATAAATGGAAACAGATCTCTGAATTCAGATCAGGAGGAAGTAGTGTTCTTTTCAGTTGCATGTGGATTCAAATGAATTTCATACAAAAGATATACTTCCCCTACATCTAATCATCCATTGCAACCACCAGCAAGAAGCATTCTTAAGCATCTCCTGATAATATATCTCAATGCAAGAATTCAGTCACTCCGCCAGCTCAATCCTGAGTCATGCCATTTCTCCCCTACGCTTGTTGCAGTGCTGGGTCAATCTTGAAAATTAAGCACTTTGCTACATCAACAAAGAAAATAATGACCTACCCTCAACTATTTTCTGAAAATAAGTGCAATTTAACTCTTTACAATGTGCACTCTTGTCTGCAGAAGAGCTTGATAATGAAAGTGGATTATGCGGCCAAAGTTATCAGATGGAAAACTTCTGCAGTTCTTTTCTTGCTTGGCTGCCAAAGTACAAGTCTTTCTGGTTTCCAGAAAATGGAATGTCCTGGATGATGGAATGTCATCAACAACTGACAAGTTGACAAACATTTTTGCGTTATTACATTCGAACTATAGGCAACGTTGCGGTAAATAATGTTTCTTAGAGTGAGAGTTTCAGGTTGCATGCAGACTTTTACTGAGTGACAGTTCTGTTTAGGACAACTTCCTTAACAAAACGTGAGTATTAGAAACTACTTATTTTCATCCTGGAACCTAGCTACTCCAAGGGCAGATAATGAATGCCACAAAACCACTCAAAAACTCATTCAAGACCTATGTTTCAAGGTATTTTTACTGCCTTAAGTCTGCACAAACAACAGCCAGAAGCAATTCCAAATACCTCTCCTAATATTTTCAGATCAAGTCAGAAAGAATTAACAAAGTCCCTTCCTCATTCTGAATATTTGTTACAAAAGGTATGTTTTTAAGCTGCCCTAAGTAACAGGCTTTTAAGGGACAAGGAATGTACAACTACTCTGCAGGAATGTAACATTTTCTTGACCTTGTAATTCCTATATAATTCCATCTCCTATGAGATTTATGAATTACGAGGTTATGGCTACATCTCCTCCCAGAATTTGTACTGAATTTTAAAACTCTTCTTAATGAGTTAATTTTAAGATCACAATTTCACATTCAAACAGATCTCCTCCAGACTAATCTAAAAGTTGAATGGAAGCACTCTGTGGCATGGCAGCAACAGCACCCTCTCCACACGCAAGAAGAATTTGGAGGTGTTGCAGAGTTTGTATTCCGGGAAATACAACAGCTCACGAGTCAGAGCTGCCAGGAATTAGTGCTGCCATGTGCAGGAAACCTGGGGATTAATGACTCTCTGGGAGCAAAGCAGAAGATCTGGCTAAGCCTAATCAAAGCAGTGATCAAAGCAAGTGCTGAGCACCCCCTTGCAGAGGGGCAGCTACTCCATTGCTGGTCAGAGCCCAACAACAGTCTCTTGTGTCTTCTCTGCTAGAAAGAAAGAATGGGGGAGGGAAGAAAAAAGATTACCCCCTGCAGCAACAAAAAAGCTAAGCAGTCAAACAAACAAAACACCAACAACTCAAAACAAAACCTGAGAAGGCTAGTTTAAAACTACTCAGAGCCCTCCAATAAATCCAGGTGGTCAGAGATGCCAGATACTGTCTACAGCTGTTAAAGAGTTCTCCTCTAAAATGGGTGCACAATTGAGGCAGAGGTGCCTCAGGTAACTTTGCCCACGGTTTTAAACATCTAGAGGTATATCAGGCCAAGATAACCCAGTGGCTTCAAAGGTGCTCACCTAACTTTAGTCTTCTCTTTAATTTGAAGTTAGGATGGAAAACCACCAAGCAGATGGAGAAGGTGAGTGCTGAACAGAAATGGAAAATTTGGGAACAAGTTGTTGACATAAATGCTGAATTCCCTTTTATTGCCCTCCTGACATTCATTTCAACCACCAGCCCTCAAAGAGAAGCAGGAGTCAATCAGGTTTGTAGGACAAATGATCAGGGACACCTGCGTTCTCAGATAACAAGCCACACTGGAGAAATGGCAAATAAAAGACCAAAATTATTTTAAATAAATCAAGAGACACAAACTAATCTTGCTACCCTGGGAGACAAGCAGTTATACGCTCTATACACAATGACTGCAAAGGAACTCAGTATCACTCAAACCACAGTACTGGACTTCAGTTCCTGCTTCTTGTTTTGGCAAGGAGGGATCAAAGGGACTGAAGCAGATGCTTTCAGGATCATCAATAGTTGAGAGAGTCCTTAAATTACGTAAGTAAAAAAGGAGAGCGGAGGGTAAGAAAAAGCAAACGCTAACTCCATTTCTCTGGGAGAGAAACATTTCACTGGGAATACAGAACATGCCTAACTACTTGTTCCTACTCAATAAAAAGCCCATTTAAGCCCACAAAACTGAAATGAGGAAAAAAAAAATTACCAACCTGAGAGTGCCTGAAAAAACCCTCACCGCTTTCACTTTCTTTGCTACAAAACAGAACAAAAACAGTCAACGTATTACAAACACAAAACCACACTTACAATAAAAACAACTCCTGGACACTTAAGTTTCCAGATTTTTCAGATACCCCACATTTGCTGATACATTTCAGTAAATGAAGAGATGCTGGCTTACAGCACTTCAAGATGCCAAGCTATCTGTTTTGCTTCTTCTCAGGAGCTATTTGTACCTTTAATACAGATACACCTCTCCCAACAAGCATATTTGTAGAGAGGAATGTCATACTAGGAGAGTGCAGCTATTATACAGCTCTCATAGGAGAGTGGAGCACAAAGAAAGGGGCTGACTCCCAAGCCAAAGGCCAGGTGGGACATTCATCCATTGCTGTGCAGTCTCCTGTGCTCAGTCTCCTGTGCTCTCCTGTAAGCTCAGATGCTTACATGCTCAACTTCTTTTCAAGTCTGCACCATCAGCATCTTCGGTGCTGCTCCTTATAGACTGGGAGAAGAGACTTGCTGACACCCAGTGTAGGGCAGAGCCCACACAGTGTGAGCAGTGCCTCCAGACAATTCCATTCTGAAGATAACATGGTAACAGGTAACACTGCTCTGCAGCATAACTAAATGTAACCCTCACATTCTGTCTCTAGTACTACAATCACAGGGAAAATAAAGTGTACATATATTTAATCAATTAAAAATAAAAGAAAGAAAGAAAATCACCTTTCTTCAGATAAAACTTCCATGTCATCAGGTCCTGTTCTGTCTATAGGCCTGGATGAGCTAAAGCTTTCCATACTCTGCAATACAGTAAACGTTAAAGCAGTGAAATACATGAGAGAAATAGATTCAAACCACAGGCCATTAATCAAATGCAGAAATATCCAACAGGACTGCTAGAAACAAGACAGCAATCAGACTACTGCCTGTTGTACACGTATAATAAAACAACATACAGTAGAAACAACTACTCACTGCTTCTTTTTTCTCTTTCATCAGTTGACCTCAAAATGCCTGACAGGATAACACTGAATGATATCCTACAGATCCTATTTTACAAACTGATACACAAAGCAAGAGAGCAATTCTGGGATATGTAAAAGTCCTGCCAGAGCAGGTTCCAAAATCCAGAGCATCTTCCCAGCAGCATTCATTATGCTCATCTTAGAAGATTCCTTCTTAGACAAACCCTTCCATAGTCACTTCTCAAGTCATTAGGAGCACACAGACACTACTGTCTGCACAGAGGCAACGTTAAGCTGTGCTAATGTGAATGCAAGGCAAGAAATCCAACTGATTACAACAGTGTGTGCTGAAATTATCTTGGTAACCATTAGCAATGTTAGTGCTGATGTTTTCTGAGGGTCTGAGAAAGTACTGTGAAGTCAAGCTGGACTCTGATATGTCTTTGATGGATATACAAAGGACTTATGCCGTTGGTTTCACTCTTCCACAAATCTCAACAGTGAAACATGCTGTCAGCTTGGAAGTCTCAGTCTGCAGGCTAAAAGGTTTTCTGTTCTATTTTGATATTTCCAAGTTGCTGAAGAATGGGGACACAGAACTGTCACTCTGGAAATATGAACTGAATTAAATGCTGCACATAGAGGCAGCAGTACTCCTTGTGGCTTACTGATGGTGAAATTCACAGGAAAAATCAAACCCTTAACCTGAATTGAACTGAATACTTTTTTTTTTTTTTTTTTTTTAAATAAAACCACGTCACAGACACTACGTTTGTATCTAATAATTCTATTTTACTTTCTGTTCTCAGGGACTCAGTCACAGAGCACCTATCAAAAAAAAGTAAGCAGAAGTGAAGGGACTGGTACTGAGTTCTTTCATATTGGAAATATGCTTCAAAACTACCCCAACTCTATAGCTAGAGTGCATTCTTGCAAAAAGTCTTAAAGAAATAAAACACAGTACACACCACACCAGAGGTACATATTGAAAACTGAATGTTGCCACTTTGGGTACGTGACCAGGAGGTTTTGTACTCTGGTATTTGGACAAATCTGCCTTAAAGAAGAGGAAGGAAATGAGTGGAGAGGAATGAGGTTATTTGGGCACCCACGGCCCCCTCTCACCTGCTGCACCTCCAGCCCTGTAGGTTAAATGGCTCAGTCATTCTATCCTTGCTTAATGAGATTCTTCAACTCCTAGTGGAACCTGGCTACTGTGACTCAAGTGTAGTTACAAGCTTTTAATGCTCCTTTTCTTGGAACCAATGGAACTGACCGTTTTTCCATTGCTGACTTGTGCTTTTGAGTCAGATTCGCTTAGACAGCTAAGAGGAGAGCTTCCACACACTGTCCTACATATTCTTTCAAGCTTTGTTGCTAGAGAAGGACGATTAAAAAAGGTGGGGAAGAAACAACAACATCACAATCTTGTTCTCATGGGAAGGTCCTATTAGCAAAAACAGGTTATGTGCTGTTATATCTCGAGTAGCTAATTCAACCTATTATTTTACAGATAAAGATATAGCCAAAAGAAAGCTAAGCCACCATACATTGCATCCATTGCATCTAGCTGTCTCAGATATGTGAGTATTAAATAAGTGCATTCATGAAAGCTTAAAGAGCAGCCTGTGCTTTTATTTCATAAAGAGTAACATCATATTCTCTGCAGGCTGTTTCATAACAACGCTCCTATTTGATAGTTCCACTGTGACAATTCTGGCAAAGCAAACAAGGACCACACTGACAGAATAATCACCTTAACCAAAGTGCTGTTTGTGCAAGGTCAGTTTGTTCTAAGTTGCTTTCAGCCTTTGTCCCTCCAAAATTCAGAAACGATCCAAAAAATGAAGGGCAGGGCAAAGTCCAGTAGAGACAGGTAAGTTTGAGGACATTTCCTTCAAGAACTTTTAAAGACTTTAGGAATATTTTTCAGGTCCTCAGTTTACACTCTTAACAGAAACTTTTGATGGTCTTTCTTTCCCCAAATACTGAATCAAACTGTTACTTTCACTGAAGCTGTTAGGTACATAGTAGAAGCACAGAAAAGACTGTAAGCACTTGTTTGTCTGCCTTCAAGCCCATAGCTACAATCAAAGACACAAAGTAAGAAGCACGTGCTCTTTCACAAAACATCACAATGCAGGTTACTGATACTGACTGTTAATCTAAGTACAGTCTACAATGCTTGGCATTTTGCCTTCTTTTCATCACAGAGAGAAGTCAAATCTGCCTCTCCTTAGGATCTTTGCACAGGGTAAGTGTTGTATTAGGCGTAAGACTACAGCAATTTTGCAACCTAAACAAAATGAGTCACAACACAATATTTCAATAAGAAGGAACTCAGCGCAGACTAAAACTTAAAAGGAAATGCTCCGTAGTTCAGAATTCCGATCTTTTCACCCAGCTTTCACTGTTATTAGTAGCTGCATGATCCAGGCACCAGGATGCAGAGTGCATCTACCGTAAGCAGAACCCACACTCAAGCAAAACACAGTTTCTCAATTGCTGACACCATAACTGGTGTTTGGTTGGTTGAGAGGGAAGGAGGCCATAGTTTTATCCTATCGCATGTAGAATTTGGCAAACTCTCTTCTGTGAAGGTCACACAAGAATATGCTGCATAAATTTCATGGTATTCCAGATTTTTAGAGCACTATATATGTGCTCACTATACCTTTCCAGTGAAGTCTGGCTAGGAAAATTATCTTTGGGACCAACATGCTCCAAAAGTGTTTTGCAAACTGCAAATGTAACAGTAACATATAGACTGTATGGAAAAGGAATAAAATGCATTTTATCATCTTACTGGAAAGACATTTGAGATCTGTGGTTTCATAACTTAACAGGAACATAAAAATAAACTCAATCTTAAAACATGATCCCGTATCTGAAGTTCCAATCACCTCATAAGAGTTTTGAAAGACTGGGAAAAAGAAATTATTTCCTTTTTCTTTTTCTATAATACTTTGCTAAATGCAGAAGACATAAGAAAAAAGTCATGGAAAGAAGAATGACTACAGTGGAGTAAGAGTATCATAGGGGAAAATCGCTTCTTGATTCCTCTTTATAAAGATTACAAGTGCAGAGATCAGTATTCCCCATAATCAAGAAGAGTCGCTTATGCATGTATTAAATAAGTGGCTACCAGAGGGAACTGGATGTGCACTGAAATAAAAAAAAAATAAATCTTTTTCCCACCCTAATACTAGGTGTCAAATATTGCAGCATGCCAGCTTACCACAGGACTATCCTGGTTGTCATTAAGCTCTGAAAGTTTGGTGCTGGATTTCTGCCGTTTTGGTTTATTCCTTTCATTAAGGTATCCAGAGCTGCTGTCTTGTAATTTTTCTACTTCTTGAGTAGTTAGAATACAGTCTTCAAGATTGCTGAAACCAGATGGAATGTTCTCCTTGTTGATAACTTCCCTAAAACAAAAAATGACATTAAGACAATGTTTAAAATGCTCTCCCGCTACATTTATGATAGCAATACAGAAATGTATTATGCTGACTGGTACAGTTCCGGCAACATCTTCTACGCCCTATGAAACCAGTATCTCTGGTTTTTCCTACTGCAGCAAACAACATACACTGTGAAATGCTAAATCCTACTGAGGAGTGAAAGCCAGGTGTACACACTTCTGGTGAGACAGCTGTCAGGGCCAACACTTGATTCACTTCCGACTAAAGCCAATGCCAAGAATCCCACTGACTTCAGATGGAAGCTAGTCTAACTCCTAGTTGTCTGTTGTACTTTTATAGAGAATATGCAGCATATTTTCCTTTAAGACACATGCTTTTAATATAGAAAACTGATTCATAGATGTGGCACAGGGAGCTCCTTTGGTCCATGACACCATATAATCGTCGTTCTTACTCATCTTCTCAAATACAAGAATAAGGCAGTGGTGCTTCAGTCAAATAATTGATTCCTATTTGGAAATTACACAAAATAAAAAAGGGAGAACATCTCTGCAATAGCAACACAGCTAGGACAGAGGGCTGTTCTGCTGCGCTGGAAAGTGATGGGATAACTACCTTGAAGACATCATGTGACAAGATAGCTGGGTCTCTCTGTGCTTGCAAGATTTGTGCATGTTTTTCATGGGCTTGGCATACAGCTTATCTTTTCCTGCACAATTATCCCGCTATGTCCTTCAGCATGCAGACTTTTCTTCACAATCTGTTAGTGGTCTTCTACTTTATGCAATACTGAACAGGCACATACATAACAGATAAACTACAGTATGGAAACAGAAGAAAAACAACGCATCTCATTCTTCACTAAGACTATCCCGCCCTAAAGAATAGCTGCTTACATTTGACATAAAAACTTAAATGCTTGCTAACTACTTTATGTGCAACTGCCTTACACAGTGCTGTGCAACTCTAAAGCTTGCTTTCACAGACAGCAGCAGAATTTCTCTTGACTTGCAGTAGAGTGATAAGAAAACGGTTACTCTGCAGTATTTGGACAGTGCCAGCACGACAAAGTATTCGGAATAAACACCAAACAACAAAGATCCAGTGATTTTCTAGATCTCAAATCTCTAGGGTTGGTTACTGGAAGAGAGATGAAAAGAGATTATAGGATTAAAACTTCTCAGATAGTCCATTTGCCTCTCTGAAAGTTTTTACAGTGTCCTGAGTTGATTTATTATGTATATACAGCCTGAAGAAATCGCAGTCTGCAAAGCCTGGGTCTGCATGTATGTATTTTTGTGATGAATGCTCTTCCCTGCTGTATTAATTCTGCAGTCCCATCTTGTGACATTACAAATCCTCTTGTGATCTATCACAAGGCAAGAAGATGAAGTCACTGACAACCAAAGGGGTGGGGGGGGAAGTAGTTTTGAAAGGATTTCTGAATTTTGATAATCCACCCCCAGAAGTGCCAGCACTCAGACCTACAGGGAAAATGATTTGAAACCCAGCCAACATTCAAAACTTCCAATGTGTTAAATTCTTGGCTTGGGCCTTTAGGGACTGAACGTGAACAACTGCGTCAAGATAGGCTTGAGTGCTCTAGGCAGCTCTGTAATGCTCTGTAACACAATGCTGAAAAAAACCCTGCAGTACTATATG
The DNA here is from genome assembly GCA_035772895.1 of Perdix hodgsoniae. NCBI lineage: Eukaryota > Metazoa > Chordata > Aves > Galliformes > Phasianidae > Perdix > Perdix hodgsoniae. Next base: position 42,428,143 of record JAPSGF010000002.1, read on the forward strand.
CTTCCAAACACGTACACTAGCCAGTCTCTGACCTACTTACCTGTGAAGCCTGACAGCAGGGCTACTAAACAAGAAAAACTACTGCAGAACTGCTGTCAGCTTAGTCACTTAGGTGACTCGCAAGTGTTCATTTCCCAGTCCATCTTCACAACATATTTTCATTCACTGTGGAAATGCCTTCCTTATTTTGTAACTATGGACTTTTTAAAAACAAAAACAAAACACTGACACATATTGGGAAATAACATAGCTCCAGTATTCACCTGAGGTACGAAAGGTTATGGTTCTATGCAGAAGTGATTTGGTAAATAAAGGTGCAACTCCAACAGGATTTGGATAATTTAGCATCCAAGAAAAACAACAGCTTAGATCTGTATTTCAGAATCTAACTTGCAATCCTAGCCATCCAATACTACAGTCAAGAATACACAGTCTTGACAAAAATTAGCACAATGATTAAAGTTAGATGTATATGTAAGCACTACTTAGATGATGTGCTTGCAAAATCTCCAACTACAATTCCTCAAAGATATCTATGCCTTGGACATGTGCTTTTTAAAGCTGTGGTAGTTTATGTCACATTTGTACCACCCAATATGTGCCACAACTACAGCAGGATAAAGGAAAAAATCGTATTATTTTTACTCTTTGATAGATATTTTATGAAAATTGTCACTAAATAACATTTAACGTAATGGTGGATAAAAATTCTTAGGTTCTGATTAATCAAAAAGATCATTTCCACTTTCAGATGAACTCCTAGGGCTCTTTAATAGACCTGATCATAAGCTGTGCCTACACATACAGAGGGAGAAGTCTGCCCCATTGTGAATTCAGAAAAGCATTTAGAAGTAATGGTTTTTACTGGCTCTAGGGCCAACTGCTTGGGTATTTCCACTAAAACAGTAAATACAGAAATGAAACATTTCAAAATACTTTAAGAACTCAAATATATATATATATATTATATATATATGCTACAGCTGACTTCTTATCATGCTCTGGCCCACTCAATTACCTCTTATAAACTCCGTATTTCTCAGCTCTCACTGATGTAACAAAGCTCTGCAGAGGCACTGTAGTCTGTACTTTCAACAGAGGGCAAAGACCAGTGCATTTCTGAACAGAACTACCGAGCAGTGCCTAGATAGAGGACATCTCTAAGGTACACTTATTCAGATATACTTTCAAAAACGAAGAAATCAGGATCATACATGTCTCTGTTTCTCCAGGCTTCCTCCTGCTCTTTGTGCTGTCGCCTCCTCTGCCTGGCAGACACATTAGAAGAGGCTGAAGATGTTCCCGATTCAGAGTCCTCTGAACTCTGGCCGCCTGAGCCATGAACATCAAAGAGATGCTGCTCCACGGCTGAGCGGATTGTCTTCTCTAAATACCTGTCAAGCCGAAAAATAAGGTCAATTGAGCTCAAATAGTTTCTGGAGCTCCTTCTCTGCAACAGTACATAAAGGATGAGTACCAGAGGGTTATGTTTTATTATGATGGCAAGGCAGTATAAAATGCACTAGGGCCCATGACACCTGCAAAAACCTAAGCCAAAATCTTTGGATACCTTGATGCTCAGGTTCTTTAGTGAAGCTGAGCTTTTCCAGTTCTTTTTGCCCTTGAAAATTTCTAGAGTTCCCTGAGCCTTCTGTAAAACAGCTGCTTTACTGCAACCACCAACACTGGTGCTTAACTTTTACCCTCCACTTTGACATTCCTTGCTGTGACAAGATCTTTTTTGCCACCCAACCACGATGACACTGGTCAAGTCTACAGTGCAGTGGAAGCTCAGTAAGTCAACACATCATCTCACAGAAGGGATGAAAACAGGCTAACAGCACCCCACTGTACACTCCACTCAGTGACTGAATACAGACCTGGCTCTGAGCTCATGCTGGTTTTGCATTGTTCTCATACCATGACTGCACACACCTGCAGCTACTCTCAGAGTACTCTGGTGTGAGATTGCTATCATGCCCCCTGGCACTAAGAGAGCTTCCACACAAGCCACAGCAGTTCAATCAATTACAATTGTCAGGCCGCCTGAACTTTCAATACAACCAAAACTACTTCATTTTGGCACTCGCATTTCCTTATAATATTTCCTTCCTTCCTTCATCAGAGGAAGTTTTTATGGGCAAAATCTAAATAAGACACTTTTTACCTTTTAAACATCTTCAGGAAACACATTTCTGTATCTCCTTGCTCCACTCATGTTTCTTGCAATGCTTTATGTAGTCTGCTAAAGAAAAAGTTTTTCAAACATGCCTGACCTAATTCCCAATATAACTTCAAGTGCTTTTTCCATAATTAAAAATATTACTTGCAAGATATGCTGGTTAATTTTCAACTTGGTAGCTGCAAGTATGCGAACCTGCACCTGGGCTGACTTCTCCATGGAATTTACAAAAGCTGTTGCTAAGCTGCTATAGATTTAAGTCTACTGAGACTGCATTTCCTAAAAAAGTCAAAAGATTTTAGCAATTGCTAAAAAATCTTATGGTTCAACTTGATAAGCATATCTGCATTTCATGTATTGACAAGAACCAGCCCTGCAATCCCACCAACCTCTGGTAGGGGCACCAGCTCATCAGCTCTGCTGCTCTCACTGGCACTGGAATTAGGTCAAGTCCCGTCCTTTGCTGAGACAGGACAGGGTGCAAACAAGAGCACGAGGACAGCATGAATAGCTTCTCTATACATGCAGAATCTGCCTAACCAAAATGATCACTGCAGATACTAAGGTTTGGGAAACAATTTCCTTTTTGTTTGTGCAAGAGCAACCCTTAGGGAGAATCAAAGAATAACCAGCAATACTTCAAAAACTTTAAATATATTAAAAAAAAAAAAAAAAAAGCTACAAAATAGTAAAAGAGACACTTACTCTCCTGTAGCAGGAATGTTACTACTGACTTGTGATACGTGGGTGCTGTGTAAAATAAAAAGAGGAGAAAGTTACATCTACTAAGTGCATCAATGCCTTAAAACATTTGTTCTTCGCAGCACTAAGAAAAGATTTAGAGATTGCATGCACATGCCACAAGTCTTCCTCTTCGGGACTTTTTTTGCTCCCACAGTGAAGTGGCACACTGTGACAACACCAATATCCTTAAGAACTTATGTGCCCATCATTCCAAGATCTAATGGAAAGTATTTCAGCTTCAACACACTGCAGAGCCTTTGCTTTCTCGTGAGCTTTCTGTGACAGCAGGTTGTTTTAACCCCATCACAAAAGTTCTTGCTTTTTGAGGCTGACTTGAAAATGTAGGACAGCACATTTAATACTGAAGAACTTTAAACTATTAATTGAGGAGAAAAGGAAAACAGTCTTTTCACTTCAAGACAGTTCTGCAGCTCTTCGATGTTCATGTGTTTAAAAATAAAATGCAGACTTCCTCCTCTTCCTTTTCCCTTCCAGGCCGTGCCCAGGTTCAGAAGAGCTGACACAATTCCAGGTGTCACTGCTTGCTGCTGAACAAGCTGACGTGCCATCTCGCACAGCCGCCGCTGCTCTCCTCCCTCTGCACAGGGCCAGACTCAGCTTAGCCATGTCCCATCCCGCCTGCTGCTCCAGTGCTGACTCAGCTCTACAGATAAGGTGGCACGTGACCCCCGTGACCATTCATCACCCCTGTGATCTACGTTAAGTCAGACACGTTACAGGCCTAGAGGGTTCATTTGGGTTTCTCCCTGTATCAGCACTATTAGCAGTTTGACTGGCTGACAAATTCCAGAAAGGTGTGGACAGGTTATGAGACAAAGTGCTTTCTGCCAAAGCGGCCATTCACTGCTTTCAGCCTCCAGGAGTTCCTCACAAACTGTTTCAGTGCAGAAGAACCAGTAACAGCCAACTTCCCTTCGCTAACCAAAGGCTTCCTTTCTGCTTCCCTTGAGTACAAACCCACAACCCCCAGCTGCAAACCAGACACACGTGCTTCTGCTCTCCTTCTCTCAGCCACTGCTTTCACCTCGGTTTGGTGAACCAGCATACCCCGACCACACACTCATTCCTTCCAGGCCTTGCTCACTCCGTGCAGACACAGCTCCCTGGAGCTGCGGCACAGCATGAAAGCAGTCACGTATTTCCCAGTGGATTCCATGTTGCCTACACAACACCTGAGCAGCTGTGTTATTTGAATGAGTTCATGAATGGGAGACTCACAAACAAGCATATTAAATTGCTGTACTTACGATTTCAGACATGCAACCTACACATAGAAAAAAAGACCTGCAAGATCCTTCTCATACGCAACATCTTGACTACTAACTATTACATGGCTTTGCAATTTGAAGTTCACATTTCAAGCATCCTCCTTGCTTTCCTACTTACTTACACAAACTACTGGGCCTCTTCTGAGCCTGAAACCATGTCTTAAGATTTGGCTTTCCATGAGAGATGGATTAACAAGTAAGCTGCCACCGTGGTAGGCTAATACACATTATAATGTGAAATTCATCTTATGGATACAGCTTGTAATTGTGGGTAAGTTAATACTGTATCAACTTTCTATAATGTTTACAAGCAATCCATACTGAGTGGGGTATCCTTCATATCACAACTTCTTTCTCTGTTTTTCTGTCAGGAAGATGGTAAAGAGAAGGGGAGATAGGATTGTTTAGATCCTAGTCTTCTGAAAACATTCCTAAGATGTAGGTATAGCAATCCATCAGACAAGGCAGAAAACATCCAGAAAATGCTTTTCCCTCTACTTCTAACAGGTTTGAAAATGCAAGGCCCTGTTTCACGTAAACCTGATGAACTGCTAGGCACTGTATGTGAGTGAGAGTTCATGCTGTTATCCCCACGTGCAATGCTCAAGGCCAACCAGCAGTCACAATTAGCAAACCACTCACATCAGCACTGAAAACACACAGGACCTTCTTAACACAAAAAGTAGTAATAAGAATCAAACAATAAAGCTGCCAAAAATACCTGAACGAAATGTCAAAAATGTTTGTAATTCCCAAATACATTCTCAGTTTACCGTGTGCTTTACTAACATCAATTCAGTTTTAAGTACATTAAGCTTCCTAATTCATAATGACACATCTGCATAACAATTACTTTGTGGTATTTAGAAGAACCCTATTCAGACTATATTCCGTCAGAGAGCCAATAATACAGTGATTTTCAAACTACCAATAAATACAAATGAAGTACATACATAGTTCAGGCCAGCTTAGTGAATGACAGCGAGTGAAGCTATCACACTTTCCTTTTATTAAACCTCTTATGGGTGGTGCTTCCTTATTTACTGAATGTGACTTTGTTCTTAGACCTATGATATTTTAAGCTCTCATTATCTCTCTCTCTCTCCCCAATATGCAGATTATAAATCAGAGCTTTTCCAGATGATCTAAATTTCACAATTCATAGCTTTCCTTGTTTCATTTTGAAGTTTAATTAAAATGCACTGCTAAATTGGTTTATTTACTCTGCACCAAACTTTTTTATAGCAAGGACTTTCACTTAGAATACATAAATATACAGAGAGGAAAGAATTATCCAGAAGCTTGTCTGCCTGCTGATGGGGGTGGATGTGCTTGAACATGTTGGCATGCGCAGGGCTAGGCATGGCTCTCCATAGGTTTCACAGCTCAGAGGAGCAACCAGGCATGTGAGATGCATCCTGAGGCATTTTCCAAACTTCCTGGGTGGCAAAAGTCAGTCCATCATGAGATTTATGCTTCACAGAGCAGGCCAAGCAAGCCACATCCAGAAGAGCCCTTTTGGCACGCCCTATTGTGCTGGGAGCTGCCTCAGATGGGCTGCCTTGTTCATCAAATCATCTGGACAATGGGAAATCATGTTGTGCTTCGGTGAATTATTTTCTCCTCTTGTCAGCTCCACTTCACTGATAGATACAGCCAATTATCTCCACAGCTAGATCATATTTATTACATTATGCACCTGCTGTAGAACACACTGAGAAATAGTGACTTTTGATATAAACGATATTCTGCCTGTAACAGGAAGCAGCAGGAAATTTTTCCAGTGCTGGGGATTTTTATTTTCAGAGAGCCAGCCAAAAAACCTGCATCAGCACAGATGTTTTAAATGCTATAAAGTCTTGAAGTGGATTCTTGCTACCCTCATACTTTTCCTTTCAGGAAGTCTGACCTTTGGCACTTCTCAGTGTCTTCTAGCTTGTTTACTAAGTCCTTTGCTACTCTCATACACTCAGGTGACCCTCTGGATCATATCTTGCTTCACACGCAAGGTAAATCCTTACTTTATGACCTCTCTTTCCATTCCATTTCAATCTCAAGTATGTGAAAGGTTGCATTTTCTGCCAGCTTTAGGCTGATATTAAATCTCTGCCACTCCAGCTAGTAACTGTAGACTTACAGATACGAACTGGAGAATTATGTTAGGCAATAACCACACTCTGCTTGGCCTGTATTGGGCGTCTTGTTACAGCAAACAAATAATTGAATTGAATATCAAAACTCCTCTCCTGTTTTTCCACTCAAGGCCCTACTGAGCAAAACCTATCAGCATTCATTTACTAAAAGAGCGCAGTATGAATCAACCAGAACAAACTGACTTACTGGCGCAGTATTTTACCAGATGGGGTTTTCATCTATGGAGTGAATTAATTAATTGCTGGACATACTGAATTGCCTAAATCATAAGCTGTACTTGCAATCTGAAACAAAGGCCACTCGCTGCTGACATTTATTTATGATCCATTTGCTTTTTTCGGAAAGTAAAAATATTTCTGGTTTTGCTTTTAAAAAGCCAAGCATAACAATAAGAAATTCTTACAACAGCCATAAAAAAGATAACATTCTGCCATTCCAGCAAAGCAGACAATATTTATTCAAATTCCTTTAAATATTTTATATTTAAATGATTAAGAGTTCCTTCAGAAACTTTTGAAGACCTTTGTAATACAGAATTCTAGCACGTGACCCAGGAAATTCTTTTTTTCCCCACAGTTACTACTGTTGTCTAAGAATGGTTCACTTTCCATGAGTGCTGCACACTTTGAGATGTAATGTTGCTGATCCACGTGGGATCTATCTTAAGGCAACCATTGCACCTGACACACATTCCCCAAAGAGAAGGATTGTGTTGGCACAGAAGAGTGAAAATAATGAGATGAAAAATAAAGAGATGTGCTCTTAATTACTGAGAAGACCCATCAAACAGAAAACATGCTTTCAGTGTTTCTAAGTATCTTTTGCAAGCTCAGATCCAATAATCTTCCCTTTAAATGTGGTATGTTATATTTTACATTACTTACTTCCTTACTATGTGGAAAAATAACTGCCTTGTTTTCTTCAGCTGCTTTCATGCACACTATTATTGTATTTCAGGTCAGGTGCACACTGACACCTACTGTTCGAAGCAGAGACAGCACTGAAGGGTATTCATACATGCTACCCAACCCACCTCTACAAATTTAGACAGCTGTGTCTGTGCATGATCCTCTCCAGACAACATAAATGTTCCTCTGGAGGCCACCATGCTAGGCTTCTGATGCGAACTGGAACAAATCAACTTCATCCACTGAACATATAGGATGCTTAGTGAGATAGTCCTCCTGACTCATGGTATAAAATCAGGACTCCCAGCTTCCCACAGCTCCACCAAATGACACGGGTCCCTTGGTCTGAGATCCACACAGTAGCTGGACAACGAGAACAAGAGCACCTAGCAGCCTTCTATCTATTTTCAGCCAATGGCTGTATGATGAAGGACAATAGCACGCATCCTATAACATAACCATTGGTAAAAGAGCCCCACACTGCTGTTGACTTTAGGAATTCTTACTGCATGTCCCACAAACAAAAAACAAACAAAAAAATTCTTCAATAAGAAGCCAAGCACCCTTTTGATGTAGATGACAGCAAATCCAATAAAACATCATATCCAACATATTAGGAACGCTTGACACGTATTATGTAAAATGAATTGCCTTATATAACAACTGTTAAAAGGGTAAACAGCTGTATGAAACATTTCCAATAGGATATTAGTACTTACAGACAAAAGAAGTGCTGTAACAGGTGAAACTGCCCAACGTCTTGCCCTGAACTCGAGGGTATCTAATGCAATTTTGACCTTGCTTGTGATGACAGCTCTCATCTCAATTTTGGTTTAACACTGCATATTAACAAGGAAGCTCCCACACTTCAAAGCTTTTGACTTTTTCCCCTTAATATGACTCTGCCTTACTTCAGGATGTACTCATTAGGAAACTGCTCCAAAAGCATCTATATGACTCGTGTCAGATATAAAGCAGACATTCCAGCACAAAGCATGTCTGTAGATTCCTGTCTTTTTTAAAAACTCATTGCACATGTTGTGCAAAAGTGTGCTTACAGGGAATTGCCTCTGCCAGATGCTGTTTAATTACATGAAACTGCATACTGTTTCTCAGTATAATTACTCACACTCCCATTCATATAATGGAATTAAAAAATCCATAGTGCTCCATATAACTATCTCAACTCCCTTTTCCACAGTGTTTAATTACAAAAGCTTTTGGAACATAAATGCCCTTCGGGCATGACTCCCTAGAACAATCAGTCATCCAGCAAGGTTTTCCTCTTCTTTCAACGGTGCAGAAATCTCCTTGCCTAGTACTAAATATAGTTGAGTAAACAGTTTTAACAAGGAATACCGAAAAGGAAAGGACAGCCCGGCTCACCAGCAACTGAATGGATTCAAACCACAGAACTCCATCTCAAAAACTGATCAAACTGATCTCATCCTCCAAATGCTTAACAGGAGAGGGATTCAACTACAAAATTTCTAATAATGCACCTCCATTTATTCACTGTTATTTTGTTTTTATCACAACCGGTTTTGCTATTTAACAAATCTAACTTTCCCTCTGCCTGAAATCCAGATGAAATACATACACTCTAGTTCATTTCTTATAGTACAGAAGTCTTCCCTGCTCTTTTCTCCGTTTTATAACAGGCTTGCTTACTTCCTTAAGGATCTTCACAAACCCGAAGTCTTTAGAACACATATAAGTGAAATTTTATGAAGCCTCATCTCAGCCTTGTACACAGACATCCCTACTTCTCCATGCATGATTCCATTCTTTTACATCAGTGGCTAAAGAAGAAAAAAAAATCCACCACAATTTCCACATGCGATCTCCTTCCTCTCCTCAAAAATAAATACAGGTCTCTCTCTTTCCTTATTGATCTTTAAGGTCTTATATTAAGGCCTTCTTCTCTGTATGGCATAATACAAAAAACTTGCTGAAATTAGACAGATTATGTATAATCATCTTCTTCCTCTCTCTGAAGTCTTCAGAAGAATGATTTCATGGTACTTATATCACCTCTCTCATTAAACTTGCATCGTGTTTTGCCTCATTTACCACCTTTGTACCTTTAATAACTGCTTATTTTCCCATAGAGCAACAGTGATAATTAGTTCAGTTCTTGGTCATGACTATGTCTAAAGAGAAAACTCACAACACCAGAAGACCAATTCAGAATCTTAAGTCGGGGAAATTTTTAAATCATGTACTAGTGGCATTCTGACCATTCTGACCTGAAGATAAGTCAGGTACTGGCGTTACACATAAAAACAACATCAAGGGAAACATCTCCATCGCTAGCTGACATGATACAGTACTACACTGTACAGGATAAAGTCTCCAGGTTAATTCTGGCAAAACCCATTGACCAGGAGACGGAATCCTCCTTGAGTCTGGCAAAAGCCAAGCACTCTGCAGTGTTTGGAATATAAAGAGCTCTTGTTCCCATTTGATTAACTTGTTGCAAAATTACCTCTATGAAAACTACCGTATGAACAGGCTAGTGGCCTAACTCTCTCTACATACTCATGATTCACTTGAAGGATTACTTAACAGTATTTCAGACTTTGTAAGTATGACTGGCAGCAATAAATATATTTGATCATCAGACAGATAAAGTAGACATTCAGAGAGGTCATTTAACAACTAACATTCAAAACTGCAAAAAAAAAAATGCATCATGCATTCAAATTCTTCACTATTGAATTACCATAAATGGCCCAGACAGTGCTAGCTCTCCTGCCAAATTAACTACACTTGGCAACTGACCTCAAGAGCACACATTTCTCAAGTGTTTACAATTAAGACCTACAAGCTGTTAGTGTTATTTACAAGCAATTGTGTCTCAGCAGTGCTACAAAAGATGCAAGCTTGTCCTGAAGCCTCATGTTGCAAGGTATGCTGCTCCTTCTCTGATCTTGCTTCACTTTCCAGCTGTACATTCTAGACTTTTTGCTTCCTATTTGCATGACATATTTTCACAGAAAGCCATCCCCCTACTCCAACAGTCACAACTATATTTAATTCCTCATCCTAATATGTCCACATCTCAATTTAGAAATTCCAAACCTGCCCCCCCCTCTCAGAAATTTCCTGATTTGATATCAGCTTCTTCAACTCCAATCTTTGCTCCTTATATCCCAAGCAAACTCAACAAGATCAGCTAAAGAGATCTTTTCCTGGATCATTTTTCCATGATCTAGGAAAAAGCTTGGAAGGATAGTTTTATGCAGTAAGGCAGACAGAAATGTAATGAAATCCTACAGTTATCTAAAGAGCATATCAAGAAAAAAAAAAAAAAAGAAAAAAAAAAGAGTACCATTATTAACGGAAAGACAGGATGAAGATTTAACATGGGCAAAACTGCTGACAGGATGATCTGTACTGAATTATCTCCTGGAGATAAGGGCAGAACTCTTTTGGACATTTTGGAGCTTCTGAAACACAGATTAGACAATATCTGCACAAATACACTGCAGTGAATGCTGGTGCGCCATCAGGAAAGCAGACAAGACCACGAAACTAGGCTAGTCTATGAACAGCTCACTGGTGCACAATTCTGCAGTTTTAAAGTAAGTCTGCATGTTACAACTATGCATGAAATGCACATTTTCTATGGTCTACATTAGAAAAAATATCTCAGAGAAAATCCAGTCTACAATGATAAAGAGGAATATATGCAAGACAATTAACAAGAGATCACTGTAAGAATTCCAATTCTCACTGCTCTCACAAAAAGCACCACAGGGATTTCTTTTTATTTGTCTCAGCTCCACAGAGATCAAAGAAACCAATTACAATATCTGGCCCTTCTTCCTCTGCATCCCTTCACTGTTAATTGCTCTGGCTCCTGGACTTTCACTAAGTATAAATGAAAGCACTGGAATTGAGCCTGCTACTGAAGGAAGCAGAGCAAACTTTCACTGATGTCAACAGAATTAGGCCACTTTTACGGGCAGTGACTTTGCCCTGCAGTTGGCAAAACAAGAAACTCTATTTGTTCAAATGCAGCCAGACTGCATTCCCTCCAGGCAGGCAGAACTGTGGACTGAGACAGTCCCATCTTTTCCATGCTGGCTGGGCTGCATCAGAGGAACAGTTGCTGTACGGGCTGCTGACTCACCATCTGGTTCCTGGTTTCTTTCTGAACAGCACATGATGTCACTTCTCAAAGCTCATGGCAAGAATCTCTCCTATGTCCACAGACTGAAAGCTTGTTGTAAATACAACTATATTATGAAATGAAGAAAACAGGAAGCCAAAGCCCATCTTCTAATTAAGAATTTACAAGAAGACTGGCACTGAAACTTGAGTCTTGTCTTTAAATATGAATTCTGCAGAAATTTTTTGACTCTCTGAAGAGCCATTCATCCCTCTAGCTGAGCAATAATTATGAACTTCACAATCGATCTTCAGTTTGATTACAGCCTGCTCAGTCTGTCTGGCATCACTCCCCATAGTTAATCATAATAACAAGTCAATCCCACCCAGAGAAATAAATTAAAACAATTGAGTAAATACCTCACATAGAAGGGTGACATAGGCCGCTCATCTTCCTGGGAGCTAAAAACAAACAAATAAAAATTTTTAAGTAAGTATGCGGCTCTCTCTTTTATTGGCAGCTCATATACAGCAAGACATTCACTCTGAAAAATAATAAATAATATATATATAAACATTATTTTATATATAATATATAAATGATAAATGATAATAAATAGAAATAAAAAAATAATAAAAGTGAAACAGCACATCAATTGCAGAGGTAACATTTACATCTGCTTGGTCCTGTAGCTGTACTCATGGAAGACTGCTTTAAGTTAAATTCTTTAAATCCTTTAAATTTCTCAGCATTCACAAATGTATTACAGACCCACTGCTAGACAGTGCAGGGCAGGAGTCACCTCAGCTCTGCAGGCATGTGGGGACTATTCCCATAGCAACAATAAAGCACTTCTGCCAGCAGAACCACCCAAGCCTTTTGCTGTCTGCTGTTCCAGAATTAAACAACCTGCCTGCTGAAGTAAAATTCAGAAACAAACAAAACAAACAAACAAAAAAGAATGACATATTGAGAGATCAAAGGAAAAGCTATGCCTGTATGCATACAGCTAAGAACTCCCTGGTTTCCTTTTCCGTGTTGAAAACTGATTTGATGATGCTGAAATGTGGCTTGGCTGCAGAGGTGTGAAACAACTGAAAGGCTGGTCTGACTACAGCAAGGCAAGTCTGCATCAGATTCAACAGAACTCAAGAGAAACGTGTGTTCCTTGTGGACCTGAGGAAGCACCTCCTGGCTTGAGATCAAGAGCTGCCACTGGCTGCTATGGAGCTCCTCTGACACACAAAAAACAGTGCTTTGGTGGCCAACTGATCCATCCGAAGGGACAACTTTATGCATTTTTCTTTATTCAGCCTGCAGACAAGTAACTCACTAACCCAGCTCACCAGGCAGCTGCATATGCCTGTGCTAGCACAAGGGTAAGGACGAGTTGCTGGAGCGCTAAAGCTTCAAGGTAAAATGGACTGATGATCATCAGTTAGACTTTCCACTTTAAGAAAGGGTTCAAATATAAACTTTACCAAACAAATGGTCGGACTTGCAGGCATTTAGCCCTTGTATCTGATTCAATTAGAAATCTTGCTTTCCTCCAAGCACACAGGAAATGCCACTGAGGTCGATTTGTCCCCAAAGGCCTTTTAATTGGGTCTGCTGAAGAGCAGAGTAAGCTTGGGAGAAAATAAAAAAATGGGAAGTTATACAAATTAAACAAAAGCAGAAAGGATAACATTTCACAGGCACTGGGAATCACACATTCCCCTTACGTTTCCCACTGTTTTAGAAGCCTGAGACTACACCAGTGCCCAGCAATTTACCACGGGTAGTCAGCCACTTATACTAACAGAGAAGTCTAGGGATTTTCACTGCTTTTCAGTTTATTCAGAGGATGAAAGAATATTCAAGAACACTCTGAGTGAGATGAACTCAGTTTTGCACTCAAGTCACTCGGGCGCATTGGCTGTCCCGAAACTCTGACCAACTTGAAGAGATCTGAAGAAAATCAAACCTGAATATTTGTTGAGAACATGGCCTGAGTCCATTAGTCTCTCAACTTTCAAAGCATTTTATTTATCAGTCTAGAAAAGCTTCTCTAAGCACAGAATAAAAGCCAAAGGAACATCACCACGGGTTTTGTAGCTAGGAGATGAAATGCTCACACACACATTTTGCAGCTTCCACTGAGTCAGGAGGAAGCTGTCTAAGCAAGATGAGCTGAAACTGGCCTAGAGCCAGGTAAGCACTGTGCTCCCACAGTGAGTATAGCCAGAGGCAAATTTCACCGTGGCTCATTTCAAATCCAGCCAATGTTATAACAGATTCACAAATATGAATGCTCAATCTATCCCAGGAGAAGGGATGTGGCGGGATCAGAAAGGCCAGAAAGGCAGACAGGGAGAAAAGTGCGAGCAAGCCAGTACAACAGAGAAATCACAGGGGTTTCCACTGTGTTGCTTGTTTCCCCACTATAGCATTGATTTGTACATAGACAGCTGAAGATATCTACAGAAAAGACATTCCCGTTCACTGTCTTAGCATATCACACTAGCAGACCACTGGAGGCCTCAAGAAAAGCCTTGAGGGTAACACAGAATGCCATAGAATAGAAGGAAGAGAAGCAGCTTCCAAAATCAGCGCAGTCTGCCTAAGCTTGCAAGGCCTCTCTAACACAACAATGACTGAGCAGTTTTCAGCAGCTCTCTGAGACCACCAAAAGCATGGCGGCTGCTGAAGGCCATGCTACAGCTTCCACAAGCCTGCCTTAAGCCGCTTGAGCAAGCTACAGCTGGCTGCTATTGAGAAATCATGATGGTCAGACAGGCTGAAAGCTGCTGCAACCAGGGAGGTAGCACAGTGGCCTGCCTAAAAGCTAAGGAATGCCCGGAGCATCTTTGTGAGAAATAGTTACGAGTTTGAGACTGCTGAGGAGAAGGGAAGAGAACATGTAAATACACCACAGGGCTGCCTTCCAGAAGATGACATGGACACAGGTAGGAGCCTCTTCCAGAGCCAGGCTCTCTCCCTTGATGGCTTGCACTCTCTCAACTTGTATGCATAGCCTGATCTCTTAATTTAGCAAAAGCAGAATATAAAAGCTTTTTTTTCTTTTTTTTTAAGCTACTTTAAACTCACAAAGTTGCTGGTGTTTTGCTAAATTCATGGCAATGGCTGTCCTTGTGGTCTGAATGCAAGCAAGTCCCACTGGTGCCATATAACATGAAAAATAAAGCATATCTGGAGAAAAGTCTACAGAGCCATCAGGATTTCTATTTCTATCTATCCACACAACTCTCAATGACCAGAGAAAGCTGGTTCATGTACAAGTAGCAGCTGTCAAATCCATAGCAAATATCCTTCCTTTACCAATGTAAAAAAAAAAAACCTTCTGTATCTCATGGTTTGCAATTAACTTGCAGGTCACAGAAGCACAATGATACTGAAAAAGCCCAAACAACTTCCTTATAGTCATACTCCAAACTAATTGCATAACAGATCAGATGTAGCAGTAGCATTCAGCAGAGACTCAGAAACCTCTTGCCCTTCCTTCCTCTTCCCCCACAGGAAGAGTGATCACTGTTCCACAAGTTTAGGTATTTTGAAGCTAAACAAAAATCATTATCCATGCATACAAAGCAACTGTGGAACAATAAATATCTTACAAACATTAGCTGAGGATTGGGAAAGGGGGGGGAGAAACTGTAGTGCTTTACAGTTTTCTACACGCAGCAGATATGTAGCTGCATCCAGGATGAAATCATCTACATACAGATTTTTGAGAAAAACAAAGAAAAAATTAACTTAAAAAGACCTTTCACATCCGAGCAAAGCAGGTTATTCATTTCCCCCAGCCCAACCACCAACAACAATGCACCCCAAACATCTTTTCCTAACTTCATGCTCCTTAGGTAACTCCTCTATGCAAGCTGGAAGATTAGAGCTGTGTAAATTATGAACAGATTTTAACCAGCTATTCCACAATCAGAATCCCTCCAGTTCGATGTTAGATCAGTAGGCCCTACTCAATCACAGCCTGCACAAGGATTCTATTTTGATTAAGGTACTTTATGAAATAATTAAGTATTGATGTCGTAAGATAATAGATGCATGTGCTTATGTTATACACACAAACACAGCTAAGTTTAAAGAAAGAAATGAAAAAAATGTATGTGAAATCTGTTTTAAATCTGTGCATATCTAATCACATGGTTTGTGATATGAGACAGGCAAGCAAACAAGAATGTACAAGATATGAATCATAAATTATCATCTGTTGATATTATGCAATAAACAGGCTAGAAATTGGTTTAAAATCTTCCTTGCAGGATTCTTACTCATCATCACTCACACAATGTTTATTAAAATAAACCAACAACGAAACAACTGTTTGCTCATTTTTAATGCACCTTGTACTAAAGAGGTTTATTAGTACTACTAGGTAGACCTTTCCAACATTTACTGTGTCCTTTCAAGAAAAAATGCCAAGTCATTAAGTTATACTCTGCATTCACCTGTACTTAGGCTGTGTAATTCATCTTTGGTTACCTTTGCAGTCCTTTGTGTCCTTTAATATTTGACCTGGTAAGACCAAGTTAGGTGTCCACAGTAAGGAGGATGCAAGTCATTTCAGAAGTGCACCTCCTATACGGTCTGAATATCTACCTTG
This sequence comes from Perdix hodgsoniae, assembly GCA_035772895.1. Taxonomy (NCBI): domain Eukaryota; kingdom Metazoa; phylum Chordata; class Aves; order Galliformes; family Phasianidae; genus Perdix; species Perdix hodgsoniae. The sequence continues at coordinate 42,444,158 of JAPSGF010000002.1, forward strand.
TCTGGTGAAGAACTGATCCATTTGACAAGCAGGTTTGTAGAAGTTATTTAATTATTTATTCATTTTTAAAACATGTATTTTATGGTCAGAAGTCACTGAATACACTTGAGAAAGTATAAAATAATTGAAAAAGAAATATGTCAGCTACTTTATCAACTACTAGAGCTAAGTTGGCCAGGCAGGTGAATGCCAAATATAGCTGTCGCCTTCTTCTCAGACATAAATACAGCTCCTCCAAGTGAAGGGATTAACCAAAATGGATTGCTCTCTCATGCAGTATGTGGGAGATCAATTTCTCACACTCTTATGGATACCTAAAAACCCACCCCTCTTGCTAAAAAAAAAAAAAAAAAAAAAAAAAAAAGTAAAAAAAATCAATCCTACTAAATTGAAAAAGAAAAGAAAATAGTAGTTTCTTTCTTTCAGAGTTTGTTTTACTGCTAATGGAGTAATACTGTTATGTTTGTGATCCCCAGTGAGCTAACAGAAAAGTTTGTCAGACTGGAAAGAATGCCAGTATCATCCTCCAGTTTGCTTAGCTCATCTTAGGCTTTTAAGGCCTGTGTATTTGACAGCATTTATGCAAGGCATCCTTTGGTGAAGCCTAACGGTTAAACAAGTGGACTTCCTCCCCTCCCTACCCCCATCACCCCATCAGTCACGCAGCTTCAGAAATACAGATTTTAGAGAAAGCTTTACTGACTTTTTATAAACAACTAGGTTGTTGAATGTTCCCCCCTCCCCCCCCCCCCCCCCCCCCCCAGGTCTTAATAGCTCTATTTTACTTGCTCCTAATTCTCAGCAATGCTTCCATCCTCATTTCTGGCACTGCATTACTCTTACTGTAAAGCAAACATTGCTTTCCTACCCTGCATTTCTTTTCAAAAGTTACATGGGACATATAATTAAATAAAAAAGAGGTTTAACTTTTACAGTCCTGAAAATGTACTTTGACTCAAATGTCAACATTTTGCACCAGAGATGAAGGACCAAGACACTGGCAGGGTCATGCTGCTCAGCCAAGGTCATGTTTTCCTACAGCCCCACCATAGGCTCTATTTGTTCTGTCCTCAAAAGTTAGATAAAGGAATGGTTCTTTCTACTGCATTACAACAGTTCTGGAGTTCAAAAGAAATTATTTTTTAGTGAGAATACTTTCCTCAGGCAATTTGATTGCTGCTTCTAATTTTCATGTGATCAATCAAAAGGCCACTGAAAATTCAGCGATGTTAAATTACTAGCCACATCAGAAGACAATGTAGCTTGTGGGAGGAGGAGAAGGAAGGCTAAACTTGGGTCACTTATTACAACTAGAAACTTGCTGTCCTCTTCTTACCACTCAGAACCACCATGTCACCTGGCATTAGAAGACATGCCATTTTTGCAATTGTGAGGGATTTTAACAATATTATGTATTTATTGATTTTGATATTCACCATTAACAACACTAAAAACAACCTCAAGGAACTCCCAGTTTTGAGGTCACAGAAGTACATTCTGCTGAACACCATCACTTATTCATGCATTCTTCCCCAAGTTACTTTCCCATAAAAGTTATTTCAAGCTAGTGACAAATCCAAGATTGAGTTTGTCATGAACATTTATTGAGTACATTTTTCATTACAGTGACTTACCCATAGTTTGTGCTTCACAACTGGGTAAAAGGTAATGTTTCTGCACACGGGAAGTAGAAGGGAATATAAGCTACTTGCTGCATATAGAGCAAGTGCTGAGGATGTCACGCAAAAGAAGAATAAGATGATCTCTAATGAGCAAATAACCATAAATTTAATCAAATATGATAACACTGCAGTGACACGATACTCATCGTTACAAGCAGCACTTACCATCAATTGTTGAGCAATGCCACCCCATCAGAACGTGAGGGAGGAGAAATGCAGCATACAGTAACCATGGGATAGCACTAAGAAATGTATATAGCCAGCTCTCTGTGACAGCCATTTCCATGCAAACATTTTCATTTTCTCTGAAGCCTAACTGTTATGGTCAAAAATATAATGTATCATTTTTGGTATTTAACTCCAGTCTTCCAGCAGTTACATTTATATCCAACCATGCTTAAGTTAAGGACATGCTGAAGTACCAGCTTAAACTTCAGTTACTCAAATGCCAAATGTCAAAATACAGGCTTATAGTTTGGCTTATTTATTCTTAATTCACACACTCTGCAAAATATCTTAAAAAATTACTTAAATATTCATCTCCAAAGGATCGTTCTATCTTCCCCTCAGCAGTTTGTTCATCAGGCTTCTCAACCAAGTTGAGAGATCACAGCAAGATCGCAGTACGGCAATGTGACTGCAGAACAGTGGAAAACAACCCTGTAGCCTTGCAAAAAGCATGAGCTTCTATGTCCTGTTTTATCTGGCATTGAACATGCCAATGTTATAAAGACAAGCCGAGGTGAATATGAACGAGCACTCTCACACATCTGAGGAGTATGTTCTACTTATTTGCCACAGCAAAGGTTAAATCGCCGGTACCCAAGTCTAGAGTGGGAGCTTTCAAATGTGGGAAATGCTAACACGCGGTACAGACGTACACACTGGCAAAATACTACACTATCCACAGGTATAACTCTGTGCAGTCTGTATGTGAGGGGAGAATGAGGGTGAGGCACATAGCCTGAACTGAAAAGAAAAGGACTGAAGACACGTGACACACACTATCTCACTCTGAAGCAGCACCAGGGAAGTACAGGCTATCCCACGACTTGAACTTCTTGCTCATAAATGCCACTGCAAGCAAGAGGCTGATTTTACCTTTATATTAACATATCTGAATCCAAGGGAATGCCTGACAGCATAGTTCTGTATAATTGTTTTCTACTCACTATCCTCCTGGATTGCAAATATGTTTATCTTTTATAAAATGACGTCAATGTTAAACAGCTTGCTTTTATTGTTTTACTTCTTAAACTAGTTGGGGCTTATTATGAAAGACAGGGCAGCATCTTTTCTTCTTCTTGTGGTTTGGCAACAGTCCTCAATAGGATAAAACTAGAAAATGGGTCAGAAAGAGGCAGAAGGCACATACCAGCCAAAGCCTCACCTTTTCTCAGAATTTAAGTGTAAAAATGCATAATGCATGCATACCTGCTGCATTATAATGGTTAAGAACTGTTACTAGGTAACCAGTGATTTCTGTTTCAGCAGTATTTGTTAAAAGCTCTCAGGCCTCAAACGAAGTTATCTAGCAGCTCATTTTTTTCAATAAATATTCGCATTTTCTTGCTTAATCGAGTGGCACCATAGAAGCAAACACCAAAATAGTTCCACGTCTGTTTCCTTTTTCAGCCAGAGGCCCCTCCACCACCCATCTGGTGGTGCCAGGAAAACCCACAGGTTTCTACACACATCAAAGCCAGAACTGGGAAAAGACAGAACCCAACTGATTAAAGGTCAGCCTGGAAGGTCAAAAATTTATGCAGCATTTTGTCATAGGCTATGGCAACTATCTTAATTCAGGAAGAGAACGACCGGACTGAATTTCTCTTAATTATACCACCAGAAAACCAAGCAAACACACCTGACAAGTTCCCTCCACTCTCAGCAGGGGATATTCCAGAACATACTTCAACGGTGTTTGTAAAATGCTCCAAGTACGTTGGAAAAAAAGTGATAACAAAGTCCAAAGGCTCAGACTTATTTACCATACAGCTTTGTATGCAGACGCATTCCCTATAACCTGTTTGAAGGAATACAGCCTGCACTACAAAATTAAAGAAAGTGCAGTGGAACAGAGATGTGTTATCAGGCTAAAATATTCTGCATCTGTGAAAGAACGGAAGGAAACAAAGCACTTCAGTGAATTCCACAACCCATATGCTGGCTGCATACGAGGCAGCCCATGCAGACAACTGCTGTTGTACAAATGAGAAACAGACCAGACACACTCCCCTACTCCTATCAGATGCAAAATATAAAAACATTTGTGATGGCTTCATTTTTCCTAGCCATCAATTTGAGCCAAGTGCAAAGCAAGAGAACCACTGGACACAAGCAAGGCCTCAGCATGTACCTGGATTCTTATCTCCTACAGAAAGTGACAGGTGTAACTGCTAAAGGCAGCCACAGGTTTCAGCTTCACATGGCTTTTGTTAAACCTGCAACACACTGAGCTAGAGTAAACGAATTCAAACACACATTAACAGTGTTACTAATGATCTAACTAGGAATCCAGGTTATTAAACAAAACTAACTTCCATTCAGAAAAGACAGTAATCTACTAGTAACAAAAGAGACAATTGCTTGTGGAGAGGTTGTTGGAAAATCAGGAACTCAACCAGACTGCCACTTAAGGTGCCTTTTACAGTGCTTAGGCAATACAGTACCTATTTCAGGAAAGAGTTCAATACATTTGGCCTTCTGCCTTTTCCTGTGCAATGAAACACAACCCTGAAGCCCCATTGTCACTCCCTTGCAGCTGGCTACCCTGTCCCTTCACGTGCCATTCCACAGATATCTATATAAAGAATAAAATGACACGGTATATTGCATATGGCTCTATACAAGCACATGATGTGACATTCAGGTAGACAGACTCACAGCTTACAGACAACGTGGTAGATCTGCTTTGGAGCCAAGCAGTGGGCACTGTGCACAGCCAGCCGTCAGTGCAGCAGCAGTTCAACCTGTCTCAAGGAACCATACAGACTGCCAACGATCTGCCTTCGTGAAGCAGAGAATAAGTCCCATAATGAGAGCCTCCTCAACAGCAAAAAGATGCACTCAACAAGGAGACGACAGTCAAAGAGAAAGAATGGGGGAAATGTGCAACCTGCAGCATGCTGCTGGAAAGGGATTTGGGAGCCTGTGCTTCACCTCAAAACAAACAAATAAATAAATAAAACTAGCTGCTAGAAGTACAGTGTACATATACTAAAGAGACAAAAGACCTTTTTTGTAAGGGAAGACATGTTTTGTAAATCCTTCTCTTTTTAGCTGCAAAATCCTGATAACTCTGTACCATGATTAAGTTTTAATGGGAGTCGATACAAACCTTCAGTTTTGAAGCAGCACGCATTTCTAATTCATCAAGGGTTAACCCTTGCAACAACAAACCCCAAAGTGTTTAATTAAGGCTGCCCTGGGAAACTTATCTCCCCCTGGGCTGAATACACACATCTGGGAGCACGCTAACAACCACCTGTTCTGCCTCTGTGTACCGCAGCCAGAGGATCTGGAACACAAAATGGTTAAAAATATGATGTGAGCTGGCCCTGTAAATAGGCACGGTGGGCTATGACTGCTTCTTTATGACATTTAAACTGTACTTCTGCTCCTCTGCAGTCATCAACACGGAACGAACTCCGCAACAGCATTCCCGCAGAACGGACTTTCTCCACATCCATCTGCAAAGGACACCAAAATAACAACAGACTGGGCAGCAATTCCAGCTGTCGTTTGACGAGTAAACAGCAACTTCACGGCTCTGCCGAAGCGGCACGGCCGTGGTGCTGAAAAGGCGTGCCTAAGCACCCACGGACCGCTCTGCAGGCTGCGGAGAGATCGGCGCTCGCCCTGCGGCAGGGAGGCGTGCGTGATGCTGAGAAGTCAAAGATGCACCGCAACCCACGCCGGGTCTCGCTGAAGCCCGGCACACGCTGCCCCGGCCCCGGGGCGGCTCTCCGCAGCCATCCGTTCCCGCACGGCACACGCCGGCGCAGCTCCGCGCTCACAGCTGGTGCTGAAGGGAGGCGTGACCCAGGGCCGGGGAAACAACGCAGCCCTTCTTCTTCCAAAAACCCGAACCTCTCTACCGTTGTTTTCGACGAGCGGACAGACCGCGCTACGTGCGCCACAACCCCAAGCGTTCGCGACCCGGGGCTCCGCCGGGCCGGACCGCCCAGCCCCTCGCAGCCCCGCGGGGAGAGCCGCGGGCACGGGGAGCCTCCCGCACCCTCGTTACGCACTCCGCCCAGCGCCTCGCTAACGCAGCCTCGCAGCCGGCCGGACACGTACCTCTGCAGAGGCATGACTTCGCAGGCCATGCTGGCCATGGGGCCGCTCCACCGCCGCTCTGCCGGCCGCGCCCGCCCGCAGCGCCTGGCCGCGGGGAGCCGGCGGCTCGGCCCGGCCCCGGGGAGGGGCGAGGGGCCGCCGGCCGCCGGTTGGCGCTCCGGAGGCCCGCCCCGCTGCCGCCGGGCCTGCCCATAGGTGGCACCGCGGCGGAGGAGGCGAGGCGAGGCCCGCGTGAAGGACCGGGGCCTGGAAACGCCGCTGCATTGCGGCGTGGGTGGGAGAGCCGCCGGCGGGACGGGCCTCGCCGCAGCCCTTCGGAACGGTGCCGGGGCGGTCAAGCCCCGTGTGGATGCCGCATCCCAGAGCAGGGCGCGTTGCTTGCTCTGATGAGACGGCGCTGTTATCGCAGTTTGGGTTATTCCTACTCTCCCACTGCCCAAAGCGGCGATTGCCTCTTTGAGCTGCTGTGCTCCTTCACTGTATGGGAATGCTTCCTTTACCATTTGAAATTAAATGGTAGCATTGTAGAAGCAGAACTTAGATTATTGATGTTCCCTGTGGGACACCCTCAAGAACTACTGTCTCTTACGTGCCAGTGGCTGCTGACCAAATACTGCTCTGAATCAATGAATCAGGCCATTTTATCTGGTAGAAATTTGTGCAAAAGAACGCTACACAATGGTGTGCCTCATTCCAGTTCTTCTGTGATGTAGCAGCCTTGGAAAACACACAGCAAAAAATCTGCAAGGTCTTGCACTGAAGTGTTTGATGGATTCTAAAGGGGCACAGCCAGTGTTTTTATGTTTAACCTTTGAACCTCCTCTGCCCCAAAAAATCCAAGGAATCGCCTTCAACTTTCTCTAGCGTCAAACAAACACTTCTGTTGCTGAACCATGTTATTTTATCAGTGTCAGGGGAGAATCCCAAACTGATGAGGGGGCACAGGAGAATGAAGCCTTTCACCATTTTAGGTGGTAAAAACCCCGTGGTTAATTCCCATACAACCAGACACACCAATTTTCTAAAATTCAAGTCCAGATTAAAAACGTACCCGCCTTCAATGCCAGACCAGGGAGGACTGGCACTGGTTTGGGGGAAAGCTGTGGCAAGAGCTTAATACCTGGACGTTTATGATTTCCATACAGATGTAGGTCATGAGAATGATGCGAGAGCCACAACAGCTTTCTAGAGAAACCGCAGGCATTCACAGATTAACAGAAGGACATTTTGCAGGGATGTCTAACAGATCTTGTCCTTTCTCAGCAGGAGGCAGGAGTGTTCTGTATCTTCAGTGCAAAAGCAGCAGGTAGCTGCAGCCTCAGAAAGCAGTGGCATGGAGCGGAAACACGGAGGTCAACTGAGAAGTGGCTTTGCTTCAGTATGCTGAACCGTTTAATATTTGCTTCTGTCAGCAGGCTCGCTGAGAGAAGTGCATTAGTAATGCTTCTGCCCATTGCCTCAGCACAAGCCTGTTCTGCTGCAGCACAGTCATGCCAGGCACAGCAAAGGGCCCCTTTTTTTTCTGGAAAGTCAGCGATGCTGATAAAGCACTCTGCCATCAGAGATCTGGCCTGCTCTTATCTGTGTCAATTAAATGAATATCTTCATGACTTCCTGTTAAATTAAATGTGCTGTAAGCATGCTTAAACAACTAAAATCACGCAAGAAAGATTCTACTCTGATAGACAAAAGTGCTTCAGTATAAAACAAAAGCACCTTGTACTGTTTCACAGTTTGATGATAAATCAAATTACTCCCTTCCTGGCCAACCTTTTTTTTTATACACTCACAGTTTACAGAAGCTTATTACACTTCTGTAAACTGAATGTTACCATGAGGATGATAATTTAAAAAATAAAACACATTTAACAGAGGACCTATCTCTATCTACACAGAGAAGGAAGCAGGGTTCTCTGGAGCAGCTTGCTAAACAAATTCAAATGGGATAATTCTAATAGCTGCTGTGCTCTCAGTTTATTTCCTAGCTATTTTGTTTCACCTTCCATGTAACTTGCTTGTATAAATGAACTTAAAACTAACTAACATCCACAACAAAAAAAAAACACCAGCAAAAAAAAGCACTGTAATAACCAGAAAGATTAATGTATGAATTAGCATCAGTAATGGTCAGTTGCTGGCACTGTGCTAAGACCAACCAGATGCCTTGGGAGAACACTGACATTGCTCAGTGCACCCTGTGCCATCAACACTGTCAAATCTACCTCCCATTCCTGTTCTCTTCTTTTGGAGTCCCCTTGATGGACTTCCAGTTTTATCCTCTCGTTCCTTATTTGCACCTTCAATATTGATAAAAATATCATGACAAAGTAGTATCATAGCACACCCTTCCCTACACACCCACAGGCATGCAACTTCAATATCCTCTAAAAACAAGGAGACCAAAGATGAATAATGCATCTGTTGGACTTTTGGTAGAACTGCTGGTTTCCCAGGGTTGAAATTATCTCTGGAGGAGCTGTAGATATTACAACAAAAGGTTCTCAATATCAAAGGGAGTGAAATATTAAGAAGCATTTGGGGGCATAAAAGCCAACCACTCATGACATCAGTGCTACCTGGACATGAAACAGCAGAAGGAAGCCTGAAAGTGCTCATCACCTTGCATCAGTTCCCTCTGAATCTGTCACCGTGCTGAAACAGCACAGAACTCCTTAATACTTCACCTGTGCCATTCATGTGTACAGACCACAAGCAATGTATTTGTGGCACACAGTAAGCAGATGAAAGCTGTCAAAACACTGCGATCTTATCTCCAAACAATTCCATTTCCTTCTGCAGATGTTTTCATGTCAAAGCTAACTTGCTACTGGACATAGGTAAAGATTACTACCCTTCCCCCTGCCCTCTTGCATAATTCGAACAGGATTCTCACATATGAAACCTGGGATTATGCAACATTTTGTTTGGGATTTGATTGTACGTACTCATTAAATCTATTTTCCCATGTCAAAGATGGAAAACAAAACTTCTGCAAGTTGTATGCAATTCTTACATCCCTACTGCTTGCTCAGAAAGCCAAAATTGTTTGTTGGCAGCTATAATTCACTGCAGTGACTATTTATGGTACCATCAAATAAACATATGGAGGATACAGCCACATACTCTTCTCCATCCCCACTGGAGGCTTTTAAACCTGGACTCATCCCAACTGTGTATCATCAAATGCTTAGAATGGAAAGAAGCCACCATTCCCATGCAGTTCTCACCCTGCCACAGAAAATCATGCTCCAGAAAATAAAGTAAGCATAGTGGGTGACAAAATGGTCTCAGGACAGGCACAGCATCCTCTCCCTGGACTCCGCATTCCCTAATGTACTTGGACCTTTTCAGGAAAACAGATAAGAAATGGTAATAAAAATGATTAAACTCCCCAAAATGCCAACACATGCCACTACACTTCAGCATCTGGGCAAGGCATCATCTGGATTCACACTATTTGATTCAAAGATTTATTACTGAGATTCACGAAAGAAAAAAAAATACATATATACTGTCTGGAACTAAAGATGAATAATCACCTTTCTCTTCTGTCATCAGTGAATGAACACACATTTGGAAGGGAAGTGTCCAATCAATCATCATTACAGAAATGCTTTATCTTCTTTCTTTCCTTTCCATACATTGCGCACAACAAGTAACTTTCTCAGCATGTAAAGCAACAGAAGAAGAGAATTTGTGACCAGCAAAGTAGCAGAAGACTGGAAACATACCTGATTTAGTTAATGGATTTTATTAAGATGTGACTGTGTCTGCCTTCTGAAAAGCAGTTATCCCTTGGCTCACTTCACTGTCATACACAAATTAAATATTATTTAAAAAGAAAATCTTGTCTGGTCTGATAAAATCATCAATTATTTAAAGTGCAGGAGGTCTGATCAATGCCATCAATGTATTCCTCCAGTACTTACTAAGGTACATTAATAATTTCCCTCTTGCAGAAACATGAAATGCAAAGCAAAAAAGCAAAGATATAAGCACATCTTAAACAGGCTGAAAATTAAAGAACATGCTTTTCAAAATACCACCAGTGCCACCATTTACACACACAGGGTTGTACTGATACATGCATTTTTCTCTTAAGAATATCTGTGCGTATCAACAACAGGAATTACAAATGCAAAATCCTCTGGAAAACTTCCTGTAGACCAAAAGGTTTGTCTGCACATATGGAATAAGCAAGACACGAGTAAATAAAAACCATATTTGGAAACTGTAGCTCTTCATGTCCAAACAAAGCAGACAGATGATTAAATAGATCCTGCCCAAAAGAGCACAGATGGGGAAAAAGAGCAGGAATAGGAAGAAAGAACAACTAATCTGTCAAAAACAAAATTCAGTGAATAGGCAACCCTCTGAAAGTGAGTCCTAGCTGAATTTTCAAGGCTAGTATCCAGCCCTATCTTGCCTACTAATTTTATCAACGAACAGAAATAAAACACAAAATAATACTGGTGGTTCTGTCTGCGTGCTGTGTGCAAGCTTCAATACAGTGATACAGGCGTGAAATTTGGGATTGTGAATGCTCAGCATTATCAGGGGGATACAACGTCATGCTAGAGCAGCATTTCCATACAAGCTCTCAATGACTATTTTGCTGAAGAAATTAATATCATCCATGTATACGTCAACATGGATGGCCACATGGAAAAGCTGTTTTCTTCATCTGTTTGTTATTAATGTGGCAGCTAATGAAGGCTCTGTTCAGTTCAGGAATTCCCATTCACAAGCAAGTTGTGAAAACCTGAAGAGTGCTCAGAGACAACCCAGAAAGGGAATGCAAAAATGAACACCCACACATTTAGTGCTTTTCAAATTAAACAGACTATGTATGCAGGCAGGAAATGTTAATATTTGAACTACCACTCAAAAGTTGAATGAGATCCATTGGCTGGAAGTCAAGGATAGACAAATCATGACAAGAAAAGAGACATTTTTAAACAGCGAGGACGACTAACTACTGACACAAACACAATGGCGAGTTTTCTACCAAGAGGAATTTTAGAATGAAGAATGGGCAAAGAAAGGCTAAAACAAATGTTATATTGCAACCACAGCAACTGAATTGAGGTGGCAATCAAATCAGAATGAGCCGTGGTTCTCTCACCTGCAGAAATCATGTTGGAATTTTATTTTGTTTTCTTTTGACCCTAAAACTGTATAAATGAGCAGATTCTGCTGCCATTAATTCTCTTCAAATGAGACACGTGCTATCAATTATGAGAACATTCTGGCACATCTTAATACACAATCAGTCGATATTGCGGTTTATATCTGGATTCTCCCTTGGGCTTTTTAGTCAGTGAAGACAGAGTAAAAGAGCTCAATACCAGCAACAGACTGCAGACAGTTATTCAGACATCATTTACAGGGGATGAGAAAATAATGGGGTTATAGCAGACACTATTGTCTGCTGTCAAAGTAATGGGAATCACTTTAGTTTTCACCTCTGTGGCTAAGTTTTTCCATATAATATGGGATTCCATGGGCAAAATTAATGAGAAAGTGTGATCGTTTGGTCCTTTGCTACAGAAGTATTCCTCTAAATAGTCCAAATTACCCATTTTAAAAATCTCTTAAAAAGAAATCCATTATTTCTACTACATAGAACACATCTCTGTTCAGCTTTCTGTGCTGAACTGCTGTAGTAAGGAAATGAGCAGGAAAAAAAGCAGAGTCAAAGTATATAGTCTCAAATGCATTCTATCATAACATCATCTAACTGAGAAAGTTGTAATGAAAACCTGCTTCCAATTCTGAGGAGGAAAGGAGCAGTCACTCAAGGATGGCATCCCCATGCTTATACTAAGACTGCTTAAACTTGCTGGAAAAGGAGGAAAGTAAAAGTAAAATAAGCTTCTCAGAGCTCCTCACCTCAGCCAAGAAATAAGCACATATTTCCCACAGAATGGGACATCCTGAGCTCCCGGGAGCCCTGGGTTAGCTGCTGTGGCAGCTCTCCACTAAGCAGCAATGTCCTTTGTAAGCACTGCCACACCCACTGCCAGCCGCTTCAACTTGTTCTAAAGACTCTCTCCCCATGGGACAGCCCAGAAATTATTTCTTGGCCTCTGTCCTGGAGAAGGGGGAGGACGGGGAGCAGGTTCCTAAAAGGTTTTCAGTGAAAGCATCGCGTAATGACTGGCTGTGCCAGCTAATGTGCTGTGGGAACAGGGTAAAGTGTGCTGTACAGCAGGCCAGTAGAGTCTTCCCTTGCACCTGTTAGTTTATATGGCAAAGTGTGGAAAAGCAAGTAAACAAGCAGAAGTCTGATCTTCTACTGCATTATTTTCAATGTAGGCTTTTTCCAAATCTCAGCTAATCTAATGAGTTGGGTCTTCTGAACTATGCCTGGGCTCCAGATAGCTTGCAATCATATCTTTGTTGGGGAACAAGCCCTCTTTGCTACTCAAATGGGATGCTGTATTTTTGTCAGATGATTCACATGAGCTCAAGACCAAGAAGCAGCTGGGATGATGCTTGAGAGAAGGGGAGGGGCTGATGGGTTTGCAGAATGGTATGGTACTTCAAATAGCTGAGGCTGAGTACAGCAGAGTAGCAGTGCTCACAATTCACATTTGGTCAATGTGGCTTTTTTACTTCACTAAAAGATAAACAACCTTCCCTGCTGGCAAGGAAGGCAGCCTGGCAGATTTACTCTCCAGAACACCTTCTAGAAATAACTTCTCTTCTTGGACGCATGACATAACAGAAAGGAATCCTTGCTTTGCAAAAGTATCCCAAGAGCCCTTCTGACACACAAAACAGGTGATAGGAAGTGATGTCTGGGCTGAGAGTTGGCAAGACACAGACTGGTATGGAGTGAGCTAGGTGAGAATAATTTGATCTCTGTCTAGAGCTGAAAGACACATCTGCCACGAAAGCAAGAAAGACCCTGGCTACAGGACAATTCTGACCAGGTCTATCACATCCTGACTCCATTTGCCTGGAGAACAGCTTTCTCAGGCCTGTCCTCTGTTTCTTTTCTGTACTGAGATACATGTATATCAAGAGGCATGAAATATTGTGTGCAGCCTGATACAACGATGCTGGGCTCCAGCAATGTTACCAGCAACACAGTTCACTGTTGCAGCCCTCAGACGCATCACGAGCTTTGCAACTAACCACTCCATATGTGCCCAAGGTGTGCAAACGTGCTTCTATTCTGCTGCAGGCCAGTCTGCATAGTGTTAGGAGTGGATAATGAATGGAATAAAAAGGTTCAGTGTAAGGCCTTATTTAGGTATCAGGAACATCCAGAACAACATGAGAAAGGCTATAAGCTTGCAAATGTCAAACCTGCCTGCAGAGAAAAAAAAAAAAAATCTACATTGTCCAACCCAAACATATAAATCAAGTGGAATGCTTTGAGGACACTTCCCTTGCTTTGTATGATGTTCACTAGATCTCTCAGAATGATGAGCACTTGATTCAAATTTTTATTTTATCTTTATCTTTTTCCAATTTAATGCTTTCTGGATTTTTTTATTTATTTCTTTTTTTAAGAAAGCATTTATAATTGTTATAAAACATAGGAACATTCCTCCCAGCAGAGTAATCATTTCATTGCAGTTAGGTGAGTCCTAACCCTAATGCATGGCAATAAAAATGTTACCTTTATGAGCTACTAATTCCTCCCCACGTGACTCAAAACTTCTCCATTCTGAGAGCTTGGAGACTGTGAGAGGAAGGTGAGGAATCACTGGTTGAGTCTCTTGCCTCCGGCAGTCTTGTCAAAGTAGAAATTGTCAATATCCAACAGCCCTTAGTAATTCCTTTGCAATCACCTAGTGGCTTCTCTTTGGAGTTATCCCTAGTGCAATTGCACTGCTTCCTGCACATGCAGAATGCCAAGGAATACTATAGTGCAGAAACAGAACTACCTTCACACCTCCAACGGCAGAACTTTCAAACCAGGAGGAAGGCACGGAGCCAAAATGAGAAAGCGCAATTTGCAGATAAGCAGTTAGTCAGAAATCCCACTCCTCACAGCGGAAAAAAAATGAAAGGAAATCTGTCACGGCTACTGACCATGAAGGAGAAGAATTTTACAAAACTGAACCTACTCAGATACAGATGCAAGCAAGGTGAAAAGGGCACTGAATGACATCACTACCCTGCCACCCCCAGTTTTTTCTTACTAGACAGACAGCAGACCAATTTGATTAAAAACGTGTGTAATGGGAAGTCACTGCTGAACTCCATCAGCCTACAGGGCAACGTGCTGAACACAATGTCCACACGCATGATTATTTGAGCTGAACCGGGAAACTGCAACAGCAAGCAAGCCTGGTTGAGAACTTTCTGACCTCTGTATGCTGATCTTCCTGCAGCCTGCCTGCAGGAAGTAGGCCAAGGTCCCCACTGGGAAGCAGAACAGGAAGGAGCACCTCAAAGCTTCAGGTGATTGAAAACTGCTTGCTTTGCAAAGCTACTGGAAACGAGGCACGCTGTGATGACCTTCCTTAGCTAAACAGTGCACTGGGCACACTAGGAGACAGGCTGAAGAAGCTATAGCAAAGGGAACTACTCACTCACTGCACTACAAGTATGTAAAGCCACGGTGCAGTCCTACTAGTAAAAGAGATAGTAACAGGTGTTTTGTTTTTGAAACACAAATACAGAAGACAAAACAATTTCCAAAGCGGGCTTACATTCCTTATTATCCATGGTTTGTTTTTCCATAAGAGGTCGCTGATCTTTTTGTTTGAAGAGGACCTCAAAATTGCCAACCCCTTCCGTAGAGCAAGAACTATTATCAGGTACCAGCCTCATGAAATGAAGGGACTTATTTTAACACTGCAAAAGCAGATAAAGAAGAACTGAACAACATGACAAAATAAATAATCCTAGCTGCGAGGGCAACACCTGAGATATGTGAAGGGAGGGTTTTTTTTTTATTATTTTTTACTCAGAGAGAATTCAGGTTATTACTCAATTACCATGAACTTACAGTAGTCCCTTTTTGGTTTCTAAGGCTGCTGAATGCTGCCCAAGGAAATGGGAAAAGCTAATACACTTTGCTTATCAGCTGAAAGAACTTTTTTTCCCTATATGTTTTATGGCATTTACAAGCTGCTTTTTATATGTATCAGTGGTCAGACCTTTGGCTTATGATTCTTGCTGCTTCCAAAATGAACTTCTACTTCTGTAGCACAGGTCAGGGAATGAAATGCAAGATGTTCTCCATCCCACAAACCATAATTTGTCACCAGGTAAATCTTGTATAGAGAGGCAGAAATAAAATGATGACATAAATAGGAAGATACTTAATGGGTAAAGCCTAATCTAAATCAGTAACCTGTGCAGGCTGCAAATGCTTGAAAAAGTAAACTGAAATCCACCCAGGTGACTTGCATGGGAAAAAAAATCGACATAATTACAAGTTACTGTGACTGTCATTACATGGACAGCAGAGAAGAACTGAAGAAGAGCTGACACCGCACCCTGATTCACCACTCACAGTCACCTACCTTGGAGAGAAAAATAAATCACATGTCTTTGTGGCTGTGTTTTTAGAAAACTGAAAGCTTTTGTTAACAACTCATTATGTAATACGGTTCCTACTGCCAGCATCTCAGAATGCAAGAAAGAAGGGAACTGATTGCATAGGAGGGTGGAGACAAATGTACTTTTAAAGTTAAATGAGTCAGCTTGGAAAAACTAACTCAACACAACCTAAGGAGAGAAAGGGACAAACAGCACAAATACCTTACACTGAAAAAGTCCCCAGCGAGTGGTCAGAGCAGGGTGCACCAGAAACTGCTACTAAACCATCTGGAAGGTAACCACTCTCACCACTTCCCCACCAAACCCTCCCTAGACTTTTGTTCCTTTCCTGAGCAGTTTTCTCGAAGAAAACTGGGTCTTTCAGAAGGCAGCCCTGTGTGTCTGTTGGCTGCAATCCCGTATGTATGTAAACCTGGCAGCAAGGCTCCTGAGCGATAAGGCAAATTATTACTTTGGATAGGGACTGAATGTACTGCCATGACAGGCTGCAAAAACCCCAAGCCTAAACAAAAATAGTCAGCTAAACAAACACCAGCCCCCCTGCTTGATTTGTTCTGGCAACAACAGGAACCCAAGTTCTTATCACATGCCAGAGAATAATGGTATGTTTTGGCTTGCCTTGGTTTTAAACCGCAGCTGCTAAAAGGAAAGCCAGCAAACAGGGAAAGTGTTTATAGTAAGCACAAACTTCTCAGTGTACAAATACATGTGTTTTCATACCTCAGCAATTAACAGATAGAACATGCAGTCTCGTAAAGAAGAGGGCACAGCAAATGTACACAAACCCACCCTTTATTTTAAGGAGGACAAAACAGCATGGGATCAATGAATCTGCAGAACATAGGCCAGACATAAGCATCTTTGTCAACAGAAGGTTGATGTAAACAAATGTCTCAGAGAATCTGCACATGCTAAAAAGCCAACAAAGGTTATCTGTGCTGACAAATCTCGTTGCAGCTGTGTGTGCAGTTGCAAACAGGAATTTATGATCTTTGGCACACAAAGAGATGGCCAGAAGGTACTGGAGAAGGCGGATTGTTTACTGAATGGTTGCAGTGGTTGTTCTAGTGCTTCAGCTCCCAGAATCTGCACAGTGTTTTTCACAAAGTTTGTCCGCCATACACACATTGATTTCACAGCACCCGATGATTACAAGCAAGGTAAGGTATGTGGTAGCACTCCTTAGATCAATTGTTACACCTAGGGAGCATGCATAGGGCCTAACAACGTGACAAACAGCAGGGTGCCCTCCCACAGATAAATCCTCCTCGAAAACAGTACCAGGTCTGTGAAGACATATGTAGCTCCATTAAGTGCAAGAACACCAGTATGTGGCAAGCCCATTTTAGTGCCCCTTCTGTGGCAAAAATATTAGGGCAGTGAAAACAAAAGTCTGTAGACAGCAAGCACCTGGCACTTCTGAGCCAGCACTGAGAAAGCCATTTCAGCTTGCCATCAGCAATCCCCTGCCTCGCAGGAAGCCTCCTGGCTAAAAGCTTTCACTATTCTTTGCTGTTAAATGAATTTTAGCATGAAAGCCTAAGCGCACTGTTTTTTTTAAGAGGCCCTCCCACCTTTGTATTCACTTAAATCTTTGAACTTCTTACTCAAAGTATTGAAGTTTTAGTACCTCTAATGGCTTAGGTCAGAAGGGAACTCAAGGATCATTAATCTCCAACCCCCCTGACACATGCAGGGCCACCAACCTCCACATTTAATACTAGACCAGGCTGCCCAGGGCCCCATCCAACCTGGCCTTGAACACCTCCAGGGACGGGGCATCCACAGCCTCTCTGGGCAGCCTGCTCCAGCATCTCACCACTCTCTCTGCAAAGAACTTCCCCCTGATTATCCAACTTAAATCTTCCCTCCTTTAACTTAAAACCATTTCTCTCTGTCCTGCCATTATCCACTCTTGTAAAAAGTTGACTCCCCTCCTGTTTGTAGGCTCCCTTTAGGTACTGAAAGGCCGCAATGAGGTCAGCCCACAGCCTTCTCTTCTCTAGGCTTAACAAGCCCAGCTCCCTCAGCCTGTCTTTGTAGGGGAGGTGCTCCAGCCCTCTAATAATCTTAGTGGCCCTCCTCCCAACCCTCTCCAACAGCTCTCCGTCTTTCTGGTATTGGGGGCCCCAGACCTGGACACCATACTCCAGCTGGGGCCTCATGAGGATAGAGTAGAAAGGGACAATCACCTCCCTGTCCCTGTTGGCCACCCCTCTTCTGATGGAGCCCAGGATACCATTTGCTTTCTGAGCTGGAAGAGCACACTGCTGGCTGATGTTAAGCTTTTCATCCACCAGGACTCCCAGGTGGATGACTGGACTCTGAAGGGCTACTCTCAAGGACTGTTCCTCCCAGTCTGTCTCTCCTATCCCTTACTTTTTTCTCTCCTTAATCTTCTGGGATTTGCTCAACGACAGGTATTGTTTACTACATAATTAGCAGTTTCCACTTTGCAAACAGCTATAATAAAGTAATTCTCAAGAGATCACATACATTATGTTCTAGTGGGGATTATAGGTACATGCAGTTACTCTACCTATTCTGCTTAAAAAACAAACATACAAACCCAAAACAAAAAAATCAACATACCAATTTTATAATATTTTTTTAAGATCAAGTCATGAACTGGAGACATATCTTATGATCTGGAACACATCTTGACTGCAATTGATATTTCTCATATTTCAAATGACAGCAGCACTGTCAAAAGATGTCTACAATGAGGAATATCATACATGTAAAGAGGCATAATGCATCTCTTTCAACATTAATACAAAGATAAGCCATTCTAGAAGATATAGTCACAACTGTAGCTCGTACTTAGTATACAGAGCTCCTTTTTAAGGTCAGCTGTATAGAACACATACAGAGAGAGACATTACAAATAGTATTAAACATTACTAAACAACCAAAACTCTCATTTTCTCCCTGTAGACCTATTCCCTAATGTCAAATGAAAGTGACTGAAAATGATAGACCTGTTGCTGTTATTGCTGGGGGGGCCTTACAGGCCCGTGCGTGGTTGGTTCCTTACTTTTACACGTGTGAACCTGCTAAAGGTAGAGTTCTGCATCTGCTGTTCTATCGTAACCCTTCATCCCCTTCTAATCCACCCATATCATGGTACAAACCACAAGCATTTTCATGAAACAGCAAAAGATTATCATTGCCAAGAACAACCTTTATTCTTTTCTAACAAAGATCATATGATAACTGAGCAGATACAGTCATTTCACTAAAACGTATCTGATAATTACATATAATTACACAATGATAACATTTATTTAAGAACTGCTAGTACCTTGTTACAGAACACCCCCCCCCCCCCCAAGACTAGCAGTGTATCTGCAAAGCACTTTATAGTTTAGATCAGATGCCAGAGTCCTTTTGCTGAAAAGGTGAAGACTAATGTAGCCTTGCACTGAAATATAACTAGATAATACAATACAGTGAGCTTAGATTCCACAGGAGAGGCACAAGACTGACAAAAGCACATTTAAAACCACTCCTGACGTATTATTGCACTATATTCACTCCAGAGAATCAGGGGGTTTTGGATGCACAGACATCTTGCCCTCCCCAGTTCTGTTAGAGACCTGTCTCCACTCTTCCTCATAGGGGTAGAGTGATTAAGGGCCTCCTCCTCTGCAGCTTGTCCTATTCCATAACCTGCTGTCCTAGACTTGGGCAGAAAACAGCAAGCACTACCTATTTCAGCAGCAGATCTCTGAGAGAAAAGTACTAGAAGCTAACAGCAGTGCAAACACAACCCAGTTAGATAATCACACAACTGTGATATGGGACAGAAAACTACAGTGTCCTCGAACAACATGGGATTACAAGACAATTACTTTCTAGAGCTTATTGATCTCCCAAGTAGAATTAGAGATCCAGACATCTTTCATTCTGAGGACTGAGCAAAGAAAATGTCAGCTTTTGCCTACTTAAAAGACATTTCATTTGGTAGTTGATGTCCTGTGCCAATATCAGTCCAACTATCCCCAACTTCAGCAGTACTCTTCTAAGGAGGAATATCTGACAGGAAAGTACAAATTCTTACAACAAACAACACTGAACTAAAAGAATCACACTTTTTTGAGGCACTTCAAGAAGCACTTTGTCCATCAATACCTTCCTAAACATGAGACTCAGCAGTCCTTTGTTTCACCTCTCTACTATACTTCATTTCCCTTTACACCTCACAGCGCACAGCGGAGTGCTGAGAATTGCACACCATCTCCTGCTTACTCAGTGAAGCCACTCAGTTACGTGTCTGGCAGCACTGTCACTGCTTTGTGTTCTGCCCTGGTATGCAGAGACACTGCAGTGTCATGTTTCATGACACGTACATACTCCATTTCCCACATTAGGCCAACCTCATATTTCAGTAGCATACAGCAATTTCCCACAGTAACATGAATCCTCTTCTACACTAGACACAAGAGGAAAGGGAATTGAGTATTTAATTCATTATCCCAAGAACAATGAAAAGATACTGGTTAAGTCTGATGTTCAGGGAAGAATTTTACAAGAAATCTAATTGTCGGTCACCTGTTCACCTCACTGGTAAAATGTCAGCAATCAAAACTAATCATAATATGTTACACGGACTTTGAAAGACATTTTTAGACAGATACAGATGCTCTATAGACACACTTCTATTTTTGGTCCTGAACAACTCTAGTACATCTAGAACACCATCCCTGTTAGAAAGATAAGCCCCTCTAAAACCCCTTCCTTTCTTGGATGGAGAATGGGAACAAATTCGGCTTTCTGCTAAGACTTAAACTAAGCAGATCAAACATTTAAACACTGATAGAAGACATCTACATTTTGGTTGGATCTTGTGCTCAGTGCCATTTCTAGTATATGACTTTAATAGATTCTACTGTCCTTCACAAATCAGGTCACCTTCAATATGAATGTAAATTTATATTTGAAAGGCAAACTAAAGCATACATCCAGCTTTGTAAGACACCTGGTGGAATGTGTGTTTCCACAGAGATGCACATATTATTTTGCCTTACACCACACCATGCTGCGTGTGCATCAATGGAAAAAAATGTGTTCAAAACTCTCAGAGCTGGAGATGCAACTACAGAACAAACAAGGAAACAAATACAAGCCAAAAAATAAAAATAGCACTAACCTGAAGAAAAATGCACCACTGTTAACAAAGGAGATTTCATCTGTTAAATCCATCTCCTTCAAACATGAACTACTTTCTGTTAATCGGAGGCTGACCTGAGGTGTTCCAACTGACAAGCCTGGTTGTGGCACTAGGTGTGTTTGACTGGATCCTTCCCTTGTGGACTTTGTCACCTACAGAAGCAAAGAAAGAGAAAATTGAAACAGAGCAGCCTCTGCAGATAAGCTCTAACAGAAAGATACTCCCTACTGGTGTGCAAACAGCAAATAAGACAAGTTACAAACCAATGATATCAAATGCACATAAATCAAAAGTTCTGCTTGTTTAAAGACTATCTAAAGAAAAATAAATATATGCCTATTGAAAGAATAAGAGTAAAGGTGAGATAGACTAAAGGAAGGCAAGTAAAATAAATGGAAAGTTGTTTCCTGTATCAGAGGAGATGAACTAGAAATACTCTCATTCTATCTTTATCATTTGACACCAACTAGATAAACAGAAGGTAAAAGAATCTTAAGACCTATTCTCATTTTAAAAAGGAAGTTGATATTAACTTATACTCTAGAGGAGAATTTCTCAAGATGTGGACTTTATATGTTGATGATCTTTGTGGATGCAGCCAGAACATGGCATTTATAGCTGGGCTTCCTACATTTAAGATGAAGTTCCCAAATATTGGGCCAGGGCTCTTCCCCCTTCACTGGAAGTATGCAAAACCAGAGAGCAGATGGTGCTGCATTTTCTAGTATCAGCAGCAGATAGAGGGCATGTAGGGGAGGAGAAGAAATTCAGGAATCTGTCCCTAATACACTGTCCCAGCTTTTGGCACTGTGGTTTTGGGCTTTCTTTAACTTGGAAGTTGAACCTAGTTCACTGTGTTTAACAGACAACTCTGGACAGATCCTTTGTGATTATGTCCAAATTTCCTCAGATCCACTTGCCTTTAGCCATTGCAGGATCCTCATCTGGGAGCTTTACATCTTAATATATTGATTAATAATGAATAAACAAACAAACAAAAAAAACACAAAGTACTTTATTTCAGATAGAATTCAAGTACTAGGGAAAGATTATCTGTTTCTATGAGAATTTGAAAACACTACTCCAAACCCACATTCTCCATATGATTTTTGACTTAAAAAAGAACAAAAAAAAACCTACCACTCCATTACTAGTCTCTAGTCAGACTAACTAGTTTATATACTTTCTCACTTTACAGAAATCATTCTGATGCCTTTGATCCATTATGCTGCTTTTCTCTATACCTTTTCATTTTGGCTAAATCTTCTTTGAAAAGAGGCTTATAGAACTGAATTTTACATATAGATAAATCACAGATTTATTTATTCTTATTGAAATACAGCTTTTTGTTTGCTTTCATTACTGTTGACTGAGCTTTGTGAAGTTTCCATAACATCAAGATCTCTTTTCTGAAAAAAATAATTAATTTGGGACTCATCAGCATGTACATTCGAGGAATGTTTGGTTCTTGTGTTGAGGGACATGGTTTAGTACTGTTGGTGATAGATGAATGGTTGAACCGAATGATCTTGAAGGTCTTTTCCAACCTTGGTGATTCTGTGATACATTTATATAATTTTGGGGTTTCACAACAGCAGTTAGCATCCAGTGATGGAAATTCACCCATTATTTTTTCATCTAATAGAGAGTATCTTAAGAGCCCTTAAGTTCCTGTAGCCAGCTTTAAATTTCTCCTGCTTGGAATAATTTTCTGTTATCAGCATATTCAGCCACTTCCCGGGTCACTATTAGAAAGGTTGAAAAGTATAAATTCCATCAAATATTCTCGAGAAACTTCACAGACAATCCCTCTCTGCTGTGAAAGAGACCATTTATTTTTATTGCTTTCTAATTATTAATCTGTACGACTTTCCCTCCAACTGCATGAGAACTCTGCTTCTTTAAATGCCTTTGATAATCTTATCAAAACCTTTGGAAAGATTTTGAAGTGCACTGCACGGGCTATGCTTAAACACATGCCTACTGCTTTCTATGAGACAATTATTTTTTCTCTGAACAAGTCATGCTGGTACCTTCTGATACCTATAATTATCCATTTGTTTATTAATTGCGTTGCAGTTTCTACAAATCTGGATTGGTAATCAAGTCTTTCTGGAACACTCTTGAACCCTCTGCAGTACAACCTTACTGTAAGACTTTTTTTTAAAACCTGTTTTCTGTCAATAATCTACAACCCTGTTGCCCGTATTGGTCACTGGCTGATGACACCACAAGAACTGGGTGCGCAGCTTAAAGGTGCCAGGCTGCGACTCTCAACTGCAAACGAAAGGAATGCAGTCGTTTAAGAGTGGGAGACAACGTCTTCATGGAGCAAAGGAGGCAAACCGAGGTCTACAAAACTGACCACGCTGACCATGGGCCAGCAGTGTGCCATAAAAAAGCAAACCATGACCAGCAAGATGGGGAGATCCTGAAAAGCAGAGGGTGCTAAGACAGAGCACAAGAGAAGCCACGCTGTGCCCCTGGCTGAGCAAGCAGGGCAGAGAAAGAACTGATCCTGCACTATCCTTTTAGTATCATTGCAGTAAAAATGTGCATGTAAGTAAAAGACAACTTCTACAATGTATCATATGTGACAGCTCTGATTGAAGACTGGAAGGCAGCAGAAAGCCAGCCATGCCCCCGTAAGCATACCATATATGCATACTGATTTCAGGAACACAGTTAACAATGGCAAATGATTTTGCTACCAGGTATTGTATTCATACCCAGCAACAAGTGCTAGGAAACTGGAAACATCTACCAAACAGCATGAATCAACTTCCCTCCTTGCAAACTCTTCATTTCTTTTGAACTGTACACTGATTTACTCACACAAGGAAATTCCACACATACACACGCAAAACCGTGTATGATTCCAGTCCTCCAAAAAAAATAATAAATTTGGTAGAGCCTTCAATTCTGCTCACCTATTCAAAAGACAATTCGGATGCAAGCACTTCCTAAAGAAGACATGCCAATCACATACAAGATCTGCAAGAAAATTCTGCTTGAAAGATTAGATTCAAATTTAAGACTGTCACTGCATTTCTAGGGCACACCAAAATTAATAAGAAGTGGAAGGAAACACTATTTGTGTTCTCTATTCCAGATGACCTATAAAGGTATTATTTTGCAAGTCTCTGCTTACAAAATTGTAGCACTGGAGTTATATGCCTAGCAATATATCCTACGGGTAAGCAGAGAATCATAGAATGACCTGGGTTGAAAAGGACCACAATGATCATCTAGTTTCAACCCCCCTGCTATGTGCAGTGTTGCCAACCATCAGACCAGGCTGCCCAGAGCCACATCCAGCCTGGCCTTGAATGTCTCCAGGGATGGGGCATCCACATCCTCCCTGGGCAGCCTGTTCCAGTGCATCACCACCCTCTGAGTTAAAATGGTGCTTTATATCTGAATTACAATTACATATGCTTCCTTTCTGCACAAAATTGTTTTTAGTTGCATCAATAGAAAAATTCATGGAGAAGAAATAATTGAACAGAGTTATTCAGCCTATATATTAAAAGTTAAATAAATAAAATAAATAAAATTAAATAACATCTATGTAAGAAATGTCTTGAATGATTACTAACAAACAAGAAGTAAGAATGTTCACTACCTCATGCTAACTTTGGGTGAGACTGTGAAAAAGCTGCCTACATAGCTACGGTAACGATGGAGCTTCACTGGAGTGCCGTGAAGATGAAGACTTACCCACTGTCAAAGACTTCTGTAATGTGAGTTCCTAACAAAACAGATTAAAGAACTACAGATAGAAGTAAATGAAATGCTTTCTAGATGCCAGAGCTCTCAAGAGAAAATATTTTGTTAGAGATGTGTGTGTGCGCACACTGTGGCACAAGCAGATGTTTCATGCAGTGAAGTTTGAGAAGATAATACCTTACAAACTGAGAACAGTGTCTTGCAGAACAGCAACTCTCTAAACTATTAATGATAAAGATAATACTGGGTTATAGTTGTAATAATAGATGTTAGATGCCGGAAAAAAAGACCAGTACTGCAGAAATGATCTTGTACTTTTCTGCAACACACTCTTCTCACAATCAGCCTGAGCTGCAACATTACTGGCTGAATGATGCTGGAGATAACCAAGAAAAACCTCCTCCCAGCAACTACTACAAAGCACTTTTAAGTATGTAACAAGTTCAAGAATTAGGTTTGTTTTTTTTTTCCTGTCTGTTTGTTTTAAAGATTATGTGACCTGTTAGATTTTGAAACATAATATTACAAGATGTACAAACCTCTGCAGGAGATTTGTAACTACCTGTGCAACTCCCCATTCAGTGATCAAGAAAATTCAAGAGAGATTTATAAAGGTTGTGTGTCGAAGGACCCCACTGTTGCCCAGGTAAGGGCCATCCTTAACTGCAAGGCAGTTGTTTTGATGTTTTCAGCTTCTGCTCTTAAAATATAAACAAAACAAAACAAGAGTCACTGCTTATTCTTTCAGATATCAACTTCTGCAGCAGTTGTTTTGCATCCCTCAGGATGACTTCTGGAAAATGTCATGCTTCTACTTTTAGCTCACAGTCCTTCACTTTCGATTTATGATGTTTTTAGTTGTTGCTGTTGGTTTTTTTCCTTCTTCAGATTTAACACCATATAATCAAGCAAATATTAATCTGACTGCATTGTTTATCTGCCTGATCATGAATACGAAGTCTCATTAGCCTTAATCAACTGGCCAGTGGGGCAGAGTGCACCCTCAGCAAGCTTACAGGTGACACAAATCAGAAAGGAGTAGGTGATAAGCCAAGGGGCTGTGCTACAACCCAGAGGGACCTGACAGGCTGGAGAGGTGGGCTGACAAGAGTCCAATGGAGTTCAACATAGAGAATTACCAGGCCCTACGCTGGGAGCCTCTGCTTGAGCAGGGATTGGACAAGATGAACCCCCAGGGTCCCTTCCTATCTCAGCCAGTCTGTGATTTTGTAACCTCACCTATGACATTCCCATCTATCCAGCAAGTCAACAGATCATATGAATTGCTGCATAACGTGCTGTGGCATGTTTCTAAGGAGCATTTTGTTCTAGACAAAATATAACTGTGCTAGTTTGTCAAGGAGAAACTAGTAAATCTTTGAAAATACATAACAAGCTTCACCCCCCAATTAGTAGTCTTGGGAGCAAAAAGCAAATCGTCTGATACTTGTCTCCTGAAACCTTTTAAACTGGTGAAGTTCAGCCCCAAACTCCATACCACAGATATCAGATTCAGCCTCAGCCTCAACCAGGTTGGTTGAGCCAACAGCCCTGGACACATGCTGAAGTCTGCTACTTGGTCATTTAAAATACATCTTCATTCTCAGCTAAATGTAAGTAAGTACTGGGTGCTACTCGTGATCAAAGGAATCATCTAAATAAAGGGCAACCAAAATACCAGAGCAGATAACTACAAGGAACTGTGTTACACCACACACCCCGCAGTGGCTTTTAACATTTGCTGTCTAAGACAATTCAGATGCAAGGAACTGCACTTGTAGCCCTAATAGAGACCAGTCAGTTTCATGACCAGTACAAACATTTGTCATGGTGGATACTAAAGAAAGGGCAATAAAATCTCTCCCCTAGAGGCTTAAACCGACCAGTTCAGGTGGCATCATCTCACATATACCACCACGTTTTTTCTTGACTTATGGATGCATCATCAAGCTATGAGGTGTCAGAAATTATTGGGTTCAAAGATAACTGTACCACATTCTAGAGCTCCGATTTGGCACAATGAGTCTATTATTTGCTGGTTCCTGAAGGACAGGGATTTCTCCACAATCTCCACACTGGAGAGTTTTATGCACTGGCACTGAAGATGGAGTGAAGATACAACTCCTTAGCACAGATACTTAGTACTTCACTCACCTTCTCAAGGAAGAAAAAGAAAAGCTTCACCTATTCCAAGCTATGAACTCATAAATAATGAGGGTAATTTATACCTATTTAAATAAATAATTAGGAAGTCCAAATTTAGAACCTTTGGAAGAAGCTAGCTGTGAGTTTGCATTTAAAATTCAGAATTGAAAGGATGATGAAGATGCTTCCATAAGGTTATCGCAAAAACAACAGCAACAAGCAAAACAAAAAAATAGGAGGTATTTAAAATATAGACACCACATTCCTTTATTGAACCCTGCAGGGTTTTTTCTTTTTTTGTTTTTCTGGTCAAAAGAAAAATATCGGTCAAAAAGCTCTCTTAATGAACAACTGATACTTTTAAAATCAGAGTTTTCCATCAAAGCATGCGGGTCCATTTCATCCTATAAAGGATGAAGGGCCCTATCAGCTTACACAATGTGTTTATCAATCAACACAATTGTTCTGCTGAATAGAAAAAGGCACATTACTGTGCAAAAAACCAGGCATGGCTAAGTGATGCAGGGAGATTTAGAGCCTTGTTTTCTTTTTCACTCTAGTCTAAACCTGGTTGCCATGCCACAGCTAGCTATCAACACATACCTTACATTTTAATCTATTGTCACTAACTGCTTCATGAGCAAATGAGAAAGGGAGACATTAGCCAAATCTAAGTCTTGTTTGACAACTAACTCCTACAGAACCTGATTTAGCCAATTCTGTCAAGTCAAATAACCAGGGAATGAGTCACCCGCTGAAGTTACCCAGGCTTCGTCTTTGGCCACTGATAGCTCTTCAAGCAAATTTATTACATTCATTCTATTTAAAACAGCAACCATTTCAATGGGACTTCTCATCACGCACACACAGCTGTAAACTCTGCCAGGGTTACATAACAGTATGTACAGAGACAGTGAATTATATCAGGCCTTGCCTGGAGATAAACAATATTCCTGAAGGCTTTTGTCAGCCTAAATTGTCCCAGACAACAAGGTGCTGTCTCTCCTGAGACAGCAAAGCCCTTCAAGTCATTAAGCAAACAGTCAAGTAAGTCATCTGCCCTTCTGTGGTTTTCCAAAGTTTCACAGCTTAAGTGAGTTCTGGCAATGACAGCTTCATTAAACACTATTTCTGGAGATAAGCAAAACCCACCTAGACACTTTCCTGTGTAACCTACTCTAGGGAAGCTGCTTTAGAAGGGGTGTTGGACTGGATGATCTCCAGAGGTCCCTTTCAATGCATATGATTCCGTAATTGTGTGCACAGTTGCAATAAGAGACAGCTGAGACGAATTTGCATGAATGAATCTCTAGCGGTTCAGAGGACCGTATGTCTGCCAGGTGCACAGGGCTTCCAGAGGCAGGGATAATTCCGCAGTGACATTTTCCAGTTACATTCCCCTTACACTTTCTATAATATACTCTCACTTTCTATTCCTATCCACTAAATGAGGGCCTGATTCATCATGCCAGTGATGATGGCACAGAATTTCTGTGTATGAGGAAGCTAGTGCCCCTTGCTGTCTGACTGCTGAGCGCTACAGCAGGGACTGTAATGATGTCAGAGAGAGATGTCAGAGAGGCTGCAAAACATCATAATCTAAACATATCTGAACCACAGTGACATTCTTTTCCGTAATAGTAGAACTCAAGACAAGTCTTTAAGCCTGGAAGGAACTTAAAGCAAGCAAACTGTCACCTTTAGTAAGACTGCTGTATATGTTAAAAATTGGCTTGCGCTCAAATACTTGCTGAACCATGGATTCAATTTAGAATGCAATAACTTGTTAGGTGAAGTGACCAGTCAACAGTTTTTTATTACCTTCTAACATCTATGATATTGATTTTAAAACGATGTATTCATAATACAATTGACGAGTTCCTCTGAAAGAAAACATGCCTTATCATCCTGAATTACTGACTTTGCAAGACGAAGACAATAGCTCTGTAATTCTTGCCAGGTTTCCCACAGATAACAGAAGCAGAAACACATACATGCAAAATCTAGTCAGTAATTCTCTTCCATACCCACAACCAAGTCTTGAATTCTTGACTAACTGCCACACTGAAATCGTAAAGTCACAATCAATGCAGTCATCCTCACAATCTGTGCAGCTGCCACTGCCAAATTTGGATTTCTCTTAATCTACTTGTATTTTTAGGCATTAGATCACTAATACACCTCCTCTGTACTCTGCCCCACTCAGATATCGAAGTTTTAAATTTGATGTGATGTGTGAAGCTTTAAAGTTGAACCAAATTTTGATGACTTACTTGAATTTCTCCATCTTACTCCTAATAATGACAAGACCTTCTGTAATCAAAGAGCTGAGCATAATTTTCCTTTATACCATATTGCCACATTTTCCATATCTGAAAAGAGCTTCTGCACACAGTAGAACTGCTTAAATACTTAAAAACAAACACACATAAAAAAACCTGCACAATTGTCAGAAAGCCTATGAAATTCAGGCACAGTTATGTTGATTTCTGGCTCCAGAGCTAATGAACGTGTGAATCCCCAAAATTTTGTCTCAGTAAACTTTCTGAAAGTTTAAGTCTTGTCTTTCTTATAGACCTGTTAAAGCGCAGAGATATCAGATTGAATGTGAATAACTTCTGTCAAAACAATTTTATTATTTGTAACTGTTGTGCAGAATTTTGTCTGCCTTCAATGAAGTATTAAATTATGTAGCAGCAAATTAATTACCAATAGCATTGCAGATACACAATTCATAATAAATTTACTATCTCTTACTGAACCTGATCCATAGAGCAGTAGATACTTCCTTTATTTAATAGGTGGGATTCTGGGGAGATTTTTCATAGAGACAGTAGCAGTTTTCCTCAATTCCTTCTCTACCAAAACAATTTCCTCAAAGCTTAAGAAACATTATCAATATGAAAGTGTGAAGAAAAAGTAATCTGCACAATATGACTGATTCTGGTCAAAAGCCACATGAAAGCACTTCAAAAGACTGCTCCTGCGGTTTAACAGACCCTTTAAATGATGACATCTCAGTGAATGTATTTGAGCTTGCTACTCACTTTATAACAGCAAGTCAGAAAGGAGCTACATAATGGAACCAATTGCAGCTTTGCTCATCTCCAAACGGAGGTGGGGGGGGGGGGGGGGGAAATGAGGCATCCCAGATTCAGCAAACTCTGGATACATTACTGAAATTCCTGTATTAAATTTAAGGCAACACCAGGCAAGACTGCTGCAGTGCCTGTCCCATGGTCTGTTACCCTGGTCTCCTGCTGCGTTCACTAGAAAAACCTTTCATCAAATTTATCTTCTCAGACTCGCTTCTCAAGCAGAATCAAACTACCCTACTCAATGAATCCCCTAAAATAGTAAAGCAAAGGAAGGGAGAACTCCTATCCATATGTTCACTATATCTTCATTTCCCAGGATTTATTCTGGTTACCTGTGTTTCCATAATTAATTATTTAGGCAGTCACCATCCTTGTTTGTACAGCATACAACTAAGACGACCAGATTATTGACAAGTGTAAGCTCTCTATAAGAGTTCAGTACCAAGCCTTTTTTTTCTCTTTAGCTCTATTCTGTAAATAACATCACCAAATTTACCAAATCATTTCACCATCAGTGAAATAGGCCTTTTATTCTAACTACAGTACTGTATGATTCAGAGGAAAAAGAAATCCTACAAAAAATACTTTGATAGCAAATTGACCACTGATTACAAGCTGGGACAACACCCACAATGCTGATATTTTTGTCTGCACAGCTGACAGTTCCAAATACCAGTGCTCTCGAGTAAGTGCTTTATAAAAAATAACTGACGCTGGTGCTCAAGTGAAGTCTAGTTGAACAGTAGAAACATATAACGTACAGTGCTGACAAATGTATAAGTCTGGCTTTACATACTCTTGAAAGGCACTGACAAACTCATTTTTTAATTCCAGGAATGTCAGACTCCCTTATCTCAACTGCTGTATCTACACTTTCTGGCAATGCACTGATACATCAAGATGGTTATGCTTTCTTCTATGCTTTGGACCCCATATGTGCACACGTGAACAACATCCAGTACAAAGCAGAGACAAAACAGCATCACAGGTAAAAACAGTGAATGGACTATAAACACTATTTACCTTACTTTCCCTTGCATTTCTGTTTCATATACTGAGACTGAAAAGGTGGATTTACCATTGCTTGGCCACAGAAGCAAATGAACATTTCTTACAGTCTTTGCTCCACAATGGTGGTTACTCTTCAACCTCAATATATTTAAGCAGCATCAAGCACAATAGAGACACTGATGAAAGACCACACGCTGTCACTGCAAATTATCAAAGGAAGCTTTACTGATGAGTCCCTGTGTTGCCTTCATACAGCAAACATACCAATGACGAATTCTGTCACAGGCTTGGTCAAATTCAACTGGACCCTATGAGAGTCAAGAATTGGCTTAATCCTTTTCCAGGGTGTGCCTACATGGGCACAACAGGACAGGCTAGCAATTACTGCTTAAGTGTTGGTCTGTACCATTTCTACCTGCCTATACCTCTTGGCCATAGTAAAGAGTACCTCTTTACAGCAGCACTGAGTATGACCACCTGAGAAACATAAACTAAGCCTCAGCTGCTACCCTGAATGTAGAATCAAGGCCTCCCAACAGAGAGCAAAAGCATTCTCTAAGAATTTATTACCAAATCAGGTGTTCTCACCTGACCGCAGAGACAATGGTTCCTCTGGTGGGTAACTTCTGCCTTTCATTCATTTGGTTTCTGTGGACTGTATTTGCATGAACAGAAATACAGAAAGAGTAAGAAGCATAAACATGGCCAGATGAACACAGCCAGAGGAGAGATGCAGGAATGAACTTAAAAGGCTAAGGATAATGATTTCTCTTTTCAGCTTCCCACAGGGCAGACTATCTGCTGATGTCTGTATCCAGTTGTACATTCAGAACAATAGTGATAGCAACAAAAATTATGGTAAATTACTGTAGTTTCAGAAGACATCATTTGATTTTTCAGTATATTCTGCCTCCAGAAAAGAAATTTTTAAAGAAATCTGCAAATATCAGCTGTGATGCTAAAGAGTAAATGTTAATAAGATCATCAAAAGCCAGAGACTGAACTAAGTCAGCACAGAGGCCACCACATTCCTCCATCCTTCCTAACAGTTTGAGATGTAAACACATATGTGTTTGCCAAAGGATTTCTACATTAGAAAAGTGTGAAGCTGTGCCAAAATTCAAAGCTGTTCTATTGAAGTCCATGTAAGTAGGTTGGAAAGACTCAAACAAACAGTCGAGAAACCTGTCTTTCTCCATGTATGGTACTCCTCCTGTTCACAGTTTGACAATGAATTACACAGCAGTGAAAGAATTTCCTGCCTAAAAGACAGTGTTAGCACCATCCTGGACTGTACGATATCCCCTAGAGTGCAGAGAGATCCTTCAAGGAAATCAAATTAGTTTTATATCTGTATTTCTCCTGCCTCACAATATCTTACGGCCAACTCATCAGCAAAGGAACCTGAAGAAATTAAAAGCAAAAAAACAAACAAACAACAAAACAACCTTCAAAGGTTCAAGTCAGCTACTCACCCGTCAGGCACTTCTGCTTCCCAGTAATAAAGAACATTGTTTACAAACTCTGTATAAAAAAAAAGCAGGTTCAGGCCTTCGGGATTTTGAACAGTGGGAGAGTAGCACTTTCAAGCACATCATAAACTGCTACTATAGGTGCCTGAGCTCAGCTAGCACATTTTTGATGTCCTACTGCATCAACACTAGGTAATACAGTTAAGCTGAGACTCTACTAGAAATTCCACTAGAACACGTAACAATCCACACAAAAAGGGATATCCAACTTCCTGCTCTTGGAGCATTCACCTCTAAACTAGAAAAAGAATTGGAAAATACATTCCATACTTTAACAAGACCTTCAAGGTGATCTCATAAGCCTTTGTCATCACCCATTTTCACTGCATTCTATCTTTATTGTAAGCATCTATTAATTTTAAGTACCAGTCATTGCAGACAAATGACTCAAAGAAGTGAGTCATGCAGGTGTGTCAGATCAGATTTTTCTGTCACTGTTGTTAGTAAAAGTTAGAAATCAACATTCCAGCAGACACTGTAGGATCAGGCTTGCCACCAATTGAATACTGTTAAGATGAGCATGCAATACTCACTGATTGCCGGAATCAAGCAATACAATAATTGCTTCCATTACGTTAAATGGAGATGAAAAATGGTAACACGTATGCGTGAGGTAGAAGCAGATCTTTTGATAGCCCACTATTAACTGATTCATCATGGAACAGCACATGTAGACAGATGCACTTCAATATAAAAATGTGTTCTGTTTACACAAAATAATGCTTCCAAGGGAACAAGGGAGTTATGTGCTGAAAACACAACACACAGCTCCAGCCAGGAACCTGTTAAATATTAACCTCTGCATGTCTGCTTGCTAATGGCAAGAAATCATAGTTTTACTGTGAAGGGTGCACACAAGTATAATTTTAAAATTCTCCAGAAAAGACAGTAGCTACTATTTGTTCAAGAACTTGCAATCTGCTTGTCCCCTCCCTGCTGTCCTCCAAGTCCTCCAATCCACAATAGCTTTCACAAGGCAATAATTCGCACAGGATTATACAATGATTCCTATGAACTGGTTACTTCCTCTGATTTTGATTTTACAGGGTTGTTTTTTTGTTTGTTTCTTGTTGTTTTTTGTTTTTTTTTTTTACATTAAGCAAGGAAAGAATACACTCCACCTTTAAATTGAAAAATGCAACCAAAAGACAAAAGACCAGGAGGCAGCATGTCTAACTCTTATTCTCAAACTGCTTAGGTTCTTAGGCTAGTTCAAAAACACAAAACAACCAAGGCAAAACCAGAGCCTCAAATGTGAGCCAAGATGAGAATCTACTGTTTTCAATACTGGCAGTCTGTTTGATGTTAGCCTTCAAAATCCAGAAAGCAGAAAGAACATTTCTAGTATTATGACACTTCAGAAACTAAGTATATTTTGGAATATATTTCACTTTTTAAGCATCCTGTGAACTCACAGATCAAAAAAACATTAAGTAATTTCAGATATCTTTGAATGTAGTTATACTGACTCCTAATCCTACTAGCAGAAATTAAATAGTTGTACATCTTCAGAAATCTGATCTGGCTCTCTCAGAACGCTCTCTGGTATTGGGATTCAAATAATAAACGTAAGGCATAATTTTTAAATGTGAATGCTTAGTAAGACAGCTGCATTCCATCCACACGGAGAACTACAAGTATCAAATTTTAGTCAAAGAAGTCCCATTTCTGAAACTTAAACAGCAGATGCCTGTCCGTGTTTCTGATGAAAAAATTATGCAATTACACCAACTTCTGTACTTGCATGAAAAATTACTTGTCTTATGTATATGCACATTTCTGTGTAACTGAAATTCTGAAGCTTGAGAATTCTCTGAGATATCTATTCATTCAGCTTTGGTGTTGCTTGTGAAAATTTGTGAAATGATGGAAAGAAATCTGTTGTGCTTTAAAGCCTGGTTTCCTTTAAAGGTAGTGATACAGCTACTATCCAGCTGAGAGAAATCAACATGGAGCCATAAAACAACTCATGTGCATCCCATATATAAGTACTACCTGAGCAACACTCTTGTAAACCATTAGAGACCTCCACAGAATGCCAAAAGGAGTAATGCTTGTTGGTAACTGCATCCTTTCCGTTCCCATTGGACAAGGGGGAATGGTTTTAAACTGAGACAGGGGAGGCTTAGGTTAGATATTCGAGGTGAGTTTTTCCACTCAGAGGGTGGTGATGCACTGGAACAGGTTGCCCAGAGAGGTTGTGGATGCCCCGTCCCTGGAGGCATTCAAGGTCAGGCTGAATGTGACTCTGGGCAGCCTGGTCTGGTGGTTGGTGACCCTGCACATAGCAGGGGGGGTTGAAACTTTTCAACCCAGGCCATTCTATGATTACAAATGATTCCATATTAAAAAAAATAAATAAATCTCTGCTACAGCACACTGGATACAAAACAAGTTCGAGTCTCTGTCTGAAAGTTTGTTTTGCTCAACTGCGTGTGCTTGACAGTTAGTGTAACCCAACTGCTCACACCTGAAAAGTTACCCAAGTCCTATTCACTGTCAATAGCTGTCAGTAACCATCTCTCAATCCACTGCAGAGTAAAAGACAATCCTACCCAAGGAAATGAAGTAACGGAGTCTCTCCAAAATCCATTCAAACTACAGTAGTTGCTCATCGTGGCATCAAGTCCCACCACTATTACCAAGGGAAAACTACAGTCAAGAATACTTGGGTCAAATGAAATAGTCAACGTCTGTACAGGACACCATCGAAACCAAGATTTGAGCTAAACTCTACTGATGATTTCTCAGTAAGAACAAAGAAGATCATGGAGAAAGCTAGAAATTATTCACTTACCTTCCTAATCTTGATATGCACTATTTACCAGTAAATAATTCTGTTGGAAATATGTCAACACAAAGCAAAGATTCTAGTCAGCTTCTTCAACTGCTAGCAAATTCAGAGACTTTCAGATGTCCCCAAACTTACACTGCAATAATAGATTTCAGTGGTCCATTCTAGACCATCACCTGTTATTTCCCACGAGATGCATTACTGTCACACCAAAACTCCTAAATACTTCATATTGCTCATACAGCTCAACAAACCTGTGAACTCTCTTGAGCACACCTGAGATTGTCTTTTAGCTCTGGGTTAATACAGCCGTGGATCCTGACCCATGAACATGATTCTTAGATAACATTGCTACAAATGTTAATAATTGCCACAAATCACTACAGAACACAGCTGGCTTGTACATGTTCCCAAAAACTGAAAAAACTTTCTTCATTCAAACCCCAGTTGAGCATTTTATACCTAGATCAGATGAATAGCACTAGCCCAAAGAACACACCCAAAGAACACTAGTAATTCTAACTTGCTAATGAAGAAATTTTTCTTCCTTTGGCCTATTCTTAGCAAGTCATACAAAACGTATGTTTTAGAACGCTAGAGTCCACCTCAATAAAAGCTCTAAACCAATTAACTACAGAGACCTCAATGATTAGAAAAGATTAGAGCATCCCCAGAATAATCCTTTAATGTTGAGAAGCGCTGACACTAATAAAGAGAGGTGGTTAAATACTCCAGCTTCTAGCTTCCTCCCACATGGATGAAGAAACACAATAGGTCAAGGGTATTTGTAAAGGAGAGACTGAATCATGGACAGGGCATCAGATACTTGACAATGTCTCTTACTCAGCAACTGCTGGTGCACTTACTCCTCTCTATGTTTATTTCTTTGACAGGTAGACAGCCCAGGATTATTGATGGAATCAAATATCAGATAGATATTTATTTTCAATTCCAGAGTTAAATTAATTCTAGGGAGATTACTAACAACAGTAGAAAAGACTGAGAAAGATCTGGGCACAAAAAATCTTCAAGTGCTGCATCACGTGTAAACTGATCTAGTCCCACCGCAACCCAACCATCCTACCCTAACTCTAACGACCCTCCGCTACATTATGACCCTGAGCACCACATCCAAATGGTTTTTAAACACATCCAGAGATGGTGACTCAACCACCTCCCTGGGGAGCCCATTCCAGTGCTTAACTGCCTTTTCTGTTAGGAACTGTCTCCTAATACCCAACCTAAACCTCCCCTGGCACAACTCGAGCCCATTTTCCCTCCTCCCGTCACCTGTCACTGCCCATAAGTCGAGACGTGAATGAAGCAATATTTTTGGACAAATTTAGTGATCACTTTTTTTTCTAATTCATATCTTTGACAAAATCACGCCATTTAAATGAAAAAAAAAATACTTGTAACAACAGTTCAGCTTTATTTATTCATTATAACTTTTCTTAAGCAGACTAAGCTGTACTATCTACTCCCTCTATCCACTTCCATTAGTAAGTTTTCAGTCTCAGGGAAATGAAGCTACACAGTGAAGGGCATTCATAATCATTTGTAAACTACACTGCCACACAGGAGCATAAATGCTTCTCATTACAACTAGCTGAGGAAGAAAAAGAGTAAGAATAATGATCATACAGCATGCTCTGTTTTAATGACATAGATGAATTTATAGGACCTCTGGTACATCATAGAATCAATTACTGATCACCTGATATTTCAAGATATTTTTATCGCATTACCGTTACTGTGGCTTTCACCCTTTCCTCCCTACTTGGTTCTCTTTTTGGCCTCGTAAAGCACACATTTAGAAAGGACTGGGCTTGGTTGAAGTTCAAGCTTCAAAGGCTGCTAGAAAGCACTGGGTCTACTTTGTTAGCTGTTAAAACCTAAGAGAAGACCTTAAAGCAAACTTCAAACTTCATTAATGTACAGCATTTTGTTGAGCAAGGCATAGACTACTAGGTTTTTTTGTTGTTGTTGCTGTTTTTAGAAACAAGGAGTCAGGTTCTTTTCTGATATAGTGTGCAGCTTCCTGAGCTTTGCTAAAATGTTATCCAATTTACTGCATAAGAGTATTTGGCCCTGTGCCCCAAAATAGAAAAGCTATTACATGATTGCTTGCTGACTGACTCTATGCAGGGGTTTTGACAGAAAAAAACATTGCAATGATTAAGGATGCGAATGTCAGTACTAACATTCCATTAAAAAAGGAAAATAGGTCATGGCAGCTTGTAGAGTTTCTGATGCAGTTTTACAAAATAATGGGCGACTGAGAGTAGACAGACTGCTCCTTCAAACAAACAAACCTACCAAGAGGTGGCCTTCAAATGACACTAGTAAAAAACATGTTTATAGCAAACACAAGGAGTCAGTTCTTCACATGACAGGGACCAATTTATGGAACTCTTTGCCAGATGACACTGTGGAAAAGAAGTGTTTGCATATGCACAGAGAGTTACAGGACAACCACTTTGGACATTTCTAAATACACAAGTCATGTCAAGGCCAGGAAAGCCCCTGAAAATAGTAAGGAATTGCTTGGGTAACTGAAGGACACACCAGATATGCCTTTACCCTGTTCTTCCTCCTGTCTGAACATCCGCTTACGGCTGCAGTGGGCGGCAGGAAACTAGGCTAGACGGACCCCATATCTGTGCCACTGCAGCCATCCTTACCTAGGATGAGTAACCATTAAGAGGATTACCCAGTGAATTCAGTGCTGCAAATGATTGCAGAAATGATGCATTAACTGATTGCACTGGGATAGCCTGCAGCAGCTGATTCTTGGCTGGGTCAGTAGGTACACACCACAGAAAATAGTGGGAGGGAACATTCAGTTTCTTTTAGCAGTGGCCCACAAAACAATGCTATGTGGCTTTTGCCAAGGTCATGCCTGTGACTTTTTCCTCGGCTACAACAAAAGTGTGCAACAGTGACAATGAGTAGTTGAGAAAGAATGAATTTCAAAGTTCCTAGTTCTCCCTTCATTTGGCACTGGTGCAAGGAATGTTACCCAAACCAGTACACAAAGCTATTCTGGGGTGTGGCAGCTCAGATGCGACAAGAAGCAGTGCTGCCAGGGGTGCCAACACAAAGCTAAAAACTACAGCAACTGTAGTGCTGCTCTTTCTCCTAGTCACAAATCTAGAGTATGCAGAATCTCTTTCAACATAACAGCTCCCGATTGTTTAAGACTCCATGCATATCAGAAAGTAGCAAATAATGTATATTATTAAAACTAAAATTGGGATGCCAATGGCATGAGGATTTTCAAAGGAAATTCTCTAATTTATGTGACCACAGATAGTTTAATGAATGTTAACTGGACAGAATGACTAATTTTTACTCAACTATCAGTACACAGAGTCATCATTCAGTAGCACAGATATCTTCAGGAAAAATACAGGCAATAATATAACATGAAAATAATTTAATAATATACCTTTCTACTACGCTTTAAGCATCCTTTCTACTTTGTAAGCAGAATGTAACGAAAACTCCCTTGCTAATAGGAGAAACGACGTTATCTAAGTTGTTAAATATTCTTACATCTAAGGATAAAAGATGAACATAACAACAGATGACATATCTAGTACTGCGTACCCAACTTCTCCTGGGTTGCTAATGACATTTAGGAAAAAGAGTACAGCTGACTCAGTACGTATCTGCTGTTCTACTGTGCTGCCTTTTATACTAAACTTTAATAACCACACTTCAGCAGAGCTGTTTCAGATAGAAGTAATAAACAGCAAAATCTCACTCTTTGCAAAAAATGCATCACTGCTTTTCAATAGGAAACTAATACCCATTCAGTTCCCCTTTCATTTCCTTTTGTTCTCCCAAGATTATATGCATGACCTATTACCTGAGACCATTTCTCTTAATAAACTGCTAAAGGTTACTCTGGTGTGCTTCAGTACAACCTTAACCTACTACAATACACGAAACATGTACAAAGGTCTTGGTATGAAAGCAGCAGACACACAAAGATCCATTATTTTTAGAGCAAACTGCAATATAAAAAAGGAAATTACAAACATAGCAATAACCTATCATATACCTCAATATTGGCAACTGCATCTGTGGAATATCATGCTATTTTCTAGGAAAAAAAGAAAAATGTGCCTCCTGCAGTCCAGGAGGACTGTTTACTAAAGGCTGCAAATAGTTACACTGATAATGGTGAGATCAAATATAATCCCAGAATCTGTACAAAGGCTACAAAGATTTCAGGGAGCAAAAAATATTCATTTTTCATGCCCATTTTCACAATTTGCAAGTGCTTGTCATACTGTCAGAGTTAAGGGGCCACATAACAGGTTACTGCCCACAGCTCAGCTCTTTGTGGATGAAGTATCCATCAGGAATGTGCAGAAGAATTTAAGATTTAAAAAAAAAAGAAAGAAACAAACCAAATATTTACAAAGTGACACAGCAACACTGCTTTCTGGCTGAATGTACCCAGTATGTGTGTGTGTGTACAGAAACAACAGAGCAAAGATCATTTCCAGGGGAACATTCTGTTCTCCCAGGCAATTTCAAAAGCTGGAGTCCGATTTACTTATTTGCTATAATGCTATTCATAAACAGAAAGAAGTGTGACCTAAAAGAAAAACATGACGTAGCTAAGGGAGAAAACCAGGTTCTCCAAGCTTGCAACTCATGTTATACTTTCTTTATCTCACTGTTGAGAAAGCTAAGTTTCTGACCTAAAAATCATAAAGAAAAAAAGCTTTTTGACACACAGAATTCAGTAATGTTATTTTTAAAATGAATATCTGATGTTGCAGTAAATTACAGTGCCCAGTGTGTCACTAAAGTACTCTACCACTGTAAGATTTCGAATAGTGCAGAAGATAGGCAACTTTCTTCATACTCAAACAGTGACATTTACTGTTGGCAATCTACAACACTGCAATCTGCTGGATAAATCAAATTGTCAAGATCTTATCTATTCAGACACTTAAAGAGCATCTGTTCCCTTATATCCCTTGCACCACAGTTTCATGTTGCTTTCACCCTGCCCTGAGCCCTACTTATGAAACGGAAGTTTTGAGGCTCCAAAAATCTTACAAAGCAGTGGATGCTACAGTTGTACCCAGCGTACCAACAAGCTTCTCCTGGACAAACTTCCTACTATTCAAAGGAGGACTTGTAAAGAATGCACAGGACTTGCAATTAAGTCAGTGAGCATTTTGCTACTCAGTTATAATGGGAAAAATACCTCATTCAGTGCTGAGTCCTCAAATTCCCACGTTGGCAGTACAGCAGATTAAAATATTGTTAGATATCAGTATGAATTAAATCCCCACAAACTGCAAATACGCTCCATCACTTAGGAACAATTCTGATTGCCTACAATATGCTATCATTATAAAGGCAGCACTGACACTGCTGATTTTTACAGTGGTGATAATGTTTATTATTTTGTGTAAACTGTTTAACTGAAAAGTTAATTAACGAGAAACCAAATACTGGGGAATTGGAATGGGAGGAACTGAGAAACTTTCTCTTAGTAGGAAAATATTCATCCTTCCAGCAAACAACTTTTATTTCCTCCTTGGGTACAGCAAGGATGCACAGAAACAGCCAGCTAGAGTAGTGGCTTACATGTTTGTTTTTACTGTACCGTGTTTTTTGGTACTGACTTCAATGCTTCCCCTTTCCCAGGCCTGGAGCCACCAACACAAGAAAGTCATGGAGCTCATAGAATGGGTCCAGAGAGAGCCACTAAGATGATCAGAGAACTGGAGCACCTCTCTTATGAAAAAAGGTTGAGGGAACTGGGCTTGTTCAGCTTGGAGAAGAGAAGGCTCTTGGGAGACCTCATTGTGGCCTTCCAGTACTTGAAAGGAGCATATGAACAGGGGGAGGAAAGACTGTTTACGAGGGTGGATAGTAATAGGACAAGGGGGAATGATTTTAAACTGAGACAGGGGAGGTTAGATGTTAGGAGGAAGTTTTTCCACACAGAGGGTGGTGACACACTGGAACAGGTTGCCCAGAGAGGTTGTGGATGCCCCATCCCCAGAAGCATTCAAGACCACGCTGGATGCGGCTCTGGGCTGGTGGCTGGCAACTCTCATAGCAGGGGGGTTGAAACTAGATGATAATTGTGGTCCTCTTCAACCCAGGCCATTCTAAGATTTATGATGTGGTGCTGACTGAGAGGGACTGTTCTCAAATGGTAAACTGTGATGTCAATCCCTGCCTACCCCTAAATAAACACACAATGAATGAAAAACATGTCAGCTAAAATACGGATGTGAACACACACACGGATTTCATTTTTTCCACATTTTGGTCACTTGGTAATGTCAAGGGGCAATGTTATCAATGCAAATATGCTGAGCATATGTTCAAACAAAAAGTTATCAGAGAGTAAAAGCAAAGTTCCTAAGCACCTCCACTTCAAAATTTGCCATCTGGGTTTGAAGGAGTTCTAGTATACAAGAAATAAGGGCAGCAGGGTAGAAAGAGAAATATGTTATATGCATCTATTCCTTTTAAATATGCAAGAGCTTTGCAACTTCATTCAAAATTAAACAAGGAATTGTTTGATAGTCATCTGACTTTTTCCACTTGCTTTCCTGAGCTACAGCCTAAAAAATAACAGTTCACTTCACTTGAGATTCCACAGTCTGCAATAGGTAAAAGATTCAGAGGCTTGTAAACTTTCCCCTACAAATCTCATATTACTCATTTCCTGTCAGCTCACATCTTAGAATGTCATTCAGGCTGAACCACTATATAGCCTTACTATAAGCATGCCCATCTGCTCACTGGTGGACAACTGTTAAGCAAATAGTAGCTGAAGAAATAGTACACAGTAAAGCAATGATGGATTTCCATGGGTGATCTTTTTCCCCCATATACTTTCCAACCATCCTTCTCCTCTGCTTGGATGAACTCTGGCCCAGGCAAGAGAGAACTGGCATGACTTGCCCTAAAAAGGGAAATACTGAATGAAACATTGATGTGTGTTGAGACCTTCAGGAATGATTTCAAAGGAGATCAGTGCTCAGTGTCTTCTGAAGGGAAGGAACTAATCCAGTACTGAAAGCAAGCCATTAACATGAGGTTTAAATGGTCCCAGGCATGAAAGCAACATAAAGGAAACAATCTAGACCCTGCAGGATCAGCATAACACTGATCAGAAGCAGGTGCCTCTTTTCATGACGTAAACAAGAGATCACTACGTGTATAACCATAGCAGCAGAGCACTGAGGTGGCAGAAAAAAGAGTCTGCTGTGAGTGCAGGGCAGCCCTGGAGTTATATGGAATTATAAATTTAATTTTATAAATGGACTTATTTGCATTCCTTTCCCAAATAGGTAATCAAGCTGGGAGCAGCATTACATCCACATCACATTGTTTTTTGTTTCCCAGTGCAAACAATTACGTGCTGTCAGCTGACTGCCTCTTAAAATTAAAAGGTATTCTGTCAAGAAGGCATTCGAGGGAAAGGTTAAAAGAAATGCAACCCTGTAACACTGAATGACAATATAAGAGGCTGTATGTCTTATTCTAAGGCAATACTGACCCAAATGGTACTACATTTTACTTGGCACCAGTGAAAGTGGTAATTCCAGAAATCTCTCAAGAGTCTCATGATACTCAGCCTAGATTCAGGCTGATATGATATGATGATAATCAGTCCAAATTCCTCTGGACACTTAACTAAAAATAATCCCTTTCACCACTTATCTTTGATCATTAACGAGTAAAAGTAATGGTGCTACTCTTAAGTCTCATTTCGTTGCAGCTGTAACAGTCCATCACTGTTTAGGTGCACAATATAGGACTGTACGTGGTTGCAGTTTCAACAGAACTTAAAATTATTTGGAAATTAAATGTCATAGTGCAAAATTATTATTTGTATTGTTGCTGTAGATAGATCAACCAATTCAAGCAATTTTTTCAAGCAGATGACAAAGTCAGCCATACTGCAACTCAGAACTAGTTTTTTATTACTTAAATTACTGCTCCTCTCAGTGCCACAAAATCCAGTCGAGACCATAACTGAACACAGCAGAAATTCTGCTCTGAAGCATATCATAAGTGTTTTATCATGATACACTGAAACTTACAACGTGATAAGTCCACAGCAGTCCAGATATATTAAGAAAATAAATAGATCACACCTGGCTCTGCCCAATAAAAAAATATTTATGATCCTTCAAAATCAGAAAAACACAACACTGAGCAGATAGCTAATGAGAACATTCGACCCACTTCTCCACCTATTTCTAATTAGTAGGTCCTGTCAATCAACAGCCTAACAATCTTCCAGACCTTCACCGGGTCTGGAAATTAAACTGAATCTTGGAAGATACTCTTTAAAGATAGATAGCTACAAATGAAACCCGCTACATTAAATATATACACACATACACACACTTATCAGGAACCTCACATTTTAATTTCCCAGGGAAACCGGACCTGTTCCAAAATGCATGTCACTCTGTGAAAGTGGTACTTGTTTTTAAACAGAGGTTTCCAAAGAAAAGCTGCCCAGCACTTCCAGCTATAATACTACCATATGCCTGAACAACGAGTGAGAGGAGGTTTTACAGTCCTGGGAACAAAGTAGGGCTGGAAGGCAGCTTGCAGAAATTTCTTGCTCCCTTATGTCTTGAACTATGATCCAGTGAGAAAGCAAGCAAAGAAATCCCTTTAACTGGCACCACTTGTCTTTCCCAGTGACTGAGCCATCTTTGAAACTGATGTGATGTAGCACACTGTGGATTTCCCCTAGCCATGACCAGCACAGTAAACAGGAGGTAACGTGCTCCACTTAAGTGACGCTTTTTCTTCCCAAGACACTGCTCAAAGTATGAGGCTTTCGTCACTTTATCTCCATGATGCACATGTTCTTGATTACATTTTAAAAGAGATGTACTTGATTGAAAAAATCCACTGACTTCATTGCTAAGTGTGGGAAAAATCTTAAGATACATAGATCACGAGGTGTCAAGAGACATGCCACTTCAGGAAGGTGGTAAACATCACTGGGTAAGAATGGAAATACATTCCCATATTGGGATGGGATGCAATGATTTTAGGTATTTTACCATCATGATTTAGGGTTGATGATAGCTTTAAAAAAATACATGGTAATAAGGGGATGATGACAACAGAGAACTCGAGGAGAAATAACAATCTCACAATATTTAAGACACTAACCAGAATCTGCAGCCATAAAAAAAAAGGTTAGCAAAAGCAGGGCTACTATTGTAATTCAGTACACTGGAAAGGCATATCAGAGAGTTTAGAGAAGTAGATTTGGTTAAGTTTTTCATCTTTTTTTTCTTTTTCTCTGTTTGTTTTTAAGCCACTGTTATTGGGTTTAAAATTCTGATTCAAGATAACCCCTCTATGAATTCACGGCATTCTCCTCCCTGTACAACAAGTTCCAAGGTTCAAGCTGCTCTTCTCAAACTCTCAATGAAGAATACAACTGGATCAGTGTGGATGGCTTTGACCATAAAAATATAAATCTCTTAACAATGTAAATAAATCTTTTAACAATGCAAAACCTAATTTCTTCTTTTAAGTATCTCCATCTCCATTGTGAGACCCTTTTGGGTAAGAAAACAGGAGGCAGTAATGTTTACCAATGAAAAGTCTCACTAAACT
Source organism: Perdix hodgsoniae (assembly GCA_035772895.1). Classification (NCBI taxonomy): domain Eukaryota; kingdom Metazoa; phylum Chordata; class Aves; order Galliformes; family Phasianidae; genus Perdix; species Perdix hodgsoniae. The sequence goes on from JAPSGF010000002.1 coordinate 42,488,800, forward strand.
CCAGCTCCCTATTACATATGCAGGTCACCATACTAACCTAGGCAAAAAGCTATTTCCACATTTAAGAAGATAAAGAATACGATCACAAATAAATACAGACTGTGGATAGACTACAGCATGCATGTGCAGGGACTGGAGATGCACTTCTGACTTCCAGCTTTTCCCCTGGAGTGGGGAAAAAAAAAAAAAAAGGGTCAGCAGGATTTGAGTACAGCAAGAAGAGTGGGACAGGTCTGCAAAAATGAAGGACAAAAACGTAGATGTGGGAAAGAGAGAAAGGAGAGAGAGTACAGGTAGTCATAGGAAAAGTAGCAGCGCAGCGACTCAAGATGAAACACTGGCAATACAACAAGTGATCTGGAGGTGGAAGGGTGACAAATATCCTTACTGGACAAGAAGGGAGGAAGCAAGTTCCTCACTCTCCTGCAGCTCACAATATAAAAGTTGAAAAAGACACTTAGGTAAACGCAGCTGAGCTTGGTAATGAGTCCTCATTTTCATCCCTCTCCTTGCTCTTTGCTCCTCCATTCCATCACAGTTCATGCTTCAATGTGAAACCCATAAAAATCAATAAGGCCTCAGTTTCTGGAAGTGTATTCCTGAGCATCCTGCATTTTTCATTCCTTCCAACAGGAACAGCTTTAACTACTTGAAGATATGAATTCATCAATGGCATCTTAAGAGCAGTAACTTTCCTTATAAATTACCTGCTATTTTTAGACAGCAACCCAAGACACATCAATAATTTCCTGAAGTACTTGTTCTTTTATGACATGGATCAGCTGGCTCCTACTATACAGAACAGTTCATGCATTAGCAAGCTGGCAATCACTTCTCTCTACTAAATCTCATTTACTGCCACTTGGTTTTCTCCTTCAGCCTAGTATTTCTAATTCATTATACAAATTGGCAAGGCTGAGGGATATCTGCTAGGATACAAGAAAAGAAACATTTAGGCATGGTATAAAACATTGTTTCAAAGAGCCATCTGACACATCTCAACAAGCACTTTTCTATACAAAATTAGATGCTTGTATTTCTTTGAGTATTTGTCTTGGTTAAGCTAGAAAACTCATCCAAATTACATGGACAAGGAACACAGTGAAATTATAGCAGACTGCCAGCAGAATTTGGAAACCATCAGCAAGACCCAAAAACACAAGCACAATGCAAGGCCTTGTTTTTAGGTATGGCTCAACCCACTCATCTCTCTTATAAAGCAAAGAGCTGGGCAACATTTTTCATCTCATTTGAGTACCTTTATCTTTCAGACTATTTTGTTAGAGCAATTCTGGTTGTCACCATACCCCTTTGATGGCTATTGTGGGAAATCACCAAGGTCTTCGTGCATTTTCAACTACTTGTAAGCCCTCAGAAGTGAAAGATTATCTTGACTTTTGCAACTGACTTGAAGGAGATGGAAAAGGGCCTAGGAAGCCCTTCTACTGGTACCAGTACTTTGGCTTTTTAAATGACTTTCTTTTTAACCTAGTTTTGTTTCTTAAGTGGCAATTAGCAGCTAAACCTTCATATGCCACAGATCACTTCCATTACCCACAAGTCGCTGTATCTTCAGTAAAAAACATTAGGGAGGGCACTGCAAGATGATCTTCAGTCATTTTATCTCCTTCTATAAAAGGATTTTACGTGAATGCTAGTAACAGCTAAAAGACTAACAGGTTTACTCTTTCCTCATTGGTTCATCATGAGAAAACAATGAATTCTCCTGGAGGCAGCTAGTATGACTTGTACAGATTACCCTTTAATTGTGATTCGGAAGACTATTTTAGAACATACTGTAAAGATACTAAAGATTTCAGCTGATTTCACTTGACTGGCTGGAATGCACGACCTATGAGGAGAGACTGAAGACATTTGGATTGTCCAGTTTGAAGAATACAAGGCTGAGAGGTAACCTCATTGCTCTGTGCAATGTTCTAAGGGAAGCAAAGGGACGTGTCAGGCTCTTCTCCCAGAGAACTGACAAAGGGACACAGGGGAATGGCACGAAGCAGCATCAGAGGAGATTCAGACTGAACATTATGAAAAATTTCTTTACTGGGAGGGTGGTCAAACACTGGAAGAGGCTTCCTAGTGAGGTGGCTGTTATCACCTGGCTGTCAGCATTCAGTTATTGTTCAGTCCTTTATATGATGCTTAATGTTTGGTAAACTCTGAAGTGGTCAGGCTGTTGGACTAGATGATCTTTAAAGGACCCTTGCAACTGCACCACTCTATTCTAAAGCTCTTAAATAAAAGCAGCTTTCCGATTAGTAATAAAAATTGGCCCTGGATCAATGTGTAATGCTGTATACCAATTATTAACATAACACCATCACGACAGTGTCTACCTACCGCTTACATAACAGATTTCTGAAATGATCCAGGAATGACCCTGCGCTACTGATTTGCTCTAAGAAAGTACAGCGTTAGAGATACTCACTTTAACCAGAATAATTCTTGCTAGCTCTTCACATACTGGCTTTTCTTCCTCGTTTTTCAAACCTTCCAGTTCAAACAAGGTATTGTAACTCTCCAGCATTTTAGTCATTATCTTGTTGCAGATCTCTTGTTCTTTTATACCTTCAAATCCAGAGGGCACGCTAAAGTTGGACAGAAATCGAAGCAGAAGGTTAGATACTCAAAAGGGAAATGCTTCTGCACAGCATCCACATAATGCTTCCGTTGTGGATATGGGTTAGGCAGCAGGCAGAGGAAACTTTGTCTGGCAGAGAAGAAACATCCATAGCAGTAACAACTATTATGGTTTGTTTGCAGTTTTTCGGAGCAATATTAACTTCTCTATCTGTTGGCCTGTATACAGGCCATATAGGCATGTATACAGGCAATATACTTGTTGGACTGTATACAGGCCAACAAGTATACAGATGTATAATCAACAAGTACATCAACAGAGAAGTTAAGGTGGTCTTTAGAAAGCGTATAGCTGGAAAGATTATCTCGTTGGAAAGGGATAATTGGAAATCAATGGAAAAGCCTACTCGTGCCTTGGGCTTGCAGCAAAAACTCTAAAGGGAGCAATCTCCAGAGAGAGATCCTTCCTCAGTGCCAGTCAGCCCTTAAATAGGTCTTGGAGAGGTGCAGCCAGGCTCCACCCCTTCTGGTCACACAGCTGAATTGCCTTCACCTGTGCTCCTGTGGTTGACTCAGTGCTTGCCTCAGGTGATCAATCAGAGGTTCAGGCTGTGATTCAAGTGTTCCCATACATGGTCAAACAATCTACTCCACACGGTCTAGGCAGAGATCTAATTGAGACAACCTCCAAATGAGATACCACCTGTTTTGTAACAATTTATTTCCAAGAGTGAGACACAAACAGTATGAGGCATTCAAATTCTCTGAATTGTTGATGGGAAGGGTCACATTCCTTGGGGAAGTGATCTGTGATGGCCTCAAAGGTACATGATTAGTCAGAAAAATAAGAAAATCCACGTGCTGAGTAGAACACTGTTAGGCCAGGTCTCTGTAGCTTAAGATGACTCCATAACTCCTACTGCATTTCTTCACCTAATTTTTGAGGTGTTTAAAAATGTTCCTGGGAAGCATTTCTGTATGGAGCTATTGGAGCTCAAATACCATTCGCTTTAGCACAGAGGGCTGAGATTGGCAGTAAGTGGGGGAAGTAGCTTTAAATGTCCCACTGCTTCATATGACTGGATGTGCTCCCCTGTATGAGAGCCAGGAGGACAAGATGCAAGAAACTCTGAGTTTTGTTTCCAGACCTGAGTATAAAAACTTTAGCTACAATACAGATGTGAGAGTGTGTAGAAAACAGCTTAGTGGAAGGAGGACTTGAACAGAAATTTTAACAAGGCCACAATTTGAAAAAGTGCAAAAATATTATTGCTGTTTTTCCTGTAAAACTGTTCCTCCACTTAAATTCTCAGTGTATGCTTTCTTAATTCTGATTCAAGATCAGAAGAAAGACCCTTTTCAACCCAAACCAGTAAGGACTCAGGTAGGCGCATCAAGCTCTTCCCTGCAATCTCCTCCTCATAAAGTCTTCTGTAGGAAAAAAAATAGAAATACTCCAACATAATAAATCATTGTAACAGAAATCCTCGAAATCCTCATTCTGCCATCAAAGCAGAGTACTTTGATTACTATATTCCCACCACTCAAAGGAACAACACTTGCGGATGCAATGCAAGCAGTGCATTTAAGTTGCATTACTTTGGAGGGAACATTCACTCTGATGTTGGGAAAAGAACTGTCTCCAAAGCACAACTGTTCCACAGCATTTTCTTTCTGCTGCAGTTCCAGAAGTTGTACTCCATGACCCTTCTTCCTCACTGACCAGAGCGAGGGGATCTGGAGAATAAGTGGGCAGACAAAATGCTTGAACTCTGCAGGGGAGCACTGAGTGGAAAGCTCCTCATCACTAAAGATACTTTGCCCTTTGCAGCCCAAATCAGCAAACTTCCCAGGCCTTCAAATGATCCAACTGCTACACAGCAAACAGCAGCATCTGAATCAGACACATGCATTTGCCAGGCCTTCTGAGGAGCTGAGCAACTCGCATCACATTTCTGTTGGAATGAACTACCATTATGCCAATGAAAGCCTGAATCACAGAGGCAACAAACACACATCATTCTTTGAGAGAGCTGAAAAGAACAACAAAGAAAGCGGTGCAAAGAACTGTTTCTGTTTATTCCATAACTGATGGGCCTCATCTCTCTCACACAACTCCAAGTCAAAGGACAGGAATATGGCCTCCCTGACACCCAGACACAAGAGAGGAGATAAAAGAAGAGAGAACTCAGCTGGTCCTGCACTTCCTCTTCAACACTAACTGTGAGAGCAAAACAGAGACACATAGCGGGCCACACTAAGGATATGGCTGTACAAGCAATGAAATCTGGGTCAACAGACATCTTCCTCCAAGAGTAGCCATAGTGCAAGCATTAATCCTCCACACAGATTAGGCCAATAACAGAAAAGCCAATAATTGATGTTCCTCCATGCTTGCAGTCTCTCAAGGTCAATGTTTCTCTGGCTTCCACCAACAATAAATCTGAACAAATCCAAGCTGGGAGAAAACAGTGCATTAAATCTCAAATCATCACATTTTCCTGTTTTGAGCTGCCAGACCTTGTCCTTTATGTTTTCCCATATTTTACATCACACTTCACTACAAGGACTGCAAATAGCCATTTTCTCCATTCTTCCATTCATTATAAATACAGAAAAGATAACCTTTCATTAGAAGAATGTAAGTTTGATTTATCAAACAGGAAATAAGAAAGCAGGAGATGTGCTGGATAAGACTGAAAGTTTGGGAATTTAGAAAAAATACTGAGTAGTTGATGTAGAGAAAATGAATGAGATGAAGACCTGGTAAAAAAAGGTTTAGCTACAGAGTCGGAAATAATATGCCTAAATAGCTAAAATGTCACTAAGAACATCCTGTAGAGGGCAAGATGGACTTTATCCTCTCTGACTCTAAGCATTAACTAAACAGAAACTGATTTTGGACATGTGAGTTGACAGAAAAATCTCAAATCTTCCTACCTCAGCAGGGCAATTGCTGACAATTGTTGGCTGCTAAGCCTTATATCCTCATTCCAACAAAACACTTCAAGCACTGCTCTGAACAAATGAAGCCAAGTTAAAGTTTGGTTCAATCACCTCATACTCAATTTCTTCAGTTACTTTCTCTAGGAGCTGCCTATAGTCAATGTTAAGACAGCCCCTGCAAAGGCAGATTTCAGATAGACTTGCTCTGAACTACGTTCTGAAGATCTCACTCCAGATGTGCAGCTAACAAGCACGCTAAGCCCAATGCTGAAAGTTGGATGCTACAAATCCTTTCCCCCTCCTGGCAAATCTTTGTTGATTTGGCCACAGTATCATCAATTTAAGAATGCATTCATTAACACAGGAGAAAAGGGCATTTCAACAGTTGCTCACAAATGTGTCTAGACCACAATCCTGAATTGCCTAGAAAAAAAAGCAAGATCTGATAAAACACACAGCTGAATTACCAGATGGTGGAGCTTAAACAAAATTCTACATCCGGCATTCTGAAATATTTGGATCTTGTAAAAGTACATTACTCATTTGTTATGTGTCAAGTCTTGCCTCTTCTGCTGCACATGCATTCTGATGCATCACAACTGCAGGGCTGGCTGCATTCATACACACCCACAAGAGACCTTGCGTCCTCAGTCTTATGTGAACTCTGCCTTTTGCAGTCTTCTGAAATGGAATGATGTGACTCTTTGCCTTTTACACACAGGCCTATACCTTACAGAAACTGTTGAGCCTTTTCTATGCAATCCTATGAGCAGAGATAAATTGAGACAACAACTATACAGCTTTTAGTAAGTACGATTTAATCTTAAGAAAGCCAATTGCATTTCTGAACTGCAGGGCTCTGCATTCTACACCAAAAAGCATGCAGAGCTAATTTTCAAAACTTTCCTCAACCAAGTGATGAGTAATCTAACAATTATTCAAACAGCCACTTGGGAGTTCAAATCACAGAGATTTAGCCACTAGAATCAGGAACAAGCAAATTAAATGAGAGGAATCTAAGCCCACTAATACATCTAGATGGAAACTCCCTAACTTTAAAACTCTACCATGTGTAAATAAGCCTGCTCATATAAATGTGATCTCTAAAAGCTTACTTTTTTATTCTCAAAAATCTCTAGTGCTGTTTCCACTAACTCTTCTACTTGTATGTGCCTGTATACACTGCTGTCTTCGAGTTTTCTTTCTTTTGGAGGGGAAGACTTCTTTTTCCTCCCACAATATGCTTTATGGCTTTATATTAAGACAGCAAATGCTTTAATGCTCATATCTTGACACAGTCATCTTCATCATCTATGAGAAAAACAAGGTGGAAGTACAGTCAAAAGGACAAGCTTTGGTTTCACTCTCATCTCTGCAGTCTCCCTCCCCACTCAACAGAAAAATCTGTGCTTCTTTAAAAAAGAAGTGCTCCATTAAGAAGAGAGCAAGCTGCATCCATGTAGAACTGGCTCAGTACATTACTAGGAACCACCTTCTGTTTTCTCTCTCTTTAAAGAAGCCTGTTTCTGGAGGCTACAGTCTTACTTGAGTGCATTCTCACATCTGGAAATAGTTCTTCTTGATACTGCTTCCAACCCCACCAGCATATACAGTGCATCATCTTCAACAGAAGCAGCAAGAAACTGAACCCTTTGAAAGAAACTAGTAGAACTAGTGAATCCAGTAAAATGTCTCAAAAGGCCAAGGGTTCCCCACAACCTCTAGACCAGTTTCAAAATAAACTAGAATGATAAAGAGCCCTCTCTTTATCTCTGGTGTTGAAGACAACCACGAGTTCACAAATCAGCAGAGCTAGAAAGCATACAGCACCCGAGTGCTGCATCCAAGACCTTTTCTCCCTATCAGCACCTTCCTCAAATCCTTCTGCAGAAAAGCATCCATATTATTCAATGGCAAAGGAAGAAAGCTGTAAGAGCACAAGTCTCCCTGCCCTTAAGCCATTGCCAGCCATTATATACACCTTATCTGCTGTCAACAAAGCAAAGGAAAACTTGCTAACTGCTGTACAAGATAGCAAGAGGAGATGAGAGAGCAACTCAATTCCCTGTCAGCTCAAATATTAGCTCAAGCACCAAAAATTACCAGAAAGCTGCAGACATTGCCTCTGTTTGATCACTCTGTTCTTAGGGTTCTCAGCTACATTTTCCATGATCTGCTTCATAACTTTCTATCAACGTAAAGAGAAAAGTAAAAAACCCAACTTACTGAAAACAGTTCGGTCCAAACACAGTGGCAAGATTGCAAAGGTTCATCCTGTTCTCTACATGATGTTCAGCAACTTTTATCAGGAACTGGCACAGATACTTCAACAGGCAGTAATGAGCATCAGGCAGTTCTTTAAGGAGTTCTCTCAAGTTTCTTTCCTTCTGCACTTCATTTCTACCATCTAGAAAACACAAGAGGAGAAAAAACATCTACAAATATGCATATCATTACAGAAGCAATTTCCTTTGTATATGTACTTGTCACTTCACACAGTTTACATTCCAAGATTTCATCTGCTATATCCTTTTCTGCAGCAGCTAAAATATCAGCTCCTTCAGAGAAAGCAAATATGCATGCAAAAATTAGTCTACTCAAGTGTTTCCTTCAAAACTATTTTAAGATATATGTAAAAAATTATCATGACTTCATTACTATGATATCATTATTCATAGCATTCATTACTATGAATCAGCTGGTAACAGGAGGAAATCTGATTCATTAATTTCACTTCCGCAGCAAAATTTGAGGATGGCTACAGAAGGCTTTATTACATTGAATATCAATAAGGAATTTAATTGCACTTGTGTTTACACCAAAGTGAACTGGACAGTCCCTGACTTGATTACCAATTACCTTCCTTTTCACTAAGCTTAAAGGAAAACAATATACAACTAATTTTCACCTAAAACACTGAAATTCACCTTGTAACACACTTCTGTTTGGGTAACAAAACAACCAGCACATAAGGAATGCCAAAGCTGTCACACAGAAATAAACATATCTACCACCATCAATCTATCACCTAATTAGGTAATGCTCTTGAGAACTAATTGCCTCTCTGAACCTCACACTGGGACTTGAGACTGACAGGTACTCTTCCATTTACTGAAGAATTTTCCGTTTCTTCAAAACCAGAAAGATGCTAACAATCTTCACAGGTCTGCACTCTGACTGCACAGAAAGCTGGTGGCCTCATGATGTCAGTTGTATTTAGGGGCTTTGATGTCCTTGTTCATTAAACATGATATATTATGTGGTGTGGATTAACATCAGAGATGCTGTTTCCCCCTCATTACCGTATCTATTACTGATACTATTAGTATCAGTAATAGTATTAGTATCAGTAATAGTATACTATTAGTATCAGTAGGTGCATTTTGCTTTCACTTCTGTTCTTCTAAGAACAAAGATGCGCATCAGTCCATAAAATCTTCAGGAATTACCCTAATTGAATGTCACAGAACCACTGAGCAACAGGAGACAGAAAACTCCATTTTCATGTGAAATTCTTTGTCTTGCTGAAAGCAGAACAAGAAAATACAGCTCCAGTCTCCAGTGAAAAGAGGAGGGAAGTCAAGTCTTCCCCCCATTGCAATTCAAAAATCAAAAATAATTTGTTAACTGCCCTGTTGCTGAGACTTATTTCACAGAGTTCAGCTCTATTTCAAAAAGTTATTAATTAAGCTGATGATTGTGATGAATTCAGAAAGCGATGTGCACACACAGTATTCCACACACTTTGTACTTTTTCGGGGGGACGAATGAATCTAAGCTGTCAATAACCACAATACTTCAAATAAAACAGATTTTCTACTTATTGGGGAGCAAGAATTTTCATGAGTCATGGCAGCCAATTGCCTGGAGCTCTCTTTCTTCTTGTGTCCACCTGCTAGACAATTTTTCAGCTTCAAAATTAATCACTAAGGTTTACTCAGCTGGTACTGATCATCAGAGTAATATTAGAGCACCAGAGCTGTTTATGCTATTATCCAGACAAGCATCAAGTGTGCCAAAGCCCTGAGCTTATGCACTTGCCTAATTTTGTGAGGTACAAGATGTCCTGAGGAAGTCAAGACTGTATCAAGAGCTGTCTTACTCATTAAGTAAAATGACAGAGGGTGGCACGAAGCTGAGTATGTACTTTGGTCTCTGCAGCATCTTGAGATGAGACAAATGTGTCTGTCAGTAATCAAAACTGCAGAGTGCCAGACTTTCAAAGGCAATTCAAGAACCTATATTTAAAAAATATTTCACATTAAATCATAGATATATAATTAAATCATATTAAAAATACCCTCAGCTATCAACACACTTGCTATTGTCAAGCACAGAACTTTGCCCGGTATGGGATCTTTTGCTAGGAACTCACTACTGTGGGACAGCAGTCCAAGAGGCAACCAAAACCAAAATTCAATCTTAAAAATGTTAATTAACTGGAAACAGGAGCCTCAACAGCGTAGGAGACAAAAACAAATTTGCAGGGGTGTTTTCAGTCTCATTTAATTTCAGCATACACCCACAGATCACAAGAAGAGGGACGTATTTTCCAGTGGTCCATCCTATTTCTGTACATATTGAGTTTCTTTGACATACTGTAGACACCATCCAATTCCTCAATCAATCCATCTGCATGATGCTCCCTCACCCTACAGAGCATGCTGTCTGAAAATCGTGTAAAGGTACAGATGTCAGCAGACAGGTATGTGTAATTGCTCTGTGCATGACTCAGATGATCTGACCCCAAAAAACTCCAGCCTAGCACTGACACTGTATCAGCATGGTGCCACACTGCAGCTAATTACCTCTGTTGTGATGCAAGGAAGAGAGTCTGGAGCTCAGTGTCATGCTACCATGTCTGCATAGTTTTCAGCTGCCTTACATATTACCAACAGGAGGGCAGACAGAAAAGCTTGCACCTGTCTCTAGCTATCAACATTCCCCTGGAAGTCAATCTTGGCCACGCAGGCAGCATGCTGGCACAGCAAACTGCTAGCTATGCCAGGTTGTTGGATGAATCAAAGTCTTTTTCTTCCTCCACAATCTACAGAAAGTAGGACTGGAGCCTCTGACAGAGCCTCAGACAAGGCTCTGCGACAGAGGAAAAAATGTCACATTTGTTGTCATCAGTAGCAGAACCACAGAAAGTTCTCATCATAAAAATGTTCTCATCACAATCCAACCTGAGACCCCTTGTTCACAGTCGCTAATGCGCTTCACAGAGCTGCATTTATCCTCCACCACTACACATCGGGAACAGCTGCCCTGTGACTTCTGCAGCTCTGCTGAGCGCTGTCCTGGCATGATAAAGCTGGTTCTAAGAGATTTCACTGCACAACAAGCATCTTCTGCATGTGGAGAACACAAGATATCACTAGCACTTCCAGACTTGAAAAACAGTGTCAAAATAGCAATAAAAGCCAAAGGAAAAGGTTAAGAACATGCAGTTACAGCCTGGAGAACCACAGACAACCAGGGAATCTGATTTGCTGATCAAAGGGCCAGCTCTCATTTATTCACTTTTATACCCACTGCTCAGGTTGAAGCTTGACCTCTAAAATCCCCTAACACAGCCTTTATTCTGGGTTCTGCCTGCTCATGTAGCTCCAATAGCTTCAAGCATTTCATAAACCAACCTGTAGATTCAGGAAAGAGCTCCTCCTTCCCTCCCACCCCTCTCCTTGAAACCTGCAGAGCACTGGCACTACGGAGACCCTTGGCATTCATAGCAAGCTGTGAGGGGAGGGGTATGTGAGACAGAACTCACATCTAGCTGCTGCATACTGTAAAATACAAGCTACCTCAAATGGAGAAACACTGAGAGCCCAGAGTAATGAAACAGCATCCAATTTAATTAGACTGAGTGCCAAAGGTAGCTATAAGCCTCCATTTTGCTCCTTGCTAGAGAAAGGAATGCACCAAAAAATAAACCAACAAAAATCACATAAGGGAGAAGCTTTCTGCATGCCAAAAAGGAAAAGTACAACAGCAACCTGTCTCGCTAAAAGCAAGCGACCTGTGAAAGGGGATAAGAGCTGAGCACACAGAGCTGGTTCTGGTATGTACAAACGTCTTAAGAGTCAGTGACTGTGTTGTAAAAGATAAGGAAGGAAAAGTCAGAAGGAATAAACAAACTCAAATAGGGATTGCTGTGTGGGAACCACCGATTACTTCCAATGAAGATTCATGAAAGAAATACCTTTCAGTCACCCAGGGCTCTCACAGGTTTGCAAGCACAACCCATTTTGCTTGGGCAAGCACCGCCCTGCTCTCCAGCAAAGTTGCAGCGTCTTTGTGATGGACGTTTTTTACCCCAGGACTCCCTGCAAGGAGCAGCATTCCTATTTGCCAGGCATGCTGGGGGGGGCACTCAATACAGAAATGACTATCAGCATGTCCCTGGCCTGTACATACTACACACACTACACACATCTCTCATTAATCCCATTTGTAGACAGAGGCCCTTCTCAACACCCCATCACTGCCCTTCTCCAAAGGCAGAAAGAGAACATGAGGACACACCAGACTGCCTTTAAGATACACTACGTGATGGCTTCTGGAACTGCATAGTCTTGGAGTTACTCTGAATATTTATATAGACAGCAATGTGTCAGATCTGTGGGCAGTGTGCTGCACAGGCTTCTGCTAGCGTGCCAGATCAGCTATGTGGACTTCCCAAACAACCCATGGATCAGGTTTCTATTCTTTGATAAAGTGCAGATCATTTATTCCCTGTCTTGGTAATAAAGACACTATACTCAGCATTAAAAAGGATTACAGCTTCAGGTAAGATTTGTAATTTTCACTCCAGCTATTTTAATTGGAGGAAACACTCCCTAACAATTTTTATAGGGAAAAAAGTAATTGTGTATTATTCTCAGGCCAAGCTTTTAGCTGGCTTGAAAGACACTGATATCAATCCTTGAAAATATTCCAAAGGACTTGTAACATAATTACAAAAACACCATTTCCCACGCAAACTTCAACATGAGGGAGGACAGAGGTTGCAAGAGAGCTCGTAACTGCTTTCATTGTCACCATACATTTAGGTGGCTCCAGATTCAAAGTTATTTTTTAATAACCTGTGGGCTAGAAACACCTTGACCCACTTGATTCATAGTTCAGAAAAACAACACTAAGGCAGGCTTGCTGCTGATACCATTTTGCAACAAATACCTTTGCACATACTTCGATAAGTGAATAGATAATTCTTCCAACCCTGCATAGCTGGTTGATCATTTAACGGTAAACACAGATTCACCTACCACTGAAGCTAATCTGAGCCCCGCTGGAGTCATCAGTGCCTTTCAGAGCAACTCAATTTAAGCAGTATTTTCTAGGGCATGAAAACAAAACCAAACGAAACCCAGCAACTCGTCTTTTGTCAGACTTTACCAAAGCCTTCCCCCTTGCCATAACAGCTAGCTTTTTTTTTTTTTTAAATAAAGCTTTGGTTTCCTAATCAAAATTATAGGTGGATTATAACCAGAGACTGCTGCGCAATACGTGCAAACTTAACCGTGAAGATGCATTACGGCTGGATGACTTTAAGAGAGCTGGGTTTGTGATTTACACCAGTAACTTCTATTTGAAACAACAAATCTTGGTCTGCTATGTAAGGATATGCATCTCTCTCATTTCCACAGAAAGCACTGGGGAGATTTTGCATTTCCTGTGGGAAGCAAGAATGGATGAAACTTTCCACTATCAGCACAGTTCACAAAGTTCATTGATAGTTTCTGGCGCAATACAGAAATATGACCTCTGTGGGGGACAGGGAAGTAGAAGCAGGAACACACAACTTAAACAAAATTTCCACTCAAACTGATTTAAGAGAAAGAACATAATTAAATATATTTCATGAGTCAAATATGGTTAAATCTAAAAGACATTGCTATGCCAAAAAAAAGGGACTTTCTTAAGCAACAGCACCTTCCCACCCAATACTTCCTGAACCCTCTCTTTGGGTCCCAGACAACTTTACTAAATGTTATTTAACAGAGAAAGTTCCACCCCCCCACAGCCCACGTATGACCTGATTATAGCTTTAATGACTGTGCTCAGGAAAGACAGAAAGTTCTTCAGTGCACCCTCGATAGTCTGTACAGTCCCAAACAATAACAGAAGAAAAGACATGGTTGTGTCCTCTCTGCTCCATGCAAGCTAAGCTTCATTTCTATTGCAGGCAAGAAAAGTGGTAGAGATACCAAAGGACAACAGTGTGAAAACTTTGTGTTGTCTTCCACTAAAGACGTTTGTCAGCATATTCTTCCTCCACACACATAATATTGGTCTGCTTTACAGTAAAGAGCATTACTCCAGCAATACGTACCCACCCACTTTGCAGCTTCTCAGGAAGAGAGTGAGAGGCATCAACTGCCTGCAGCAAAATAACTTCCACTGACCCAGATGGTCCAGGAACAGACCGCCTAGTCTGCATAGCAGCAGTCTGGACTGCCCAATACAGATAGATTAGTTCAACAAATCATCAGACAGACAGTTGTGCAAGTTACTTTCTAAACCAGGTTATCCTCTTGAAGGAAAACAAGTAAAAATAACAAAAATCTTCCAGGTTTTATGCCACGAGCTGGATTAAAGGGTAAAGTCCATTCTAATTGCAAACTGGCTTGTGTTTGATGGGCAATTACATCACTTAGTGAGAAGTGGAAATTTAGACAGCATATGCTTTGGGACTCGATGGATATTAAGTATGATTAGCAGATGAAGTTGTTAGAATTTTTCAGAGCCCATTAGAAAGAGTGAAATTGCCAGTAATCTCTCTAGCTGAACAGAAGCAAATCTGTGTCCTAGAGAGACTATTGCAGTTATTGTCTCCAAGCTTCTTCCAACCAACCAATCATTTCAGCTCCTATTTAGCAGATATAACCAGATTAGAAAAGCATAAACAGTTCAGATTTCACCAAACACGGAAGATGATAAGATTGAGCATTTCTATCAGAATGCACTCAGTGAGCAGGTGAGAGCTGAAGTCAAAGGAACTGTGGAACAAAGTCTGTAAGTTAAGAAAGAGAGTACTGCTTACGCTGCCTGTATAAAATTCTCCTGCAGGAAAGCACACAGAAGAATGGGGACTTTCACCTCTCACTTACCTTGGTAAAGCTGAATGAGCTTGGATTGTAAGGCAGAGGTGATAATCCCATCTGGCAGCTCTCTCAGAAACAATTTCAAAAGACTGGCTGCTGAGTACACATCGCCATCTTTCACTAGTTCCACCTCTTCTCCACGTTCATATTGCAGACGCAGCTGTTCCACCGTTTTCATGCTTCCATTTACCCTGAAAAGGCCTTCCTGGGTCATACCTGTAATTATATGTTACACATGAGGCTGATCTGAACTAAGATACACCACTGATATGATGAAACAGACATTCAAGTGTGAATAATACAATAACATTAATACAAAGGACAACCAATACAATGAAGATTGAAAAGATACTACTTTCCCCTAGAAACCCTGCTAGTCAAGTAATTGGATTCAGATAATGAATAACTACCAACGACCACATCTTGAGGCTTGGGATACTCTATAAAAATCCACAGAACCCAATGGCACTGCTGTAACCTACAAGATATGAAGGCTGTTCCAGCAGTAATGCCTCCTATTTTACTATGTTGGCCCACAATGTCAAGAGGCAGATGTTGATGGAAGAGGCAGCAGAGGCTGGACCTTCCCACCAATATCCCCGTTACATTTTGTTGCTGTCTGACAGCTGGCAGCAGAGCGGCAGTCTGACAGAATACTGTCTGACATGGAAGTGCATGTGAAGCAAAAGTGCATAACTGAATTCCTCCATGGAGGAAAAAATGGCACCCACTGACACTCATTAATGCTTTTTGAACATTTATGGAGCCCAAACAGTGGATGTGAGCGCAGTGAGGCAGTGGGTGGTGTGCTTCAGCAGTGCCCACAGTGACAGTGGGTCAGCTCTACTGGTGCAGATTTTTTACTTGTGTAGCATGCAGGCTCTTGTTAACTGCTGGTGAAAATGCACAGCTATTGGTGGTGACTCTGTTGAGAAATGGCGTTTCATGGTTGAGAATTTGCTCTATCAAACAGTGTTGTTGTGCTCTTTGCATCTGTTGTAGTTTCCAAGGAAACATACAGGAGGCGTTACGTTCAGAGTGACTTATGTACTTCATACCAAGCAGAAACCAATTGAGATGGCTGAATTTTGCATCAGTACACTTCCACTGAAAAGTAACCAGACTCGACCAAACAGCTGTGTTATTACAGCTTTGCAAGTAGCCCATTAGCTTTAGTGACTGTGCCAAGGCATGACGCTACTCACATAAGTATTTTCAGC
Source organism: Perdix hodgsoniae (assembly GCA_035772895.1). Taxonomy (NCBI): domain Eukaryota; kingdom Metazoa; phylum Chordata; class Aves; order Galliformes; family Phasianidae; genus Perdix; species Perdix hodgsoniae. The sequence goes on from JAPSGF010000002.1 coordinate 42,504,668, forward strand.
TTTCCTTTTAGGATAGCCATACCTGTGACCACTGTGAAGCAAAGACAGCTGAATACATGCTGCCTGAACTCTACAATAATCACCACAAATTCACTTTAGAAGAAAATCTCTGAGAGCAAGTGTGTATTTTTAATTGCATGAAGCCTAAAGATTTCACAATGAAAAATAGAAGTATCCATCACTTCGGGCCAGACAACCCACACCCAGCGAAGGTTTCCACAGAGGAAGCCAGATGAATCATACTGTATCACTTTCTAGGCAGATGCTGAGATTCAAACACAGAAAACAAGTGCCTAAAGCTGAACTGAGGAAAAAGACATTTTTCGCTAAAACACTTTCATCATAAAACAGGAAGTGTTTTCTGCTTTTTTCTGATCCTGTGTGCATAGGCCTGCTTATTCTTCTTTAGAAGCAGAACACCAAGAGGATCAAAATATACAATGTACGGTTTTTGTTAGTTCAGAAGCAGTCATTACTAAGCAGGAGTCTGCCAGAACATTTCCAGTCCAAGAAGTCAATACTGATGCAGCAGAGTTTGTAGAAAGAAGTAATGTCTTTAATTGGACCAAGAAACAAACTGATCTAGTAAGAGAAAAATGGAAACATTTAAATACTGAAGCATTTTACTCAACTAATGGTAAGACACTGCTTCCAGACCCTGTATTCCTGCAGCTACATGAAAACACATATAAAATGCTATACTGCCATCTGGGGAGCGACAGAAAACAGCACGTCTCAGTCACTCATTCCTGCAGCACAGATCGAACAAACAGAGCAGAGCGGCCATGCAGATAAAACTTCCTATGGAAATAAAGAGAGGCTAGAACCTACTGGGAACAGTAATCAGATATTTTCCACATTCATAGGAAAACCTGGCTTCACCTACAGATTTGAAAATTAGTAGCTCACCACAAAGTCCAGGAATGCAGCTACCTAAAAGCTGTCTCAGTTTTTTCAAATGGGTAAAATCAGTCGCCCATGAAGAAGGAGACTCTGAAATGGCCTGACTTTAAAAAGCCCTACAATGTCTCTCACTGCATTTGTGCAGAACAGGAGACAATGCTGAACAAACAGCAAACATGGTTCACAGAACACCATGCCTCCAAATAGTTTGAGTTCATATGTAGGGATCTGTTAAAAACATTATCATGGTTAACTTCCTCGTTGTACAATCAAGGAAAAAAATAATATAATTGAAAAGTACAGTCAAATAGATGTACGATCAAAAATAAACCAATAAAGAGTTAGGCACAAGGGGAACAAAGAGAAAATAGGTGGAATGCTTACCCGTGCAGAGGGCTCGCAGTAAAGGTCTCCAAAGGAGGGGATCTCTTAGAAGAGATCCTTCCTCCCTGGCAGTCAGCACTTAAATGGGTCTGGAGAGGTGGAGCCTGGCTCCACCCCTTCCTGCAGCACAGGTGAATTGCTTTCACCTGTGCTCCCAGGGCTGACATACTGCTTGCCTCAGATAACTAATCAAAGGTTCATGCTGTGATTCAGCAGCTCCCATACACTCGTTAACTCACAAAACAAACTGTAGGCAAGCAGAGAACACTCCTTTCAAAATATTCCCAAGTAAGTGGGCATCTCTGACATCTTTCTCAAGAAAGAGAGTGGATTATATGTTTATCAAGGCTGGATAATCACCTTGGCATTTAGAAGCCCAGCTAATTTTGCTGCAGATAGAAGATCTGGCTTGTTTTGTTCATATTTGGAAAATGCTTGAGTAGGATGCAATCTTTTTATGGAACAGAGTACAGCCCACAGCTTGCAATCAATAGGGTTTGTCAACTTCTGGTTTTGATTAAAGCTAAGTGACTGAAGGCATTTTCCCCTCTTTGCTTTTTCACTGTTCTAGCAGATTGCTTTAAAGCAAGCTAAAATAGATCAAGCAAGGCACTGCTATGGAATAAAGGTATGATTATGTTTCAAATTTTCATTTAATCAAAGCTAACTTTCAAGCTGTGTTTGCGTCTAACAGCTTCTATCAATCCATCAAGATAAAAACACAGCATCTTAAGATGCTGTAATGGGATTATCATTACGCAGCTAAACGAGCAGCTAAAACAGAGAACTGATGGTAAAAACTGATTTAACTTCTTACAAAATAAAGTTACCTCCACAAAATCTTTTCCAGTGCTGAATACCTGCACAAGATACATCTGTGCACCAATGCTATTCTAGTTTTCTGCAAAGAGATTCATTTCCTTAATGGAGACTAAAATTTCATGAAATGAATGCAAAGAAAAGCTGAAAATTGGATATCTAACTCCCCGAGGAGATAAATAACTGAAATCTAACTGAAAATCTGTGAGAACACGTATTCAACAATGTACTCTCATGGGTGTGTGCATGCACATGAATATAACTATAGATACTTACGTCTTCTCACTACCACAAAGTGAGAGAAGTCATCTATTTTGCAACTAGAAAATTACACAAAGCTTCAAAACGAAATGCATTCAACTGATAAAACTGAACTGCTTATCAATGAGCATGTGCTGTTCCATAATGCTGTAGTTTATTAAGATCCTATTAAATAGAATACGGAGCAGAAGGAAAAAAACAAGCAACAATAATGTTCTCTGCAAGTGGTTAGCTCCAACACCTTATTCATCCTCTTTATCACAGAAAAGCTTCTCCTTTTGGTGATCTTCACAGTAAAACATGTTACTATGCAAAAGTGATTTCCTTCAGCTTACCATGCTGGGTCAGGTACTCAACTATATTCCACACAACTATTGGAATGCCGTTCTTGCTCAGTCCCTGCTGCTGGAGTTCCAGAAGACTCACACCAAACACCTTTGGACGGGTTGCATCCTTTTGCTTGTTCAGTGGAAGCGAGGCTATCTTTTTCATGTCCTCCTTCAATCTCACAGCTGACTTGCTTTGCTTAAGGAGGCATAGGAAAAAGAAGCATTAATCACATTTGCTACAAAACGTTGCACAGTTGCGACATGACGGTATCAATCAAAACTGGCTTTTATGCTCCAGAATAAGTTTTTGGTCTTACTTCCTTTTAACTGACAGGAAAATCCCTGTAAAGTGGGAAACAACAACAACAACAAAACTACGAAAGAAAAGACAAGAGTAACTAACAGGAAGAGCAGCAGTAGTCTGCAGTTAAGATAAGGGAGAAAGACACACTTATATGGATGTATGTTTCTAGAATAACAAGGAATTGGGACTCATAAGAGACTGCTTTTGTAATTCACACAGTTCATGTTGGTTACAAAAGCAAAAAAAAAAAAGCAAAAGCAAAACATTGTGGACAAACACACAAAAAATCGCAGCACACTACAATCAGTTTGGGATGTCTCCAGGACACTTGTCAGTCTCTGAGCATACTCAGGTTCACTGTATCTTTCTTCCAAATGGCGTTTCCTAAAGATTCATTTTGGCCACTGTCAGGTGAGATGGACCCTTATGGAAGATTTTGTGACATGTTTAGTATCTGATAAGTCTGAAATCTAATTACAGAGATTTCAAGGTTAGAAAAGAACTAGGTAATCCAATCACATGTAATATTAGGGGAAGATATCAGATCACAATAAAGCCTTAACTACATACATCCCCCAGTTTCTTCTGAAGCCATGACATACATCTGGAAGACATTCTCACAAGTTTTGAGTTGCAGTGGCAGAGAGAACATGAGAACACATCCAGTAAGTCCCGAGGGAATAACATAATTCAGGATTGCTTTCGCAACACAGAGATTTAAATACGCATACAGTGCTATGGTTTGGAAAGACCTCCCAGGAGCAGCAGCATAGCCCACCACAGTTACCACCTCTGTACACACCTAAGCATCAGTTCACTAATGCAAACAGGCAGAAATCCTCATGTTTACGGCATCACACTGCTGCAGCTGTAGATCGCTGACAGCACATAAAATTAACATTATAACACATTATTATAACACATTAAAATCAACGTATTCCTGCATTAACGAACAGGTAGTAGAAGCCTTACTGAAATTTACAGCATTCTCTGTACGTATCACAAAGAACTGGTCGGACTCTGGTCTTGGCACTCGACCACACAAAGGCACGCTGCTGCTTTGAAAAACAAGTGCTTGAAAGCTCTGAAAGCCATACGCTTGCTGTAATGAAACCCAACGTCTGCACCAGGGCTGCCCTGAGCCTGTCCTAGGGCTCCAACACGAACTCCGTGCTCACCGCTTGCTGCCTGCTGTGCCTTTGCCACTGAGCGAGGATACTTGGAGCAGAAGAGCGCCCCGAGGCCCCAGGTACCCATCTGAGCTTTGTGAAACGTGTTCCTAGCATAAACATCGTGAATACGTGTCACTATTTGCCAAACAGCTGCAGAGCCAATAAACAAAGCCAGCATCCCTGTGAGGGCCACGTTAATCCTCCCGGCAAGCAGCACGTGCACGGCTGAACAGAAAGTTGAAACGGCTTGTCAACGCATCGCCGTTCACCGATTTCTTTACACAACAGACGCATCCGCGGAAGATTAAACGGACAACGGACGATTTTCACTTCCGAAGTTTGAGTTAACTGCACGGCGCAGCGGCACGAGGGCTGCCCTGCACGGCAGGAAGGCGCACACCGCCTTTATCCATCTTCGCTTTCCTTAAACACGGCCTCGGAGAGACGCGGGAGCCGAGCGCCGGGGACGAGGCGCTGTAAGCAGGGCCCGGGCCGCCCCCTCCCTTCCCCTCCCCACGCGGACCCGCCGCCGCTCCCCGCCCTACTCACGCGGATGGCCAGCGCCCCGGCCCCCATGTTGGCCGCCAGCCGGGCCGGTTCCCGCCGCCCTGCCCAGCCCAGCCCTCCGCGCCCGCCTCCTCTGCGCCGCACCCCCGCAAAAAGGGGTGGAAAAACCCCACGCTGCCTGAGCCTGCCGGCGGTCACGTCACACGCGGAGCCCGCATGCCAGCAGCAGGAAGAACTCATTCCCCTGGCATCCCGCTCCCTCCCACCTCAGCTGGAAAGCGCGGTCGGGGCCAGAAATTTCAAGTACGCTTCAAAATAGCGCTGTGGAGTTGTGGTGTTTCAAAGGTTTGACCCTTGTTGTCAAAGAAAGGCACGTAGGTGCGTGCTTGCTTCTGTCTCCTTTCAGATGCAAGCGTTACCATCTGAGGAGGGAGCCTGCCTATCTACTTTATCTGTGCAGGGCAAAAGAACATCTGTCCAGCCAGAGAAGAGGCAGACGAACATTTTCCTGGAGTAAAGATGGGAAGAGACTGGGCTGTGCATCGGATGGAAAATGTTACCTGCAGATCTGAATTTTCATTTGTAATCCATTTCTACTAGGTATTGTGATGGGAATTTCCTTCATAATCGGTTTCTCTTTTCCCATCTAAGCACAGATAAACACGTCTAACCCAAAATGATCACTTTCCAACTTTGTACAGTTAGTCTTTGGCCTCAGCGTTTTCTTGGTTTCCTTTTAAGTACACTGTGGGACTCAGAGTCGTCGTAACATCCTCCTCTATCCCCCTCCGTATTGTAAGCCACTAACATGCTTTTCACATAAATCACACAGAGCTGCCTTCTTAGTCCTAATCACAGCTCCACAGTAAAACCCAATTACATGCTTCAAACTGTAAGCTGGGCAGTGAATGATGAGAAACCAATAATCTCTGGAGACTTTGGGGGTGAAGAGTTCAGCTGTGAATCCATATTGAATAGCAGCCACGGCGTTAAGGCTTTTATAAATGCATTTTCAGAAACAGCATGTAGATTCTTATCCTTTGTAATGGAGAACCAGAAAACAAGCAGCAGCAGCAGAGCTGCTGTGTTTTTCCAGCACAGCTGAAGCAAGCTGTTTACTGAAGCTGGGAAACTCACCCTTCTGTTCAGTCACTTGGAACACCCAGGGATGTGCGTATTTTCTCCGAGTTAATAAAAAAACCTCTGAATAAAGAAACATCTGAGTGCTGAAGTGCTTCCTCCGACAGAAGAATGGAAAACAGTGAAACTTCCTCACTGCCTTTATCTCATCCTAATTTTTCCTGATCAGCACCACACAAGACCAGTTTAAACACAAAGCCAGACTAAGATTGAGCTGAACTTTTCCTCATCCTCAGAATGCAGAATATATTTGTCCTTCTGGCACCACAGAAAGCACCTAAGATGTACTGTGGTGGCTGACTGCAGGCTGCACCCTACTTAGGAAGCCTTTACTAAAAACCCTTAGAAAACAAAGGAAAATAAAAAGAATCAGAAGCAGTCTTGCCTGTGACAGGGAAAACAACAACAACAAAAACCCAATCCAAAATCCAACAACAGAAAGTCCTTCTGTATATAAACCTCGTTATGCTGTTTTGTGTTCCCTGGGAAAGATGTTAAACCAAATCGTCACATCAGTCACACACATAAGCAGAAACAAGAAATTCCACATGATAATTTTGTGTTTTTGCTGTTAGAGAAAACACTGTTTTTTGCCATCCTCAGTGTCTCTTTTGTAGCCCTGGGGAATTCTGTGCTGCATGGACAAATATTTATGAAACTTGTCATAAATACATCAGTTCAGAACAAATACCTTGTGAAAGACAGATGAAAAGCCTATGAGATCCGTAAGTTGAGACTCACTAGCTTTTATGACGTGCCATGCCTACCCACCTTTAGTCACACAGTTGTTTCCTATAGTTGGCTTTTAAAATACATGGGCCAGCAGAATACTTCATCTAGCTGAAATATACACCCACATCAGATACTCTCTAATTCCACATAATAGCTAAAAGCTAATGTTAAGACAAGAACAGGCTAATAAAATCAAGCAGTGAGTCAAGCAAAGAAAAAAGGTGTTTGTTTTTTTTTCCTTTTTCTCTTACATTTGTTTACAAATCAGACATTTGACCTCAGCTTTTGAAACAGCATTCCTAGAGGGAAAGAACAGCTAGGGTTCTGTTAGAAGTTCTAAGGAACTCCACACCACTTCTGTGATTAATCCCATTATCTCTACAATGCAATATGTTTCTTTAACCTGTTACTCATCATTTCCACTGTGACATCAGAATTCAGCACTTATTTCACAACAGCTCACAAAACAAGCAGGCTGCTGTGAAATAGATGTCTGCTGCCATCTCTGAAATCCGTGAGCATAACTCTGTTCTCTCCCAAGTAGCCTGCTATGAGATACTTGGTGTGACCTTCCTGGCCACATACGAGAAAGCCAATCCAACTAAATGTGCTTTGGACTTCAGCATGTGTTCTGACATTTGCCTCTTCCACTCCAGTTCATGCAAAACTCCTTCTCAGATACTCAAAGGCAATAGAGGTTTACCTGTACTGGTCTAGCCAAGGCTGTGTGTAGAGGTGTAGTAGTGCATAATGGGGGCATACCATTCAATTCAACAGAGATACCTCTTCAAATTACTAAAGCATTACCAAAATGGTCTGGCTCAATAAACTTCTAAGCATAAATAAGTGAAGACAAATAACTATCACATAGCTAAGTACAAAATTAATGCATATTTAAGAAGCAGGCTTGCAAGCCTACTTAGTCAATGAGATGAAGACAGTCATACTAATTATAAAATTATTAAAAATATTATGAGGCTTCTTCAGGCTTACCTAATTACAAAATTAAGCATGGCAGTGCAAAACTGCTTGGCATCTGAGGATTTGGTCATCTAAGTAGTTTTGCTGCACAAAGAAACAGCATCATTACAGAACAGTGTCATAAGTGAGGCTACTTCCCAGGGAAAGGTGGAGTTGGAGAACAACAGCAGTTGTGTTGCTCCTACCATACTCACCCTGTGCTCATAAGGCATTAACGACCTAACAGCGTCATGCCCCTCCCCAAATTGAAACTGTATCACAGCAACTCACTTTTGCCCAGGCAAATCACCAGGCCTCTTTGAAGTGATACTAAAATCAAGGTGGTTGCTAAATGTCTGTGGGAGACCAAAAGCACGAAGCATATTACACAATTCCTGTCCAAATGCAGCGCTGCCCAGCAGCCTAACTGCTCCTCAGTATTTTGCTCTTAAGCAATAGCCACAAGAGAAAAAAAAACCAAAATCATTCAAGCAGGACCCCAAGCTAAAATCTGCCAGAGCACATGTTGGCAGCCTATGATAGAATCACAGAATGGTTTAATTGGGAGGGACCTTAAAGATAATCTAGTTCCAACCCCCCTGCTATAGGCAAGGACACCCAACTCCCACTAGACCAGATTCCTCAAAGTTCCAGGCTTTGATTGCCTCCAAGGAGGGGGCATCCACAACCTTGCTGGTCAACCAGTGTCTCACCATCCTCTCAGTAAAGAATTTCTTTTAAGAACATCTAGTCTGATTCTACCATCTTTCAGTCTGAAACCATTTCCCCTTGTTCTGTCACTATGTGCCCTTATAAGAAGTCCATCCCCAGCTTTTCTATGACTGCCCTGAACATCTGGGTTCACTTGCCATCCTGAGGGATAGCTGAAGGTCAGATACCGAACTGGCCCATGATTCTGTCCATTGCCCCCTTCCTCCTCCAGCTACTCATTTCATGGCAATGTATTGCATAGACCTGTGTTGAAAACAAACACCCACAGGGGCTGACGAAGCTGCCATTGCTTGGGCAGGGCTTGTGGGCCGTCAGGGCCCTGCGGCCTGTTTGCCCACGTGCTGTCTGGGCTGCCAGTGCTGTGGTACAGAAGAAAAAAAAAATCTACAAGCAGCCAAGGAAAATGCTGTTTTCCTTCCAATTTGATCAGTGTTCTGTTTGTTTTTGCTGGTTTAACAATAGCAATTGCTCTTTAAAGACAATGGGGAAAAGTACATACACTGGGATTGGGAATTGAAAGAAGGATTTCCCTTGAGTGATGCTCTTGTGAACAAATCAAATATCTTAATTATCTAAAACTAATCTTTTGTTGTTGTTTGCTTCTTGCTTTTGTAAATATATTTCTGCCTTGTGCTTTTGTGTGAAAATCTGAAACTTGCTGGCTTTCTCTTCATAGTAAATTACACAGTAAATTCAAATACCATAACTTCTGTGTATGGAGAGGTTTCTTTCCCTACAAGAATGAGTGCCCATGGTTCTTGCCTTCTCAGGGCCAATGTATTATTGCTGTTATTTGGAATGTGCATACTGCCAAGATATATTCATTCATAAGTAATAACTGGTAGTCTTCACTGTAAGTCCATTATGTTGTCCAAGTTGAGAAACACAAAAATCCACTGGGTAGCACATAGTGAGCAGAAAATGAAAAATGGGATATTTGAGAGCTCTTTCACTGAAAGATAGGGCAGGGCTCTGTTTTGTGTCTCTTTTCCAATGTAAATCCCACAAAAATGTCGGGATTAATCTTGTATGTCTTCACAAGACCTTGTACATTTGACGCAGGGGAGGATGTATGGAGGAGAAATCCAATATTAAAATTATAATTGTAAAGAGAAAACCCTGGAAGCCTTCACCTTGAAGCATGATTTAAGGCTTGGTCAAGCCTGAATAATGTTGTTCTGCAGGTCAATAGTTTCTTGTTATCTACGTTATTCCACTTTATTTGTACAAAATTTCCTTTAAAGTTAATTTTTGTTGGAGGCAGACATTACTACATGTGACTTATCTGAATGCAAAATACACTGAGTAATGGATAGCTCATCAGGTAAATGGTACTGTAAAAGAAAATACAGATCCAGTTACTGGTGATAAATATAAACGAGATTTGTAAATATTTTTTCTTGACTTTAGGTAAACTATGAAGAATGCTGAATATAGATATTTTGATATAGTATTTGTTTTGGAGAAAATTTTGTTAAGGTTTATGACTCTGACATTTTCCCCTCAAGGGAAAAGGGGAGAGTGAGCAAATGGCTCTGTGGTGCCAAATCACCTTCCTCGTTAAATCACAACACTCCCTCTCTTTCTTCTTTCCTTCTGCCCCAGATAACAATAAACACGACTTTATCAAAAGTGATTTATCTCAGCAGAGCTCTCACTGATATTAGTACATCCTGGGGCTGACCTGTGAGTAATCAGATCCACTAACAAAGATATCAGTGGTCGGTGATGGGAGGACGTATCACCACTTAATATGGATGATCCAAAATGGAATTGTATCAATCTGTTGTAGAAGTGGTGATAAGACCTAAGAAAATGCTGGGCAAATGGAAAGAATAGCAAATGCTTGCCTTTAGCTCAGAACGAATGTGAGAATTTGTAACAGTGACATACATAAAATAAACAGGTACACTATATGATGTTTTCTACCGAAAGCTTTCAGGGGCTGCTCATAACCATATAATGAAATGTAGCTTATTACTTATTTCAGCCAAGCTGGCAACTGCATTCAGCTAATCATCAGATCTGCAGGGTAACTGCAGATGTCCAGTTGTGTTTTAGCCTGGACTTCTTCTCTTGGCCGCGTGGGACAGAACACTTGTGACTCTTTAAATAGAAAACAAGCAATGAAGCAGCTCTTATAAGCTCAGAATTGCTTTCTGTTATTGTAAGGAGGATACTAATTTCAGTAACAGAAAACCACATATGTGTTTTCAGAGAGAGGATTATTTCTCACTATTTCTGCAGTGGCTTATAATTTGACATCAAACTGAAATGAGATCAGATGGATTATGGTCAACTACATCGTGGAGATGTTTTAATTCCAACATAGATAACAAATGGATTTGTTTTAGCCTAGCAAAGCAGGCTACCAGTTATTACTTATGAATGAATATATCTTGTCAGTACGCACACTCCAAATAACAGCAATAGTACGTGGCCCCTGAGAAGGCAAGAACCATGGACATTCATTCTTGTAAGGAAAGAAACCTTTCCATACACAGGAGTTACGATATTTGAATTTATTGGGTAATTTACTATCTGCAGAGATCTGAAAACATTTTTCCACTCATTTGAAATATATACTTAATAAATGAAAAAGAGAAATGAAATAGCAAAAAACCTGTCTGAGCTAGTTGATGCAATTTTAAGGAATCTCCTGCTTCATTTGCTGTGAAGTAACAAAACCATATGAAAAGATGAATCTTTGTGTCCTCTTACAAGCCACAAACTAAAATATATACAAAGCAATTTAGTTGTGAGCTGCTGGAAACAGCAGAACGTTTGCAGGGCTTCATTAATTGTTCAGAACTTGAGCTGCATTGCTCAAAGCTCCGGGTGAATAACCAGGATGCATCACATGCACCAGCCCCAAGCATGTGACAGGGTCTGCTGGTCTGTGTGGTCTCTAGATCTCTACAATGCAGCTCATCAGTTGATCACAGGATCTCGTTTGAGTTTATTTGCTTTGATGGTACTTGAATCACATCAGAAACCTGCTCCTTCCTCTTGACCTTCTGCAGCTGAAGCACTCCTGGGGAAGTAACCACAATAACTAGATTTTCATCGAAGAGCCGTATAATACCGCTGCTATGCCACCTCCATGGAAAGAATAAGTGCAGATGCAAAAGAAGGATACATATTGCAATGAAATGAGCTGTAAGTAAACTTTTGTTTTGTTTTGTTTTGTTCTCCATTTAAGGAGTTTCCCAAATTTATACAGGTGCTTTTCCAAGATTTTTTAGAAATAGTACCCATTAATCTAATTAATGTAGAAAAATATTTTCAGTTAGGCAAAAGAAGTGTGATCTGTTCTTGGTCAACAAAAATGGCGATAGTACTGACATCTGTTCTGATCTCCCCTGAAAAGAAAAAAAAAAAGAAAGAGAACATGAAGCTGGATATACCCAACTACGTAAATAGAACTGTTGGTTCACAAAAGTAGGTGTTCCAGAACTCAGTTGTACACACTGTAGTTCCTTAATATCCTCGGTTATATTACAGCAGGGGAAATTTCTAGGCATTCTATCTGTCCTCTTCAGATGAGTTACCAGGCAGCATGAGCAAATCCAGCTCTAAAACAAGCGTAAGTGTTTCAGCATTCCTGTCAAGGCAGCTTTTTCATGCTTTCCATTTCCAACCACAGCACTGAGCATGCCTACACCTACGCAATGACAGGGAAGGAATTTTCAGATCGCAGGAGCTCTATAAAAACAAAAACCTTGAAGAAACAATGCCAAATTCACTATTTTTTCTTCATTTATCTTCACCCTGGTGATTTGTCCATTTTCTGGATAAGGCAAAGTTGATATTCTGTGTCAAAGGATATTAGATGAGAGCGCACTGCAAATCTGAAACTCCACTGTTCTGTTAACAGTATTTTGAGTAGAACTCCTACCCCTCAGCAGGTTCCAAGATTAATTCACTATCAAAAACCAATGAAAAATAATGTGTCTTTGTCTAAAATTTCTAACAGAGGCAGCACTTTTATCTTGGCCAGAGAGCTCATGGAGATAGTGTATTCACTGCATGCCTTACATCAAAGCATTAGTTCACACCACAGATTCACACAGAATCACCCAGTTGCAGAGATTGGAAGGGATCTCAAGAGATCATCAACTCCAATGCTTCTGCTAAAGCAGGTTCCCTATATCTAGTCACACAGGTAGGCGTCCAGATGGGTCTTCAGTATCTCCATAGAAGGAGACTTCACAACCTCTCTGGGCAACCTGTTCCAGTTCTCTGTCACCCTTACCATAAGGATGTTCTACTGCATGTTTGAATGGAACACACTATGTTCAAGTTTTAGGCCATTGCTCCTTGTCCTATCACTACACATCACTAAGAAGAGTCTGGCCTCATCAATTTGCCTCCGATCCCTCTTTAGATATTTTCTAACATTAACTGGATTACTCCAAGTCTTCTTTTCCCCAGGCTGAACAGACCAGGTTACTTAAGTGCAAAATCTTGCACTTGCACTCACTGGGTCAAAGCAGCATCCACTACCAATACAAGCTGGTGGATGAAAGGATTGAGAGCAGCCCTGCAGAAAAAGACCTGTGGATACTGGTGGATGGCAAGCTGGACATGAGTCAGCAATGTGACCTCACAGTCCTCACAGCTGAGCCACTTCAAAAGAAGCATGGCCAGCAGGTCAGGGAGGCGATCCTGTCCCTCTGCCCTGTGCTGGTGAGACCTCAGCTGGGGTACTGCATGCAGATGTGGAGCCTTCTGTACAGGAGAGACAGGACCTGCTGGAGTGCATCCAGAAGAGGACCACAGAAATGATCCAAGGGATGGAACACCTCTCCCACAAGGACAGGCTGAGAGAGCTGGGGCTGTTCAGCCGGGAGAAGAGAAGGGTCCAAAGTGATAGCGGCCTTTCATTATGTAAAGGGAGCTACAGGAAAGAAGGGGACAGAGTCTTACGCAGGGTCTGTTACAAGAGAATAAAAGGAAATGGTTTCAAGCTCAAAGAAGGTAGATTTAGGTTATAGATAAGAAAAAAGTCGTTTACAGTGAGGGTGGTGAGGCACTGCAACAGGTTGCTCAGAGACAGTTGCCCTGACCCTGTAGACTTTCAAGTCCAGGCTGGACCAGACCCTGGGCTGCCTGTTCTACCTGTGGATGTCCCTGTTCATTGTAGGCAAGTTGGATGAGATGACTTTTTAAAGGCTTCTTCCAACTCTCGATGATCCTACGATTCTACTCAGTGCTTCCGCATATAGGACATGCTCCAGGCTCTTTGTGGTTCTCCACTGGAGTCCTTCTAGGAGACCCCTGTCTTTTTTGAACCCGCGAGCCCAGAGCTGGATGCAGTAGTCTAACCATCGTCTGGGACTAAGCTCGTGATTACACCTCCATCTAGTGGCAACAGTTACCGGCTGCAAAAGTGGCACTTTCTGCCTATAGCGACCGTGATTTGACACCCAACTAGCAGGGTGCATAAGGCATGTCCTCTTGGTTCCATAACCATTGTCGTGTAGTTTCTAATCTCACATCTGTTCTCATGCTATAACAAAGAAAAGAAGCTCAAAGAAAATCTTGTCATGGTCAAAAGTTGACAGGGTTCCAACATCTCAGCAAAACTGCAGGAATTTGTTGCGAGTCACCCCATGCAGTGCAGGCAAGGAGCCCTGGTTTGAAGGGCTTGAGACTTGATGCCAATACAGGTGTGAATTGGGAAACGTGCTATCTCAGCTGCCACTTGGCAAAGAGGTAGCCTTAGGCAGAAGTGCAGGTAATCAGAGCTCCTGAATATGGGCTGGATTTGGTGAAAAGGTTTGGTCTGCTTGATATTTAGAGAGCAGCAGCTGCTCCAAGCAGCTGCCAGAAAGCAGGCTAAGACTTTTCAGGATTCCCCAGGGAAATGAAGAGTGGAAGGGAAATAAAAATGAGAGGACAACATTTTTTTTTTTTTTCCCTCTATCACATGTTAGAACATACGATATGTTATCATATGTTAGATGTTAGAACTACCCCTTAACAAATGACAGAAGGGAAATATCTCCAATACTTCACACTGAAAATGTTCATTTTTCATTGATCAGAAATGACATGCAGATGACCAAGTTTGTTGTTTGGTCTGGACATGTCATTCTTTGTGTGTGCGTCACCTCACAGCCCTTTCTCAGACAAATTCAGCAGCTATGTCCTGACTGCTGCATGCCCAGGAGATGGTTGGCAGCAAAAGCAACACAGGGAGGCAGGGCTGACCACCCAGAGCAGCCAAGATCTCCTGCTCTTCAGCAGCTTTCTATTTTTCATCACCCATGTGCACTACAAATGTAAAAGCCCATGCTATGCTTTCAAGAAAGCTATTCCACAGCATCCCTGGAGACTTACCTGAATTGCTGACCCATCTAGATCTTAACTGCTCCTCAAAATCTATCTATCTGATTTTGACTGGCTTTTACACACTTCTTTGTTGGGCTAGTTCACTGCCCTGAAGACTAGTGGCTAGGAGAGATCTGGAGCTCACCAGAGACAGGCAAGGAAAGAGAGTTTCCTTTAGAAGAAACTGCTACTTTTTGTGGTAAAATTTTAACACGCATCATTTTTACTGAAAATCTTAAACTTAATCTTAAACTGAAAAGCTTAACTCTGTATCCTTGGCATTCTGGCTAGGTGACTCCTGCTCCTATTTGTGTTAGCTGGAAGTCCAAGACTCATTTAGGCTGCAGTATGTTAAAGAACCCTGATGAAAGTCCTGAGGTGTGCCATGTGAGGTGTTTCCTGCAGAATCAAAGTAGTATCTATTCTGCTGGTTGAGGCTCTGGCACAAGATCAACTGCAGTACTGTGTACAATTCTACTTCATGACAGATTACTTTGAATGAAGACAAGTGCATAAAAGAGCTGGCAAGACAAAATAGACTTGGGAGAGCTCAGCTTGGTGCTGAGAAATGAGAAGATTGAAAACAAATATGGTTGTGCTTACTGCCACAACATAGTAAAGAGAAACACTAGAAAGAGGAAGGAGCTATACTGTGTAGAATTATATTAGTAGAAGGCATTTAATTAGCCTATGATTAATAAGTGGAAATAAGATAGAAAATAAGGTGGAAATAAGATTAAAAACAAATGAAAAAAAGTTCTGGAATAGATTTTTTGAATGGAGTGGAAAAAACAAGAAATGCAACTAGTCTGAAAATGGATCATGTAACAGGGATGCTTAGCAGTAGGATGTGGCCCTGGGGAGCCAGCAGATTTCTTCCTGTACTCCATCCAAGGGGAGGTTCAACCGTGAAAAACACATGACACAGTAACACAGGTCACAGTGATTTACAGGAAATTACTGTCCACATTGACAACTTTTAAATTTGGGACTTTCCCTTTTCCAGCAAAATAGGACTCATCCATGGGAAGCAGACAAGTCCCACGAACATGCTTTTTTAGTCAAGAAACTCAGTATCCCATTAAAAAGTAGCTCATTGGAAAAATATTTTTGCCACCTACAAGCACCTTTGGAAATGTATTTCAACAAGTTTGAGTTAGCACAGAGTTCAGCTTTGCTCTTTTCAAGCAACTTTTTCTTAGAACCATAGAACCACAAAGAATGGAAAAGACCTCTAAGATCATTTAGCCCAACTGTCCACCTACCACCAATATTGCCCACTAAGCCGTCTATTCTTTCCTTAAACATCTCCAGGGATAGTGAATCCACCACTTTCCTGGGCAGCTTGTTCCAGTGCCCAATACCTTCTGAGGTATTTTTTCTGAGAAGGAATTCTCCCCAATACCTAACCCGAACCTCCCCGGGCACAACTTGAGGCCATTCCTTCCAGTCGGATCACTGTTTACGTGGGAGAAGAGGCCTACCCTCACCTTGCCACAGCTTCCTTACAGGTAGTTGTAGAGAGTGATAAGGGCTTCCCTGAGATTCCTCTTCTCCAGACTAAACAATCCCTGTTTCCTCACCTGCTCCCCATAAGACTCATGCTGCAGACCCTTCACCAGCATTGTTGCCCTCCTCTGGACACACTCCAGGAACTCATTGTCGGGGAGTACATTTCATTAAAACTGGCTTTATAATGCATGTTTGCAGTATGTTCAAATTCACTGCAAAATGATTCTCGAAGCCCCAGAGGATGGATGAATGTAAGGTTATCATAAAGGCACATTAGATGCCTACAGCAACCAGATAAAATTAATCCTAAAAAGCTGAAACATACTGAAATGAGACAAATGGCTTCAAACAAAGGATCTTTTCCTAAAATTCTCTAATGCACAGGAGGTGCACTAGAGTCCATTCAATTGAGCTGCTGACCAGAAACAGCAATTAGGGCTTCTGCACAGGAAGCTGTGTGCAGTCCTTTGAGCTTGCCAGTGCGGGGTCTGCAAGGTAGTCTCTAGGTCTTTCTGGAGGTAAATGTCTGTTTTGAGAAGGTATACAGTCTCTGGAGGCGAGTGGGCGTAGCGGTGGGCCTGGCAGAGAATCATGTGGGCTAGGAGGACCTAGAGGCTAGAAATGAGGGGTCTTTTGTAGCTTCTTGGGTTTGGAGGAGGCAGTGGGCCAGGAGGCAAATCTTTCATTCCCAAGTGTGAGGCAGGGAAGCAATGTCTTGCAGCTGGTGGTGGTGCTCCCTTACCACCACCTAGAGGCACAGGAAGAGGTTAAGTCCCATGGGGAGGAGCTCGTGATGGTCCACAGTGACTAGGCAGTGGAGGTCCCATCACTGGAGAGGTCATAACAGGTGTCTCAGTGAAAGAAGTGGGCCTTTGGGACTAACGTTAACCACCTTATCCTTTGCTGCGGAAGGGGAGAAGGTTGTCAGCTCTCTACTGATCAGAGATGCCCACAATAGGCTCAAGATTGGGAACAGACATCCTCCCACGAAGCTCTGGTGACCATCTACCACTGTACCAAATTCACCTGTTGAGCCTTCTAATTGAAGAGCAGAAAGAGGACAAGTGACCCATGTTCAGCTGCTGTTCACATGGAACCCTGCTCCACTACAGTCTTCAAAGCTGTGGTTGGAACAGTTGCTACATTGTGAAATGTAAACAGGATTATTAACATGGAGACTTTCTTGTCTCTGCTGAGGACAAGCACAGCAAGTGGCAATGATTCCCACTGCTTTATGTTCCCTTTTATAGGCAAGAGTGCTGTGACTCCAAATCATTAGGCACTGTGTGGGAGAGTTACAATAAAAATGACCTTATATCCTCTCTGAGCCAGCACTAAATCAGCTGGCAGCTACAGCAGGAAAAGAGGCTGTGGGAAAATAATAATAATAATAACATAAAGATAAATCAGAGCAATCAATCACATCTGAGTTAGGTCTGCGCATGTCTTTTTTTGTTCATCCAGGATCTGATAAGCAGGGATGCATGGAAAGAGAGCTGTTGTCTCTGCTGCTTCCCACAGAAACTCCTAGGCATGGAGAATCCTGTAGCAACTGTTCGAACCACAGCTCTGAAGAAGGGGGAAGTTCGTTATTAGGAGAGTGGTTAGGTCCTGGAATAGGCGGCCCAGGGAGGTTGTGGATGCCCCGTCCTTGGAGGTGTTCAAGACCAGGTTGGACAGGGCTCTGGGCAACCTGATCTAGTAAAGGTGTATGTTTGGTGGCCCTGCTAGGCAGGGGGGTTGGAACTACATGATCCTTGAGGTCCCTTCCACTGGCTGGTAGAAGTATCAGTTGTTTCTGCGGTACCCTTCTAGCAAAGATGCTGTTTCTCTGCTCCCTCTGTATCCTTTATTTGAAGCTGAGAGGGAAAATAGCGTGAAGATAGCTTACTCTGTGAAAACACAAAGCAAGGGACACTGCTGGCTCATTGTCAATGGACTGAAGATATTTTCACCTGTCCAAGAGTAAAAAGAAGGGGCCTTGGGGCAACCAGGCTGATCCTTGCTATCAGCTGCTTTACAGAGGTTGACAGTAGACAGTAGCACATCACTGCATGGGTCAGAACGCTGAAAGCAAATTTTCCCCTAAGGAGAAGGGATGCAGATATGCATCAGCCAGCTCAGGTCCAAAGGAGGGAAATTCCCCTTTTAAAGTCTCTCTGATAAACAGGCAGCCAAATTAAAGGCATGAGACCTGAGTGGTACCAGAATAATTACATTTACACTTATCTGTGATTAATGCCCTGGTAATATAATGGTAGAGGTCTAGAGAAAGGCACTGTGCTGAAAAATATGATGAGGACAAAAGAGAGTTAAAATGCAGGGAAACAGGTGAGGTGGAATCTTACCAAGCCCAGGAATTATTCAGTGGTAGAACTGTCCCCTGTGCCTGCAGTGAATGCCATGGTGCTGGAGCAGTGATTAACAATACTGAAATACTACTACATGAGTTCCTGCCAGTGTTTCAGCTACAATGACACCTCTCAGGTAACAGTGAAAGGACAAGAGGTAATAGCCTTGAGCTGCACCAGAGGATGTTCAGGTTTGTTATTAGGAAAACTAACTTCTTAGAGCAGTAATACATTAAACAGGCTGCCCCAGGGAGGTGGTGGTCAAGAAGCATGTAGATGTGGCACTGAGGGAGATAGTTCAGTGGGTAATGGGTTGATGGTCTTTTCCAACCTTAATGATTCTGTGATTCATAGGTTAGCCAAATAACTGACTAGTCCAAGCAGGACCTTTAACCTTCCCAGAGATCAAGGTGCTCATTTGTAGCATCACTTCCAGCACATCAGGCTGTTACCACAATTAAGCAAATAGAAACATCCCCACAGAAGCATCTCCGTTATCAAGTCAGCTTCATAATTAACATTCAGACATGGCCTTAAGAGTCTTGTGAGTACTTGGATTTTTTCACCTGTCTGATGTTAGCTATGAAGCTACCTAATCTTCAAATACAGACAGAATTTGCATGCTCTTCATTATTTTTTTCAAGTTAGGTCTTACTTTTCTTTTTTTCTTTTCTGTTGAACAGATCTTTAAATTGCTGTCATTTATTGACATTCTCATGGCATAAATTTGTACAACATGCCCAAAACCTGCAGCAAGAGAATAGAATTTAATCTGCATAGCTAAATAATCAGCAGTGAGGAGGAGCTACAATGAGAACCATCTGTTAAAAACCTTAACTTGACACTAAAGGTGGACACATCATTTTAGAGCTCTCATTACATGATCATTAACTTCACCAGGGAACCACTGAGTAATTTATTACTTGAGGAGATTTCATTTCTGTTGCAAGGTTCTGACTATGAGCATTACATCAGACTAACTTATTTGCTGCACAAGATTCAGAGGGAGGAGTGTGGGAGGACAACATCTTTGTTTGTCTGAACCCAGCCCTCACCACTAACTGCAGCTGAACTCAGTTTCTACTGGAGTCTGGAGAGGGCTTGTAGCCCTAGGTACATTAGACTCAAACAGTTGTCTAAGGAAGGGGAAAGAGATATTTTTAAACCCTTCTTTGCAAGAAGACGCATGCACTTGCCTCTTCAAAGAGACCAAACAATCTCTCCAGAAATCTGGGTCCTTATGCATAGAATGAAGTAAACAATGTCACAGAATATCCTGTGTCAGAGGGAATCCACAAAGACAGTAAAGTCCAACACCTGGCTCTGCACAGGACCACCCAAACTTGAGCTCCATATCTGAGAGCATTGTCCAAATACTCCTTGAACTTCAGAAGCTTGGGGCTCTGACCAAAGTCTGATCTTATTATCCCGTGGAACCCGTGCCACTGCTCGACCCACTTCTGATGCAGAGCTTTTCCCTAACACCCAACCCGACCCAACTCCCTGATGCAGCTCCATGCCTTTCCTTCAGATCCTATCACTGTCACCAGAGATCACTGCTGTCTCTCTGCTCCTCTTGTGAGTAGCTGCAGCCACTAGCAGCCTCAGGCTCCTCTGCTCTGGGCTGAACAAACTTAGGGACCACAGCAGCTCCTAATACACCTTGCCCTCCAGGTCCTTCACTATCTTTGCAGCCTTCCTTTGGATGCTCTGCAATAATTTCATGTCTTTTATGTAATGCGATGCCTAAAACAGCACACAAGCGTCCTTGTCTCCTCTGTGCTGGAAATATCTGTGTTTTTCCCCTGGTACTCCTTGTTCCCATGTTGATACCAGTCTCTTCTGCTTATTTTTCCTGGCCTATGATTATTTTTTCCTTCATTTCCTCAGGCCAGAGCAGTGGCTCTGTGAATACTGACAGCGGAGTGAGGAATTGAATTCCTCTTTAAAAAAAAAAAGAAACAAACAAAAACACACCAATTTTTACACGTTACTGTTCCTGTCCTGGAACAGTATAAAAACAGGCAAAGCAAAGGAACAAAAGAGTTCATTCCTTTTGACAAGAGACTAAATCTGAAGAGAATAATAAGACAGTTGCTTCCCATGGTGAAATACCAGGGGTGGCTCTGGGGCCAGAGCAGGCAGGAATGTTCGTAGCGCTCACTCTGGGGTAAAGCTCCCTCTTGATGGATGCAAGAAGGGATTATGATCCTGCTGAGCAAAGAGGTTCAAAGCTTCACGGTCTTCTGAGAAGGCAAAGAAATTAAGATTGAATCATATTCTCATCAGCATATTTGCAAAGGATTGAGATCTTGTCATCCCCTCGTGCTCAGGCAGCTCTTTGGGCTCTGATATATGTTATTTTCTCACTTTTAAGCATGTATGGCTAATAAGACCTGCAATGCCTCCTTCTCCAACCATTATTTCAGTTTGTGCAAGGCATATCCATTTTTCTTCAACTGTATTCCCTTGCCTGGCTTAGTTAGTCTCTGAACAAAGGTTCAGGAGCATCTGCAGCTTGAGTCTTGGATAGAGGATAGAATTCACATTGTGACTCTCTTGCAGAGAGGCAGATGTAGAGGGTTAGTGGCAAGGAGAAGGTGATGGTGGTTTTGATAAAGCCAGGAGGAACTCCTGAGTCAAGAGCACCCCTTGTCAACCCCCCTGCAGACCCAGAACTCCTGGGGTTCCTCTCATCAAAACATCATACACAGAGATTTGTAAGGCATTGGTCTTCAAGCTGAGGATGAGGGAGAAGGCATGGTTCTTGGATGTGCTCCTTTGCTTACTCCCTAACACTCCTGGGTTTTTAACTCTGTTCCTATTATGATCAGACCTAGAATACAGTTATGACATAAATACATGAGGAAAACATACCCAAAATATTATCCTGATTTGATTAGAGCTTTCTATAACTAACTCTGGCCTATTATCTCCCAGAAAAATGTAATCAAAATTGCAAGCTCACTCTGGGCTTAAAGATTGGCAAGGGCAAGCAGAGAAGAACAGGCAAAGTGCTGAAGGAAATAATATTCCTGGTGTTTATTGCCAGTTTGGATGGTATGCTTTGATGAAAGTCATATGAATGGAGGGCCATGGCAACTTGAAAATAAGGCTACAAAACTCTGACAGAGATTTACTTTCTGGCTCCCTTTATCACCAATGCAGGTGGATGCAGCAGCTCCAGCACTGCAGCTGCCAGCGGGAGAGGAGCAGGGCGAGCCTTGTTGGCTGCCTTCTTCTCATTTCACTCCTCATCTCTGCTGTCATAACGCAGAGCTTGCATCTTACTGTCTTAATGACAGTAGATGGTGCTATTAATAGCACTATTAATACATATATAAATAATAGTAAGCATACTCAGATGAACTATATTAAATAGTTTATGTTTTCTGTATATTCCTCCTTCCAGGGAATATCAGGGCACTCATACTCAAAAATAGCATTTTTGTGTCAGGTCATGTTTAGCCACTCGTCTATGAGTCCCTACTCCAGAGAGAAAACAGAGAAAGACAGTAGGCTGATGCTCAGTAGCAAAGAGCCTTGTTACATCAAGTCTTATGAGATTTCAAGGATAATTGCAGTAAGCAAGATAAACAGCTGGATCAGAATCTGGCAGGGCTAATCTAAGTGAAACTAATTTCTTAGTTTCACAAGAGTCCTTAGCAACTTGAGATTAAGCTATCATCTCTGTAAGCACTTGGGAAGTGCTGTTCTCAAAAGCCAGCACTGTTTACTCTATTGGTACATGGCAGTCGCTCTGCTGCTATTTAGAAAAGAGACTTGTAGTCTTGGTCTCGTTACAATAATCGGCTATTATTACACCCAAAGTAGCAGATTAGGCAAGAGCCTTAGGTCCCAGTGAGGCAGAGGCTATGAGAAGGAGTTTTTGCTGGGAACAACTTACAAAGGCAAGCCTCCTCCCAACCCAACCCTAAGAAGTAAAATGATATCAGCACTATCAAAGTTGAAAACAGTCATTTCTGATTCCAGATCAGTCATATTTACAGGAACCAGATAAGCTTCTTTTCTACCCTGTACAACGTTGTCATTACAATCAAGATCTGTGTGTCCTAGCTAATGAAGGATTGGGCCAAGATATACACAGAGAATTGTCCCCAAGGGCCCTGAAACAGGCGCACAAAGCATGAAGGCACTCAGCAACATGCTTTGTACTGACAGGCTTAGAGAAAGACATGGGAGGCCCCATAAAACAAAATCTTCTTTTTCTCCAGCTAAAAGTGTCAGAAAAATCAACACTTATCTGACTGAGGGAAAGAGTTGCTCAGAGCTGAAATAAGTTTGTCTGTGTATTTTAAGTATTCTGTCTTCTAACTTCAGTTCTTCTGACTTTATACAGCCCTTTTCCAAAAACATTCAAAACCAGACACATTCATCTTTGTAAACAGCATAACAAACAAAAGACGGCCAGTTTGGTCCAAGTCCTAGTTCTCAAAACCACCACTCTTAGCTATTCCTTCATTTTCTGTCATTTTCCTTTGCTAGCAGCAAAGCTGGATAGCAAAATCTTAAAAAAAAATAAATCCAAACACTTAAATCTTTAAACTCATCTTTGAATGCATACAATTTTGTACTCTGTACATGCCTGAGAAGATTTATGTAGCAGCAGATTGTGTTGCAAGCATTTTCATAGTGACGGAAATTAAAGACCTATTTCTCAAACCTTTTACATACATGCTTAACTTCGGACATGTGATTAATGTCACTGACAACAAAGGTATAATTCATATGCTTTGCTGTAGTAACACCCAAGAATTGGATTTGTTGCATTAAATAAAGGAGAAGTTAGAGAAATGTCA
This sequence comes from Perdix hodgsoniae, assembly GCA_035772895.1. Classification (NCBI taxonomy): domain Eukaryota; kingdom Metazoa; phylum Chordata; class Aves; order Galliformes; family Phasianidae; genus Perdix; species Perdix hodgsoniae. The sequence goes on from JAPSGF010000002.1 coordinate 42,527,930, forward strand.
CAGAGTATATATGTTGCCCATCTGCAAAACACGAGACATCATTTGATTGCATTGGAAGTATTCAGGGACTCCGCTGTTACAACAATTTGCATCCTCCTAATCATGGGTTTCCGGATCACGTAGCAAAAATTGTAGAGGCACAAAAGTTTGAGAACAGAGATAAATAGTTTCTGTACATTATCATGGAGAGGTAATATTTTTCTGATCATAGTTCAAGTATTTGGGCTGGACAATACTGTCACAAAGCAATTCAATGGAAAATAATACAGGAATAATATTACATATCCACTGGATACCCTTTTCGTTAGCCACAAACCTGATCTCTACATAGCTACTGAATCTCTTCCTAGTAGAGGTCATTTGTTAAGATTTTTACTCATAAGTGCTTGTGCATCAAACCATAAATCACAGTAGTTTGTATCTCTTCCACAGCCAAGCCAAGATGCAAAATACCAGATCTGAATTACACTGACCTGACAGAGCTGCTGTCAGGTATTGTAGTCATCTGAAAAACAGGCAACAAAGGGAGGGAGAAAAGCCTTGAAAACTCTGTAGAGATTTTGAATTAATCACTTCAAAATTTTAAATGAAAACATTTGAAAATGAGAAATGAATGTGTTTACACAGCCCACTGGAGCCAGAGCCTTTGTGGCAGCACAAATAGGAAGAGGTAAAGTAAAGCACTTAGAATATGCATGAAAACAGTGACAGCATTTAATGAAGTGAAAAAAGTTGCTTCGAAACACTGCTGAAAGAGCACAGCTCATATCGTCAGGGATGGAGACAAAACTGAAGCACCAGGAGGGTACACTTCTAGAGGTTGTTAGCAGCTGTGTAGACCTTGTTTCCACAACTCATTTGTCTGGCTAGAATTAAGAGCTTTTAAACACTCACTAAATATTCACACATTTCTGGACAGGCTGGCTTGGAAGCTTTTGTGTTCGGTAAATGAATCACATCTCTTCCTTCTTTCAGTAAAAGGAGAAAACTTCCATTGTCTTGCTTCATGTAAGAGATCATATATCCAAAATGTATGGCCCAGTTCAAAGCGAAGTAATAAGATTCATAGAAACACTGCTGAATACAATGTCACTGTATGAGCTTCAGATTCTAAGGTGATGATGATGTCTTCAAAATTGTCTTTTGATGCTAACATACTAGCAAGCAGCTAACAAGCACTGTTTCAGAAGTACTAATTGATTAATCAATACCCTGATTTCTTTAATTTCTACATCTTTTATATTCTTTTTGGAAAATAACCCCTAAAGAACAGTGTTTCTGGCGAATAAAACAGTATTGACAGGATTAATGAACAGGGATTTCAATGAGAGCACCACACAAGCACATGCTCCCTGTCCTGTGCACAGTTTGGTGCACCTCTTTGGATCAACAGATTACAGAGCACACTTTGGCATTAGGGCCAGGCATGGTCTTAAAGTTCTTCTTAGAGCCAGAAGACTCAGGAAAGGTGAAGGATGCTCTCCTCATTTAAATGATGTGTACAAGTGCTTCTACCTGGGAAAGCAAGGAGGGAAGTTAGGATGAAGTTAGGGTTAACCCATAAACTTATTGCACCCAGCTCGAGCAGCATATTCCACACAAGTTCTGGGTTGGCTGAGATTTTACCATTCCTGCAGCCATGATCCTCCAATCCATCTGGGATTCCAACCACCTGTTGCTGTTTGTGTTCACCACGGTGGGGTGCATAAACCCACTGACAACACCTACCAAAGAGAAGGAGCCCTCCCAGCACAGCTGGAAGTGCAATGTGCTTACCCACAGCTGCATGCTGTGCCAGCTGAAATATTAACCAAATATGCATGCATAGAAACAGCATTTAAAGGTCATTTGTTGGAAATCAGCAAGGCACCAAACATTCTGACTAGTGTTGTTAGAAACCCACTGTATTGTAGCTACGAGATGTTGCCTGTGGCTTCCTGGCAGAGACTGAAGCATGCATGCCTTAACCACAACTACAATCATGTCTGCTGTATTTCCCCAAACAGAAAGGAAGTGCCACTGTCACAAGGCTGCAGTAGTAGTTTAAGGCCTTGCTCCTTGCAGAGTTGAGAGACAAAACCCCCTGGCTGTGGGTCTGCCTGAGATGGCTTTGAAGATCGTACCCAGGTGTTCAAACAGCTGCAGCAAACAGGCAACCCCATCAATTGATCCTGGGCGGGAACATGATGACATGCAGGTAACTAATTCTTAGAAGAGATCCTTCATTGAGGACACAGCCATCTGGTTTGTCCCTGGGGAGAGCGCTAACAGCCCCATCAGCTCCTTACAAATGCTCACTCTGTGTTCAGGTACCCAAGGAGGCAGAGCTATTTTATGTTTTCCCTACCCTTCTGGGTCTGCATTCAAGGTCTGGAATGAGATAGAAAAGCAAATTGAAACCACGCAGAAAACAGCCACTAACATGGGCTCTATTGACTCTGAACACTGAAGGTTAATTAAGATTAATTTCAGAATGTAACGCATAGTATCTTCACCAAGGCTTGATGCCACTATCTACAGGACAGCAGTGGTGCAATTCAGATTCAGGTCATAGAGGCACAGTGTATGGAGTTATTCAGAATCAAAGTCAGTTCATCAGCCACTCTACAATGAGTGATGGCTTTGCTGCAGTCGATAGTGCAGTGTTCATTCACAGCAGCTGATCATCTGGCCTTGGGGGTTCATGCTGACACAAATCTTCAGTCAGCAGAACACCAACATGAGAAGCTACAGACGCATTTGTGGACAGCCCAATCAATAAGAACAGGAAGAGAGGTGATATTTTTTCATGCATGTTTAACAGCTATGCTGTTCTTAATTTCAAAAGCAACAGCAGCCAGACCCTACTATGCCTCCTTAGAGTAAGCTACATAAACCAGAGTCCCTGTCCCTGTATGCAGAAGCAATGCAGTGCAGCTGAGGAGTCAGATGTCTATTATTATTCTCGATGTGCTTCACTCTCATTACATTTCAGGGGAGTCATCTGAGTCAACTGCAATGCTTGGAGCGCTACTGATCGCAGTGCAGAGGCTGGCTGAACTAAAAGCCAAATAGGATGCTGGGGAATAAGTAACTGCAGAAAGCAGAGACACTTTGGCATTCAGTAGGAAAGAAATTAAAGCACTTCATTTAGTTTCCTGGTAATAATCTCCCCACTGAGCAATGTTGCTCTGTGCTTGTGATCCTCTGGGTGTTCCCACAGTTCAGGAATTTCTTTATTCTGACCATCACTCATTGATGAGGATCAGGATTGATAAGGCTTCCAGAGAGCAGCCTTGCTGAGAAGTTAAAGCGTCAGTGGGATTATGCTGAACGGAAAGCCATTCTCTATGACCTCTCTACAAGTCACACAGGAGAAGGCAGCTAGAACATGACACCCCACCTGGATGGAGCATGAGAAAGCTGGAGCGAGTGCTTTGTTCACTCTTGTAAGAGGCCCCTACAACACCATCAAAGAGAGAGAGTAGGCAAGCTTGTGTCATACCTATTAGTAATGCTACCGCAAATTTGGCTGGAAGATACCAATTTCTGGACAGATTTGCAGACAGGCATTGATTTACAAACTGTTACAGAATGCAGCATCATCTAATACTTTTAATTAACAGAGGTTCCCTGCTTATCTTGGCAAACAGATGTAAGAGCTGCCTGCCTCCATTTACTCATGACTGGGCCTGCAGCACTTTCCTTCCAGCTGAGTGGGTGCTGAATGAGATGCTGAATGAGCTCAGCTGCTGGAAGTAACTGTCTTCTGCAAGGCTATGTCCTTTGAGACATGGACAACACAAGTGCCGTATTTTGCAGGCTCTATCACCAGAAGGAAATGTGTTGTTCACCCGCAGAGATGCCTACCTCATATATGTCAGAGAAATCTGTTAGCTAATTTCTGCATCCAGCTGACAAGGCCAGAGCTTGTCTGCAACACTCCCAGGTGATTCACTTGGACTGCATTTCCAGACACTGGCACTGACACTATTTGATGTTTGCCAGCCAGCATCGCCTCACTGTGGTTCTCTGCATCACACTGCATCCATGCCACAACGTGATCAACAGCTGAGTGGCTTTAACCATATACATATAACCACGTACAAGCACTTCATATGGTGAAAACAACAGGGTTAAAACGCTTGGGATCTGTAGAGAAGGTGCAAGATGTCATGCAGTGTGACTGCTGTGCAACTTCAGCTTCTGGCTCATGCTGAGCATCACAGAGAGAAATATTCCTTTAGACACAAAGTAACGGAGGGTGCACGTGTTTCTTAAGTGACACTGAAGGAAGGACTCCGTATGTCGCAGAGGCTTAAGGAGCCTTTCAGAGACTCCAAGGCCAGAATTTAGAAGCCCAGGATGACAAGTTGAAACCTACACACTCAGCAATGCCCCCAGATTCCCTGTTGTCCAATGGCTTTGGGATAGCCTGTAATAAAGAAGGTGTCTTAGTACATAAGAACTGAAATTATCTCCACAGTTGCCAAATTAGCCATTTTGCTGTCAGTTTAAGTGACAGCCTTAGGAAAGGCCATGGTCGGAGACTGACCACTCCCTTGCTAGAACAGCAGGAAAACAGCTCATCTGGGGGTTTGGATGTTACCATGGTGAGATACAAACCTATATTTGCCCAACTTACTGCAAGCAGCTGTATTCAAGCACTGTATTACTACAAGCTAAGTCATGCTTGGCTGATCTTCCTCCTCGGGTTTCAGTGGTTTCCTCATGATAGGGATCCACTTGCAAAATTCATCAGAAAAGCCATCTTGAGAGAAAAGGGGAGCTCGGCCATTCAGTATGCCAGCAACAAGCCACGGCAGCAGGCACTCAGGGTACAAAGTCATTTCCTTCGATTGAAAGCACATTTACAAGCTTGTACGATCTGCCACTTGCAACGCGCATTGCACATTATGTGACACCTCTGATTCCCCTGGGCTGTAAGTACAGTTTAGTCAGTTGTTTTGCAGAAATGGTTTAATCAAGAAGGAGGTGTACTTGGTAATCGTGTGCTGCATGGCTGCATAGGCACAAAGAGGGGAACTCTCCCCACAGGAGACCACTAGCTTTCAGCACAAGAGTCCTGCCACTACCAGCTGTTTCCTCTCGATTTCTATCAAGATTTGACAGCTCATTGGAAGTTAGGAAGGAGAAAGAGTTGCTTGGGGAAAAAAAAAAAAAAAGTGACCCTCTTACCAGATCTCCTATGCTATGCTATAGCTAACAGTAGGGGAAGACCAAGCTCTGTGCGTGATAATTAGAAATAGCTTTTGGGGGATTTTAAGTTGATTCTTCAATGAGATATTGATTTGTACTGCAATAAACAATTTGGAACTACTTGCAGATTTAAAGCACGTAGCTGAATCAGTTACAGTGAAGGCACAATTTCAAGGTAACCTATGCAGCTTGAAGAGAAACATCTGACTTCTCCCTCAAGCAGGAACAGAGACTGCCAGGCCAGATTCACCACATCAGGTCCCACATGACAAAGGTACGTGGTCCATAAGCAAGAAAGAACATTGTGATAGCATGGCTAGCACTGCCTGCAAGAGCTGTTACAGTTTGTGTGCAGTGCATTAGTGTGACACTAAAATATACACGTGCTCAATACTGCCTCAGGCAGCATTTTGTCCACAGCAAACAACCCAGGCAAAGCAAAGATGACAGCTAAGAGAGAGAATTCAGGAGTTCAGCTCCATTTAAAAGATATCTTATTTAAGAAAGATGGCAATCCCATATAACATGCCAAGAACGTCCAAATTATGAAAGTATGTTTCATTCCTCTACTAGACTCCTAATGCATACAAAAGGTCTGCTGGCAACATCCACCATACATGTAAATGTTTTTGTTTTGCATTTCTGTAATACTCTGGGATGTTACCCATTCAATAGATACCCGCTATTTCTATCCATCAAAACAGAGTCAACACAGTTTTTCCCCACTAAAATCAAAGCAGTAAGCCATCAACCAAGAACTCCGTATTATTTTTCTGCGGCAATGCAAGTCTTCACAAGAGAAAGAGAAAAAAGCAATAAGACCTCTAGGTTTCTCCTTGCTCTAAAGAACTTGGTGCATCCTTCTGATAATCCCAGGTAGTAACGCCTCTTAGCTCTCCCTGAATTCCCCTGGCTGGTGGGAGCACAGGAAGATGCTGCAGCTTTAGCTCCTTTTATCCTTTCATATGGCTCTAGCCCTACTCATTCTTGCTTCGCATAGCAAGAGCCACAAACCAAGCCCAGCATCTCAAATAACTCCATTTTCTTAAAGAATCAAGGCCTCCCCCATAAACTTCACTTCTTCCCTACTATGCAGCAAAAATACAAGGACCTCCAGATAGGGCAACATCCTATCTACCTCTGGGGCCTTCCTTTCACACCAGTTTCAACAAGTTCCCCATCCTTCAGGTTCCAAAGTCCTTTCATCCAACCTTACATACAGTTGCTACGCAGGCAAGGACCCAACGTCTCACTTGGCATACAGATCTTTTGACTCTCTCACCATACTTCATGGTAAACAATTTTCTCATACAGTCACAGGACACCTTTCCATCTCCCCTCTGAGGGGCCCTTTTCCACTCTTACACCCATGTCTTGCTGCAGGTCACTACATTAGCATCAACCTTCTCTAGGTTCCTGCTTTCCAAGTGAATGCAATCACTGTTCAACCCTCAACTCTAATCTATCCTTTAGATGAGCTTAATTTTTATCCAGACGAAAACAAGCAAACATCCACTTTCCTCTTCTTCCATTTACGTACATCACTACATACACTTCTGTCCTCTTACCGGCATGGTCTTTTGATCTAACACAAAGCAGCTTTAAATACAGCTTCAGAAAAACAATCCCTCCCCACACTAGTTGTTGCAGGAACAGAAGCAAGCCACAGCTGTGTCCATTTATCAAAGGATCACTTCACAATGTTTCTTGCATTAGCCTTAATTACACAGCAGAAAACCTCTCTTACCCACCAGATGAAGCCTTAAACTGTTGACTCTTTCTCCCCTTCCCTGCAAAGCCCTTGCTGCCTCCTTAACTTTTTGTATAGCACCAGCACAGCAGGGTTTGGGGAGGTAGGAGCTTTTTTTCTCACTGTTCTCCCTGGCAAGATCCAACTTGACAAAACTGCTGGTTAGAAACCAGTTTTATAGAAAACTTTCTCAGATGTTTTTTTGTCCAAGTGGGGATGCTCCTGTTAATGAGCTGTTGCTCATTTTCATCCGTGTGTTACAGTACTTCGGAAAGCATGTCAATAATTTGATTTTCGAAAATCAAACTGAACCAACTTAACAACGGTGAATTCATTTTCCTGAAAAGATGTAAAGCACTCAGGAAAAGAAGTATTTAAGACCAGACAGCCCCTTTTCCTGCAGACTTTTCTCTTTAATATCAGAACTAAAGCTCTCTGGTTTTCCTCCTGACTACATTTGTTTTGCTAACTATGCTGCATTCTATGACAGAAACACAGAAATAAAACATATTTTTCCTCTTAACATCTGGAAATGTGATTGGATTTCTTTTTTTTCTTTTTCAGCATAGGGCTTTTTAAGGAAATAAGACACAGGACTGAAAGATCAAAATAATTTATTCAAACAAAACTTGTAAAACAAGTTAAATAAGTATGACAGCTCTTCTGTAGCTGGCACTGGATACTTAACAATGGTAGAAGAGTGTATGATCAGTGCAGACCATCAGCAAGCAGCAATGTGCCTCTAGATGTGCTTGGATGAGTATGGAAGAGGAATGTGCCAGCAGAGGGAGACTTAAACTGCAGAATCACAGAATGGTTTGGGCTGGAAGAGACTTCAGAGACCATCCAGTTCTAACCCTCTCCCCATGGGCAGATTTTCTCTCTGCAGGTGAAAACATCAGCTGAATCTAGCTGGAGAATCGGGCGAGGTTGCGAGGGGAGAAAAAGTGCTGCTTAAAATCGGCGAGTGAAGGGGGTATAGAAAGCTATGCCATAAGCTGGACAGCACAGAAGCTAGGGTGAATGCCAGGAAAAATTTCCCAGCAGAGAAGTATGTAAGCATGCTGTGACAGTAAATTCCTAACAAAGAAACTTCACATTAGTCAAAACAGCAGCTATACTGAATTTACATTCACTTCAGTTAGCTGGTAGCACTCTTACAGTTTTACTTAGAACTATGGTGTAGCACTTGGCTGTCTTACTCAGCACTTGTCCTTTAAAGAACTGTTAGACATCAAGATGTAAAGGTCACACTGGGAGATATTGGGATGTAACTTGACCGAGTGTCAACCCTATGAATTCCCCATTCCTTTCAGCTGGGCTTGCAGAGCCAGGGAGCAAGAGAGAAGCCTGCCCACCAGGCTCTGCTCAAAGCACCCATAACCTAATGGAGCCTAGGTTTTCCAGGAGGATGAGTAGTAATTCTGCACAGGTCCAGAATCTGCACAGAGGCTCCTTTCTTACTTTAAAACTTGCTAACCTAAGCAATCTGTTTCATTAATTAATAGCCAGTAACTCTCCTTAAAAAAAAGAAGAGACATGAACGGGAGAGGAGAAACACGTGTGTTTCCTTAATCACAGAACAACTTACTGAACTGCCTCACTTCTGATGCTTCCTGGGCAGACTTCATCTCTTCTCCTTCCTGAACCCAAGCTGACTCAGCCCTGCAGTCCCAGCCCCATGCAGGTGCCAAGGTGTGTTTGACTTGCAGAACCCAGCAGCTGTGTCTGTGCAGCCATTTTATAACAAGTGCTGAGGAAAGTGTGGGTGCTCAGTGTCTGTGCTCTAATTGCCAGAGTATCGTCCACTGGTCTATGATAAATATGTCCTTAGCTGTTTATGCCTTTCTGATATTATATAAGTGGATTTAGAGAAAGAGCACTGCCATGAACATGTTTCTAATTAGGAAAAGAAATAAATAGAATTATGGAATTAAAGCAGTACCCCATCATAAGCGACCCAAATCCCTTCCTTGTGCCGCAGTCCACTGCAGGCTATTAGAAAACATCTTTTAAATCATTATTTTTTAAAGTTAATTCATCATGGAGATGGAAGAGCAAAGGCAAATTCCGTTGCAGACTGGCAACCACACTCTCAGGCTGCTGGTTCCACCTAGCTTGACACTTCTAAGGGCAAAGAACAATGCACTATGAACAGGGTGCTCTGCCATACAGCTGGACCCTCCCTTGTACAAACACTGCTGAACTATGAGCAGCAATGCTGTGTACACTAACGTTTCCTGATTTGCTCTGGCAACCTTCTGTCCATCCAAACATGTAGATTGCTGTTACTAGTCATGGCTGCCTACTGCTACTTACCTACTACCACACTGGCTAATAGATGTCTAAATAACAGTGGCTTTCTTTGCAGAAGTATCAAGCATCCATAGACCTCCATGGCCTGACCTCAACAGGAGAAAAGAGCACTCCGACATTTTTCACAAATGAGACTGTATTTACCTAAATACTCAGTTGCAGAGAGCCTACATTTTAAAATACTGGCTTGTGAAACTAGTGATTTGTGGTTCTCAAGGGAGCAATCTGAAATTTGATGAGGAAGTATTAAAGTTTCCACTCACAATTCTACTGCTTACCGCAAAGTGTTATTGATAGAGTTTGAATCCCCAAAGATGCGGCTGTTTCCTTGTCTGGTTAAAGAAGCTCAGCAGATATCCTGGGATCTCGTGCTGCCAGTCAGAAATCTGACCCCCTCAGGAAATCAATTCATGTATGAACCAGAAGCTAGACTTATCCTTTATACACGAAGGCACTACCTCACTGAAACCAATTTGTTAAACGGTATAAAATCAGATGGAAACCGTGCACTGGTGACGATGGATTTGATGAGATGCTAGCTCTTTCACAGAACTGAGCACTGATGTGTTTCCTGCTGTGTAGAGGACCTCAAAGACTTTTACTTGCTGCAGTAAGACTACAAGGATGAAGCAGAAAACCTCTCAGACGTTCTCCTGCCTCCTAAGGCAGCCTACCGGTTGCAGCATGCAGATGATGGACCCACACACTGAGGGGAACACCATGCTCCTGGCAGGTAGTGGTCAGGACTAATCTTTGGCAGTCACTGGCATGCAGGAACCTGAGCCATATGACAAGGAATCCAGCAAAGCTCATTAATAAAATACCCTGCGCAGGGCAATTAGCTGAAGTAGTTGGAACTCTCACAGCCGACTACAAGTACAAAAACAATGAGTTCAGAAGCACATTTAACAAAACAGCTAATCATTATTCTGGGGAAGACAGCTCCAACTTTGGGTAGAGAGCCACAATTTGCCCTGCAGAAAAGTCACTATGCAACCACACTTCTCCAAGATCTGTTTCACTCCTTTTGCTTCTCTGAGTGTGGCAAGGTAGGAAGGCAGAAAGCAATTTTCCATATTTCCCAAGTTATAGCCATAAGAAAGACTGAGCCTGGGTACAGTAGTCGTGTGTTCTAGTAGTAGACAGGCATGTGGGAATATTGCACCTGTAATATCATTGGATCAAAATACTTTGCTGCCATTGTCTGTTATCTTACACTATTTCATACCTTGAGATAAAACTTCTGTTTCTCTTAGGTGCAGAAGAGGGTTCAAGTTATTCTGATGCTGATGCTCCTGGCACCTCACACCACTTGGTGTGTGCATCCACCTTGGATGTGGGGGATGTCCTTTCTTTCCATATGCCAGCCTACAAACAGAGACCCAGAATAATTAAGACAGTGTTCATTTTATTGTACTCAGCGTGGAAACCAGAAAATGTAAAACAGCAAAACATTAAATTCCTAAGGAAGTAAATTAGGTGAGTAACATTGCTTTATATCATTGTACGACTTCTTCACATGCAGACTTTTGTTGGTATGTCTCAAATGCTACGGTACATCTGGAAGCCTAGAACTAGCTTTACTTTGTACAGTACATCACGTTCAGTCAGTAAAACTATAAAATAAAGCCACAATAATATTAGTCATCATTAGAAACACAAAACCATTTTTCTTCTTTTGCTGACTGATTTACGGCCATCCTTTTTACGGTGCTTGCAACAGCCAGGAATTCAGAGTTCACTCATCTTCTCTCCCTTCAGCTCCAGTATACAAACTCCCATCCTTTTCCAGTGTGCTACTGAGACCTTAACTTCAGACCTGAGACTTGATTTTATATACCAGGAATACTTGGACTTTTTTTTCCCATTACTGAAACTTCTCATCTAAACCTGGGTTTAATCTACTTGAAACTATTCATTACAAACTGAGACATGGGATGTGTTTTGGGGAGAATCCCCTAACAGATGGATCAGTTGTAGTGATGTTGCTAAGCATCTGAGAGACCTGTATTTTGCAACTGCTGGATACTTTGCTGGAAGAGCTATCATTTATTTCTACGCCAGAGGTTAGCACTCTAAACAGAAACATAAGAAAACCTCAAAGCAACTCAGTTCATATAATTCTGTCCCCAATGAGCTCAGATGCCTGCTGTCACCCACAGTCTTTGTGAAAAAACCCATTTGTATACAGAAGTATCGGTATCCACAAAGATCTGAGGTCAGTGTGCACCCCTGTACATCCAGGCACTGTGCTTTTTGTTGACAGTCTCAACACAGAGTTAAGCTAACTGACTTTTGTTAGCTGGAGCTCCGGGAATTAATTTAGAGACCAGATAAAACCCTTGTTTCTACTCACTATAGCAGAGTGATCTAAACTTGCCTTAACTTTGTGGAAAACGTAGAGCTTCCAGCACTCAATTAGAAATGGCAAAGGAAAAAAAACCTCAGAGTATGAGTAATGCATGAGCCCTACACTGTGTACAGCTCTTTCAGACATGTACACACACACACGAGCACATACAAGCTACACTTACAGCAAACTTTTTTAGAGGAAAAAAATATTTCCTCTCTGCGTGGCTGGGATCTATCAATTTCTTCTTTAAAGAATCCTGAATGATGAAACATAAGTTTCACATAACAAAATCTTTATTTCCAAGATTTGATTTAAAATCCACATTGTAAATGCTGTGAAAGAAGAGGTGCTCAGAAAAGAAAACAGCAGACAAATTATTATATATCAGAGCTTCAAAGAAATCAACGATGTTCATTTCACTTTGGATCAGTTCATGCTTCTTTATTTTAAATAGCTACACTAACTCAGGTGGGAAAATGAAATTTAGGCCCCTATGAGAACATTTCAGCCATTCCAATGTACAGGACTTGATCTTCAAGACAACTGGTCACTGCAGTACCCCATGACTCTGGAGATACTTGGTAGTGTGCAGCATGTAGATAGGAATGTATGTGCATCCCTCTGGGATAACTCTGAAAACAGTGACCACTTACACAACCATAAACCAGACTTAAAAAACAAACAAAACAACACAAAAACGCTAAAAAGATAAACGAACAAAGGATGAGATGCTACTAAAACAGAAAAAAAAGGAAGAAAAAGGGACAGGAGGGTTTCTTCCAGAATATAGCCCTTACCTTTCTAAATGGTGGAACTGAAACACTGACTGCAAGAGGCTCTATATTGCTCTAGACCTTGGAGCTTGATGAACACTTATCTTGCATTCAGAGCTGTCATCTCCATAGGCTGACTGCGAAAGGCTTACTCTGCCTTGGTAACCTTCTGCATTCATTTTTAAAAGTTGTAAAGGAAGAGATATGGAACAAGGCAATGAAGAATCAGCCTAATAAACTAGCAAGATTTTTAGTTTTATATTTTTACTTTTATAAAAACTTTCCTCAGTAGTAAAACACTGATATGGTAGATTCCACCACATGTCCAAAAGGAATTTTCCATCAACTTCAACACTGATCTTTATTTGCATTTCCGTTTCTAACTGTAACAGTTCAAAGCAGTCACGACACTCAAGATAAAAGCCAGTATTATCTTTAGAGCATATATTTCCTTTTTCTGAATCCCTTGAAGGTATTTCTCCAAACAGCGCATTTTCCAAGCTCTTACATGGCAGTAGTGGTAATAAATGGAGCTTGTTTACCTACTGGTATCACCAGTTACTTTATAAGATCAGTTTTATTGAATCATATTTGCATATATCTATACACACTAGCAAAATATACAGCTTTTGGAAAAGTACACTTTCCTAATAGCCATGGGACACTTAGAACATAAAAACGTGTGAGCTCAGAATGAACAAGTGGGGATAACTGCAAAACTTAAGCAAAACATTGGCTCCAAGGACACAGAAATATCTCCATGAAGAATGCATATCAGCTATGTTTTGGTTTTCATTTGGTCTTTCCTTTCTCACTTTTCTCAGTAATTCCTTCTTAAATGTTCCAGGGAAGGTTTCCTACCTCTGAAATGGGGAAGACAGGTATTTTCCTCCCTGTCTCCAGATCTTTTCTCCCTGTTTTTCCTAAGCCAGCAGAGGTCAGGAGAAACAAGTCAACAGAAACGAAGCAAGACTTTGACACTTGTGCCCAAGCCAACATGAAGCCAGCAGACATCAACCAAGTGCACAGACAGTGGGAGTCATCATGGCCTAAAGTGAACCCCAGGCCAGGCTGCAAACTGCCTACAACAGGGTTCTCCTTCAATTCAGCTTTTGTATTGGAAACACTGAAACACAGAAGTAAACATTGCATTCTCAATAACTGTTCTGGCCTTGGCTCTGGCCACATCAGTCTCTCCAGAAGCTCTGACAGAGATGTTTCCTGACAATTAACTTGTTTCTCTTGTCTCGTCTTCCAACAAACTGAATTTTAGAGTTACTTTAACTGGTCAGGCTGCAACACAGTTCCTCTGCTTTTGTTTTTCCCTATCCAGATTTACTCTTGAGAATGACAAAGTAATTTTTGTTTTGTACCCTTTATTTTATTATCCCAAATGGATTTCCTTGATTGTTAACTATTCAACCAACACTCTGCGATGCTGAGTCACAGGGCAGGGAAGATGAACAGGATAAAGGCACATGAATCATCTCCCCATACACTCTGCCATATACTACAAGCACATTTTTACTTCTGACGCTGACACAACACCAAGAACAGTCTTTCTCTGCTGCTAAAAGACCACACACACACAAATCTGCTAATTGCTACCCAAAACATGGTTTTGTTTTCCTTCCGATAAACGTACATCATCCATCCGAGGGTTCACAGCATCATCTAGATATTGTAAGCACAAGAGACCATAAATTGCCAGTGTTAAGCTACCTGGTTGCCTACAGTCTGCCCTAGGAGGGCAAAGTAGAAACACAAAATATTTTACATGAGATGCGCTGGTGATTATCGATTCATTTTTGTGTGTTTGTTTTGGCACGTTATTGCTTGGCTTCAAATGAATGCCTGCAGGAGCTCTGCATTGCTGACATTTTGCATTTGTCTGCGCACAAGTATTTTCACAGAGTGCAAAAGCACAATGCTCTGCTGACCACCACGCCTTTTTCCAGCTATGCCCATGTAGTTGTTTAGATGCATCCACTTGGTTATCTACCCAGCAGCGTCTTGCTGTGTGTCTGTATTGGTGAAATTTTCCTGGAAGAAAGATTGCTGGGTAGGAAAAGGGGTGGAGCAACTGGTGAAGACTCCTGGCTGGAAGCAGCTGCAGGGTATCCAGAGATCCAGAGATTCTTCCTGAAGAAGTGTTAACTCCAGTGCTCACACATTGCTAAGCTCAGTTCAGCCTTGATAAAATCATTCATACACACATTCTAGAAACATTTTGGAGTGCTTGAGCTAAAGGATAAATTTCATGGAATTTGGTGAATGTATGATAGCCGTTTATTCTCTAGAAGAGGACATTTGTATAGGGACAGTTCAGAGCGTGTCAGATCACAGTGCTGTAATGGGAAGGGATGTGAGCTCAGTCACGGTTTCACAGGAGAACAGGACAGGTAGCAGCTAAAAGGGAGCAGGCAGAAGGTAAAAGCGTGGGCCTGGACAGGAGACAGCAAACACTGCCAAAAACTCTGGGAATCTGAGCCTGACACAGATACAACATGGTAAGAGACACTGAACTCATCAACTAACCTTGCCTAATGACACTGCTGCTATTAATCCCACACAAAATCTCACATTTAACTCACATCTCAGACACTGCCAAGAAGGTGATGCGAACAGCGGTACTAACAAAAGGACAGAAGACTTTCCTCCTGGTGGATGTGGGAAGACACTCTGATGTGGCATTTCAGATTCAGCAATTCAGCGTCAAAGTGGGAGATGAAATAATGCACAGAAATGGAATGAGGAGGTGCCACAGAGACCCAAATACAGACCAGAGGAAAATTAGGAGTCAATTCAGTGCCAAGCCAACAGCTTTCATTGTACGAGTTTAAAATATTGGCCGTTATAAAATCTTACAGTGTTTTACCCCACAGTTGGGGAAAAGGTGCCTTAAGAGCTGCTTTGAAGTCTTGGCAGTTGACACACTCAGAAAATGTAGTCTTCTAAATAAACGACGACCACCTCAGGGCTACTTCATCGACAAAAAGATAAGAAAGGACACCGACATATATAAATATACATAGTAAGTCTGATGTATAGTACTACAGACAAATAAATTACCACCATGATTTGTGAAAAATCCTTAATGGAGTAAAAAAACCCTCCTATTTAACTGTAGTACTCTGCAGGATTACAATATCCAAATCCCCAGTGCTTTGCAGAATCGAACACTATATTTTCTAACTGCAGTATTTCCCCAGCCCCCTGAACTCTAGCAGACAGAATAAAAAGCTGGTGGGACACAGATCTCCCAGGCTGTAAAATATTAAGCTGAGAAATGTGAAAATGTTAATTTGAGACATTATTATATACCACACTCCTGGAGAAACAGTCACTAAGCTATCTCTTATTAGCAGGTTCTACAACTTCTCTAATATTAGAAATACACTAAAAATTGTCTCAAGATTTTGGTACATCTATAAAGTAAATGTTTCAAGTTATCTATTAGGGTTTATAATATAGAGAGCATTAGGCAAAACAAGGAAAGCACAGGCTAAATAAATGGTATCAAGTTTATGAGAGGCAGCAAGAAAAGCACCAGGATACTGCAAAAAAAAAAATAATTCAGATACACACGAAATACTTGGGCTCACGGACCTAGGCTCGGCCTTCTCCTACTCTAACGTATTACTATGCATCTCTGAAGAGAGCAGAAAAGACCCACACCACTTTAAAAAGTGCTTCACAGGAACAGTGTTCAGAACTGCTGGAGGCTGAGAGTGACATGTGGCTGCTGGGCTGGCACCTGGCATGCCAGGAAATCTGGCTGTGTACGCTGTCTTGTCTGGCCCAACATGAAGGCAACACCTGCTTGCAAGCACACTCACACTTCTCTCGTCCTCTCATCAAAATCCCATTTTACTCAACTTCTTCTCCCATAGAGAATCCTTCAGCTCTGCTCTTCATTCTTTCCTTGATTCTCCACTTCATTGGGAAAAGAACCAGCTCTCTCAGGCTCACCTAATCTGAGCCCCGCTGCATCAACAGGAGTATGTCTGCCCAGCGATCAGCATGTGTAACCTTCTCATGGACATGCCTCAGTGTAGGCAACTTAAACATGAGGAAGGTTGTGTTGCTCTAGGTGTCTACAGCTGTTAACCTTAGTTTCACCTCATCCAGCTCCCCCCAGCATTTTCCTTTGCGTAAGACCTTGTGATGTATACCAATAATTTCTGACAATCATCTTGATAATCTCTCTGCTTCTAGCTTTATCAGAAGTTGCTGCATTCCCTGCAGCAAGGTGGTAATCCATATTTGTGCTTTTGCTAAGTGCCTAGCTCTTATCTGACAGTGATCGGGATGGGGCGCCATGTGGAAATACACCAGCTATGGCGGTGATGAAGGTGCGATGGAGAGAGTGTCTACTCAGAAAACAAAGGGGAATAATTTCCACTGTTGCTGCCTTGCAACCCCAATGACACAACTGAACAGCAGGACTCGAGACTCAGGGGGAGGGATTCTTGCTACCACTGCAGACATTCTACCCACCCCTGTGGACCGCTTCAGTCTAACACAGATGACGGAGCAGGTCGGACACAGCAATTGGGACGCCTAAAATTCTGCAGCATGGACTGGAATACGTTATGCTGCCTCCCTTTCAGTTTCTTATTCGAGGACGTATCCGAGGAAATGGATTTGCGGTTCTGACTGTTCTGAGCCCGGATCAGTTTCTCATGTTCTCGTATCTGTCTCTGTAAGTGGTTCTGGATAGCGATTCCCAGGGACTCGGGATCAAGGGAAGCACCATAGACCTCCCACGTCATGCCTTGCTCATCCCAGACAACATCCCTGATGTGCTTGGATTGTTTCACCTGCACTTTGGCCTCCATAGCTGGGGTGGGCTGCTTCTTGCTTTCCCCATGGTTTGACAAGGACTGAGCTGAAGAAGGACGAGTCGCGGCATGAATCTCAGACCTAGTCTCCTTGGCCTGAAGGCCCTGCTGCTGGGAAGCTGCCGAGGCTTCTGGGTGAGGGCTGACACGTCCAGAGCTGCAGCCTGGCACAGCTGTCACTCCCACCTGCAGCCCACTGGCCCCTGCAGCCTGCCTTGCCTCTCCTTGGCCTCTGCTCTGCTGCTCCCCACCTGCCTCCTCTGTGTGAGCCTTTCTGCTGATGGGCTCAGCGCTTGTGTTCACCATTCCCTGGGCATCCAGCACCATCAAGTTTTTCTCCTTTGATTTTGCCACAGATTGAGGAATCGCCTCCACTTTATTTGCACCCTGACATTGCTCAGAGCTGCTCAGGACTTCTTCATTCTGCTTGGTTTCACCCTGTGTGTGACAGAGCGAAGGTAACTGGCTGCTTCGTGCTTCGTGGACAAGACACTGCACCTTGTTCTCAGTTCCAGCAGAAGCAGCAGTGTTTTCTTTACCAGCTGCAGGCTGATGACGGGAACAAATGGTGAGTTGCTCGGCAGGCACTGACTTTGGCAGGGCTGCAGCGTCGATTGGCAGTGCAGTATTGCCCTTAACACTACTTGCTGCATCCACAGGCGTCCCTTGGGAGGTGGCAGCTGCTGAGAACAAGGGGAGAGTGGGCTCTGCATTGTCTGCTGAAGCTGGGGACACAGCATGAGGTGAGACTCCAGGCAGCTCAGCAGGCTGGCTTTCAGCTGTAGCAGTCACAGCCATATCAATGGTTGATTTCAGCACAATACCAGGAGAACATGGGGATTTCTCTTGTGAAGAGAAGCTGTCAACAAGCTCAGATTGACTCAGTCCCCCACTGCCTTTGTAAATGATGTGCAGTTCTTCCTTATCCTCGGGAGGAGGATTCCCTTTTAAGAAGGCAGCAAGGATGCTGGGGCTGGTGGAGGCTGATTTGCTCTCCACAGTAGCCACGGCCTGAACTTCAGCATCTCTCCATGTCCTGCTTGCTGCTTCCTGAGTCAAAGTGCTGCATTCTGACTGAACTGTCATTGTACCCGTTTCTCTGAATTTGGACAGATGGGTTGGGCCCAAGTTCCCTGGCTCAACACCGGCATCACATACAGGATGTGTCCCCTCACAGCTGAGATGGGCTGGTGACTGGCTGCTCTGCTCTGTCTCAGTTTGATCAGTAGGATGCAGCTGCTCAGTGCCTGCAACCCTACTTTTTGCATCCACAGCCTCCTTCGGGTCTCTCCCAGGATCAGTGGTTATGTCCTTTGCTGGAGAGGCAGGCTGAGCACCAGCTTCTTCTGCTTTCCCACCTGTTTCTCCTCTTTGCAGAAGACTTGCCTGAGAAGCAGGATTGAATTCATCACCCCCAGCTGGGCTGCTTGGTGAAGAACACTGGGTTACCTGGAGCACTGGCTGCTCCTCTGCCCTCTGAGCCTTCATGGCAGAGTCCTCCATCTGCACCAGAGCATTCACCTTCATCTGGCCACTCTGCATGAACTGCTGGGAGCTTTGTGGAGCTGGCATCATGTCAGGCCCGCACCCTGCTGAGCAGGCCACTGCCACCGGGGTTGGCTCTACTGCTGCCTGAGGGCCCTCTGCAGTCTGGCTGGAGAGCCTGGGAAGAACGCTGTCATCCTCAAGCCTCTGGGTATTGGTATGCTTCAGGTCATAGGTGCAAGAGGCCGCAGAACCAAGTGATGTGCAGGGGAAGCCATTGCTGGCCCTCTCTGCAGTATGAGCCTTAGGCTGCTGCTTAGCAGGTGGCAGGTCTCCCAGGTGGTCCTTATCCTCAGGAGCAGTGACCAAGGAGAGCTTGGCAGGTCCCAGGGGATGT
Organism: Perdix hodgsoniae; assembly: GCA_035772895.1. Classification (NCBI taxonomy): domain Eukaryota; kingdom Metazoa; phylum Chordata; class Aves; order Galliformes; family Phasianidae; genus Perdix; species Perdix hodgsoniae. The sequence goes on from JAPSGF010000002.1 coordinate 42,547,047, forward strand.
GGTACAGTCCCCATGGACTGTGTCAGGGATGGGGCTCGCTGTCAGCTTCTCCTGGGAGCTTTCTTGCAGGGCAGTGGGTCCAATGGGCAGGCTAACAGCAGTAGTTTGCTGCACAGGCAGGGCTAACCTGTCAATGAAAGAAATGTAGTGTTAGCTGCATTCAGATTTAAGAAGAAAAAGTACCAAAAATATTTATCTGACAGCTTGGAAATAAAAACTAGTAGGTAGGAAGGAAAGGAAAACACCCAATTCTGCTTTAAGGCCACATAAAAGATTCAGATTTCAAATATCTCTCAATTCTGAAGTCCGGATGTCTTCTCCAATCCATCAGGACAAAAGTACAACAAGGAACAATTTTAAACTAAAAGAGGTGAGACTTAGGTTAGGATGTTAGGAAACTGTTTCACTCAGAGGGTAGTGAGGCACTGGCACAATTGCCCAGAGAAGCTGTGGATGCTCCATCCTTGGAGGTGCTCAAGACCAGTCTGGATGGGATCCTAAGCAGCCTGAGCTGGTGGGTGGCAGCTCTGCCCATGGCAGGAGGGCTGGAATTAGGTGTGCTTTGAGGTCCTTTTCTGTAATTCTAAGACAATGCTAGGAGCAAAGAGAAAGAGGGATGGGCAGAAAGGAAAGCAGAAGGATGTGAAAGTCTGAAGGAAAATACTTAGCTACAACAGACTGCAAAATCAACTCTAAGGTAAAATCCTCTATCAATCTGTCCATGGAAAGTGAACAAGCAATACCTTACCTGCTGTAAGCAGGTGATCAGACCTGTTTCCCTGGACCCCTGGGACCTGAGCGGTCTCACTCTTTGGCTGTCCATCCATGGAGTGCCCTTCCCTCCCTCCACTGTGACCCAAGAAATGCTCACACCCTGCAACAGGCCAGTATGGACTAACCTGCACAGAGTTACTCTCTGGTAAAAAGAATACAGAGAACATAACCCGCTGGGTAGCACAGATGAATGAATGCCAAGAGAAGCTACTGTGTTGTAAAGCCAACGCCATAGCCAGTGAAACAGTGGGGAGGGATTTTAACCAGGTGGAGCAGAGTTGTCCAGGTTGAAATCTGTCCAGGACTGCAGAGAATCTGTCACTTCAAGCAGAAGATGACCTCAAAACGTGCTTCTTAACCGGGGGCTTCAAGAACATTCAGCATTGCCCAGCTCCAGTCCTGCTAGAGGTCCAAGTATCATTCCTCTCAGTGTCTGCAGAGTGGTGGTGGATCAGCAGTTAAGTCCCACTTTGTTCTTATTTTAAATTGCAGGCTATCTATGCTATATCAAAACCTCCTTTCAAATGCTTTTCCCAGCTCATGCTGTTAACAGAGCACCAGTTTGTAACTCAGAAGACAAAACATTTAGTTTTTTTTGTTGAACAGACAGATGATGCTGGGAAAATGTGTGCCCACATTTCTACATGCACACAGTGGGGTCTCCTTCACAAAGTGACTTGGGAGATGCTGCTGGCAGGAGCTGTGCAATTGTTCAGTACCTCCAGACACTCACTATCTGTTGGCAGTATCAGCATAAGTCCTTTCCAAGAGACATCCCTACCCTATCTCTCTAAACCAGAATGGCAATGCCGTAAGACATCCTAAATTTCATCACTTCAGGATATGCAAAAAGAGCAACAGAAGAAAAGAGTTCAATGACAGGAAAATTTAAACGAATACAATGTATTTGTCCCAGTTTCATCTGGGGCAGAGTTGATTTTCTCTTCATTGTGTCTGATATGATGCTATGTTTTGGTTTTAGAAGAAAAAGAACATCAGTAACACATCAATGTTTTAGTTGTTGCACAGAGCCAATGATATTTCAGTTTTTCAGCTTCTGGTACTGGTCCCATCAGAGAGGGGGGCTGGGGAGGCATCGGGAGCTGAGAGAGAACAATCAGGACAGCTGACCTAAATTGACCAAAGAGGTATCACATACTATGTCACCTCACACACACAGAAAAACTTTGAAAGGGTGGGGAGTTTGCCATGAGAGCAACCACTGCTTTGGGACTGGGTGGGCATTAATCAGTGGGTGGTGAGCAATCGCACTGTGTCACACTTATTTTGTAAAATATATATTATTATCATTGCTATTTTTGTTTTCTTTCTCTCTTAGTAAATAATTTTTATCCCATCTCACTAATTCTACTCTATTGTGTTTTCTTCCCTGATTTTCTCCCCCATCCCACTGGGAGGAAGGAGGAGTGAGCAAACGGCTGTGTAGAGCCGAGCTGCTGATGGGTTAAGCAACACTTTTTTTTTTTTTTCCTAAGAAAAACACTGCAACTTATTACTTATTCATTAACCTTTATGTCTTCCAGATATTAATAATTTATTATTTTTATCCTGTATCTTTGGGTTCTATCCAACCACAGATGCACACAGCCTTCAAGGGAGCTGAGATCCTGCCCCTGTAGGATACCAAATGACTTAGCTGCAATCTGTGGTAGCAGCCCCATATCGCTCCTAAGTGGGTCTGCTCCAAGGCTAACACTTGCTAAGCTGTTTGAGACATACTGAGTTTATGTAAAACAGACTGCAAAGTTGCACAACTTTGTGACTGCCTACAAGACACGTTTGCTCCATTCTGTGTTCATTTCAGTGTCAGCCAGAGCAGTCCTGAAGAAGGAAAGCCACCCAACTTCATGCTGTTGTACCACGACTGAACGTTGAATGACTGTGAGCAGAGCAGCAGATGGCTCAGGGCATCTTGTTTCCTAAATTCTAGCACTCTCTTCTTTCCTTTTCCAAATGTCAGTGCAAAACAAACCAGAACATACAGTTGGGCAGGTTGTGTTATTTTGTTCTTAGGTCAAGAATTTCTTTAAACCAACTAAAAAAAAACTCGGGGCAAAACCAAACCATTCTTAGGATGACACATACAACTTGGGGAATAGTTTTAGAACAAACAGAGAAGGCAGAGCAGATCGGTTTGGTTCTCCACTAGACAAAAATCTCAGAGAGGAGGGTACACAAAATCAAACACTCCGGATGGAAGCAAATTGCCTGTGTTCTCATATGCAAATCCTACAGCAGCAGAGATGCCAGCACAGGTCCGTGTGCTGCAGCTAGAAGCAGCTGTGACAGGAATTCTGCATACTGGAAGTGCACTGTCTGTAACTGAAACTCACTCGGTGGGGGAATAATTTCTTCTTTTTCAGTTAAGCAAATCAGTTCTGACCAGAACTCCCACACGAATCTTCCATCTCTTTAGAGTCTCTTCAGCAGCATCACTAGAAAGTACGTTTAAGAAAGTTTATTTTTGATGCATACAATTAAATGACTGCCACAAGTGCTAATGACAAGTGATTCTGCTACCTATCTCCAGATGTATAATGCCAAGAGGAAATTCTGCCCTAATAAACCTAATAAACCTTTCTGGCGTGGAGAACATGACCCAGGCATTTCACTTAACATCAGAACACAGGGAGCCAGGTCACCCTCCTGAAATATACATTATTTTATGAGAACAAGGTCTTCGTAAAGACTTCCTTGTCTAAGTCACGAGAGCTTTGTTATTGTTAGACTCTTTACTAAGCTAGGCCGATGACAGGAACCAACAACACTGTAAAGTATAAGTAAATGTGGTAATTATTGTCCATATTCTTTCTCAAAATTACTAAAAATCAAAATATCTTATGCAAGAGGAAAAACACCAAAAGAAGCTAATTACAGAACTGGAATGCATTTTTACAACTGCCAGGAGCGAAGGACAACAGTGAGGCCTGTGGGTGCAGCGTATGCACGCTATTCCACTGCCAAAGCAGTGAGGATTCAAACCAACAAGCAACACTGACTACAAGCAAATACCTAGAAGAGAAAGAAATGCAAACCTCAGTAGCTGGCCAAAAAAAATATGTCAAAACAAATCAAGATCGCTGGTAAATTTTGCAAGTGTTACATGCCTGACCTGGAGCAATCAACCAAAAATTTCTTTCATCAGGCAGAGACATCAGTATCTCCACAAAGGTCAAAATCAGTTTTTAGTAATAAGAATAGATATTTGACGTGAACACAACTCTCCTCCATCTTGCTCATTCTGATCACATTAGTCTGTCTGATCGTGTCAATCTTACCTCAGTGTAGAATTATTCCCGACCTTTTGCAAAAAGCAGGTTTTAAACTGACAAAGTCTATGGCTTATGTGTCTGGCAGAGTCTTTGCATGGTCAGCAGAGCTCCACACGCTCTTGTCACTGAACATATCCTCTTTATCCGCTTTACACAAACAAAAATAATCCACAATACCAAACAAAACACCTTAAGAAGTTTCCAGGCAACGTAATGTAGTTAACCTCAAGCTACAATGTAAAGAAACTGCTATTTATCTCAGTAACTCACTCCTTACATGAACGTCAGCAAAACCAGAAAGTCTGCATACTTTCTAAAACAGAATTTTCCAAGACACTCCAGCATAAGATTCTGCTTGCCGCTTCCTTTGGAAAAAAACCTGAAAATCTACAGAAGCACAAATAAGACTATGAGCATCTCCAACTGCTCCTCATTTTAAAAACAATTTAAAAATCAATAATGAAAAGCAATCAAAGTGCAGCTCCCAAACTAATCAAGTGCCTCCTTCCAAATTCTGGATTTCTATCAGATTTCCACTCACTGACTCTCCACTCTTTGAGCCCTCTGTTCACCTATAGATGTTAAGAACAGATATTTAGTTATTCCATCTCTCATCATATGGTTTCTCAGATTATCACAGAATTATATGGGTTAAGGTTGCAGATAAACAGTTGCTGACACAAGAATTCAGTCTCCCTTCTTGTTACTGGTTTAGGGAAAAAAACCCAGGATGTTCTAACTTGTATTAGACTACTGAATATACAGATCATGAAGCATATTCCTCTAGATTTTATATACACATATGCACATGCATCCTTCTTAACTTTGCATCTTGTGTTTTCTTCCAGCTCTTTAAGCTGTTGTTCTCTATAAAATGCTGACTTTCTCTTTTTAGCATCAAAGGGTGTTAGTTATACAACTTCAGAAAAATTTGCTTAATGAGTTATTTTCCCCTAATTGAGAATTGCCACTATGAATGAAAGACAGAACAAACCAAGGATGTACTCATTAAAATATGAAAGCAATAACCCAAAGAGGTAAGATACAAGATAAACACAGATTCCATCTCTCAGTGTGCTTTGGGATACTGACAGGAGCCGGGCTCTTTCCCTACAATCATGGGGATGCAAGACGGGATGCAGACAGATAATACATTGTGTATATGTGGTTCCCACAAGAGATGGGGTTGGCATTCCAAGGACAAGGTGCTCAGCCCTCATTTTGCCATCTTTTGTCCAAGGGCAAAGGCAAATGGTTAGACAAGGAGGAACAGAAGTCACATTTCGCTTCCTGCAGCTGGGGTCAGCACCTGTCACTGCAGGTGCTGCAAGACCATCACTTGTTCTGTGATCTCATCTGCACAAAGACTATCAGACTCCCAGCGCAGCCACAACTGCATCATGCCCAGCACAAGGCTATCAGCAGCCATACACCAGAAAATGTGCACGAGATTCAGGCTTACCCCGAGTACCACAAAGACATAGAGGCCATTCACATATGGTCAATGCATCCCCTCTGTGATGCTGCCACTCCAAATGATAGCCAGACCAAACCTGCAAACACAGCAGGAACCTGTGCCTGGGCAGACAGGAATACAGATGGCAGAGGCAACAGGTTAAACACTATCAGGCTGCAACGCCCTCCCTACAACTCTACTGTTGTAGCATTTTGTCCCCAGAACTGAGAAGGAGAAGGATGGGAAGCCCCTGCAGAGCCCTCGTAAGTCAGCCTTTGGTCTGGCTTGCAGCCATGTCCAAGAGCAGGGACCTGCCTGCAAAGACTTGCACCTAGCCTATTTATTTTTATCTATATTAAAAAATACATTCCTAATTCATGAGTTTGTAACTCTAGGCTTTATCCTGAAAGGTTTTACTTCTTGTTCTTTCTTGGGGCAGAGAAATTTTCTTTAGTTAGTCCTTAAGTCCCAGCACGCAGATACACCCGATCCTTCTTACATCCTTCCAGTTCCCAGTCATCAGAAGTTTAAGGATTTTCTAAATTGAAAGACACTATTAATCACTATTGGAAATTAATGCACACTTATTTATTGTACCCCTCTACGTATTTGGTCCAGATAAAATTTGGTGGTGCTGCATATCACAGCATATAAGAATGTTGTGCAAAAAATGGTGCTTCACTCAGACAAGCCCATTCACTAAAAAGCCTCTTTTAACTTTGCAAAGGGCAGAAGGGCAAACCACAGCTTAACCTGCTGCCCACAACCTGCAAATAAAACCAGGACTTAAGTCAGTCCTGCCAAATGCCACAGAGGTCTATGGGCCTAATCCAAAGCAACACAAACTGCATTGCATCTTCCTTCATTCCACTGAGCTGCTGGCCAAAGCTTCCAAGAGGCCAGAGGAACCCTACCGGGAATGCTACAGCCTACTGAACTATATGCAAATACAATTCCAATTAATTTGAAATACTAACTTCCTGCCAAAGGGAGCAAACCAGTCTAAGATCTGTGGCAGTGTGAGTGCAGTAAGCCCAATTCAACTCCACAGTACTGCTGGCAGCAAAATACTTACTTACCCTTCAATTACAAAGATTTCCATCTAAAAGGAAGAATGACTGCAGCTCTGCTCTAAGACTCGGTGTTCCAGCCCATGTCCCATCTGCACTCTGTGGGCAGGACCCGACTCGCCTCTGCCAGGAGACTCATGCAACAACCACTTCCAGCCCAGTGCACATCCACAGGGCCACAATAACAGCTGCTAACAGCATCGTGATACAGATTTTCTGCATACATGTAATCTGGCTCAGAATTCATTCCTGGTTTCACTTTGCTTTTAATCTCTGTCAGCAAATAACTGCATCAGAAGATATACAATTATGGGCTCTTTACCTCAATGACTACAGCTGTAGGAGCCATACTGGCAATCCTCACTCAGAGGTCCCCAGTACAGTTTAGCAAGGCTGGGACAGCTCTTCTGAAAAGGAGCTTCTCGTGGCCACCCCTCCCCAGCCTCTCATGAAGGCAGGCAGGGCGGTATGCCCCATGGCAGCACTGAGAATGGCCTTCTCTGTCCCAGCCTGTCCACCTTTGAGTGCTGTCCCCTCTCTGTCCCCTTGCTGTTCTGCATTTGCACATCCTCTCTCACCCTGTGTGTGGCCCCATGGGCAGCTTGGCTCTTGGCATGTCTCCTCCAAGGGCTATAGTACCAGGTAAAACACTTCCTTCTGACAGGCGTGCATGGATATAAAATTCCCTGCTGAAAAGCAAGCTTGCTACAGAGTGCCACTGAGAGCCTGGCAGCCCTTCTACTCCAAGGTGAAAGGGAAGGAGAAACGGGTTTGTGAAAACAGCCAAATCAAACAGCAGTACCCTAACTGGCAGTCAACTGTAACAGTTATATAAGCTACAGCCAGGCTCTCAGCTCATATCCTGGGTCACTCCAGAGGGGACACAAGATGTTGACAAAACCCACAGGGCTATGTGTTTTCCTTTTTTTTTCTATTGCATGTTATTATGTTTAATCTCATTATTTATCAGAGCCTTTTTCGAACTTCAGTGTCTGACACTGGAGGTGACTTCTAAGGACGCGCAGCCCGACTTCAAGCGTAAGCCTTATTTCACAAGGAGTGAGTGTTCCTGACACACGTGCAGGTGGAAAGAAGCCAACAGCCTGCTATCCACATCAGGCAGGTGACTCCATTTCACACAGCTCACCGCCACACTGAGCTTCTTCAGCTTACTACTGAGTAATGAGAAAGAGGTGTTTGAGGGATGCCAGGAGGGTTGTACGAACCTTTCAAACACCACTCCCGTGTTTCATGTTGAAAGTGACATGACTGCCCATCATTTAAGGGGGAATTTCTGTCCTCATTTATCCTATCTTTTTTTTCTGCTCGATAAAACCACAATGAAATCTAACCCCTCATTAACGTATATCATGCAACTGCCATACCATACATACTGCCTTTGAACACGGACCGCTGCCAAACAAAAGCTCTGCTTTTTTAGAGGGCAGTTTAGCAATAGCCAGTGATAAATACCTTTTTCCTACTCAGCAATACCAATGTGACTTCGTTTTAAAGCAGGATGATCACCTTCAGAGGTGAAAGCGTACTGCTGGCTCAGTGCCCACACAATTCTTGCTTTCTCTGCTGGGATTTCCAGTTAACCAGTGGCAACCAGGATGGTGCGGTTTATGTAGACACGCATCTACTGGGAACTGGCCCAAAACCAAACCCACATCTTGTGCAGCCAGGAAAACATAACTACTGCTTAGCAGGCCCGTCTTGGAAAAAAGGTGGCTGTATGGAACAAAGGATGTTATCCAACATGCTTTTTGGTTCCTTGAATGCAAATTTCCTGAATTTCATGATGATTTTTTCCTTAACAACACTCCCCCAGCACACTGCATGCAAACACCACTGTTGAGGCAGAAGCAGCCCCAGCAGTGGTGGCAGCACACTGGTTAATTAGGCTTGATTTGCTACCGATTAACTGTATTATTGGCATCCAGAGGAGTTTATTGTGGTGCTGCGGTTATTTGCCAACATAGCAAGTAAGGAAATTTTGCCTTGGATGAGTCTACAGAAGGAAGAATAATACATATATGCATAATTTAAGAACCAACTATAATTTTTAACTCTTATCCCCTGAGAAATTAAGCTCTCCTCATGTATCATATTATTTTAATGAAGGCACTGGGCTTAATATTGGAGAATAGTTCTATACATAACAGGAGCTGGCAAAGGATATACCCATTGCTGTTTACAAGCATTATCTTAATGGAAAAGAACTACTCCAAATGGCATGTAATTAGAGAAGAAGGATGCAGACTCCAACCAGTCATTACAGTAACAGAAATTTGCTGTAGTGTGTGATTAACCTAAGAAAGGCATGATGATGATTTCACCATATCTACTCTTGCCTCCTGGCTATAAGAACACAACGAATGTCAATAGAGAGGCTTGCAGCCGAAACAGCAATTGCTGTGGCTATTTAAAAAAGTTAAAAATATCTTCCATTCTTCCTGCCTCCACCTCCGCTGTTGCTTCCTGTTCTTTTTTGTGTTCTCACTCTACTGCGCTGCTGCCTGTCCTGGATAATAAACACAGTAAAAGGAACAAAATAATCTCCGTAGTAAACCACCTCCTGCTAAACACCTTCTGAAAATTCACAAGAGGAGACTTTGTGCTACAGCCACCTGTTGTCCGCTATATGGAGGCTCTGCAGGAAGCCAAACACTGGCAAGTTGGAAGCCGTTGGTATTCAGAGATAAAATCGGAGCAATTCACTGCTATCTTTTACTATGCTGGTAAATGCTTTTCCGAGGGCAGTGGCACAAACCCCTACATCCAGCTGAGGACTGTAACCTGTTCACCTCAGCCACAAGAGCTCATAGAACAGCTCTAAGTCGGGCTGTTACACGAGAAGCTGTTGTCTAAGTCTCAGACTCCTTTACTTGAGGCTACGTGTTTTTTTTTTGTTTGTTTTTTTAATTGATTCAGGTGGAATTGGAGCAAACCAGAAAAGAGCAAGATAGCCTCATTCATTATTATGATTTTAACCAATGAGGCACTACTGCACACAGGACATGGGGAAGGCAGAGAGGTGCCAACCAAGCAGACGCAGGATGACACATGCTAAATGGCACCTTGCAATGCCTGGGAAAACAACATTTGTCACATTCAGCTGATAGTCAGTGGCACCATCTTTCTTTATATTAAAAAAATGATGGAGCAGCCTAACATCAAACACAGGAGTGCATCTGTAAGGGCTTCCACCTGCCTAACCCTAATGAAGATAAATGCAGGACAGGAGCATGGTGGTAAAATCTTATACCTATAAACCACATATGTGTTTTCTTCCGTTTCCACACACAGCTGACAGACAGCATTAAAGGGCACATCTGAGAGACCACCCTGGTTACAGCAACTTCACCACACTAGATCTGATCAGGTAAAACTGTGAGAAAAATTTTGCTCTGGCTCTTACTTTGTGAAAATGGAAGTTTGGGTACCATAATCATCTCCATAATATAAGCCTCAAACCTCACCTCACTAACTTAGAATGCTGAAATTCACTGTATGACCAGAGAGTTCCTCAAGACAAAGATCCTTAAACCTTCTCCATGAACCTTGTGGATACGCATGAACAAAGAGTCTGCAGAGTGGCTTCTGCGGATGAAGAAGCCAACTCATTCACCAAGTCAACATGAGATCTTTCCGTAGAAAGAAAAGCACCAACAGCTGTGCTACACAGTGGCCTATTTTAGGAATAGCTCATTATAGATAGTCTGTCCCACAGGTGTCTGATGGTAATAGCTTTTCAGAATTATTCTTGCAGCCAACACAGGTGTGTAAAATTCTCTCACACTAACAATTTCAGGAATCACCTTCCTTTCTTCCATTAGAATTGTTCCCTAATAAAGGCTTATTCAAAACATGTATTTATATCCTTAGATTCAAAACTCTGCTATCCTTCCAGCCCCTTTGAGGGTGGTTAAGACTGTATAGGGTTTTTATACCATGTTTTAAATGTGCATTTTCATGGGCTTAAGAATAATTTCATTCTCTTCCTCTGAATTCTCAGAAGTCATAAAGTTGATAAAACAAACCCAACTGAAATCAGAAATACCTCCTTGACACAGCCAAACCCAGAAACTAGTTCAATAAAACCTCTCCTCTCAGCTGTTCTACAGTATTTCTCATTTAACTACACTAGAAACAGAGACCCAGCATGTCTTGCTTTGTAATTCCATTCAAAGCTAATAATGATATCAGGAGTCAATTACTGGAGCCATACATAAACCAAAACTTTGTTTTTTGTGACTGTGGATCTCTGCAAGGACACAAGAGCTTACACGAGCTGTTATTACATTTCTACTCTCGTTGTGGGCCAGGAGCTTCCAGGGCTAGAATTCTGGACTTCTCACTTCTCCATATTTAAGACAGGAGTATTTACCTTTTCATTTATCATGTGACCAAAGCAACACATACTGTAGGGGAGGCACTGGTAAAGGACATTAATTCTGACATGAATTCTTGAATTATCATTCCTCAGGATGATTGCAAAATTACTTAATGACTATCATTAGCATTAATTGCAATGACAGCTCAAACAAGATACATCTTGCCTGGGTTTAACAGAGCCTCAGGTTTACTGAAGCTGAAGCCTCAACCACCTGCTCAAGACCACGTCCTGAGTAGTGGGGCTGGCACCGACCATGGCACCTACCCCTCCATGTACAGTTCTACATTTCATGGTGCTGCTTCACACTGCAAGAGCAAAACATGCCTTCAAACTTTGAAGGAAAAAAAAAAAGACCAGACTGAACACTCCCAGACAATTACTGAATTTATCACCTAGCACCCTACTCCTCACATCAGTCTGTGCTCTTCTACCCTCCCACTCAGAGCAGCTTCATCTGCCCTTGCACAGGCTGCCAGGAATTTAACCTGCAGATGTTAGAAGCGAGTGGAGGTCAGGCTGTTCCTTGCTAAGGCACAGCTGTGAGTGAGCAGGGCTCTGCAACAGCTTTGCCCTTGTTTCCAAGTCATCTGGAGGGCGTGAAAACCCATCACTCACAGCTCAGAGCTTGATTACTGGACTTGCATTGAACACAACGCCTGATGCACAGATGTCTACTTGAGGGAGTGAGAAAACACATGGCAGCTTTTCAGCTAGAGTGAAAATCCAGGCAATGTGATTTATTTCCACATGGGATCTTCTTGAAGATAAGCACTGGATACTTTACCAGCTGTGGATGTATGGTTGGCTTCCTACCACAATTTATTTTCATTTACATCCTATTTATGGACGCAGTTTTTACTATCGCAAACGATGCATACATACAGGATTGCAGACAGACACACATACACAAATAAAGTTGGATATATGCTAATGTAATAATAGGCATCCTGCATAATCTTGGTGATTAAAGCTAGGCTCTGAAATCACAGAAGTCTGGGTCTCTAAAGCGCTGGATAATGGGAAATGCCAACAAAGCCAGTGGGAGTCAAAAGTACTTTTCAAGAGACAATTCCTTTTTTATTTCTTTTTCTTATGCAAGAAAAGCCAGAAGGACTCAAAATATTTTCCCTTTTGCTGGATGGTGTATGTAGGCATAGGAATACATAACATTTGCAGCTTAAGCAGGCGAAATACAGAGAAGAGATAGGAACTGAAACTTTTTCCACCTCTTCTTTAAAAGATATTGCAAATGAAGAACACAGAAAAAATGACAGAGTCTAACACCAACTGTTCTTGTACAGAAGAGCTTTCTTTTATAACCTCATAATTACTATTGAAAATTCTTTGTTAGTGCAAGAATCTGACTTCGGAGAGATACTTTTGAAAGATTATCAGAAGGTATCAAAAGGGCTGTCACCTTGCTGGATTACTGCCATTTAGCATATCCTGAATCTATAAAGAAATGAAGCAGTCTGGTATCTTCGCTCGAGCATCATCTATAAAAACAAGCAGGTTTATAGAATATGATGCTGCTAGCATTTACAAAAAGCAAAACAAAATCATAATTACTGTAATGATGAAACAAAAATAAAAGAAACCCCCAAACACTAGCAAAAATCACCACGTTAAAGTTGAATCAGCCTAGGAAGGTTATCTCTGTGAGAAAAGTACTCACAACCCTATGCTTTCCCCTCCAGACCTGCTCAGCTGCTGGTCAGCAGCAGCCAGATAATTACTACAGCTTGATCTTCACTGCTTCAGCTCTATTCACTTTGCTCCCTAATATATTAATTTATTAACAGCTACAAACCACAGACCTCAGCAGCCAACAGAAAACTGTTGGGCTTATGCTATTACAAGTCAACAGGAGAAAAAACATCTTTGCAAATGCAGACTGCCACAGGAGATGGTTAGAGAGAGACAGGTACTCAGTCAGCATTGCAGGCGGGCTGGAAAATCCCATAGCATCACTCCAAACTTCTTACCCTTTTCCTCTCTCCCCAGAAGACAGAAAACTTGCTCTTTTTTTTCCCCACTATGCACGGACTATACCCTAAATTTTCAGGCAAAGGCCAGAATCTTTGGAAAGTAGTTACCCCCTGCTGATCTTTTCCCTGGGCAGCAACTAGATCAAGTTGTTCAGGTGTTGAATTTCAAGGCCAGTGTACTTCAGTTCCCAGCTTCTCCCACAAAACTGGAGAATGCACCTGGTCTAGAACTGCTCACTCTGGGAACACTTCTTTCACATGAACACAATTGCTTTACTTGTTACACAGGATTATCTCTAGAACTGCAGAATGAATTCTGGCTTGGTGGAAAGGCAGTAAAATGGTAAGTTAAAGTAAGAGTGGCTTTGCTTAAAAAAAAAAGACATACAAGGGCAAGTAAGTTGGTTGATCCCTATGATACAGGCCAGCGTGCTGGCCCTCTGCCTCTTCAACCTAGGCTTGAATGCTCTTCCAGCACAGATTCCCCATCTGTCTCTTACTGTGTGCTCTGTGCCAGAGTATTTCACAGCTTCATATAGCTCAAGGCCAGGAAATTGTTCACAAGAAATGGATGTTTTTAAACGGTGTTTTGCATCATGTCATTTGAAAGACAATTTAAGCACTGCTTAGATTTGTAAAGGCGGCCATGCTCATAGTTCTTGCTACCCCACATTGTACATTCAGCTTGAATGTTCTAAACATTTCTCTGCATTTCTAAGCCTCTGATGGGTGCTCTTTTCTGTAATGCTATTACATGACGGAAAGTACAACAGTAATAGTGCGGCAGCAAAGTCTTTGGCTACAGCAAGTGAGGACAGGCCGAAACGCAGTACCTGTGGACACAGAAACAAAGGAAAAAAAGCTGCTGACTTTCGAAAGGCCTGAAGTAGGCAGGGATCTCCAGACAGATACCCTCACCGCCACTGCCAACCCTTAAATAAGATCAGGGAAGGGGTGGATCCTGGTTCCACTTCTTTCAGTCACTCAGGTACACTGCATGCACCTGAGATCTCCTGGGTTGGGCCTGCCTTCCACCAGCTGTTCAATCACTGCTTCAGGCCATGACTTAGCATTTCTGCTACATTTCTATTTTCTGATTATTATTTTTTTGTTGTACAAACTGTGCAGGGCTGTTTTTTGCAACGGATGACTAAAAGCAAAACTATTTAAAAAAAAATATTCTCTCCCACTCTACAGAAAGTATTTTTCTGAGCAGGGCTATAAGAAGAGAAAAAGAAGTGTAGACTTAACTGAAAAGTGCATATGAACAGAAGGGGAAAGTCCATTTTCCCAAAGATTGTCTTCTTTTCAGTCACAAACAAGAAATCTTCCCTCAAGAAAGCCAGAATTAGTCACGAAATACATATGACTGATCGATCTTTTCAACTGTCAGAAGTGAAGAATTTCAAATGAAAACTGTGTGCCTAAGGAACATTTATCCCTGTTAAACCCTGGTTGCAGAATTCATCTTGGGAGCACATGAACAAAATTCTACGTTGAACACACAAGGTGAGCCTTCAAGATGGGGAAGGAGAAATGAAACAAAACTGTCTTACTTCAGGGGTAACGTATATGGCCATGTACATTTCTTCAAAATGCTATGCAAGACTAAGCTAATGCGTCTGCCCTAAGACACATTTAACTCTGTCTTGAACTCCACTGTACAGATCTTAAGAAGAGCCTCAGTGTGGCCTTCTAGAAAAGAGGCCTCTTCTCATTTAAGATATGAGAACAAGTTAAATCATTGACCACTTAGCAAAAGGATCAAGGAAGAATGCATAAAAGTGATTGCAAAAAGATACAGAATGGAAAAAGTAGTAACAAGATCTATTTGGGGTCTTCTTCTCTGCAAGTTTTTACCACTCAAATCTTGCAGTAAGTTACTGCAAAAAAACCCACACTGAAATAATTGGGCTTGCGGCCTTAACACAGTATAGCCTATCCACACAAAGCACACTGGAGATTGGCTCCAGATTTGCAGAATTAACTGGCACAACCAAAGTGTGGAAGCTGGAAGAAATAGTGTTGAGCAAAACCGCATGCTCAAGCAAAAGCACATCCTGAAAGCTACTCTATATAGGCAAATCCCTGGTAGATTTTATGAAAGAAACACACCTTAAAGAAGTCAAGAACTGTTGCAAGGAAAATGCTATCATACTGTTTAATCAACTGATATTCCTGCCATAACTTAATAACTTATTGTGAATAACTCCTTCTTCACAGTTTGTTTCCCCACTCCTGTAGTTTCTTTCTGGCCACAGGCATCTGTGAATTTTAACATTTTTATTTGTGAGTTCATTACCATCATTATCTGCTCTTTGGAATAGCAACATTGCTCTGTACAAGCCAGAAGCACTTCAGGACCATCACTAAGGAATGGAGAGCACAAGTATTTAGAAGAGCATTCTGCTGGCTGAATGAAACATCACTGCTAAATTTTCTTCTCATTCATTTCTAACTCATCTGCCCTAAATTCATTCTGAATCAGCTGCCTACATACTGGATGACTGAAAAGATGTTGTTTGCCCTCCTGTCAGAATGGCAGCTACAGTGCCTGGAAAAAAAAATTGCAGCAATTTTATATCTCTGGTTGGATACTACTGGTAAAAGGACGTATTTATATTTCATATAAACTACAGCAGTTCAATTGATGGGATTTTCATCAATGAAATTACAGCCTTTTACTACAGGGTCAAATTTCACCCATCTAATTCAGGTTTGGTGTTTTTCTTTTTTCTGAGCAGCATGTAAGCTACTGACTAATGTACTTCTCACACTAGCAGGTGTGGCAGTGATTGCTGACTAGTTGAACTCATGTGGCGGTTAAAGACTAATTTGATTGCAGATGTTGGATTATAAATCACACTGAAAAAGATGAAAGGTTTAAGCAGACAAAATAAGAGACAAACTGAGAGACTCCTTAGTCACTAAAAGGCAGGCTGTGTTACTGGAGAAGCAACAGCACATGAGTTATCTTGGAGCATCGGTACAGATCCAACTGATGATTAAACAGTGAATAATGTTACACTGCTCACTATTAGTGATTATTATATTATTAACTGAATAGCTATCTACTTAAAAAAATACCTGTTATTAGCTTTTCCTTTTTAAATTTTATTTTACTTACACCTAAGTTTTTTTTAGGAATGGCTCAAGCACAACTGTGTGGGCTCTCTCCCCTGTCATCTGCCTGTTTGGGTTGGCTACTGATAGGGACATCTGCTCATGTTCTTGCAGGCATGTTGTTTTGGATATGATAGGTACCTACACAGACCCTGCATTCAGGAACCTAGCTGAACCCCTTCTGTGTGCTATCTGATTAATACAGTCAGTCCACTTCCTTCCTTGTTTGGGAGCAAACATGAGCGTGCCTATTGTGTCTCTTTGGCAAACCCTCTGCCACCTTCCAGCATGGAAAACTGTAATTCTTAAATAGGTCATTTTTTTTATTATAAAAATACATTTCCCAAGCTAGGTTCCCCTGAGGCACTTCATAATAAGAACATCTTTTGAATTGAATAAATATTGTTCTGCTATTTCCCACTATCAACTGCATGTATTTCTATGATAATGCCCAAGCACAGTCTGGCTGGAAGCAACTCTTGGAGTACATAATTTAATACAGGAATATTTCCAATGGAAGCCTTCTATGCCTTATGATAGAATTCCATTATCTGGCTGACTTCATTGCTCTGTGGACGGTGTAAAGTGGCCCCAAGACTTGAGGTATGAATTGTTCCCCTGACATTAAAGTATATACCAAACCTAGCCAGGGAGGTAAAGGCCTCTCTCCTCACCAAAACAAAGACAACCTCTGTGTTAATTTGTATGTCTGGTAAATGCAGGAGGAAGCTGCTAATCCCTTCCATTTCTTAGGCATCAAGCTAATCAAGACTAAGACAAAATAAATAACTAAATAAATAAAAATAAAAGCAAAGCATAGATTCATTCCTGAATGAATCAAAATGAGTCAAAAAGCCAAAGCTGCTAAATTAATGAAGTTAATCCTTCTGCAATCCTCATTTCTTAAAATTTTCCTCTGCATCTCCTGATGAAACTTGCCTGACTTCTCAGGAAATGAAGAAACAGATTTTGGTCCTCAGTCATATTTTGCAGCACATCCTTATGCATTTCCATCACCATTAGCACATGGCCAGAACTACAAGCTGGATTTAGCCCTATGAATCTTAGGTTCTTAGGCAAGGGATAAACAGCACCAATCAAGCACAGTCCTAACCTGAAGCCACCATGAGCAGGTATGGGTCTTTCAACTCAGTTCAGCCCCCTGCAGAGATAGATGAATGCACATTTGCAATTTATAATACTTACGGTGTAACCAGGATTATTTGGAGGACTGAAAGGAAGGCAGAGGCCTGGGCGTCTGATCCCTTTGTTCTGCCATGCCACTGACTGGGGAAACCATCGGAAATACCACTTACCCTTCATCTGAAAATGTCTTTGTTGTTCTGAGAATTGTCAAATGTTATCACTGTTGCATTTGTAATTGGAATACCTGTCCCTGTGGATTAGATGGAAGCCTGTAAGTTCTTTTACAGAGCACTCAGACAATCTTGTAAGGCTACTGCTTTAGCTTGAGCAGAAATCTGGGTTCTCATAAACATATGCAGATATTTATAGCCTTCTCAATGGCTTTTAACAGATACTACCTAATTATTAACCTCAGGGGGAGGATTAACATTTTCTTGTAATAAATATGGAGATGTTGTAGCATGCTGCAGTGTTATAAAACTTTCAGCTCTTGTTGTGAAATACCAGACTTTCAGGGTGAAATAATTCTGTCATCTTGTTTCCATACAGCTCTTCTCAGAGTATCATCTTTCTGACAAATGTTTTGTCACATTACTTCTACTCCTTCCAATACCACCCAGCATGCTTCTTATGTTTTATCATTTCCCTAATGACTCATCTCTAGAGCTAAGCCTATTGACTGTGAAGTTTTCCATGAAACTGATGCTTCAGAGAAAAGATAGTGACGTTAACATTAGAGACCCTAAATTCAAGAAGTTAAATACTAAGGACTGATCATCATTCTGTGATTCTGTGATCATTCTGTGTTTTTGTAGTCTATGGGCTAGACAGCCCAGCTCAGCTCTCCTGGAAATGGAAGACTGATGGGACTTGTACCTCTTCATTTTCTGAGCTTAGGACACAGTGATACCCAGTTTATTCTTTAGTGCACAAAGGCCACCCTAAAAGCTGCTCTGATCTGCAGCTTTGATAGTCTAGGAAAACCAGAATTTGCTAGAACACAACATGACCCTGCATATCATCTTTGTTACACATCACTAGGGTGGAAGATTTCCTGTGTAGTCCATTCTCTAACTTTCCAAATTTACTCTGTTGCTCAATGCTGCTTTGGGAAATGGTCCATGGTCAGAGTCCCAGGGTCCTATATGAGCGAAGCTACCTTTCCTCAAGTACTTGGCGGACACACTACTTTGTGGGCTAAGATCACAACGACGAAATAAGAGCTTACCAGAGGTAAAGAACCAGTCCTTTGAGTTAAAAAAAAAAAGTACAGTTTCCTTATAAAAGACAAATGATTGCACAAGAGTAGAAAACTGTTTTCAGTCAGTCTGGCTTTACATTAAGAGATTCAACTGTTTCCCCAGTATCTGAGTAACCACAATCCTACTCTACTCCCTACAAACAGGAACACCCATCTCTTCCCAAAACCATGTGAGATCAGATTAGTAATTAGCCAACTCCTATTTTCCTCTTCTGTTCCATCCAGAAAAGGAAAATCCATCCATCTGAAATTTACACGTTTCTATTTTTATTTGTTTTACACACTGTTAGTGAGTTAAACACCAGTCCACATAAATTTAAGGTATCATGAGGTCAATTTGTTATCCCACGTTGGAAGTGCCCACTGTTCTATGATAACACCCAAACTGTTTTTCTCAGATCTCTAGTGATGTTTCATGGATCAGCAGATCTAGCTCTGCATTTCAAAAGGGGGCCCTGGAGCCATGGAAAATTTCTGAATAAAATCTTCCCCAACATAACTATCATTATTTAATTGAAGCCATTTATTTCTTTTTACAGTATCCTTTTTAGACCTGTCATAATGTAGCATAGTACTCGTGTTCAGTAATTGAGTCTGCTGCTTTTTTTTTTTTTTTTTGCATCAAGAACAGTAAAAAATGCATAGTACTTTGCATAGGTTGCATATTTCATCTTTTTATCTTGAGGTCCCTTTTATAAACTGAGTTCCTTTGTTGCGCATTAGTATCGCTAGTTTTAAACAAACGAGAAAGACCTTTCATCTATAGAAAGCAACCTGGGATCCTGATCACAAGAACAAATATTTTTCCAACTTTCTCCACATGAAAACTACATGTGCGTATCAAAAATCATCCTGATCTTCAGGACAAAAAAAAACAACTGCTGATAATTGCATGATGATTCTCATCAGACTTTGCCAGGCTACCAGCACTTCAGAAAACACTCATCTTTCTGCCATTCTATTCATTCCACAAATGAATCTTTGTACACACTTTGTAACTTCTGATATTTTTGTAGTATTCATATATAAAACATCACTGATATAAAAACTTAAATCTATAGATGGGATCAACGTGGCATGCCATAGCTCACCCTGCAGATGACGGCTCTCTCTTTTTATTAGCTCAGATGTTGGCTGCAAAGTCATGACAGATGTGTTTCACACTACAGAATTGGCAGACACTTTACCATGTATGTTAGCACAGATTTACCTGAATAGGTAGATAACAAAGCATTAAAAAAAAAAAAAAAAAAAAAGCAGAAGTAGAAGAGGAAGCAAGCAAACCTCTGTGCATTTTTAAAGGTTACCATGAAACTAACTGCTAATCAGGGGCATCTGCTCAAGAACTCGATGGTCTTAAATCTAAGAGACTGGCAGAGTGCTAACCCTACAGTGTGCGCTCCCTCCTTAGTGCTCTTCACCCCATCATGCAGTGTGCTGATGAGTCACTCTTGTGCTGATGGACTTCTCTGGTCTGCCTGTGGAAATTCTGTGTCCTACAGATTGGACCTATGATGGGCAACACAAGCAGTTTTAAATTAAGCAATCCTACTGCTTCCTGGATCAGAACTTCATCAGTCTGCAATTAAGATTCCTGTCTAGTGACAGGCTTAATATCTATAAAACAGATTTTAAAATAACCATTTTCTTTCTTTCCTCAGCAGCGATCGTGAGTGTTGCCTAAGAAGGTAATGAGAAATAGCTCAGAATACACTCTTCTCCATGCCCTCAGGAGAACAGTTTCATCTCCAGAGCTAAACAGCGATATAACTCAGATGGGAAAATGAATTATCATCATTTTCCAAGTGCTACAAACCAGGAGTCTCATCAGAGAGCTAGTCTGCACTGCGCTAGGCACCATATTTGCACATATTAACAGATTAACCAAAAAAACAGGGCTTGTGTTTTCCTCAGTTCTTGTACATCTAAGGGGACAGAGAGAGGGAGATGGGCATGAAAGGGAGCAAACTCAAACCATGCCACGCTTCGCTAACTTATAAGTAAAAAAAAAAAAAAGAAAAGTGAATATAACAGGAGTTGCCGACAACTACAACCACAGATATCATAGGTAAAGACTCTGGGTTCTGAGGTTTTTTTTTATAATAATAACCTTCTTGCATGTTTGTTTGATGTTGACTTTGGTAATAGCTTCCTTGCCTGCCAATAAGTTCTGTAAAGTAGGACTGTGGAGTTGCAATGGGGAGAAAAAAAGAACACACTTTGTCCTTTGTGGATATTCTTTATAGAAGATGCTACAGTAATTCATTACAATATTTGTAATTGTTGGCATTTTTCCCTCCACTTAATCATTTTTCCCATGTACATGCATCCACTGCTGGCAGAGGACAAAGCAGTGCACAAAATGATACTATGCTCATTTCCAATCATCACTCTTTTGGTCTCAATCCTTCCTGTTTTCTCTTACATTCACATGCAGTTGCAAGTGTCAGTGATGTGCATTTCTCATATTTACTCAGCAGCATTGTGACACTACTGCCCTTTCATATGTGCTGCTGATTTACAGATATGAACACTTAGCCACTGCCTCCAAGAAACAAGTCACTCGACTTTAATAAGTAACTGACCTGTGATTAAAAAATTAATCAGTACAAATCTTTCTCTAGAACGGTTAAAGAATTCAAAGTCCGCGTATATAACAAAATATATATGTAGCCTTTTCCTTTTTTTTACTGTTTGTAGAAGTGAACTGTCGCCAGAGACTCTCAGAAGCTTTCCCCACAAGAAGGTAATTTAACTTGATTCAGAATGTATATAAAACATTATTTTTTTTAACCAATAAATACTACCAGTCTTTGCTTTGTTCTGTCTCTTACGTTGACATTTACCTGAACAAACCGATGTATCCCCAAATATGAGAGTAGCTTAGCCCTCTTGTCATGCAGTATCAGTGCTTACAAACAGTACATCCAACTGCTATCCATGATTAATAAACAAACAACGATGGGTGAATTTTGGTACATTTCTAATCTTCCATAATAATGCCAAACTACTGTCAACAATCCCTTGTGCTGGTCATCTTTTTTGGCCAGTTATGCTATTCATACGTACACAGAGGTGCAGACTGAGGAAAAGGCTAATGCCTCTACCTTGGTTTTTCAGCTACCCTTATCCTGAAACCCACTCAAGCTGGGGTTTCACTTACTTCAACTACACAACTATTTTGGAAGTATTCTGCACCAGTTCATAACCCTATAGGACAGATACAAAAGTTTTATCAGATATGAAATCATGACATTTTATGAAATAACATCCAGGATTAGCCTCAAATCCACAATTGCAACAGATTCAGCCTACGTGCCACCTCTGTCTTCATTGTAGGTTTTATAAATTAAGGAATGATGCATATCTGGAAGAAGAGTCATACAAATTTTGAGATTTTGCTCTATAGCTGTAGGACTAAAGCATGTCATTTTTCACACCTGCATCAATTTCAGAAGCAAACCACAGCCAGAGTACTGTTCTTAGTATAATCAGCTTCTCCTTAGCTTTGATTGCATCTAATAGATGTTGTTCGTGTTCAAAAATAAATGTTGTACTAATGGCTGTAGGATCCATTTGACCAATGTTACTGCTGCGACCACATTTTTCTTATGAAATCAGCCTAGCTATACCCACCACTTGTCTCTCCTTGCTGAGTGCTCTTCAGCTGACACTGTAACTGTGAGACTCATAAAAACACCATCTTCTGCCCATCACCAACTAGCAGGGTTAATCACCAGGCACCATTCTTAACACCAGACTGACCCAAGCTGGTCATGGTAACTCAAAAACAGATGAGTTTGGGGACCAACCACTCTATGGAGAGATCTATATGTTCTTCTAGTGGCAAAACGACTTGAAGAGAAGATGCAACATTGAGAAAGGAAAGTTGAAAGCAAAAAAACCAACCTCCAAGCAACAACAACAACAACAAAACAACTAGCCCAGTTTGGGAGAAAGAGACAGCATTTGAATGAGTAAGAAAAGCTTTTCCTGCATTTTCCTGCATTTCAGGTAACAGAAAGTCAGAATTTCAAATAGGGGAAATCTACAGTTAAATCCACAATACACAATTTCTAATATGCTGACACCAACGTGAAAAGAATTTCCAGCAGTTCAAGGGCTCACAGGGTTCTGCATTCCCCTCAGATATTCTCTGATATCTTAGCTCAGTAATTATTTTTACCCTTTTAATAGGCACCTCCCTCATTCATCACTGTTAATACCTCATGCAGCATTTTTTATAGACATATTTTCAGGGACTAGGATAAAAAAAAAAAATCCTTTGTGGAATTTCAAGAGAGCTCACTGTACTGATATTTAAGCCACTACATGATCAGAATTTACATTTTCTTAATTCTGCCACTGAAGACATTCAGACTGAAACCTGCCATATTTATTCATGCAAACAAATGCTACTCATAGAATCACCTCACTTAATGGAATGGTTTGCCTGTATAGATAAGGAATTTGATTTTGCAAAATGAAACACCTCGAAGGAGGAAATGATGGAGCAGTATTTAATCCAAAGATATATTTTTTTTATCTTTCTGAGGTCTGTAATGGTATTATCACCATGCTCCACAACAATGAACAGATGATATACTGGGAAACTATGTTGATAAGGGGCCTTTCTATTCCTCTGCTTGTGAAAAGGCAATTACCCTGCTTTCCTGTGCCACAAAGCACCACAGGCGTGCCTAACAGTAGCTTTGCAAGCACTGCATTTGTTTGTAGTCCCAGTGTTTCTTCATGAGGTTTACAGGAAATGATTCTTGCACTTTTTAAGCGGTATTAGTTAGAAAGCGACCAACTCAGTGCAGTGTTCAGCACAGCTGCAGACACACCAACACCCTCACGGAGCTGCCTCACTGTGCCTCTCTGACATCGCCCTCCCTCAGGGCACACCGGTAAGGCAGAGGGCAGTCAGCTTTACTAAGCCAACTCCGCCGCTGCAGAAACCCCAACAGATAACAGAGAACATCTCCCACCCACAGCTTTTCAGTCCCCTTTGGGCTGCTGCATGCTACCAGACAAGTTGACAACATCCTGCCAGAAGCCTATGGCCCATGCTGTCAGGCCGTGTGCTTTCTAAAGAAAGCCATCAACCCAGGATGGAGTGCAATTTGGACAAGTAAAACTCAGACAATTCAAGTTCAAGACCTGCAACGTAGTGACCATGCATGCGCCGGCCTTGGCATCGCGCTGAGCGAGGGCTTTACCTTCCTGTAAGGCAGGAAAGCAGATCTCTCACTCATCAACGTTTGGAGGCACCGCTGAATAAAAGCAGCTACGAAACCAATTAGCTGCAGTTGGCACTTTCAGTTCTTCATTTATGCTTTACTCAGTGTAACTTCTCCTCCAGTAAACTTCAAATAACTTAAAGGTTACACTGACTGAGAAGGAAAAAGACACTTTTAGCATGGAGGAAAAACTCAGTTGACTTGCAGAGGGAGAAACACCAGAGCTTGACTACTGTTAGCATACTGCAAACTCCCTGGAAGTGATAGGAGGGGAAGAAAAGCTTGAATACGGGCAGATCCAGAGTGATGCCTGTAGGAAAGTTTAAATACTCCTTCCAGGACAGGCAACCAACTCCTGAGAAAAGCCTGGCTCGCCCAGAATTGCAAGGATCACAGACACACAAGTTCCCACCGCGTGGTCGTGGGAAAGCAAAGTTCGTACTGCTGGGTGAATAGACAGGGGAATACTGTGCCCGATGTCATTCTCTCTGCAGTGACATTAACGGCAGCCTTCCTGGAAGCCACTCTGCCGTGCTGGCGGCTGCACTTTGCAGGCGGCCGCTCTGGGGGCCTGGAGAAGAGGCCGCTTTTCCTCTGGAGCCTTTGTATTCCTGGGGGAGACCAAAGGAGCGCGGCCTATTTATCTCATCAGATCCAACACTAAGTGGCTCTTTAATTACCATCCTTAAATACTTGCACAGAGACTATCTGAAACTAGAGAGCTATTTAATCTGCCAGACAAAGACATTACGAGATCTCATAGCAAGAAGATGAAGTCAGAAAAGTTCAAACTGGAAATAAGATGCTAACGTTCGACAACGAGATTAACAATCGGAGCCGGTTACACAGGAATGCTGTAAATTCCCCATCGTTTGAAGTCATTAAATCAACAGCAATCCCCAGGCTTCCAGCTCACTGGGGAACACTCCGTGTTTTGTACTATACAAAAGGTTAGGCTACGGGATCACCACCAGGACTCTGTTAAGCCCACTGGCAGCACTGCTGTCTTTCCCTGGGAGAAAAGGAAAGAAGGATAAAGGAAAGGCGTGTTAACAAAGCCAAGGCCTGCACGGAGAGAACACGAAAGTAGGCTGAGCTACAGACAGCAGAACTTGGTAAAATTCACCGAGTTTGGCTGTTAACTTCATTAGCAGAAAGAAGAGGCCCACTGGGGACTTACGACCCCAGACCAGGTTGCTCCAGGCAAACTCTCAGCAAACCTGAGCAGCTAGCTAAAAGGGGTGAGCGGAACCGGGTGAGCCTTTAACGCACCCCTTAACCCGAGTACAACCCAGGTCTGAAAGCCAGCAGCTGAGCCCCTGGCTGGCGCGCTGAGAGCGAAGCTGCGGGAGCCCAGAGCTCGCGGTCCACCTGCGCTGCACTGCCGCCCACCACTCGCTGCGGCTCGGCGGCGGCTCGGAACGGGCCACGGGGTCGCCGTTCGGCGCTCAGCCCCGCAGGGCGGCGGCAGGCTGCGGGGACACGCGGGGTCTTCTCCCGATGCGCCACCGCGGGCCGTTGCCGTGGCGACCGCAGCGCTGCCGTGGCGACCGCGCCGAGCATCCCTCCGGCCGGGCCGGACTGCCGCAACCCGGCACGGCGGGTGGGGCGAGGGCACGTCGTTATTATTATTAATTGTTATCACGATCAAAGTTTTCCGCACTCGGGCGCGATGAAAGCGCGGGAGCCAGAGCACCGCTAACGACCAGCAGAAGGTGGGAGCGGGCCCCCAGGGCTGCCCGCAGCCCCGCTCCTCTGCGGAGGAGGGCACCCGGCCGGGCAGGGCGAGCAGGCGGCCCTCGCCACGTCCGGCAGCCCCGGGCAGCCGTTCTCGCACCACGCCCGGGCAAACGTGCCGGGCGGTGGAGGTGCTCCCGCTCCCCCCGCTCCCGCTGCCCCCCCGCTCCCCCCGCCCCATACCTCCGCGGCAGCGCCCGGGGAGCCGCGGGCGCGCCGCCGCCGCGGGCAGGGATGACCTTGCGGAGAAATTCATCATCCGGCCAGGAAAACAAGCCCTTCCTCAGGGTGCGCGGCGGTGGGAGGAGGGCTGCGCCGGGCTGCCCTCCCCGCTGCGAAGGTAGTGGGGAGGCAGCCGGAGCGGGCGGAGAGGAGGCAACGGCTGCGGAAGCGGCCTCGGGTACCGAGCCGGGCGGGCGGCGGCACCTCCGGGCCGCTCGGAGCTGCGGCTGCAGGCCGACGTCCGGCGCGGGGAGGCGGGGAGCCCGGCAGGGCAGCGCTCCCCCCCGCGGCCGCCGGCGGAGCGGGGCAGCCCCGGGCTCCTGCCCTGCCGGTGCCGGTAGTGGCGGACGGGCGGCTGCTTCCGCGCGGGCACGACCCGGCTCTTAGGGTCCCGCAGCCGCCGGCCCGGGACGCGGAGAGCTCCTGCTCTCCGTCGAGGGAGCGGAGCTGAGCGAGAGGCCCCGGAGCGCACCGGGGATCGCACCGAATCGCCTCCGCTCCGCCCGGCGACCCCGCGAGTTGGTTCGCTCCCGTTCCCAGCGCAAAGCTACCGGCGGCGAAAGCAGCCGAGTGGCTGCTCCGCAACAGAAGAGCCAGACCTGCACGTAGGAAATCCACCAGTCCCATCCACCTGTGCTTGTCCTGCACGTGTCAGTCGAGGAAGTGTGCCTCCAGACTGCTATCTAAGCACCTAACGAGCCGTTTGCTTGCGGGGTTGTACACGTTTGCATGTGGGATCGCGGCGTATGCAAATACTGATGGACTCTTGTCACGCTTTCAGCTCGGATTGTTGTTTTTGATAGGCAAATTTAGCTGCCACTGTGAAGCGCTGTCCGGTCTGCCTGCGGCGAGCCAGCAAAAAAAAAAAACAACAACACACCCAAAACAACAACAACAACAAAACCAACATCCCCACAAAAATATTAGCAAGGAAAACATTTTTTTTGTTAGGACTCATATTTGTCTGGAAATGTTTGATCTAATTGCAGTCTATTCCCACCAGTGTGGAATTTTATCACTATCTGCTGCAATCGCAGGAAACAGTTCTGCAGTGCCAGAAGATTTGAGTGCAGGTTTTCAACCAGAGAGATTCCAACTCTTCCACTTTCCTTTATGGAAATACTGTGGGAGAAGCTGTGAGGAGAACTCCTGTTTTTACACTGCTTTGTAACATGGAAAAAATTGGGGAGCAAAAAACAACACAGGCTAAAAGACCCAACAAATCATCTTTTGATATCTAATCATCCCAAGCATTAATAAATCATATTCCTTTTATTGGTATTAGTGGATTCATATGTTATTCACTGCACAGCAAAACACCCTCAGGCTCAGTTACTGATCCTAAATCTATTTGGCTAGTAGATTACATGATGGTTGCTGATTCATAGAGTTCCATAGGGCTCCATTTTAGGGTGAGTTCTTTTTAATGTTCTTAACAAATGTCTTTGACGCAAAACGCAAAGGTATAATAGTAAGTTTGTGGAAGACATTAAACTGGGGAAAAACTGTTGACTCTCTTGAGAGTAGAAAGGCCTTGTAAAGAGATATTTGACATATCAGAGATCTGGACAGTCACCAGCCAGATTCTGCATCTGGGATGGGCCAGCCCTGAATACATATGGACTGGGGGCAAGAGGATGAAGAACAGCCCCAGAGAAAGGGATCTGGGGTTCTGGTTGATTACAAGTTGAATCTGAGGTATTAGCATGCCCTAGAAGCCTAAAGGACCAAACATTCCCTGGGGTGCACCAGGCCCAGCACTGCCAGCTGGGTGATGGAAGGGATTGTCCCACTCTGCTCTGTGCTGGAGAGGCCTCACCTGGAACACTGGGTGTAGTTTTGGTCAATAAGAAGGACGTAAAACAATTACAGTGTCTAAAGGAGGGCTAAGAAGATGGGGAAAAGTCTAGAGGGCAAGATGTATAAGAATTAACCAAGGTCTCTTGGCTTGTTCAGTTCAGATAAGACGAGGCTGAGGGGAGGCCTCATGGCAACCTACAGCTCCTCATAGGAAGTGGAAAGGAAGCGCTGAGCTCTGCTCTCATGTAACAGCAACTGGACCCGAGCGAGAGGCATGGAGCAGCATCAGGGGAGAGTCAGGTCGGGTGTTAGGAAAAGGTTCTAAACCAGAGGGTAATTGGACCCTGGAACAGGTTGCCTCAGGCAGTGGTCAGGGCCCCAAGCTGCTGGAGTTCAAGAAGTGTTTGGACAGAGGTTTGAATTTTGTGTGTTCTGTGTGGATCGAGGAGTTGGACTTGATGATCCTCATGGATGCCTCCCAACTTGGGATATTTTATGTTTCTATGATTCTTATGTTTCCTGTGGTGGAGTGTGCAACTTATTCCCCAAACTGGCCACTGAGGTCAGCACATATTTATGTAATATCCATGCCCGAATGTGGCTTTCTGTCTTTAACCATGGAAAATTTAAGCTAGATCTTCAATAACTGTCATCAACAGCAGCTTCTTTACGTATGCCAAAATAAAAAATAGCAGTAGTTTTAAGAGCCTGAACATCCAAACATTGAAAACCTCACTGGAGGGGAAGAGTGGGGAGAGCATCAAACTTCATCAGGAAAAGCAGAGATGTACAGTATTGGCATAGCCAGGGGTTCCTGGGAATCCGACTCTACTTTGTTCTTGTTACAGTCTTGCTCCTGTTTTGGTGCTTCAGAAGACTGTTAGAGAGCCTAGTCCTTACCCTTGTCATCTCTGAGTCTGGAATCAGATCAGGCTGACAAACTCCTCCCATTATTCTCTTAAATGACATAATTTTTACAAAAACATTTCCAGACTTCCTAGAATTAATCCTGTTGCCATTAATACTACTATAGAAAAGTTTCCTCCTTTTCTGTTAAAGAAGAAGGCTGAACAATGCAATTTCCTTTATTGGCCATTGGACTTTCAGGACGAGGTAGCTGTAGACACTTACAGGCCTTGCTGCTACAAAGACATCCTCAGATATCAAGAAGGCAGTTATTGTGGCTTTCCTAAACTTTCCTTAGCAAAAAAGTTGCTTATCCAAATTCCTAATACAGACCCTTTCTGTTAATCATAGCCTCTCCCCTTAGCCCGAGATACTAAAATCACAGTCTTAGCACTCAGTTAACCAATTAGTTATCTAAGCTAGCCAGTTTTTTTGCGTCACCTGATGCAGCTTTAACCCCACTTCTCCTTTCAGCACCTTTCTCCCAGTTCACTGAAGGAATATTAGTGGTGTTACCTTCTACAGCAACTTCTCCCACCTAGGAAGAAATACACACCATGGACAGGTGAGAGTCAAGCTTGTCTCTGGGTAGCCCTTATTTGGCTCTGCCACTGTTTGCAAAGAGAGAAATTTCATCTGTCTTAATATTTATAGCTAATACTTCCCTCTTTTTTGGAAATCAACTTTGGGATTAATTGAAATTGAAACATGGTAGGATTTTATCTGAACTCAGCAGGAAAAAAATCAGGCACTGTTTCTGAAGCACGAGCATGAAGTGTAAATCACAACAGTTGTCTTATTTTGGCTTCAGAATTGCAGGCAGGTCCTCCACCCTACAAGGAAGGGCACGATAGTCCACAGAAAATCTTCCCTAGTCTTTCCAGCTGAACTGGCATGACTCAGTGACTTTCAAGGCTGAATAGTCAACTGCCTCTCTTACATGCCTTTGAAAATCTTCAGCAGTAGTCTGCCTGGTTTTACCAAAGGGAAACCATGCTTGACCTTGAAGAACTTCTCTGATGAAAAAACTGGCCTGGTAGATGAAGTGAGAGCAGTGGATACGGTCTTCCTTAGGCATTTGACACTGATTCCCCTAAGATTCTCATAGAGAAGCTGATAAAGCATAGGCTAGGTGAGTAGGCACTGAGGTAAACTGGAAGTTTTTTGAACAGCCAGGTTCAGAGAGTACTGATCAGTGCCAAAAGACTAGTTGGAGACCAGTAGCAAGTGGTGTACCCCAGGGGATGATTCTGGGCCCAGTCCTGTTCATGATCTGGATAAGGGGCAGAGTGCACCCTCTTCAAGTTGATGACAAAATTTGGAGGAGTGGCTGATACACCAGACTGTCTTGCTGCCATCTGGGGGGACCTGGACAGGCTGGAGAAATGGGCTGACAGAAACCTCATGAAGTCCAGCAAGGGAAAATGTTAAGTCCTGCACCGAGGGAGGAATATCTCCATGCATTCGTATATAATAGGGCTACTCAATCAACTGAAAAGCACCTCAACCATTCTGTGTTTCTTTGATTCATTTCATATGGCAGGAAGCTTTTGGTCAATGTATTGTGGTACCAATATTTTCATCCTTTGTGTCTGTGTAGTACATTTGGGTATGATTAATTTCACATTCTCCTATTCCTGTTTCACAAATATTCTATATATTCATTACTGTGATTCTAAATGTGAAACAGGCCATGCAAAAAAAATAACCCTCTGCCTTCTCAACAAATTAAAACTACCATTTGATGAGTCAGTAATTTATACTGTTTACCTCTTTTTATGTCAACAAAACTGAGATCTGGAACAACACATAATCATAACAATTACAGACATAATGAGCTGATTTATTACGTACTTACCACATGGTATTCTGGTGCATATTCAACAGTAATGATGTCAAATAATACAACTAAAAAACCTATCTGCTCAGATAACCGCAGCTTACTGTGAGCAATAAATTAAGCTAATGTGGTACCAGATACACGGGAACTCTGGATTCAGGCCCTGTCTCCAGTTATGTTATGTTAACTGTATACACCAAATGTCTTGGATATTTTCAGAAGTTCAGGAAATAAGAAAATCAGCCAGAGCACCTTCTAGGAAGTGGTTGTAAGGGCTGCAGATAAATGTAAATTGAAATTAAGTAATCTCACTGATGCGTTTCTATGAAGCAGGACTGCTGTATATTGCTTGTACATTTGTACAGATTTTAGGTACTTGTTTGTTTAATTGCCAGTCTAGTTCTGCCTGCTTCCCTGGGTGTCACCAGCTGGCTGTGGAAAAACATTACTCCAGAGGGAAACATCCTTTGATAATGTTACTGCAGCTACTTTTGTGCTCTCACATTTTGTCAGGCAAGATGGAAGCTTCTCATGGAATCAGATGTAGAATGGCTTGGGTTGGAAGGGACCTCAACACCCACCCAATTCCAACCCCCTGTCGTGGACAGGGCTGCCCCCCACCAGCTCAGGCTGCCCAGGGCCCATGCAGCCTGGCCTTGAGTGCCTTCGGGGATGAGGCATCCACAGCTTCTCTGGGCAGCTGTGCCAGGGCCTCACCATCCTCACAGTAAAAAGTTTCCTCCTAATATCTAACCTCATGCTACCAAAATAATTTTTTCCTGGGCTGCTACCAAGACAGTTTATAACTCATGGTAGCCTTCCCTACAACGTGGATTTTTATGCTGATTCATATTACAGGAGAGATAAAAAGCAGACATAATTGATACTGCAAGGTTAGCAGATAAAAGATATATAGGTGCAAACATGGAGAATAAGTGCTGTGAACAATAAGGAGTGGAGATGAAAAAAAGCAGGTGAGAAGCAGAATATCCTGTTTAGATGTAAAAAATATTATAAAAACAACAATTGCTGATATAAACTGTATATCAGCCTGGAACCAGCTGCCTGAAAAGATAATTAAAAAAAAAAAAAAATCACCTATCAGTATTGTCTCTAAATTCCTCAATGCTGCCCTGAAACAGAAAGCTTTACATTCATTCAAGATAGTTTATATAATGAAATAGTAAATGTTCCTGTTTCCAGTGTTTAGTAATTCTCACCAGAATCCTACAAATGTATGCTATCAAGTGTCTGTGATGTATCTCTGTATTGTGAAGTGATGTTCCTTGGTATCATTGAATTTGTCTGTGTGCAAATTATTCTTGAATTATTAAGGAAAAATTCATTTACTTTCTCTTGACCATTCTTAATGTTGTTGTATCTATTATCATCATCTACCTAGAAATCATCTATTATATTATTTTATCTAAAATAAACATGTCCAATCTTTCCAGGTTTTTTTTGGCTTTTTCATGCCTCTATTGTATCTTATACCCAGCCATAGGTCTAGCAACATTACCGATACCAGACACTGGTAATAACTTCTATTAGGCTAAATAAATAGGAACTAAATATTTTGGGAAAAAAAAAATAAAATTAGTCGTAGCTCAAACTTAGCTCAATGTAGCTCTGTATGGAAGCTAAGCTTGATCTTTCAAAAGGCTTGTTTTGCCTGTTTGCTTTTTCTCACCACAGAAGTAACTATCTCCATTTGATCAAGCCAACTCATTTTACATTTCCTCAATCTGCAGTAGCTCAGGCCTTTTCATCTCTGTCTCAGGACTATTTTTTGCTAAAGCATTCATGCACGCTGTAAGCAACTCAGTCTGTTCACACTGGACACCCTCATCCCCACGTGCAACCAAGCCTCTTTCCCTAACTGACTTCAGTGCACCTTCACCATGGGCTCCACCACAGCAGTATTCAACCATAAACCTTACCAACCATAAAGCTTACATTGGCTTCGTTTCACTTGAATGCACAAGGTTTTCCTGTGAGTTTCTCCCACACTGTTTGTCCTCATAACTCTTTCTGCTAGGGTGATTTTCCACTGTTCCTTAGTTGTTTGCTCCTTCTAAGTTTTTCCTTGCTACAGGCAGCATCCAAACTCTATCACTGACATCAGAGAGTCAGACATGACCTGTTTAAGCTAGGGCTGAACCAATTGCTCTGGGAGACGTGCAGAATCCTTTCTGTACAATTCCAGCTTTTTATGGCAGGCAGATGTACAGAATGCATTTTGAGATGGATTGTCATCATCTTTCTGTGTGCAAGTTCCAGCTAAGCCCATATCCATTTTGGTTGTTTGAATTGTGTTAGGAGTATCAACACATACCTTCTTTAAATGCATGGATTTTGTTGTAATTGTTTGTTTTCCTTTTGAATTTGGGACATCCCTTCAGAACATGAGATAGGCAAGGTCTGGTGAATCAAGGGTAGCCTTGCAAGAAATATTTCATGGCAAGAAATCATTTTCCCTGTTTTCAAGGAAATGCATAGGTACTAGAAATTGTCTGTTTAATTCAACTGACATCACCTTCTCTAAAATGTCTGCAAAAGCCCCTTTTTGCTCAGACCCCACTATTAAACATACAAACTGGCCTCATTCTTCTAAGTCTCCACTGAATCACATTTTCCCAAGCTCTTACTGGGAATGATCTCAGGTCTCATGTGATGGCATTTTCACCCACCCATCTTTTCTGTAATTGTGCTAAATATTTCCAAGCCAGCTGCTACTTTTTCTCCTCTGTGATAGCGTCCTGATGGAGAGCCTACAAAACCTGAAGCCTGGGGCTAATTCCTGCTCATTATCACATTCAGCTGGTGTGAGATCCTGGATGTGGTCACTGAATGCAAAGCCAAAGCTAAAGAAATAAGACAAATCGGTTTTCTTTCCTCCACTACTTCCATATCTTAAATGAAAACCAGCGAAGTGAAGTTCTCAGTCATCACAGTCAATGCTTTCTGTGGGTATATACAAACAAACTCAAAGATGTAACCTGGGCTGAGGTTTTACATGGCTAACTCTTAATGCTGCATGACTGCTGTCTTCAAAGGAGCTGGACCTTCTCCATTTCTTTTTTAGTGCTCGGTCCCCAAGCATAACTATGTTGGATTTAAATGAGAGATTTGTGTACTTTTTTTTTGAGCTAGGCTCTTGAACAAAATGAGGCCAACTGGATACACAGCAAGAAAAAAATCATTGTTGGTAAACTGAAATCAATGGATCACTGACAATTTACAACGGATAGGAGTTTGTCTTCAGGAACAGATAAAGCCTTAAAGCTGATCTAAAGGGTCCAGTATGACACAAAAATCTTCAGCAGTCATAAAGCTGTCAAAACAAAGTTAAATGGACATTCTGGGGACACAGAACTAAGGCTGCATTTCCAGATAGAGCAGATGCTGCAAAAAGCCCTGAGATACAAAGCAAATGACTGCAACATCAAGTAGTCATGAAACTACCTCTCCTTTTGCTAATTACTGAGAGCTGCAAAGACCCTGAGAATTAAGTAATGACATGAGACAGCCTAGATCTCAGAAGACATATACTTAAGTTCAGCCACAAAGAAAAGGTTTCTGAGTGTTCAAAAATGACTAGAAATTTTAACTCTCTCTGAGTGCTGCCTCTGGAATACACGGAAAAAGAATATTTCTTATTTCCAGTAGAACAGTGTACTTTTATGTCACTGGAATAAAAAAACATTTTAAATTTATGGGGGTCTTTTTATATCAGCTCTTTGTCCACACATAAATCATTTTTACTTGTTATGGAGAAATAAAAGCATAAATATGGCTTGACATTCTTATCACCTATTTAGCTCTCAATCAAAAGATTTACTGCATTGCTCTCTGGGAAACTTTTGGTAGTTAAAGTACTACAGAAATAGAGAAAGTCAGCTTACTTTCTGCATGTACCTGAGAGATGTAAGTCATCATAGCCATCTCCATATAGCTATACTAACTGCCAGATTGCAAAGGGTGGATAAGACACTGTTTCTGCTCACTTTACATTGACATATCTACCTACAGCTCATATTCTCCACATAAAATTATCATGTTTGAGAGGTTCGTGGCCATTTAAATTTACTTAAGAATGGTTTACTATTCAAAACAGAGGGAGTTTTTAAGGCAACAAATTGTTTTCTGAAAGATCATCAACCTGATTTAAAAAGTATATATTTGGTAAATATATGATTTATTTATTAATAGATTTATGATTGGTAAATTGGGTAAATTGATTTATATTTGGTATTTGTAGCTGTGTATTTGCTCAACTCCCTTTTAATTCTCATACATATGCAGAAGGACCCCATTTCTAGGACACCAATACCCTGTTCCAGGAGGCACCAGAGCTGTTTTTTCCACTGGGATGGTTCCAATTATATTGGAGCATGCAGTTACTTCACATTATTCTTGCTCTTCTTTAAAAAGGGCCACGCTGCTCTTTGGGAAAGCAGTTTGTGAACTCTCTTCAGCACAGGAAATTTGGTTGTGCCTAGTCTTTAAGTGGATTGTGCTAATGGACACAAAGGCAGCAGACTGTAATAGATGGTATACTGCCACTTCAGTGGTATAGCCAGTAATAAAGTCTCACTCATTGCAGGACCTCCAAAGGAAACTCTGTCCCCTACATAACTTGTCTTGAGCCCTATACAGCATCAATCTTTAACACGGACAAAGATAAAAGTTACTCCAGTAATTACCAAGAACACTTACCAAGTATTTGTCTAAGTAAGTCTTAACAAGATTAACTTGCGCTAACACAAATAGTTTGCTTTTGATACTACTGGCAGTGGGTTTATCTCCTTGTGCAAGTAAACAACTGCCTATTATGCATACACATGCAAAGAATTCAAATTGCCAAAATGATAAAAAAAATAAAAATCAATCCATTTTTACTGAAGAGCACTATGAATTAGTTACACGTGCATGGACGTGTACATATGGAGAAAATCTAC
This sequence comes from Perdix hodgsoniae, assembly GCA_035772895.1. Classification (NCBI taxonomy): domain Eukaryota; kingdom Metazoa; phylum Chordata; class Aves; order Galliformes; family Phasianidae; genus Perdix; species Perdix hodgsoniae. The sequence continues at coordinate 42,582,269 of JAPSGF010000002.1, forward strand.
TTCTGAACTTCTTCATACTACTCAACCTTTCTCTACTTAGAATCATAGAATCACATGGTTGGAAATGACCTATAAGATCATCTAGTCCAACCGTCTTCACATTATCACTGCTACCACAAGCTACTAAATTATATCTCACAGCGCCTCATCCAGGCGCCTCTTGAACACTGCCAAGGACGGCGACTCCACCACCTCCCTGGGTGGGCCATTCCAGTGCCTGGCCTCTCTCTGAGAGAAAAAGTTAGCACTTCAGCAGGTAAATTTTGGATTTTTTGCCCTAGAATAAATTTCAGAATGCCTGATGATTTAATAAATGAGCCCTGCTAATCCTTGTTGAGAGACTAAAAATGAATCTCTCCCAACAGCAATTACTATCCTCAGTTCTTCTTGTCTTGTTCAGGATTCTTTAAAGGCCACAACACAATCTATGCCTTTCTTTTCCTCAGGATATCATGCCAGATTTTGAGCTGGCATCCACTGTTATTCCTCCCCTTTTAAGCCTTGATTTGCCTTACTCTTTCCCAGTGCATTCTCATCAGAAGATTTTGACAGGTCTTCTCCCCACAAGCAAGCATCACTGTCAAGCAAGACAATACTCATCAGAACTGCCTATTTTTTGTGCTTTCTCAGGAACACAGTCTTCTGAAGCATCTCAGCTAACATGTAAGTCAAGCACATCCTGTTCTTTCCATGCCTCTAGTGACTTTTCAACATCACAGCCCATGAGTTTCTACATATCCGCCACTATCTAAATAATTCAATGGCTGCTCAGAGATATATTGGAAAGATTCAATTAGTCATTGAAAAAGTTGATATTAATGAAGTGTGTCTATTTATGTAACTGCTTTAATAGGCAGCAGGAGAATTGTTAAGAATTCTGCCAAGGGCAAAGGGTGTCATTTATACCACTAACCGAGGATATTACTCACAACTAGAAAAATAAATTGGATATCACCAATGCACTGAATGGGTCTCTTGAAATGTGGATAGGGAACAGAAGAAAACATAAAATCTTGATCGTGTTAAGGAATCTCGCAAAGAGTTTAAGACTCTGTATTAAAAACTGTAATCAAAGCTGGATCCCATTGTGCTCTCAGTCTAGGTTAATGGTAGACAACGCTTCTCTGGTCTCAGTGCCATTCCTAAGAAGGGACTCGGGTTGAGCTGAGCACTGTGAGAGGCAGACACTTCTTCATTTCATTTACTTGTGTTAAGAGAAAGGTGGATTGAAGAGAAAAACCTGCTTATTTACTGAGATTGATGAGGAAGGAATGAGAAATGAAAGTGATTTACCCTCCTGTGTTCATTTATATTGCACAACTGCAGAGATTAACCACACCACCTCCAGTAATAGCAGTGGCAGGGCACAGGGAAATCTGTATGTACTTCCTCATTTACCATGGGCTGCCATATGACCATATGACACAGGCCAGCCTTCAGTAAGGGAAGAAGACTGAAGGGAAAAGGAGATGCAAGAAGACATCTCATGGTAGGGAGAGTTGAGACAAAATCTATCCCTCTCCAAAAGTCACTGGGAGACATGAAGTATTCCTGAGGGGAGCAGGAGTCTGTGATTGAAAAAAAAAACACCCACCCTCTAACCCTCTAAAAAAACCCAAACTACTAGAAATGTCACACAACAACATTAGGGGACAGATTCCTAATGTTTAATCTTCTGGAAAACACCATACACCCCAACATGCTTCTAGTGAGGGTCCTCTATGCAGTCAAATATATGTGTTCAAGAAAATGTTTTATTTGTATGTGGGAAAGTAAATTGGAAACATTTATGTGGGCATTTCTAACAAATAGTTCCTTGCACAGGCCATGTCTCGACATGCTCACTTCATCTTAACAACACTTTAGGAGAATTGTAAAGTGAATCAAGACAAATGAGTTCATTTCAAATCTCTCACACAAAAGAGAGATGCCATGCATTTGTAGAGTAATCAAGACGTAGCTTTTCCATATAAGTCAGCAATGTGTGGATTTTTCTTGTGCTATACGTGCTCTTTACTGTCTCGTTTTAATCCTGTTTCCATAGAGGACATCAGTATGCTTGTTCTCCATAGCCACTGACATCAGGCTTAGCCTAGTCTCCTCCAGGACATCTCCCCCAGGAGATGCCAGAAAACTTTTTCAGCCTGTATAACGCAAGAGCAAGGACAAACATTTTGGAAACATAAAATAAAGATATTGAGGGAATTCAGTGGAGAAAACAGGGTAATTACCTAAAATTTTTTTCTCTGTAAGATTTTCTTACTGTTTTGCAACTCAGAGGCATCCAAGAAGACAGGGCAAGCAGCTGGACTGTCATTATTCTAATGATTGATCAGCTAATGTTGATCTAGCAAAGTTCAAGCTCCTGCACACTGATGCAACCTGCTAGACTACCTGCTACAGGACCTCATGCCTTCATGATTTTGCTTGTACTCTCCCAGGTAATTCCCAGGCATGGCTGGCTGGCAGGTAGAGCGCTCCAGGTCCATCCCCAAAAGCACTCTGCATGCAAGCATCCTATTGTGGAGGATATGAAAATTTACAAAATTCAGTTTAGTTGCTTCATGGCATTTAACCTCATCATTTGACAGAGGGGCCATGGACTCAGTCTTTGCTTAGGAGCTGCTTAAAGGACATTCCAAAGTGTAGTTTCAGGGTAGTTTGCACTGGTCACATCCTTGCCTGCCGCACCATTAGCTGCACCAGAGGGTTAATCCAGGCAAAATATCTGTATCTCCAAATCATTAATTTTAGCTGTAAAAGCTTTCCCAGCCTCCCAAACCATGGGCTTTCCATCACCTGAAATGAATTGTGGGTGCAGGAACAAAGCCTGCAGGCCTAAGCTATTGTGGAACTGTACCTAAGTAACAGATAAAATCTCCTTTGTTCTCTGTCACTTCTCTTTGCAATGCTGAAGTAAAAACCAATTGTTTCTCAGTTCTGCTTCAGAAACAAGAAGTAGGCCTTCCAGTTTCTATAAATAAAACCAAACTTTTCCTACAGTAAGTCATGGTGCTCCAAGTTCTACTGAAAAGGAAGGGTGTCATTTTCAGGGTTTGAAAGATTCAAGAAACATTTTCATGGATCTTACCACGCAGTGGTTACTACTGCAGCAAGACACTAATAAAACCAGTGGCCTGAGGAAAATAGACTCTCCTGGAAAGACTGAATGATCCATACAATTTGTGATGGATACCATAAACTCATCTGGCAGGCGTTCCTTATTCCACATCTATGCCTTTGCACAAGGCTTTAAACAAGGATGCTTCCTTTGTCGTTGACTCATTGGCAATTCCACAATACACTACATACCAACAGAATTACTATCAGGAATCTCGGTGTTAGGAGACTTTGGGTACTGTTTTTTTGCAAATAAAGTTTATGGTGATGTTAGTTAAGATATACTTCATGTTGTCAGCTGTCAAGCAGATACATAAACACACATCTAAAGAGAGGTGCACATGCAATAGAAGAGAAACATTTACACATTACAAATAAAGTATGCTATATACACATATCCAGCGGAACTGTATGGTGAGGGGTTTTGATTCTATTTCAGTATCTGAGGGCTTGTGTGTTTTGAGTTTCCTCTGACCTGTAAATTTGAACTGACTTACCCATTTAAGAGGAAATTCAGATGTTGTTCAGTTTTCAGACTTATAAAACTGAACTTTAGAAGTCCTAAGAATCTCTAGTACCACAAGGCGTATATACATAAAGCATGCCCATTATTCACTACTGTGCTACTCCAGCTGAATTCCAAATCATCTCTGTAACTGGTTCAAAACCTGACTAATGAAGTGCTAAATCAAGCTCAGCAAGTGCTTCAAGATTCAATTCCTTTTTGCTTAAAAGATTTTGCAATTAGGAATAATTATGATCCAACATTTATACTGTTCTGTTTCAGTTTTCTTGCAGATGGGTTTTGCACACATAGTACTGTTTAGTTTCAATAAATATTTCAGTAATAATGTAAATGTTTAAATGCTCCATTATCATGTAGTAAAAATCTATTTGCAACATTTATTTACTAATAGCCTTGAACAGTTCAAAAAGAGAAAAAAAAAAAACCAAAAAAACAAGAATAACAACAACCCAAACAAGAGCAATGGGTTTACAAAAGCAGTTTGATTTTTTCCCTGCAAGCTTCTACTGCTGCAAGGAAATTTGATTTGTGAAGCTTTGATTCCATGTCTGCTACAGACCCTGGTCTATTGCTTAATATAGCAACAAGGCATTGGCTGTGGATTGGCTGTCCTGGAGCAGCACAGTGGTTGGGCTCACTCTTGTTTCCCTCGTGTAAGGTCACTTTCACCATAAGCATGAATGTGTGATGTGTTGCATACAAATAGACAGGAGAAACCAAAAGCCTGTTTGTGAAAGATATCTGGCATTCTGGTAGTCATCAACAATAATCAGCCCATTGCAACTGAAATGATTGTTTCTTAGTCCTCCAGACTTACACCTCAAATCTCCCTGTAGGCCAATTTGTTTCTGTAAGTCTGCCCTCCCCAGCCCCCTATATTTTCCATTTGCATTATTATTAGATGGATAAGTGGTTTTATCTTGCAGACTTTTTGGAGTGGAGATAGACCAGGTGAGTTCCATATTGTACGGTCCAATAGACTAAATGGAAGGTGATGAGACAGCTGTAGAAGCGTTGTGTCATTAAGTACATACAGTGAGATGCAAGAAATTCTTAGATCTTATAGCTTCTCATGCTGAGTGGCTGGAAGATATAAGGTCTATATTAGGTAAAAAACAAGTAACAGGAGGCCTAAATGTTTCATCACCTAAACTCTGATTTTGTTTTTTTCCAGGGCATTTCCTTGTTCTTTGAGAACATCAAATAAAATTTCTTCCTATCTTTATCTCCTAGTATCTACATGTATATTCTTCCTAACCCATATCCATTTAGATCTGGAGTAGCTGCAATCACTCCTTGGGATCAAATGGGGAATGTGGGCCATTGTGAAAATTCACGGTTATCAGATGTCAGAGAACAAAGATAAAGGAATTCTTAATGATCAAACCTCTTCTGTCATCTTCCTGTAAATCCAGAGCTCACATCTCTTTAAGAATCACTGATTGCTTTGGTTAGATTGATATTCTGTTTGCTGCCTGTAAGAGGAGGCCTGTTCGACCACGTACCTTTCTGGATACGCAAATCATTCCCATGGACAGAAACTGAAGAGAGCTTCATAAGGACAGCAGAGCAATCGTTCAGCCACAGGGCAGTCAGTCCTTTTGCAGACATCGGGCTTATTCAAGCAAAGAAGTCTCAAGAGCCCATAATATAATGAGATCTATCAGACCATCTAAATATAGATGCTTCCATCAGTTCCCTCATAAATCACAAAGAAGAAAACACAATTGCTGCGTACACAAGTCAAGTCAAATCACCTGACCTTTACTTAGCCTTAGCTTCTGCTATCATTTTTTCCATAGTTGACCTTTTCTGCTCCAGAGAGCTCTTCATATAGAATAGGCGGAGAAGGGGGGAGAAAAAACAGAGATGAAATCATCTTGCTGAAGTGATAATTAAGCACGACAAGGGCCATGAAATAAGGTCTTCTCATGCAGCTTGCAAAGGTCTGTGCAAACTCAGTCGCCTTGGGCAACGGGACAAACTGCACGGTGCTCTGCCCCACCTACAGCACTTCCTGTCTCTGACATCAGCGCAGCACTGTCATCACATCTGTTGGAAAGAAGCAGACAGGGCTGATGGGCTGCCTGAGAGAAGCTGTGACAGCTGCCTCATGCGTGTCACTGTGCTTTATCACTCCCTTACAAGATAATAACAGTGATTAGACTTGTCCTGTTCTCAGAATGGAAAGAGGCACTTTTGTTGAAAGAAAGTACGAACTTTCTTCAGGCATAATGGTGAGATTTCATGACTCAACAACATCCCTCAGTGTGACCTGAGTAGTTATTACAATCTGTGTTACACTAATGCCCAGCTGGCCAGTGTGTGACACAACTCCTGCCCTCAAAGGCTCGCATTAGAAAAATGAGGGACATGAGGCAGAGTAGGAATCCAGCCATGCAGCTGAAATCAGGCTCTTCCAGTGACCTGTGTATGAAAGCAGAGTGTCCCAGTCTGCTCCTATAATTCAGCCTGTGATGCGTTACGGCCAGCCTCACTGCATCTCACACCAACTGCCAGCTCCTAGATTGATCAGAGAAGTCTGAGGAGTGCAAACATCTATCCGCTGTGACATCCTTCCTGCTTTGATGCACTTCTTCAAATTCCTTCTGCTACCTTTCCCATCAGCTGGAATGCTTGCAGATATTGCTTCAACGTACTTACAATCACCACTTGCAGCACATCAAGATATACATGATACGTCCACTTAAAATTGTCAACAGGGGAGCTGAATAGGCAGGCATTCATAAGTGTCTCAATTCGTATTTTCACCCATCATGCAGCACCCACTGCTCTTGTTAGCACTGCCCTTCTTGCAGTAAGTCACTGTTAAGAGATAAATTCTCTCAGAAATTCTGCATCAGTCATCAGTTAGTGGCTGCCTTCTTTGATGAGAATCTCTCCAGTAACTTACACAGCATTTTTTTAGATTGTGCTAAACCATGAACATACAAGCTAGATAAACTGATTCGGATGAGGAAGCCTGATAGTAAAATGTCCTGCTGAATTACTCTACTGAAGTGCAAACAATATCTAAATGCTGGTTGAGAGAATGGATTGTCCTGTTCTGCTTTGGTGCAACCTCACTTTAAGCAGCGTGTGCAGTTTAAGGCATCACAATACAAGGACATAAAACTGCATGAGTGTCCAAAGGAGGGCTATTAGAATGGAGAAAGGTGTAGGGCACAAGATGTGTGAGGAGTGGCTGAGGTCCCTTGATTTGTTCAGCACAGAGCAGAGAAGACTGATGGCAGCCTACAGCTCCTCACTACGTGCAGCACTGAGCTCTGCTCTCTGTGACAGCAACAGGAACCAAAGGAACAGCATGGAAGCTGCAGCAGGAGAGCGTCAGGTGAGTATTAGGAAAAGATTCTTTACCAGAAGGTGGTCAGGACCTGGAACAAGCTTCCAGGTTGGTCCTGTGGACCCAGGAATTGGACTTGATCTTTATTGGTCTCTTCCAATGCAGGATATCCTGTGATCCCTTCCCCTTCCCTCCCTCCCTCCCTCCCTCCCTCCC
>JAPSGF010000002.1:42589534-42651840 GCA_035772895.1 Perdix hodgsoniae
TCCTTCCTTCCTTCCCTCCTTCCTTCCTTCCCTCCTTCCTTCCTTCCCTCCTTCCTTCCTTCCCTCCTTCCTTCCCTCCTTCCCTCCTTCCTTCCTTTTTCTTTCTTTTCTACAAGTAACTTCCTTGGTTTCGGTGTTAGCAGTCTTGTGATGGATCTAAATGCCTTCTTTCCAACAGTACACCAGCCCAATCTGTTCTTTCTTACCAGGGGCCTGGAAGATTGTTAGCTGATGGAGTGCATAAAGAAGTGCATTCATGATAATTGTGATTTTCTTTTTCTGGGCTTAAAACATTAGAAAATGAGTCAAATGTTTTGGTCAAGTGCAAGTTTCCTATTTGATGTCTGGAAACCATACAGGCAGGTAGGTATTTGCACAGTTCTTAACATACTTCTCTATGCTCACACTTACATAGGAAGATATGTGCAAGTATACCTACACCGAATTTTCTGAAAGTGTACACTGGTGCATGGATACAGATTTTTTACTGCAGGCCACATCCATCTAATGAGATAGTCCTGGTAGTAACAGTAATTAGTATTTCCTCTGATTGAGAGCAAACAGGCTGTTTCCTTTTCCATCAGCTAACTTGTCACTGACCACAGAGATCAGAAGCAAGATGGTTCCTATCTCCTTTGATTGTATCACTTGGACAGTATCTTATCTTGCCCATTTCATTCAACCACCCTTTTTCTGATCTTGGGACAGCAGATAGTGTCACAGTATCTGCTGACAGAGTTTTTTGTTCCTTTTGTACGATAAGTAATAGCACAGAAAGAACTTGAATCTTTGCCAGCCTCCTACATATCTTTTGGGGTTAGTAAGTCATATAGTCCCTGTATGCAGCTCATAGTCAGAGAAATTCAGGATCAGCTGTTCTGAAGGTTTCGTTTTATGAAATGAGAGCTTACCCACTTCTTTCCAGTCAAGAGAGAACTGGAGGTGAGTTAAAACCATGAGGCAGGTCGCTTGTAAGGTACTGAGAGCAAGAGAAGATTACATTTTCAGAGCATACTAGCAATTCAAGATCCTAGAAAGGCCAGCCTGTTATCCACAGGATCAGTGTTGGACCTGACCACACGCGCCTGGTACAGATGGAAGCAGCAGCACTCATTCCTCTGTGAGTATGCAATGAAGGCAAATAATCTGGGAGTAGTCCAAAGATATCAAGTTAATTGCTCATTGCTACATGCGTGCTGTGCAGAGGAAGGAAGTGGCAATTTCATTAAGCTTTTTGTGCAAACAACACACCTCTTTGTCTAGCTCAGTTCTTAAATGTTACTCAGAATTTGTTGCCTTCTTCATATTTCATTTGTATAAACAGAACTGTCATTTTGCAAAAGGATCACTAGTTTTCATCAGCGCTGACTGGCACGTTCTGTTCCCAACAAAGCAAAATGTATGTGGTCCTTGTGATTTGGTCTTTGGCTTACAAATTAGCAGCATGAATACAAAAATGCAAAAATACACTACTTTACAACTTTCAGACAGTCACAGTTTTATAAAGTATCATCAAAAGATAACATAATATCCTGACCTGTAATTACTTAAAAATTATAATCTGTAGTAAGAGAGTGGAACATTTTGCAACCCAGTGACTTTTTAATAGTAGTGGATAAATTCCTCTGGGTACACTTGAAGAAGCATCATTTTTAACTGTCAGACTCTCCCACTGATAGAACACAGATGGTTCTGTTGTGGCAGAACAGCCACAGTGAGAAGCAAAGGGATAGCTTGGACATTTGGAGAGAATCCGCTTGTATCAAAAGCCACATAAACAGTAAAACTTTTTCATCCATGATCAAGGCCACCTCTCTTTGTCTTCCTGACTTAGAGGAATGTAGCTCTTGCTTAAGTTTCATTACCTACGTGCTTGGTAAAAACCCCATGTAAGTGCGCCTGCTATTTAAAATTACTACCATATTTTAACTCAGACCCCACACAGCTGACTGTCACCTTCTGAGGTCAGTGCCCCAGTGTCTGTTGCTGCCTTCGCACTCGCTGGGAGGGAAGACTGAACTTTGGAGGCAGGCAAGAGTATGTCTTCCTACAGGAGTGCTGAGATACGCTAGGGTAAATGAAACTGCTGGAAGTTACAATAACAGCAGTCACTGCAGCTCCAGCCTCCTTTTCTGTCCTACCCAGGCTGACCATCTCAGGGTATTTCTTCCTGCTAAAACTGTTTGCCATTCTCCACTCTGTGTTCTTTCAAGTCACTGCCGCCTCCACCAAGTATTCCATTTTGCCCATTTGCTTGGTTATTCCTGCCAAAGCATTAAAGATGGAGATCTTCAAGATCCCTTCAACTCTAGACCAATGCTGACACTCCATGTTTGTCCTTCACTTCATCTTCCAATGCAATGGCACGCTGTATTTGTTTAGAGAGCAGAAGAAAATTCTGAGGGATTCCCAGCACTTATTAAAGTGGATGGAAGTAAGCATTCATATCACCTTCTTTAAGTACCTCATCTGTCAATCTGCTTTCACTCACTTGTCATGAGCTACATTAAAAATGCAATTTCAAATGGTTTTCTAACTGAGAAAATTTTCATGCTTTCCTCTATAAGCATTCAGAGATCCAACTGCACATATGCTGCAGTTCCCCTTTACCCTGTGCCCATGGGTTTTCCTACTCCCTAAATCTACATAGCTAATTTTTAATGCAACCAATTTCTCTACATGGAAAAAATGGCACCAGCTGGCTTTGTTTGATACTTGTCGAATGTTGCTGGACACCAAGCAGTGGATGTGAGGATAGTGAGGTTGTGCCTGTTGTGCTTCAGCAGTGGTGACAGTGGGCCACCTCTGCTAGAGCAGATTTGTATGAGCCCAGCACACAGGCTCTTGTTCATTGCTGATGAAAAATACATAGCTAATGGTGGTGGCTATGTTGAGAAATAGTGTTTTGTACCTGAGAATTTGCTCTATCAAATACTGTTACTGTGCTTTCCGTAGCTATTGTAGTTTCCTCAAAAATAAATAGGAGGCATTACGTTTGGGGCAGCCTACATAGTTGAACCAAATGAATAAAATCATGCCTAGGGGGACAGTTCATGGCAGTTTTTCCTGGGTAGAAAACCATGGCAGAGAAGACCTCAAAGAAGTGGTTATCATGGGGCACCCAGATTATTCTTCTGAACCTCTAAAGTCTCTCTTAGCTCATCCATCCTTCTGCCTTCTCCCCAACTAATTTTGTACCACTTGCCACCCAGGCTGCAGACAGACTGCACAAAAAGCTGACTTGATGTAAACAGAGGGAACCCTTTAGGCTTGCTCCTCTATGCTGTAGATCATCAGCGCAAGGCAGGCTGGGGCACAGTTGCAGCGCAGCTCTGCAGCAAGCAGTGCCTACAGGGCCAGGGATGCAGGGAGTTGCAGACATCTCTCTGCACACCTGCACCAGCTGTCTGCAACCCCTGCGGAACACACACTGTCCTTTGGTGTGGCTGAAACAGAGCCAGCCAGACAGGTTTGGGTACGGTGTGCTTTTGACATGCAATTTTCAAAAGGCATGAGGAAAATGAATGAAATGTGCAATTTTGCTACTTATTTCTAGCTGATGTTGTCCCCTTTAGGCAAAGAATGTGAAGCTGTTTTGTGATGTCCTTCATCACTGTGAGCAAATGAAATAGGAAAAACAATGTTGTGCCTGATTGCAATTCAGAAAGGAAACTGTATAACATTTCCAGTCATATTAGATTTCACCTCATTGGCTGTTTTTTTTGTTTTGTTTTAAGCTAGTAGGCAATGTTCCTTTTTCATACTTGAACACGAAAATAAATCACTGCTGAAATATATAACACTTGGTAGCATTCATCTGCAGTAAATCCATAATGCTGGCACTGACAAGCAATAAATCAAAACATGATGCTAAAGATCAATAAGGCAGTGGGTGCTAAATAAACATACACAGCACATGCAATGTCTGGAAGCAGGACTCCTGCTTTTACATGCCATGAGCTAATATGTGCCAGCTTTTTCCCCCATTTTTATATATGAGGATACAAACAAGGGCATATCAGTTTTATAATAGCCTTGTCAGATATAAGGCTTAAATTTTGGCTCCACACCAGCTGCCTGTTATTATTTTGGCTTTTCACCAGAGTCTGCAAGAACAGGAGGAGGAAAACGTTTCAGTTCTAAAGCTTCTCAGAGAAGAAGGGTTTGGTTTGATCCTATTTTTCATTTAACATTAATTGCATGCTTATGGTTTTGGGCAGGGGCCCAAACAGCAAAATAACAGCTTCCACCACAAGCATGACTAGGGCTGAGCAGCAGCATCTAGGACCATCCTGTTCTGACTGTTTTTGGCAGCGAAAACCCCTAACTAGTTCAGATCCTCTCTCATCATCTTGGGTGGGTATTGCAGAATAACCATGCATATCTCAAACTGCAGTTTGAAACAAGGGTGCAGCTACCTGTAGTGAGAATATTAAACTATGCAACCAGTCACAAGTGGCTTTCAGTGGGTGCCACTATAGGGGCCTGTCCTGTTTAATATCTTTACTGGTGACCTGAATAAGGGGATTGAGTGTACCCTCAGTAAGTTTGCAGATAACACCAAGTTGGGAGAAAGTGCCAAGCTGCCTGGGAGCAGATCTTCAGAGTGATCTGGCTAGGCTGGATTGCTAAGCTGAGGCCAATGGGATGAAGTTCAACGAGACCAGGTGCCGGATCCCACACTTTGGCCAAAGCAACCTTAGGCAATGCTACAGGCTTGGGGCAAAGTGGCTGGACACTGTGCAGAGGAAACGGACACGGGGGTCAGACTGGATGATATTGGAGGTTTTTTCCAACCATGGTGATGATGGTTCTATGATTCTATCTAGGGAAACATAGCTACAAGTGCTGCAGTTTACCTCATCGCATCTGTAGTTCTGCCATCTTCCTTCCCTTTTGCACGTCAGTAGCACCAAAGACATCCCACTGCCCTCAGGAAGGCCAGGTGGACCCTGTGCTTCTGTATGCATCTTCAAAACAGGCTGGAGGAGGAGAATGAGCACAGTATCTGAGCTCATCATGCTGTGCCACAACCAGTCTCCAAAGCATGCTTCTCAGCTTATTTTGGGTATATTTATTACAGGATAAGCTCTTTCTCCTACCACAAGTATTACAATAATTTATTCAGCAGTTACTTAATTTCCTCCTTTCCACTGATATTATCATTCTTAGTTCTGAAGTCATCAGAAAAGCAATTAACAACACATTTTGTGTAGCTAACAAAAATAGGAAGAAATTTGTTTGTATGTCTCACCTCAACACTAATAACCAACAATTTAAGGGAAAAAAAAATTAGTTCTTTCAAACAAGTAATAAACACACAGAATAATAACAGTAATTATCAGATACCTGTCAAATAAATACAAATTCTCCATATACTCTATTTCTCATTCCTAAGCTGTTTCTGTTTAAAAAAATCACTTTAAAAATAAATTTGGATAAGCGATTCCTAAGAAATACTGTATTTGATAGCGGGGTTCCTTTTTCTTCTCTGCATTTACGGCCTAGGATTTACTGTTTTCAGCTGTATAGGCAAACATAAAGGTATCCCAACCTATAGTTTGCTATTTATTCCACCTGCTCCGTGTTTGCAAGATGTGATTCAGTCCCTTCTATTTAGAGTCCTTGGTGTTTGGCAACAACATTGAGAAGTTAAGAAGCAGCAAATGATTTTGAGACAGCAAAACATTCAGGCTAGTTAGATATACAGGTCAACTACCACCTGCCCAAAAACTTTTATAGAGTTTCTGAACAACATATCTAGAGAAAGAAAACAAAAGGTGTTAACACTAATGGGATTTCTTCTCATCCAAAGGTGAGTGGATGGGGGATGTTTGAGGGTCTACTTCTACCTTTTCTTCAAGATCTTTATGTCTTGGGTTTTTCCTGGCCTCTCTATCAGGGAAAAGTACATCTGTTTCTCTTCTTCATAGAATCATTATGGTTAGTAAACACCTCCAAAATCATCTAGTCCAACCATCAACCCATCACTGCCATGTCCACTAAACCACGTCCTTCAGTGTCACATCTACATATTTCTTGAAAGCTTCCAGGGATGTAGACTCTGCCACTTTCCTTGGGCAGTCTGTCCCAACATGTGACCCCTCTTTCATAAAAGAGATTTTCCATGCCATGTTGTTCAGTCAGCACCCCAAGCCTTCAAGACTGCCTGCAGAGGCCAACAGTATTCATCTGGAAATAAATACCTTGATAAGGTTCTGCATGCTGAGAAATTTTGTAGAAGGGGTCTGAATGATGAAAAAAAATTCAATGCTGAATAGGAGACTCTCAACATTAAATAATGCACTTCTTTGCTGGACAATGGAATGTAGTGGCAAGGTTTAAAGGAAAATCACGCTCATGTGTTAAGAAATGCACAGTCTTTTGGGGGTGGGACAACTGGCTTTTCTTCCTGGCTGCACTGGTATAACATCATTTTTAGTCAGATAATCTGTAATACCACAATATGGCTATATGGAGCAACGCCAAGATTAGAAGGGTCCAACATGCAGAATATATACCCATATTTGTCCCAGGTTCCCTGAAGTTTCAATTAATGCTCATCCTAAAGTGTTTCATCAGTTTTGTTTTTTACCAGCACCAAAATGGAGAGAGAATGTATTGATACAGCACTGTACATCTTGAGCTGAACACATCTCTAGCTCTCCCAACATAGCTATTAGAATTATGGAGTCCTCAGTCACTTAAGAAAATGTATCGATCCACGTTAGGATTGTGCAATCAATAAGAATACATGCAAATTGCTATAAATGGCAGTTATTTGGAAGTGTAAATTAAAGCTGGATACACGCATTGTCAGAGTGGTAGGCTGCTGTAGGACAGAAAATCTTTCCTCCTGATGTGGTATTTGCTTGTAAATCTGCTTTGTAGCACAACCTCTCTCTGCCTGGTACCCTGTGAAGTGAGGCTTTGATATCCCCAATTCTGCACCTTTATGGTGAGCAACAAGCTTGGTCCTGCGCTGCTGCAGTAACAGGGAAAGAGATAGCCAGGTTGTCCTGGACAAGGTGCATGGAGCAGTGTCAAGTCACACACCACGCTTGGCACCCCGCAGCCAGGAGCACAGCTAGCTTTGCCAGCAACCATTTCATCTTGATCATGTATCTGTATATTCTGCAGCGTGCACTCAGCCCAGTACTACAGAATGCCTACTTCTCACAGCATTTGTGCTTGCTTTTCACACTCCACGTGGTGGGGAGGGCAAATGACTTCAGAATGTCACAGTCCGCTTTGTCCAAGCAATGTGGACAAGCTACTGTTTGTCAGTGATTCTGCAAATGGTGACACAAGTGTGCGGCAAAGCAAAAAGCATTTCCTCATAGCTGTGTAGGGCTCTCAGTCCTCTGCCTCCCCCATTGCCTTGAGCTACTAGCATCTCAGCCATCTGGTGTGTGTTCAGGACTTTCAGCTGATAACTCCAGCCAGCCCTGGCAGCGCTACAGCCAGCCCTGGCAGCGCTTGGCCTGTGAAGCTGAAACAGGCTTTGAAGTGTTTATATAAAGCTGAGAAAGCAGAGGAAAGGCTATAGAAAAATGAGTGGGAAGGTGCGAGGAGGGAAGATGGCAGGCTGGTGATGCAGGAAGGAGGCTCTGCACACATTTCCCTTTTCTAGGAAATAGAAGATAGGGCTTTGCCCTTTGGTTTTACCCAAGCAGCAACCCCTCATGGGACTCAACCACAGGAGAATAAGGTGGTAGTAGTCACGGCTTCTCCTTATTCCCTGCTTGGAAATGGAAATGCAGATTTTCAGAGAAATGCAACGATACGAAGCCCTTTGGATGAAGGAAGGTCTGAGGAACCATCTGCCTTGGTTTTCTCCATCTCCTCACCCCTCCATAGTACTCATACACGACAGTGGGGAAGCTAAAGAAATCTTTGTATTGCATTTAGATTAGTGTGCCAGCAACCAGCATCAGAACTAGACTGTGCCCATGTGGTATGCGTGGGCAAGAGAGGAAGCTGCTGCTGTGTCAGCTCACCTGTGTGGCTCTCTATGATGCAACCCACTCTGACCTCACCTTACGCTGATTTGCTAATGCGAGAAGCTGTAAATTAAGCATTAGGCTACTTTGTTTATGCACTTTCATATACGACAGGCACGCAGGAACCCATCACACTAAATAAATGATTAATTTGGCTTTGTCAGAAGATGTAATTTTGCCTACAGATACAGTGCTAGTGTTAGGTTATTCATGCCAACATTAATATCTTCTTGAGTGATACATAGGCTAGACTTCCTTCTCAGCATTCCTACTTAAGAGATACAGCAGTCGTGCTGTACTGACTTGACTTTTATCTAATGGGAATAACAGGATGTCAAAGACTGATGAGCATCTGAATTTGGGTACAAGTTGCCAGCTCAGCATCAAGTCAGAAGTATCTCAGAGTTAAAAGAAAGTTTGTTAGTTTTAATCACCCCCTCAAGTATTTCCTATAATATTTGTAGTGGAGGTAACAGTACTACCACACGACTCCAAAGAAGTTTCCCATCCTTTCACAAGCCATCATGCAAGTGTTTCAAAGCAATCAGCCAGAAACATTCACAATGAAATGTTGATGAAATGACTGCCTTCTCATGGTTCCAGTTACTCCCTGTGTGCTCTTCACAGGTTCTTTCAATGTGAGGCTTTTTCTTCCTACATCTTCACACAGACAGAAGAGCTTGTTGGCCCAAGCTGGTTTAGCCTTATCGACTCCTTATCTTCAGTGTCCACAGCAGATGAAGATGCACACTAGGCCACAAGCCTCCTTGCTAAACACACCTAAAACATCACCAAAATTAATGGCCTGGCAAAGCAAAGCATGCTCATCCATTTGAATGCTATTTCAGTCAGGCTCTAGCAAATCTACAACTTCAAATCTATTCAGGCAACACTGCATGGACGTCACAGTATAAATTCATTTCCTGAATAAGAATCAAATAATATCTGCCCCATTAGAGCTGCAGTAACAGGAGCTCTGGAGAGTACACAGCAACATTAATAGCACTGAAATATTAGGGCTGCATAAGGTGACAAGGCCATGTATAAAATGCAATACAGTCTCCTCAGGCATAAATCAGGTTTATGACTTGATCAGGCCAAGCCTTTTTGCACACCAGCCCCTTTACTCTGCAATAGCAAGGCAGGGTTACCTTTAAAGGTATCCTTGCAAAATCTTGAAAGGAAGACATGGATAAAACTATATTTTGCCTTTCTTTGCTGCCATTCTATTCACATTCTCCTTTATAAAACTCTGTCAGCTGATGCTAAAAAACACTCAAAAACAACTGAAAAAAACAGACAACAGCACACTGTCCTTCCCATCTTCAACTCATCTTGCAGTCATCTTGTGGAATCCTGCTAGTCAAAGCCAGAGGATGGAGCCATGCACAAACTTAACATTTGAACAGATCCAAATACACACTGCTGAGCTGGTTTTGCATGTTCAAGTATCCACCGCAGACCTGTATTAACTGATTAGCCAGTAGTTACACACAGATAATAAACATGTTAGACTGAAGGAAAAAAAACTTCCACCCCCACCTCCCCCCAAAAGAAAACCACACACAACAAAAACACATTTACTTCTTAGATTCTGGCTTGAAATGGGACATGAACAAGTTAAACACTAAAAACAAGCAGGAAGAATCAGCTCAACAGAGAGGAAAGCAAGGCATCCTTTCTCTGACATGAAACTTTTTATTACTCCCTACAGTCAACATGTAAGTTAACATAGCTATCACAGCATGAAAGAGTAAATCCAGAGGAACAGAGGAAATCTGCAGATCACTAAACACAACCTTTTCTCTGTAGTCGTTTGCCACTTTGGCCAGCAAGTTAAAAGGATCAGCTGCACACTCATCACCTTTAGAAGCTATCCGCCTAGCACAACAAAAGAGAGGGTTGTGATTGTTCCAAAGTCACACCAGTAACACCATAGAAAGAACCTGAGTTTTATTATCAGCTACAGAAGCATATGAAAGTACACCAAAGCTTTCAGATCTTACAGAATACGACAAAGATAACTTACAGGTATGTTTCAGGAGATTAAGTTATATTTAAGGCTCTATAATTTACCTAGAATAAAGAGAAATTCAGTGATTTCAACTCATTTTGGCTGAGAGCTCTACATAAACAATCTTTTTATTAATTCAGAAGGGGCGGGGTTTCATTTGCTGATATTTTATATTTCTTGAAATTGAAAGCCCAGATTAGAGCCCGTGGAATCCAGGGTTAGTGGTAAAATGAGACTGTTGGTTTGTTCCAGCTTTTACTCCTAAGTTGTTTCCAATATTGTGGCAGGTCAAATCTTGACCCAGAAACTCTTATTAACATCAAGTTTGGATATGCTACTGTTTTTTCCTCCAATAGCTGAAAATTGATCTCAACCTACACATGCATTTTCTTTTCACGGCTGTTTGTGGAATCAAATTTTACTCAATTTGAGAGCAGTAACAGCATCAGGAAGTACTTGCACTATGAAGAGAAATCCAATATTTCCTGGCAGACTTCTCTACCCCAACAATTCATGGTGGATGTACTTTTACAAACATGACTTCAGGTCAACACATTCTCACTGCATCTCATTCTTCATCTTCCTGTGAGTATAAGAACTCATGGCTTGATCTGCAGCTCAGAATCTATAAATGGCTATTTCTAGATAGTGATTGAATGCCTCTGTTTTCAGATCTGTTACGTATGCAGTGATGTAAAACTCCTTTTTTAAAGGCAATATTTATTTATCACACCATAAGCGGCCATTGTCTAGGAAGGTTATATCGGTAAAGTAAACATGAAGCACTACAGAGCAAAGTAGAACCTAAACGGTCTGTTTACATTCAGCACTGGACTTTTAATCTATTTCCCCATTTTGTTGCAAACCCTAAGGGAAGAACCAATACAGAATCCATAGGAAAAATCCAGAACACTGCATATTGGACATAAGGAAAAGGTGTAATCTTCATACACTTTTGCTTTGTTATTGACAACATTTTGTTCCCTAGCAATAATGTTGGTAATAAAAACAGGGTTTGCATTGAGATCTTCCATTTATAGTCTAGCAAGTTAATTAGAGGTGAAACTAAAGGTTGAAGGGAGGACAGAAAGGAAAGGAGAGCTTTATGGTGTGTAGGCTGCACATTCTACAGTAAACATCCCCAATCTGTCCACTTGATGAAGGAGAGAAGGAAACTGACTGAAGACCCTGACAGTAGCCGTGTGAGATGGCTATGGAGAATCCTGGAACCCCATAAAGCCTGTGTTCTCAGGCAGTTCTGCTGCTTTGGGACATAGCCAATAAATAAGGGGACATATTCCACTTCAGGTTCCTTATTATTACAGGAGGTGACCAGTAAATGAGGGCTAGAGAAGCCAGGCAGAACACAGGAAGATAGTGAAAGGTTAAGTTACCCTAAAGGGAATGGGAAATCAGACATAATTTCCAAGCTCTCCATGGAGTTAATACAACCAATCTGAGAAAGTCCTTCTCACAGAAGAGGTGTGAGAAGAGAGCTACAAGCAATAATGACCCTACTGGGAAACCCAAAAAGTAAAACATTCACATGAACAGATCAGAAGGATGCAATATGTTCACCTAGTTTATAATCCTCCATAGCATCAGACAGATAAATTTATCCAGCAATTTCCAAATCAGGCCCAACAACATTTGTGTTACCCATGGTAAAACTTTTAGCAAGCCAACTGACCTTGTTTAAACATCCATATGACAGTGACACTGTCAAGTGTCCTGTTCAAATTCTCCCTTGCAAGAATGTCCTGATTTCAGTATACATCCATCTGCTCTTTCCCTTTTTTATTTAGTGCATGCATTTAACTACATGATTACCAGGTCTCATTATTTGTGATCCTTCTCTGCATACCCTCCAGGTGTCTATATCCTTTCCAGATGATTCCAGAGTACAGCTACAGAAATACATTCATCTCCACTCTGCTACTGATCTCATCCCTAAAACTTGTGTTTAGGGCAGCTGACTTGGAGTTTTACATTGTATTGTTGAGGTTAAAAAAATAATAATGGAAAGTCAATTCTGATATGATTTTGTAATGGCACAAGGGAGATAAAACTCCTCTTTTGAAATAGGAAGGTCAGGAAAGTGAGGAAGGGGTAAAATCCTGAAATAAGATTGGCCAAAAATCTCTGGACAAGTGAACCTATACAATTCATGCACCTCAGTTGCCACAATTCTCTTAGCCTCATTTTTCCAGTGAAAGTCCCATAGCCAGATGCACAGACATTTTTATAAACAGCGAAAGCAGCACAAAGTAAAGAAGAACAAGGGAAATCAGAACTGACTACTATTGATTTTGTGATAAAGGCTCCATGGAGACCAACTGTTAATTACCTTTCCAGAGAAGAATCTTGTTTGCTTGGAGCCAGTGCTGTTTTCCCTTCCCCCTTTCCTAACACATAGAATAGACTGTACTGCTATGATTAGCACAGGATTTAAAAAGTAAACATGCATTATGAATGAATTACTATTATTCATCAGTTTTATAACAGCCCTGCTAAAATCCAGGCAAGAAAGAAGCAACACAGAAAATAAGTGCCCCCCATCCCAACCTCTGTGCTAAAGAATAATAACCTTCCTAAGTAGAACTTGCATCAATCTGGGCCTATTCCAGCCAATTTAGACCAAAGCAACACACATCTGTCCATCTTGTTTACCTTCCCCTACTGCACTTGTATCGCATTCCCATTAATGACCTACCCTTCTGGATACAGGGTTAAGCTTTCAGCATGGGGGGAGAAAGAGGACACAACACAGAGTCACTGTGCTCTGCTCCCTTCCCAATAAAGCCACTAAGCCCAGGCTGCATGAGCTGAAGACTGGCTAGTCGGGACAAATGAGGCTTGAAAGCCATCTGTTCACTTACCAGAGCCTGACATGGGCTGATTCAGCCCAGGGCATGGCCGCTGCAGCTATGCTGGCCTGCCCATGTGATGTGAGCTGTTACTTGTGGCAATAACAGGTGCAAAGCCTCCCGACAGAAGTGCTGTTTTTAAGTCCTGATTCTCTTTAATAACCCAGAGAGGTGGCAGGCTGAGCTCTCCAGAGCCACAGCCTGACTTTGTACACGCTACCTAAGCGATTACAGATGCAAAACAACACGTGCAAGCAGCGTTGCACTGTTCCACAGTTCTCAGAATTGCTAGGGATCACGCATAGAGAGCAGGAGCGCACACAGCAGCAGGATGACATTGCTAAGCTTTGCAAACACACAAGCTTTTCCCTGAAAACATCCCTGCTGTTGCTGATGCAGTTTTGCTGGAAGTCCTGCTGCAAGGCCCTTTCCAATTTTTATTATTTTTTTAAACCTACATTGAAGAAGATTAAAGAGCAAGGACTTCAGCAGCCACACAGCACAAACAAGCTGAATACCTGAATGACTCCTTTTAATTAAGGTCGCCATTACAAGATTTAAAACAGGTGGTGCCTGAAACACAGCCTCTAAATACTTTCTAATTCCCAACACTCTCCCAGTTGCTGTCTGTGGGGAAAAAAGCTATAGCAGTTGTAGCTGTAGTGAAACTGGGCAGTAACAGACCATACAGGAAGATGAGTGACTCCATTTGAAGTTATAATCTGTAAGCCTAAGTGGAAATGCTATTTTGACCCAAAGGGAGGACTGAGTGCAGTAAAACTTTGATATCTTTAAAGAGTGCATCTGCTCAGACTAGATAGTCGCTCTCTTCCTGCCTACCATGCATTTCTTTGGGTTTTCTTCGTACCTGTGTAGTGCATTTAGAGTGAAATAAGTAAACAGTGTAAGCTAGAAGCAATCAGCATGATGGTCTCAGTTCACACAAACAGTCTCTCTACCTTCGCAAGCTGCCACTTATAAAGAACTCAGTGCAATCACAAGTTAATGATCTCTGCTGGCTTTTGATTCCAGATCTATTGTGCCTTGAAGAATATTACATCTAAAAATACCCTGTATTAAGATCCCCAATGGGCTTTGAGCACGGTGTTCTGGAAATGATCTGTAATATTTCACACATTAAAAAAACAGCAGTGGCCTTGGTGAAGAACAGTTTTGCTCATTTGTATTTATACCCATTCCCAGCCTCGCAAGGCAGCCAAGGTGACTTTGGGGGAAACACTGCCTGAGTACAGCTGGTGCAATCTGGACCCACAACTTTGCATGCCTGTCAGAAGTAGTTTGCATATTCATTATCTTGTGATGAGCACTGTGTTGTCAAGGGAAATGTACCAAGGGAAAACATACCCCTTTGGTGTATATCTCAATTTGCTCAGCCTTCTATAAATCTCCTATGTGCTGTATCAGTCTGAGGATAATCTGGCCTGTTTACTGTAAGGATTAGGCCCTTCTCCTAGATTACCGATGTTTTAACTGTATACAGAATAGATGAGGAGGCAGAGAGCCTGGTGGGAACTTTGCTGGGGGTAAAGAACTATAAATGTTCTAATTGTTAACTGCTTAATCGGGACCGGTCCCTAGGACTCTTCTAAGAGGCAAGAGAAGGTTCTTACTGATTGGAGTGCAGTGGCATAGTTGCCAGCAGGGGTTAGAAGTAAACACAAGAAAGTCTAGCATCAGAATCTGTACTTAGTTGAAGTTGAAAAGCACAGATCTTCTGTCCTCATGAAGAAGGAGAGCAGTATAGGAAGGAGAAAGTTGCAGCAGTTTGTGATCTGATCTACAGACAAGAGAGGATCAGCAGCAGAAAGAGCTGAGGCTTACCAGATGAGCAGAACTTCTGCAGGTTCATTTAGCCCTGAAAGCTGGGCATACTTGGTCACATTGCGTACTTGGAATAAATTCAAGGAGCTGCCCGGCTTACAGCACTGTAGGAACAACCCTGTAGCTCTCTCTCAGGGCACAGGACAGCAATGCCACTTAGTGGCTTCATGAAAGCTATTTTCTTATTTAAAAAAAAAGTCTGTGTTAGCAAAGGAGCCAAGTGGATAGCAGCTCATTATGGAATCTTGACCTTACAGTTCCTCGTTTGCAAAGTAAAACACTCCCCCAACATTCTGCAGAATAACAGTCATGCACCACTCAAATTTTCCTGCTCCAGCTCTCCTGGGAGGCTTGCCCTGCGCTGGGAGATGAACACCTAGAACAGACATCACACAGCCCTCAGCATCCAGCAGGCAAGACAAGGCCTCAGACACAGTGACCCACCCTGCCTCAAGAAGGAGCTTCAGCAGAGCTGTAGAATTTGGGTGATTAACTACAGTTAAGCAGGAAAAGAGGTCTGAGGAAACACCGCCCCATCCCGCTTGGCTTTCTTTCATAGAATCAACAGTGTTGGAAGAGACCTCCAAGATCCTTTAGTCCAAATATCCATCTATCACCAATATTTCCCACTAAACCACATCCCTCTGTGTAACATCTCCACAGTTCTTGAACACCTCCAGGGATAGTGACTCCATCACCTCCCTGGGCAGCCCTTTCTAGCACGTCCATTTCCTGACATGAAATCCTAAAATTTTAGTGGAGCTGCGCTGGTCTGCATTGACGCAGGGCCACTCAAGACATTGATATTTAATAAGTCTCAAGTATCCCTGTTACAGAGAATTATAATGCAAACAAACCTGAACTGGATAGTTCAAATGAACTTTGTTTTGGTATCCGAAGAAGAAAAAACTAGCTTTATCTTTGCTTCATTGTTGGTTTTCTGGACTTTTTATTCTGTATGTCACTGCATTAGGGAGAGGCATCTGCACAGACTGCTCTCCTTTTCTGGCTCTTCCCTGCCTGGTTAACTGTTTGAATAACAAAGATAACATAAAATCTAGACATATCTTCCATGCCACACTTTCAACTTGGAGGATAATCTTTTGGAGTAGAAATAAATGCAGAAAGACTTTCTTTTCTCCTGGCCATCCAGCAGGGGATGTCAAGGTCTCACAAGCTTGCACTTGAGGGATGAGTTGGCCCCCCCGTGCCCAAGGACTCTCAGTTGTGTTTCTGGCCATCGCTAACTTGCTCAGTAACTCCTAGGCAAGTCACTCTCCTTTATTTTAATCCCTGTCCCGAGTATGCGAGGACATACAGCAGGGCAGGGTGGAAATGTTCTCTTGCTGCATTTCCTTTCCTGCTGAGACTCAGTATACTCAGAATGAATGTTTGTTTTCGGCAATAAGCAGTTCAAACCCTGTTCCTCTCTCCTTGCACAGCTCCTGATCTCAATCTTTGCAGGAGAACAGAAATAATTATTCCAGGGTGCGATGACTTTAGAAACAGTGCTTAAGCACCAAAGCTCTTCACATTTTATTCTAATCTCATAGCATCTGAGGCTCTCAGAACAAAGCAGAGAACGTATAAGGCATAAAGGATTAGACTAGGTGAGTACTGCAACCACAGTAATCTCAGAATCAAAGAGCATATAGTCTGTGCACGTTCAGCTGGATTCAGCCCCGAAAAAGCTTATAAATCTCCTCTGACTGTAACTATTCCTGCTTTCCCCAAGCCAAAACAGCTGGGCTTATTCACAATAGCAGACTAGCTAAGCAGGTTTAGGCAGTGCTTGGTAAGAAGCAGCAACGCTGAACTTGGAAGTAATATAAAAAGACAAGAATAATGCATGTCCACACAAATATTTTATATACATATATATTTATATATAAAAATTAGCCCATGCTTTGAAGCTGAAGCATCATACACTAAATGACTTCAGTAAATCTAAAGGAAAATGAGAAATGTTTCTGCTCTGATACTCAGAGCTTAGCTTGCAGGCCCTGTCTTGCAGTGGTGCACATAAACAGGGACTTCCCCAGCTCAGCCACAGCTCCCTGTGCAGCCACATAGAGCTCTAGGATGGAGCTTCTGTTTTTCTTGGGCTGGAGAGGACACTGAGGGGAACCACTCCTGTTTTCAGCTGGTGGATTCTCAGAAAGGAAGCTTCATAAGATGCAACTACCTGTGGATATTCTGCTTTTACGTGATGGTTACAGAGACAAATTGATAATGGAGGCAAGATTAGGCTGGAGGTACCATTCTATATGGCCCTCTGCTTCTCTTGCTGGTCTGCACTGTGCACTTCTCTGCTGACCACTGTATTTACTGCTTCTCTGCAAGCAACATTTAGGAGTAGTTTGGCCAAACGTATGCTCCTAGAAGGTATAAAAGTCCAACTGAATAGTGATTTACATATATTGTCCTGTTTTCCCTCCAGTAAAATTCAGTAATTCTCATCCAGACTTTGGTCGCAGTTGGTCACGGTTTTCAAAGCTGTGCAACCTGTAGCTTCCTGCAGTTCATCCCGTCTGATGATTCACACTTTCTGTTTGTTGTGTGACTCAAAGAATGAGCTCTTTTTGGTACTGATTAACAGCTGCTACACCTTTCACATTTGCCCTCCAAATGGAGAAATTGTCACCCTGTGTTCTCCCTGCAACAATACCTGTGTGCTGTCCCCTACAAGGACTGTTATGTGCCTAGTACTTGCCTGTTCTCTTTTTAGATTATTAATCCTGCTAATCATTTGTTTACACCTAGAAGCCCAGATAGAGATAAGGGCTGCAGCATGCCACGTGCTGTGCAAACATGCAAAACAGCATTGAACTTAAGGGCTCTCAGGCTAAGCAGACAGGATTGATGAGTGGAGGGGCAATCAGCAAAGAAAAGGGCATTACTCAGCGCCATTCACATTTATTGCTAAAGACAAGAGTAATGACAAGCTTCCCAAATCCTCATCCATACCCATATCCTGTTGGCCAAACCTCCTTTGGCCGATATAGAAAAGCTTTTCCTGTTTTGTGTCTTGCTATAACACAATGGAAACTACTTACCTCTGGAAGGCCACAAGTACACAAGGATCTCCAGACAAATACCCTCAACTCCACTGCCAACCCTTAAATGAGGTCTGTGAAGGGGTGGATCCTGGCTTCACCACTCCTGCTCACTCAGGAACATTGCATACACCTGGGCTGCCCTGGGTTGGCCCTGCCTTCCCACCAGGTGCTCAATCACTGCTTCAAACCATGACTTAGCATTTCCACTACACTTGCTTGTGAAAGAAAATGATAGGAAGGACTGAAACCAATAACTACATGAATTGTGATCACAGAGCAAGACCATCTCTCTAGAGAAACTTGGGCAACTGCATGATGCATGTTGCTTGTTTCAGCATAGAACATCTGTTCTCATGTCCTGATATCTCCTGAACACCTTAGGAATTTTATTTTTGCGTTTCAGTTGTCTTCATACACTGCTTTGTGGTCCTCTAGTGAAGGGATATCCAGATTTTCTCTTGTGCAGGTCTGCTGTTTAAATCTGAACGTGGCTAGAATATAATTCATACACACACAGTCTCAACTATTGCTCAGTCACTACTCCAAACTCCTTTCCTTTTGCAGACTGTAGCTGAGCACCAACAACATCTAGAGCAATAATGACAAAAGAGACAGAGTTTACTTCAGCTAAAAAGAACAGAAGGCTGCTCTAGCACAAGTTTTCAGTTGAAGAAATCCATCTGCTACTATAAAGGATATGTATTTTTTAACTCTATTACTTTGTAGTTGTTTTCTTACTCCTTGCATTCATGTAATTAATCTGTTAAGTGGCAAAAAAATTGTGTGCAATGTAGATAGATCCTTTGCAGACAGCTGGGAATATTGAGGCTGTCCTGTCACAACCATCTCTGCAACTGGATCAATGCAACAAGGAAGAGTTTCAAAGGAGGTGGCTAACAAGCTTTAAGTCGCAGCACAGGCACTGTAAAAGAAAGTGTTCTTTCAGTTACAGGTGATCAGAGAAGAAAATGGAGGAAAACAAGAGATAAAATGAGTTGTTTAAAAATTGTTGGTATCCCCAGAGATATCTATGTCCACATACATCTGTGATTTTCCCAGGGCTCTGAGGCAGTCATGGAGATGAGGGCAGTATTTTTACTGTCCGCAGGTTGTCCATGCACCAGAATCATTAAAGTTGGAAAAGACCTCTGAGATCATCTTGTCCAATCCCTACCATGCCCACTTAACCATGTCCCTCAGCACCACATTCACACATTTCTCGAGCACCCCCAGGGACAGTAACTCCACCACCTCCCTGGGAGACCCTTCCAATGCACCACCACTCTTTGAGAGAAGAAACTTTTCCTAAAATCCAACTTGAACCTTCCCTTGCAAAACTCGAGGCCATTACCTCATGTCCTATGTTCTCAATAGCTGCTTATTTTCAGCAACTACCTTTTACACGCCATCTTATTTAAAGACACAGGAATCACACATATCAATAATTAAAGATCTAAATGATGAAATCCAAGGAAGCCTTGGAAGTTACCACTGCAGGGAGCAGAGAAGAGAAATTCTAGCTCGCTTTGCAGCACCAAGCAAACAGTGTCTGCACTTTATCAAACCCAAAGCTCTGGTGTGTGACTTGTGGAGGGCTGGTGCTCCTTGGAAAGCAACCTGCAGGTTTAACTGTGTGTACTGCTACTCATTCTGCCCTCAGAGTGAATCAGGAGCTTGTGTCCTACCACCACAGAGCTGAACAGTACTTCTTTTTCCAGTGGCATTTTCCCCTTAACGCTGCAGGTGTCACTGTGAAATAGAAAATCTGTGTTTAACAGCTTCTGCTCTAATTGCTTTGTATGGGGAAAAACACAGCCAGAATTTATGGTCAGCTGGCTATGAAAATGTTTGACAATTTTCTCCTGTAATAATAGATTAGAAGCTACCCTCTATTCTAATACAGCTGCTTGAATTGTACTTGGAGGTTGTGGTCCTCGCAGAACATGTTGATGTTGTAAAGGCAGACTTTTCCCTTTCTGATTTTGTTGCCATCTGTGAGAAAGGTGCATAGTATTCCCGGTCTGAAAATCCAAAGTGCTGCTTTGTATGAGCATAGTGGAGCTGTCACAGTTCAGTGATGTAAGAAAGAAATTTTGTTCTGTCTCCATGGGGATAAGGTTGTCCATGGAGCTGTAGTTTTAAGGGATGCCTCAGTGATTCCGTGTAGAAGGAGGTTCAAGGGCTTTAATTAGAGGGGGATAGTCAGTCCACAAAGTTATTAGGACAATAAAAATGATGTGATTTATCTCCAGTAAGCCTGATGGGTCCTGTAATATTATTGCTCCCCACAGTCCCAGATCTGCCACACAGAATTAAATTACAAGCCATAGTCAACATAAGCGGGTTATTCCAAGTGTGGATCGATAACAGCCAGACATGCAAACTCGGGCAATTTCCATCTCCCTCTGTATAACCACCTCTCTTACATTTGCCTTCCCTTTTTCTATATGGCTTTTTTGTTTCAGCTCACAAATCAATAAAGAAGCATAGCTGCTACTGATAGCCAGCAGTAGGCTCATTCCCAGCTTACTTTTCCATTTTGGGAAACACTCAATTAATGATATGCATTTCTGGAGCCTAAATACCTTGAAAAACCCAGTCCAGAACTTTGCACTCTGCCCTCAAATCCCAACTTCCTTTTGTCAGCAAGGATGTTCATAAAAGAAAAGAAGACAAACCTTGGTGGTGGGTGTTTTTTGTTTTGTTTTGTCTTGTTTTTTTTATTACTTGTAATCATCTCTGCTTTTGAGACATCCCTAGGGATGTTTTGTTAACATGGATTTTGGTACATAAATGGCTTACTTCCTTTAAATCTTTCGTATAACTTTAAATCCTAGCTCCAGCTCCTGTAACTGCTTCTGACAGCAGGTGCCTCAAAGAGATAGTGTTAGGAGTATTTATGCTTGCAGTTAAATTGTCTTCATTCCATTTGTTCTTTTTTTTTCTCTAACCTGAAGATGTTATTTGCAATATTATGGGTTGCAAATGCTATAGGAGGTATTAAAGCAGTGGTGTCATGTCCCAGTGTTTCTCATTCCCCATCACTACAGAGCCTCCCTTCTGTCTAACACAACGTTTTGAGCTGCACTTCAGCCCCACTATTTTTTGTTTGCTTCCCCTATTTTGCCTTTTCCAAACTCAAAAATGACAGATAAAACATTTTCGCTTCACATGATATATTTTCTAAACCTTTGCTCTTTCTCACACTGTGCTCTGGATTATTTTCAGTTGTTCTGCATCTGCATCTAAAACTGGAGCCATGCTTCAGTTATTATATTGCTCTAAGTAGAATGACAGAATTGTAGAATCACGTCTTGGGTTGGAAGGGTGTCTTAAAGACACTTCCAGGGATGAGACATCCACGACCTGCTCCTGTGCCTCACCATGGTCTGAGCAAAGAATTTCCTTTCCCTAGCCAGCCATGGAAGATGTCATAGGAAGCAGTCAAAAACCTTATTGTCTTTGAGCCCTCTCCATGGAAAGTCAATTGCAGGAGCAGATAAAGAAGAAGCTACAGGTGAGCCATAGAAGTTTGTTTCCATCTCCTGTGCATCACCAGTGAAAACTTCACATCTTCTGAATATAACCAAGGTAAGCGAGTACTAGACATCTATGTTTTTCCTGGCCACTGCCATCCAGAAAGGAGCTGGTGGGCTTTCCTTCCCAGCAATTCTTGGATAGCTAACTAAAATTTCATGGTGTTGGACTGTGACCTCTTGCAGCATCTTTAAATACTGAGGATTTCCTCCTCCTTTTTAATTTTTTACTTTATCTAGTCTTAGGGAAGTTCTAGGAATCCATAGACCTCCTTAAGCAGTTCTGATTAAGCACTCAAAGACAAGGAAATAAGAATAATCTGTTTTTTAAAGGTACTAAGTGATCCCAGGTTCCCACAGAGAACATAATCTGGCTATAGACATCAAACTACATGAAATAAAATGTAGAAGTGTTGTCCCATAAGTGGAATTTTGTGCTTGCAGCAGGGAAAACATCTAGCACAGCCCACTGCACAGAGATCTTTTCGCTGTGATTAAATTACACCACTTCACTGCATCCTCATCTTTGGAAAGAAATATAACTGCAGTTCGGGCTACCTTAGCAGCTGATTGGTCCTTACAACAAAGGATGGGCTGTAGTCAGTTTTCACACATCTGTGGGCTCCTCAGAATCAATGCTTCTCTCTCAGACATGTTACATCTTTACTTCCAAGTGTCTTTTTTTTTTTTTTTTTTTTTTTGTACAGCAGTTCTTGTTTCACAGCCAAGTCTTTAAACAAGAGGAAAAAATCAAAAGCATTCATTACTAGTTCTAGACACACAGTTTAAATCTCAATGTGCCATGCCCGGGCCTCTGGCAAACAGAAGGTGTTGATAGGATCTATGCTGGGTTTGGAGACCCAGGACAGGAACTCAGCTTTTGGTGGTTTCAGAATCAAATGGGTCTACATTAATCAGAAAAAAATGTGAAAGTCATGCAGTAATATCTCAGATATGTCAAGTATCTCCTTGTACCAGTAGATGGTGATCCTACCATTAGATGCCAGCATACACAGGGATACCTCGAATAGCATCTCTTTCCCTCGGTGTTCAGTAACAAGGTGAACTCAGACCACATTCCAGCCCAGGTCTTGGCAGCACAAGGCAGAATCAGGGAGTTTCTTTAGCAGCACAAAGGCTTGCTCAATAGCACTAGTCACTTGGAAACTGCCCACTTAACCTCTGTTCTGCAACTCAAATAAAGCTTTATTAATTCATCTGCTCACCAGTAACCATTTTACTAATTTTGTGGTTGACCTCCACGGTCTGGCTTAAGTGAAAATGGAGAACCCTATTTAGCACTTCCATAAGGCTGACCTACAGCAGACTGTCATTTGACATGAGAAGATGTGAGCTAAAATGGAAAAAATGAGAGGCTCTCAGAGTCTCTGTTTTTCAACATTTCTTTTACTGCAATTACAAGGCCTCCTTCACTTAGCCATTACCAGACCAAGCTGAGCTAATGCAAAACAGCTGAGGTTGCATACAATTCACTCCTGTGCTTTCTACTACTTTTTTGTTTTCTCTGTAAGCCACCTTTTGCATGCTGTGTAGTAGTTTCACTGGTTCTCTTCTCACTTTGCAAAAACAATCAACTGCTGAACTGTGGCAGGAAGCAAATGGTGCCAGGCTGAATGAGTGCTATCCAGGTAGCGGAAGGAACCAGTCAGAGAATGTCAGTTTAAAGATGTGCAAACGTGCTTGCTGAAAATACATACGTGGAGTCCTGCGCACAGGATAGAGGCTGAAAAGGATTGGTCAGGAATAGAGCAGAAGGCATCCTAGGATCAGGATATCCAAAGATTTATGGCCACGATGGTCAGAAATGGCCTTTCAGATCCAAACAGAACACTAGTGTTTAAGCATTTAAGTCAAGATCCTAAAGATTTGTGGTTTTTTTGTTTGGCTGGTTTTGTTTTGCCTGTTCACATAATTGTGTAAGCAATCAATCAGGGCAAACTGGGTGATCAATGCAGGAAGACAGGACAAAGCTATGCCACAATACACTTCTGCTTGCTGTGTATCTATGCATGTTTTCCTAAAGTCAGCTAGGGGCTGGAACCTCTGAGATATGATACTGTAAAAAGAATATATCTCATATCAGCTGCTTTCCTGCTGTCCAAAGGTTCTCACAGCATTTTAAGCAGCATTTTTTAAGGATAAAGACAAACAGTTTTAAGTTAAACACTGTAAGAAACTCTTTTTTTTCCTCCAGTTCCTAGCAAAGAGCAACCTCCTGGCAATACTTATATATTTATACTATGTATATTTGATGGAATATCTTCTAAAAAGCTCTTGAGGCCTCTTTTAAGAGTGATAAAGGAATCTCCAGAAAAAGACAACCTTTTCAAATGACATCAGCCACCATTTTAATTTTTTATTGGGACTAATAACTGAAGCTGTGAGCCATGATGGAGTCTTCCTAAACTTCAGTCCTTTTTTTTTTTTTTTTTTTTTTTGTTTAATTTTCTGTTCTGGATGTATGCACTCCCAGCTCCGTGCTCCTTAAGTTATGAGCATCTTCATAGACTTTATGTTGCTAAAACTGCCTACATTTCTTTTGGTTACACCCGTGAATGCTTCACAGAATCACTCAGTCATATTCATGCCAAGATGCCACAAGCACAGCTCAAGCTCTCAGCGGCTGCAGTGATAATAACAAAACTTTATTATGAACAAAATCCACTGAATAAAGTTTTCAAATAATCCATCTTCTTCTTCTTAATGGTCTGTTATTGTCAAAAGGGAGCTAATACCTCCTATCCCATTTTAACAGGCTTTGCTCAGCATGTAGGTTCTCAGTTCACTCCGGGTTCTGCTCTGATGGCATAGAGGGAGGGCTTGTGTACACTTAATTTCCAATCTGTTTGACTCCTATCCAAACATTGCTGCTGTTCTTGCTAAAATATTTTAAGGGCTTTGGTAGCTTTGAAAGGAGAAACTTAGTTTTTTCTTTTCCTTAATAAAATGAGTCTTAGTACATACGATACATGAGATGAGGTACCCTGGAGTAAGATCCTAACTTGCTCACCCAAGTGATACTACACGCATTTAAATATCTTTCTAGGAAAATCTAAAAGGTTTGCCAGAATAAAGGAATATCAAAAGGTCTAGGCTTTCTACTTCTCAGCCTTGGCAGTGTTTATTCACAGGTATTCAGCCCACAGTTAGCTTCTGTAGTGTGAATTGTAGCTGTGCTCCACTATAATCTTGACCTCTGCCATTCAGCTCATTTCTGCTTAGCACTCAATGCAACAAGGATGTCAGGGCAGTAAAGTATGTGTATAATTTTACTCACTTTTCAGCAGTACATGGAAGTAACAACGGTTTGAACAGGATCTGGTAAACACATCCTTACAAACCCACAGGAAAGGAGACAATGTGCAGGCACACTTCAGCCAAAAACATCTGTGCCAGTATTTAAATAATATATCAGTACAGGACAAAGGTTCCCACCCACTGGTATTTCATGTGATTCTATTGCTATAACTGTGAACTCTATTCCTAAAACAGAATTAGTGTTCTTTTTCCATAGATATTCCACAATGCAGCTTCCAATTGGAAGAAAAGTTTTGGCATGCATACGAAGCTCAAAATAACACAAGTTGAGAAGTTAAGTATTTCTTCAATGAAATAGTGGGAATGATAACTCACTGACCTAATTTCTCATAACCAGCTTTGGGATATAATTACACTTACTTTCCTCTGATATCTAAGTAGTCAGTTTTTAAAAAAATCAGAACTCTGCACATTGTTTTCCTACGTGACAAGTGATGGTAAACACTGATTTTAGAATCAGGGAATTGTTAGTAAAAAGGGATTACATCCATTTATCATTTGACAAGGCCACCAAGGTATGGCTTACTGGAAACTATTTCTTCAGTACTGTTTCTGAGAAATAGTCTTCTTCTTTCCTGTAGTTTAAGTATCACATAATGTGTCCACCTGAGTTGAACCTGGTATGCCTTTTGTTCTTAGCTATTCTTAACTATTAAGAAAGAGAATAGGTACTCAATTTTTAAATGGTGAGGTAGTAGGTGATGTTTTTCATCTATTCTTAGCCCTGATGAGGCTGCATCTTGAGTATTCTGTTCAGGTTTGGACCCCTCACTACAAGAAAGACACTGAGGCTCTTGACCATATCCAGAGAAAGTTAACAAACCTGGTGAGTGGTCTGGAGCACTGGAATGTTCAGCCTGGAGAAGAGGCGGCTCAGGGGAAGTCTTATTGCTCTCTCCAACTAGCTGAGAGGAGGTTGTGGTGTGGGGGTGGTTTGCCTCTTCTCCCAGGATAGGACAAATGAGAATGGCCTGAAGTTGTACAAGGGGAGGTTCAAGTTCAATATTAGGAAAAACTTTGATGGGCTGGTCAGGCACTGGAACAGACTGCCCAGAAAGATGGTTCAGTCACCATCACTGGAGGCATTCAATATGTAGATGTGGTACTCTGGGACAGTGTTTAGTGAGCAATATTAGTAGTAGGCGGTCAGTTGAACTACATGATCATGGTGGTCTTTTCCAACCTTAATGATTCTATTCTATGTTCACATCTCCAGTAACAAAAAATAATAATTTATTAGTTTGCCTTTTTTGACATACAGCATTATTAGTCAATCACAATTTGTATTCTTTAGCATGTAGAAGAAATGAATGCAAAACTAAATGCTAAATGAGAGCATATAAGTTATGCAATTCCCTTCAGGTCACAGACTTCAAAACTAATTATTTTCACAATGTATTTGCTCCTTCCAGTAGCCTGAAATGACAGTCTTGGTTCAGAGCCAGGATTTTCAAGCAAGCAAATAGATTGCACGGCTATGAAGTAAGTAGATCTTTTGTATTCTTGAATCAATCCTGATCCCTACAGTTTAGCAAGAATTATAGACTCTTCAACAAGTGCAATAAAATCTCTGTAGTCAGCAAGAGGTTATCTATTCCTGCCTCATCTTCTGCTCTAAGAAATATTAGTGCAGACTCTATGGAACAAAACTGTAACATCCAGAAGCTGTAGATGACAGCCATTCTGAAGTGCTTTTATTAGAATGATTCATCTATAGTGAGTGGTTCTGAAAGCAGGAGAAAAGAACAGGTATTTGTAAGAGACTTCAGGTGTCTGAATTCTCTTCATGAAGAACAGAAATCTCACGCTTTCAAATATTCTTTAAAAAATAAATGCATAAATCATAATAATTCAAAATACAGAGTAAATGCACTTTAATAATTCTAATAAAACCTATTACATTTAAAATATTTTTATAAAAAAATTATATATAATATTCTAAATTTATATTGTTTACAAAATGTATATTTGCATATAATATGTATAAAAAAATAGTCTCAAGAAAAATCCCTGCCCATTCTGGAAAACCATATCTTTTAAAAAATGGAATTCAGTAGCTGTTCTCATTTCATTTGAAACAGCAGAGTCTTCTGTAACACACTCTGCTTTGAATATCTTCAATGCTGGAGAAAGAGGTGCAAAACTCAAGAAAGGTATTTTGTTTTTTCTTTGTGCTTGTGTCTCATAAGCTCACAGAAGTGAAATCCTGAAGTCTGGGAAAACACGTAAGGCTTCTTCATAAACACAGATGAACTTCTTAATATCATAGAGGGTTGTATAAGCTAAATAAAGTCCAATTCCTCTGAAAATTCAGGAAGTTCTAGAAACTTCAGTCAAGAGCAGACCATGTTCTCCCGTGGATTTTATTATTTGCACAGCAAAATGCTGCTAACTCCAACCCTGGTTCTGCAAAACCATTAAATGCATGCTTAAACCACCATGTCTGCACACATGCTTTGCTGAAGCATGGTGTTAGGCAGTTTTCAGGTCTATTGCCCAGTGGATTGATGGTATTAAAATATCCCATGGGAACTGCAGAAAATAACATTCCTCCAAGCAGACCAAAAAAGAGAAAACAGATTTGTTTTGTTTTCCTGAGCAGGAAGGAAAGCAAGAGTAGAAATGCATTAAGAACTTGGGCTGCTGGACTTGAATGGTACATCACAGCTGTGGGCCTGTTTTCTGTGTTAGCAGTGATTATGAGTGACTTGCTGAAAGAAGAATGGCTGCTGCAAAACAGCGGAGCAAATTTAATTCAGCAGTTTTCCTCACTTTTCATTAGCATGATACTGAATTCACACTGGACTGGGAAAGATCAACAAGCATGACAATAAGGGTCAAACATGAGCTGAAGAGGAAGTACGTCACTCTGTCATGCTTTGTAATTACTCTGTAGGACACGCACCACATCCAGACTTTGGTTGCTGTCCAGCTATGTCCAGCCTATCTTCATGCTCAACAGGCAGTGAATGAATCATCCACACTCCTGCTGATGAGATGGCACTGCAGGAAGAGGGTGCCAGTCTTTAGCTCTGTGCACCAGGTCCTTAAAAATAGAGTTACCTTAGTTGATTTTTTTTTTTACTCTGAACTGACAGAGCAGTTCAAATAAATAAATAAATAATTATATATATATATATTTAAGTATAAATAAATAAATATACACACACACACAATAGTTTATACTAGCCTGCCTATAATCTCTGCATTGCTACGGGATCTGCAAGAACTGATCCTTATCAGCACAGCAAACTAACACAGGTTCAGGTAGTAAGGCATCCCTGCACTATCATCTTCTCTTTCTCTGGACATCAACATTCAATCCTCTGCTATTTGAAAAACAGGGAACTGAACAAGTAGTAGAAAAGGGGGCTTCAAAACAAGTTTTTTTTTTTTTTTTGACATTTTATTGAGGACAAGAAAGTGTTAGTCTTCATAACAGGTCTGCATAGTTGTTTCAGAAGTACTGAGAGATAGGAGTCTTTCCTCATGACATATATATACACACAGATAAAACTAATATACAGATTTGCCTGATACACAGGGAAATACTAGAAGAGAAAAAATTGAATAGAGAAATACTGCTAGGACACTGTTTAGGAATGCACTAATTCACTGTCCTAGAGAAATTTTAGTTCAGTAAGACAGGCACTTTTTTTTCCTGCCTCTGCCTTTTATCCACAGTGAATAGAAATATATAATTTTGTCTAGTTTCATTACGGAATGTAGTCCCTCTCCCTTTCATACACACAGGCGCGTACCAGCAGAATATCACATTAAACTCCGCCTCTCTTTTCTGCCAAAGTAGACCTATTAAATATGAGATATATATACATATATATATATCTTTTAAACAAAGTATAGGCTGCCCTACCCTATTTATAGAAAGGTATGTTTATTTTCCCTGTTTTGTAGCCTTGTTTTAAAAGCACCTAAGAATGTTTTTTCCACACCTTCATAAGTTAGCTATAGTTGAGATATCAGTTTTGAAGGTCTTCGTAGAAAAAAACCTTGATTTTCATCTTCAGCTGTATTGGCACAGCTTCAATCAGCTTTCTCACTATTAAATGTCACTGTTATCAAACAAGCTTTGTTAAATCTTTGAGTTAGCTCAACTGCTTACCAAAAGTAATGAGAAAGATAAATGATTTCTTCTTGAAGTGAGTGCTGCCTGTGAACTCGGGAATTTGTTCATTTTAACTGTAGTTAAAGTAGTGGAGGGAAAGCAGGGCTAAATCATAGACCGTCATGCTTTTTTTTCTACTATATAAAAAAGAATACCTATTGACGTTTTGCCCATAGCTAAACTATATTGGCACGTTCAGCTCTCTTTTTATACATACTGAGAAATGAAGTGGCCTATGTGATGTACTCAGAACCCATCCATTGGAATAGCATTGCAGAATTTTGCCTGTAAATGCTAAGATTCTACAAAGTCAGCACAGTTTTAGAGCTACCGCTAACTTCAGGGGAAAAAAACGGAACAGGAATTTATGATTTTATGCATTTAGACATAAGTAGATTAACGTCCAATTTCTGGGATTTAGATTTGTAGCGGGGAATACCACGCCAGTGTTAGAAAACAGTGTTTTCACTCCATGAATCTAAGAGCATTTTACAAAATGTAGATAGTGAGTTATTGTCATTCTACAGTAGATTGACAGTGAGCCCTAGAATAGCTTGAACTTAATTACCTAAGTTAATAATCACACAATAATAGAGTAAGAAACATAGTTTGGAATACACAATTTTTCCAACTAGTTAACAATGCATTAGATAATAAAACCAAAGATGATGCTATAATGTGATAAAAAGTGCAGCGATAATAGTCAAGCAGCACAATCCCAGGCTGCAGAAAATGAAAACAAGTCCAAACACAGCAACCGTGGATGCTAAAGCAAAGGAAGAAAAATTGCTTACATTTGCAAGGTCCCATGAAATCAGAGATCTCCAACAAAATACTGTTGCCTGTACTGCCAACCCTTAAATGAGGTCTGGGAGGGGGTGGATCCTGGCTCCACCCCTCCTGCTCACTCAGGTACATTGCATGCACCTGAGCACCCCTGGGTAGGCCCTGCCTTCCTGTCAGGTGCTCCATCACTGGTTCAGCCTGTGACTTAGTATTCCTGCTATGCCAGAATAGAACAAATGCAAATTCAAAGAATTAAGCACTGGTATTTGAAAATTTTAGCACAAAAGATAGATTGGTATAAAATAACAAACTGTTACTTTCCGTTTTACAAGCAGTTTTAAGACAGATTTTCATTCCTACTTATCTATAGACCAAATGGTATTTCTTGTTGTAAAGCAATAATATTCAAGGCTGTTTTGGTTTTTTTTTTTTTTTGTGTACTGTCCTGTTTCATACCCTTAGTCCTGAAGAAAAAAAAAAAACTTAGAAAAAAACAATTTTTCTCTTTCCTACCCACCTCCAATAGATTATAGCATTGCTGAAATATCCTGTGTACGTGAAACCACTACATGCTTTCTCATATTTACTCCTGGGCTCTGCTTTATCCATGCTGACTAGCAGAGCTTTTGCAGTAAGGCAGATCCAATCTTCCTTTTACCTAAATCAGAAAATTCCTGTTCTGCTGAATACCTGTAAAGAGCATCCAAAGCATTTCTGTCAGTTTACCACCTCTGTCTGTACCAGGGAATCCTGACCTGGCAGGAGGGAGGGATGTCTCTCAGCCATTACATGAGCCTTCATTTGACTTAAAGATGCCGAGTAAGAGTCTGCACAGATGCCTCATGCCTTATCACAAGCTTGGGCTGTTGAACTAATGATCTTGCAGTCTTCATCCTATTATGTGTCGTCATGCTGAAGAGGTATGAACAGAGATCTCAGCATTGACTTCTTGCCAAGGAGAGTCTGCTCCTTGTTATCAAAAGGGAAGAAATGGGGATTCTGAGGAAGCAACCAACTTTGTCATGCTGCTCTGCCCTTGGATGACCTCATGTGAGTATTCCCCTCATTGCAGCCCATCTCCCTAGAGGAACTGAGACCAGATCTCAGACGTTTTCATCATCACACTGGCTCAGAAAGAGGGAAGAGGCACAAACACCCTTGCCAGTGTTAAACTTCTAGAGAAACTATATAATTAGAGACCTTGCCCTTTTAACGGCAGTAGGCCTCTGATTTACCATGAGAAGGAAAAAGAAAAAAAGTAACGCTGAAAGAAAACTCCATCCACCCTCAGTACCAATCAAATTGTTGACTTTTATTTCCCCCCAATCACTTCTACTTTCATTTAAGTGAACTAATATGTAGACAGTGTCCTTTCACTTTTTACAGAAGAGAGGCTTGCAGCTGGGAGGACTTCGAGTCCTAGCTGACTAGAGTCTGAATCTCAGATCCAACAGCTTCCTATCCAACAGCTTCCTATTGTTTTTTTTTTTGTTTGTTTGTTTTGTTTTGTTTTGTTTTGTTAGGTTAAGCCCTTAATTGTAATTTCTATTTACTCACTTCTGTTTTTCAATTGAAAGCTGGGTACTTTATTGCAGAAGATGGTGATACCACCAGCTCAAGCATACAGCAGTTTAATTCACTGCGTTTCTGAATGCTGAAAGTATTGCTACAAAACAATTATACAGTTATTACTAAATCCTGAAAAGTTTCAGGCATTCTTATAAGCCATATTTTGCTCATTTCAAAAGAAAGGCATATAATTCACCCCCAGTTTTCCATACTTTACTGTATTACTGATGATGTCTGAACACGTTTAAGATCTTTCTCCAGATGCCCTTCCCAAATATAAACCTTTTGCTGTTCTTTTGTAAATCTTATTATTTGGTTATCTGTATGTCTTCCTCTGACTTAAACATCCGTAGCAGTATCTTCCTCAGACAGTAAAATTTTATTTTAAGATACTGAGATATAAGACATGAAAATAATCTGAATACACTGGCTCTAATTAACATATGGTGATCTTAAGAAAATCTTGTTCATGCCATGTTTTATCATGATATTAAAGGCATTTACCTCTCCCTTGTTAAGAGTAAACAGCAAAGATATTCTGTTATACCATGCTGGGTACTCAATCTAGTCTAAATGTCAAGCTATAATAATTAATCAAAACTGCTATAGAAACGTATATTACCTCTCAATTTTGGGCACAAGCTACATCGTCTCTGATCCTTTTAAAATGGGACAGCTCCATCTCAGCTCAAAGACTTGCCTTTATTGTACAAAATTGATCCTTTCTTTCTTTTAACTAAGAATTATACATCTTCTTTGAATGATATTCTGCATGTGTATAGTATCCTTCTAAAGACCAGGGCTCCTGTGGAAAGATAATGAGAAATGTACCAGAGCTGCTCCACTCTTGCGTTAAGACCTGCTGTAGGAAATGCTTCTGCCAGGAGGTGCAGATAAACTGGATTACTTTCAGGAACTCTGGCAGATAAGTATTATTTTAAGATGTTGGAGACAGCAGGTTATCCGTATATATTGCCATGTACCACTGTTGTTCATTAATCTTTTACCTGTATTTTCCTTTGGCTATTGTTATTAGGATATCTTGGTTTATAACTTTTTTAATATATATTTTTTAATATCTTGGTTTTTAACTTTTTTTTTTTTTTTTTTTAACATGTTTGAGGGAGGATTCAGCTGAGAAACTGCGAACCAAAAAGGAATGTAACTCATTAATATTTTCAATGAAATTAAGATGCAGACCCTCCTGGATAATGATGGCTTTGCACAGGATAAGCTGAGGAAATTATGAGGTCAAACATTTTGCTTGGAAAAAAATGGAATTAATCATGACAGAAATCTCACCAACATCTCAGCAACTGCTTGGCTTTAACCCTGTTTTTAGTCACCTGTGTGATACAAATCATTATCCAGGCTTTCAAACATATATGCAGTGCAAGTCTTTCAGTAGAGCATAATTAGCATGGAAAGAAAGTTCTCTTGCTGATATTTTATGGCATGCAAACAAATCTTGGAATGAAGCCAGCCTGCCTCAATGAGAAAATATCCTCATCAGCAGAAATGAAGGGAAAGTCAGAAGGGGTTGTATGAGTAGATAATTTCCTCCTTCCCTAACAACTGAATCAATCAGTCCTACCATCTTCTCTCACAACTTAGATTTCAGACACCTATCTCCAAGTCTGCGTTTCATTACTGGATTTATTTATTTTTTT
Organism: Perdix hodgsoniae; assembly: GCA_035772895.1. Classification (NCBI taxonomy): domain Eukaryota; kingdom Metazoa; phylum Chordata; class Aves; order Galliformes; family Phasianidae; genus Perdix; species Perdix hodgsoniae. The sequence goes on from JAPSGF010000002.1 coordinate 42,622,346, forward strand.
AATCTTGTGATGCCACTAATATTTTGTTTTCCTTGTATTTAGCTCTGTTTACTTTAATTCCTCTCCTTTAGTCTTGCCAGTTGTTTTCCTACCTTACTTGTCTCTTTCTTGTGTGTCCTTATCATAGCTTTTATACTTAACAAACATTATTATCACATTATAGACCCCCTGGTAATGGGGATTTGAATCTCTTCAGGAGGAGATCAAATAACCAGTTTTGGCAAAGTGAAACAAACTTGCTTCCTTTACCCCTCTTCTCTAGCTTTCCTTGAGGGAAAATTCCAAGCAGTGCAGTACAAAGACTGTGGCTGCTCTTTACACTGAGACAAATCAGCTGAGCCAACACTCTTGAAGAAGTCTCAGTCTGAGCCTTTAAAAGCACTGAAGCCAAATGTACGTACAAATGCCAGCCTGAAAAGTCTTCTAAAAAGCTTTAGTTTGACAGGAGCCCATCTCCCTCCCTGACCGATGACTCTTACATTCAAGTATTTCTGCACTAAAAACTTGTTGCCTCAACTCAAACTATACAAACTTAGAGGTCAGCTTCCAGGTGTTCTGGCAAGTACTGTTTAAAATCTAATTAATGTCATAGAGGCCTTTGCTCTGATGTGATTCTGTGAGCAAACTAGTCAACTGTGAAAATGCATCCTTGTTGCTAGATCTTTCTGACAGGTGTCACGTTTGCTTGGCTAGAGTGGCACAAAGGATAGTTTTATAAAAGAAATTTTAAAAATCTGACTATTTTTTCAACACCCCCCCTTTTTAAGTTAAATATCATCCAACCTTTTGGTTGGAAATGCTATCCGAACAGCTACTGCAGCTCACAACAACTGCATGAATTATAAAGTAGTAGCCATGATATTATTTATTACTTGCATTTTAAGGCTTTAGCCATTCACCTCTGAGGATGCTGAATGTAAAACATCAAAGGATGACCGGAATTGACTGTTTTACAAAACTACATTTAACGACAGAATAGCACACCTATCAACTGCAAGCTTTTGTGTTACTCATTAGCAAGTTTTCCTTTAACAGTTGTAACAACTGAGAGGTGCAGATTGTTCATTGGCAAGCATCACATGAATTGAATAAGAGATCAGAAACACACGGTTAGGGTTTTATTAACATATAAACTTGAAATCATTTCTAGTTTTACAGAGAGTGTATCTGGCCATAAAGAAAAGAGCTTTGCAAAATAAAAAACACATGAAACATGTATTGAATGTGTTAAATATCTTAGAGATCAGTAATAGGTAAGAAGATGGGAAGATATAATATCTGAACCCCCTAATTAGGGACAATGACTGCCTAAGAACTTGTGTTTTCTCTTGTAGGGATACATCACAAAATCTTAGATTTCACTGAGTGTAAAGCATGAAACAAAGCTTATACTAAGCAAAATGCTGCAGCACATTATCCACTCCAGCTTTTAACACACATGCACACCCTTATTATAAAAACCTCTCTCCCTTATTCTCTTTTGTATCTGGGTTTCTTTTTGTTCCCCTAAACAGAAAATCTTGAGATCTGAATTTTTAACTTCATACTTTTCATCTCCTCCCACTCATATTGAAGATTCTGTTAAATTCTAATTTTTCTTTAGCATCCCTTAAATGTAACATCTTCCCTTTTCTAAACACCCATAAGTATTGACCATTACAATCCTCACCGAGGTCTCTGAGCAGCCTCTCTATAGCCACAACTTTGTCCCTCTTCTATTCGTTTTTCCCTTCCATTTCTGTGTCGTTCTTCATCTACATGACTCTGCTCTACAACTTGTCACAACAGAAATCATTTCCCTGATTGCATCTGTAAGGGATTACTTCTACTAGAAAGCAGAAAGCCATCCAGTGGGTGAAGCATTCATTAAAACATTTCCTCAGCCCTACTTTTGACAGCTCCATTGTGTGAATATACTTGCAGAGAGATTGAATGGTCGTATTTAGACTGGAGCTAAATTTGTTATGCATACCCATCCTAAGCATTAACAGTAGTTATCCTATCTAAATTAAACTCATTTTGAATACAGAGCCCTGTTGTTAGTCAAGAGACTTTCTGATAAGTTAGAAAATAATCTTAATGTTTCGTGAGTACCTGAAAAAGTCATGAACTTATATTCTCAGATCATGGGATACACTGTAAATGGCAATTCAGGAGATTCCTGCCATATTTATTATTCCAGGATATTAGGTGATCTTGGCTGTTCCCAGTTCGTGAAGGTATCACAAATAATACACATTATTTTTTGTTCCTGCCTAGAAGCAGGACTTCCAGTAGACTACAATGTTAATTTTTATCTTTTGGTGACACTGATTTCCTTTCATGGAGCATATTTCCAATATTACAGAAAATATAAAACTACCTAATAACAGCACAGAAAAAACTCTGTGGGCTGGCAAAGGAGCATCACAGCAGCTGACCATGTGACCCTCATTTTTTTTGCTGTAACTGTGGAAATTCATCATAATGACAGACACACTTGAGAGAAAAGCCATAGTTTTTCTCCCAGTCGTGTTTCCATGGAGCATTTATTAGACACAAAGCTCATCCAGTCCTCTTCCACATAAATGTATGGTTATTATCTGGCATTCAAAGCATAGGAAGAAAAATAGATTATGGATTTGACAGCATACATACTTTTATCTTTCTTATGCTTTCTGTTCTGGATGAACACTCTGAATTGGATTCTTCTGAAGCAAAATGTCTTCACTAGCAACTGATGTGTTTCCTCCACTGATATTTGACAAAGAGGAATGCTCCAGGTTTTGCATGGATGCATTTTCCCAGTTCTGGAAATGGTTCAATATTTTATTATTCTGAGGAATGCCTTTATGCTTCTCAGGAATGACTGACCAATCAATTATTCCAACTTCTGTACAGATATTCAGTCACTCACAAGCCTACCTCTGATTTACATTAGAAGCTGCATTTCCCAAGTTAAATAAATACTTTAGAAATTAAAATAATTCAATATTGTGTTCTCACAGTGTTTTGTAGTCAGAGCCTTAAAAATATGAGCAAAGTGAGTTAACATTACTGGAAAAAAAAGAAAAAAATAATTCTGTGACTGCTTGAGTGATCTGTTCAATAACAGTATATAAAATACCTTTTTCCTCAGAGTTATTTCCAATGTGCTGGGATTAATACACACAGATATGTGGACATCCAGCAGAATAAATTTAACCGAAATCTGGTCATGGAGATTCTGCTTTTCTGTTTTTCAGCTCTGAAACACCTCTCAGAGACTAAACCTTGCCTGAGCGTAATCTGAAGATGGAAGAAGGAAATGAGGAATAGGAAACCTCATGACTACATATAAAATACAATAACTAGAAATCTTATTTCATTACACAACACACACACACACAAAAAAAAAGTCAGCCAATAAAGGTGGTAAGAGCAGTGAGTTAAATTTGATAGAAACACTTCCCTCTGCTACACATGGCTGAAGAGTAGCTCCCCCCCATACAAAAGCCAGATATTAGAGACCTTTCAGAGACTACCAAGGACATGCTTGAATTTCAGCAATATCCGTGTTCACACCAATACCCCTATAAAGCCTTCAGCCAATTGCACTTTTTGTTCTCTGCCTCTTCTACTCACGTGATTTGTGTGATGTTTTTCCAAGCTACCAGCTTTGGTGAAAGTATTTGTGGAGAAAATCCTTGTCATAGTTCATTGAAATGAGTGTGAATAAGTTGCTTAAAAACCTTTGAAAATCCAACTCTAAATCTCTGAGGGGTAATGTGAAGATATGCACAGATACTATTAATGAACACAAGTTGAGGAGTAAGGAATGTATAATTAGGCTGTTTCTGATGTTTATCAGAGCAGAAGGAGCTGTGAATAAAAAGCAGGCGTTTAATCAACATAGTGAGACATGCATGCTTGCTGCAAGCAGACTTTCTCCAGCTCATTTAGCCTGTTAATGTGGAGATGCACTGAGTGGTGTATGGAATGGCATGATGTGTGGAGCATGCATTCACCCCTGGGAGGACATACAGGTGCACAGCATTTCAGTGCCAAGGTTGTCACAAGCCAGCAAATGAAAATGGAAGTGTATTTCTGCTTACACTCCTCATGGAGTGCATGCTTGCAAAGAGAATATGTGAGTTGCTGTCTTTTTGACTTACTAGTGGCATGCTTGGGACGTAGCATAATGCTGGATATTGGGTGAGCTGATTCCCAGAGATGGCACTACAGTACGCCACGTAGAGTCATGGTTTTCAAGACAGTTTTCAAGAATGCCCAGGAAGAGGGATGAAAACATTTGAGGTTTCTTCCACTCTAAAAACATCCATCCATCTTGTCAGTCAGGGCAACTGGTAAAACAAAGAGGAATTAATCTGAAAGGGCATAATTCAGTGTCGAAGAGCGAGGCAACTTTTTAGCACAGAATAGCAGAGAGAGCTGTGGACTGTTGTCTAGAAGGATGGTCCCAGTTAAATGCCTGACCCAACATCTGAGAGCTACATTTAATTTTTCATTCAACCAGACTAATCCTATTATTATTCTGGCTACATGCCTCTGTAAATAGCGCGGCAGAAGCTTTTTCTTCCAGCCTCTGTGCTGCTCACTTCCATCTAAAGCTGTCCCCGGGACAGGGAGAATCTCAGGGTCAGGGAGGTCACCATGAAACAGTGACCTCAAAGGCAGCTTTTAAGCTAATACCATACTACTGTATTTGATCTAAAAGTCTTCTCGCTCATAGGGAAAGACAGTATTTTCACTGCATAGCTACAAAAACAAAATTTAGATAGAACTGCTAAAGAAGGCTGATTACTGTAATTCAAGCAAATTTCATATGAAGCAAACGAGGAAAAACAGATATTACTCTCCTGCCATGCATCCTTTTCTATTGTTGCACACAAAATACCAACAACTGAATGTCTCTCCCACTGGGGAGTGTTTTTATACTCTCACCTTTCTTAACAGACTGTCAGGATGTGACATGCCCTTCCAGCATAGCCCCACACCAGACAAGCAAGGCATTCCGCAGACAGCAGCTGGGTCTGGCCTCTCATTCCCATCAATTTGATGCCTACAAATTAAAGGTAAAAATAGCCTGAGGTAGCTCACAGAAATATGTTTTCTAATAAGGCCTATGTTTTAGCTATGAGATAAACAAGCATTCAAGCTGTTTTATATCTTTTAACTCCACTTCAATATTTATACCATTTCATCAACAAATGTGAGGTTCCTTAGCTTCAACTTGATAGAGGGAAAAAGAGTCAGGTATGTCTAGAGGAACTCCAGGAACTGCCACAGAAAACATGACTATAAACACCTGGAAAATACACACCAGCATCTCTGATCTCCACTGCAAGGCTCCAGATTTACAGCACTGATCCTCCCAACAGAGAGAAGCTGCGTTTCTTCTAGATAAGGTAAACGTGCTTCCTTCTGTGATATATGAAAGTGAAATGGACAGATAGTGAGGAGGACAGCAGAAAAATAATCTTTTCACCCTCCCAGCTTTCCGAGACATTAACCACTGGTGGGATAGATAAAAGCTCATTCATCTAATGAATCTTCAAATGAATACACTGAATACTTAACACTCTTCTAGATACAGATACATTTTACTAGATACAGATTGTCTCTTTAAAATCATCATAGACTAATTCAACTCTGGTGTGATTTCAGTGGCTTCATCATCCTTACAGTCAGGCTGAAATTGTTGCTTTGTTCCATTTCCTTTTTCCTGACCAGCCATAGATCCATTGCCCTGGATTTAACTCTTCTAACAAAACAACAATTACTGCAAACAATGTTTTTGTTGTCCATTTGCAAAGGGTGACCTTCCTTTTCCCTTGCGCAAGTCCCCAGATGGAAGTATAAGCTTTCACAGCTGAATGACTTTCAATACACAAACAAAAGCAGAGTGAAAACCTTAACATTGCTATTATAGCTGCTCTCTATAAACAATTACTTATCGTAACAGGGATTAATATAAGAACTAATCAGGTACAGAAATGAACTGAAACTGCTGCAAAACCTGTCTTGGAGCTGTAATTTCCTCCAGCAAATAGAGTTATGGAGCTACTACTCAAGTTGGGTACTTTTCACCAAGGAAGTTACCAACAGTGTGAAAGTGCAAAAACAGTATTGTGCAAATGCCAGTATTAGTTGGGAAGAAAGTCTTCTCAAAATTAGCAAAAAAGAAAGAAAACAACATATGAAGACTGCAAATAGATGATGACACACAAAACACACGCTACGTGCATCTTGTTAACAATACAGAAACGATTTCAAATACAGGAAAAATGACCAAGGTGTACAGAAAACTAGAAAGCATCAGAATGAGGTAGGTAATCATTTTTACATGGTGAATTTTAAGACAGTTCATTATGAGCAATAATACAGAACCAATTACTTAGAGATGCTGTGCACTAGCACAGTCAGATTAAATGTAACCTTGTGAACCACTAATCAGATTACATTTTAGTGAGCTAATCAATGCAGCGTTGTGATTATATGGAGTTTATATAGATTATTAGAATAGAAGTAAGAGCTGTCATTTTGATAGAATTAATAATCTGACTTTTCTTATTGCTAAGATTCAACCTCAGTAGCAGGAGCTTTACTAAATCTTTTGTTATGTCCTGTTTGTTTGTCATTCACTGGGATTACTTCATTTGGCCAAGCAAAGGGATCAGTAGAAATCTCTTCCCTGTCAAACTAGCATCATACTTCCTTGTGATGTGTGGTGAAAAAAACAAAAAAGACAACATATGGTAAGATCCATGTCTTATTTTGCAAAGGAGCAGCAGTTTTACAAGGATGTTAATCACAGCAGCACAGTCAGAGCTCCTTCTATCTGCTGGATTTGGGGCCCTACAGTGTGTTCATCCTGTTGTTCTGATGACAGTTAATAGCCTATTCTATTTCAGCATTGCCTCCATCTCAGCTGCCTCCTCAGCTTCTCAGTGGAGCTCAGAAGATGGCTCTGAGCTGCTTCTGCGATTTGTGGCTCAGTGTGGGATTCACTCTCAACTCAGTCAGCAAATTGTGCTGAGCCGTGCAATTCTTCTGAAGCTCATATATGTGGCCAGTCATAGCATCACTGTTGCAGATACAGAACTTTTCCAGTCACACAACCCCTTTTACTCAGAAATGCCTGTGCATGATGAGCATTTGGAACAAGGCATATGATGCATTAGTAATAATTCCTAGGTTATGCAACAAAAGCTGCACACCTACAAAGGGGAGCAGACACACAACAGTAATTGTGTGAGCCCAGCCAATACCCCACCCTGGCTGCTCCCAGGCACATCATGGGGAGACAGCAGCCACCAGCACACCTCCACAAGCCTGGAAGAGCAAAGAGGCACAATGACAGATTGGGACTCAAACAAGTTCCTAAGGAACGAACAACCAGTCCTGGCCCCTGCCATGGCTCATCCTGTAGCTCTTCAGCCCCCTCTCTGGGTGTGCTCTTAAGCTGACATCCGCTTTTAATACACAACTTTAATAACATATGTATATTATTAAATAATCATAGAATGGCTTGTGTTGGAAGGGACCTCAAGGATCATCACGCTCAACCCCCTTGCAATATTTCTATTGGTAGAAAGCCTGTGCAAAGGGCTCTGAAAAGTGAACTCATCTCTTGTCTCCTCTGGTAATTATTTCACAGATCATTCCCTCTCATGCCTCTCTTGTCTATGACAGCAGCCTCCTGCAACACCTCTTCTAGAATGCCTGTCTTTCTCAGTTGTCTGTTCACATCTGAGCATTTAAAAACAAAATCCCTCTTCTGACTTCTGTGTACAGTTACTACTTCTTTTTCTCCACTGGAAATTTGTCTTGATGCTTCCTGGGATAATATTTGCCTTTTTTACGTCATTTAACTTCTGGTGACTCTGTGACCAACTAATACACTCAGGTCTTGCTTGTCTCTCCTTTGCAGATGATAAATACAACGTCTCCAATGGAAAATTATGCTTTTGTTCCTAAATTCATGTTTGTACTCTTGTAACTGGTAATATTTAATTCAATTTAGGTTTCTCCAGCCCTTAAAATTATTTAACTTTCTTCTGTAGAAGTCTTCTTATCCCAGTGTTATCACTGATGTGTTCTCCACTTTTCTGTAAGTAGAAAGATTACACCCAAGCCTTATTACCTCCTCCAGTCAGCTGTCTCCTGGCTGCCCAATAGTATATGACCTTTGAGCAACTTCTTACCTTACCCACTTCATATTTTTTTTTTTCTATTAAATATTGCCTTCTTCAGTTGGAATAATAATTTCTCTGGTGGTACCTAATAAAATACTTTGCTCAAGTGTAATTAGATGAAAACTGTTCTACTTTCTTGTCTTAAAAAATAATCATTCTTACCGACCTGGAGGTTAGTTTGCTTAGCCTGCCATCTGAAACTACACAATACCTATATTTTTCTCTGTCATTTTCAGAAGTTTGTGTATTCTGAGGTCAGATGACAGAATATAATATTTGCAACTCCTTTTTAAAATAAATCTTTCTCAAAAAAAGTGATTCATTTGTTATTCTGAGGCCCTTCAATCTTGTCTTTCTTTAACATAAATACTAAAAATCTTTGATTTTTTGATCTCTAGGAAGAAGATGCTGTTTTACTGACCATACTGTCTTTTTTAACGTTTAGGGACATCATCTTAACCTAGCTTCTATGCCTGTTTATTTCTATAGGCCAGACCAGATGTTTCTGCAACCTTTGTGAACACTGGTGCAAACTGTGCTTATCCCATTCTCTCCACTGGCACATTTATTCTTATCATTTTCTCTCCACAAGACTATGTCCTAATTTCCTTAGCATGATCAGTATCTGCCTAAGCAGCATCAATTGTTACTTTATCGTTGTTTTACAATCTTCTAATAACCTTTCTAATATCCCCCGCTGCAAGGTTTTATCCTTTCTACTAAAATAAACATTAAAATATTACTGCTACATTTTAATACCTAAAAAGACTAAGCAGACAAATACAACTGAAAGAAAATCTAAATGTTATATCCAAACAGATCAGAGTGAATACTTTGTGGCACCAGCCTGATCTTCTCCATATTTTTAGAAGTTCTGAAGGCTGATCTCCTACAAAACAGAAGTTTCAAGTAAGGATCATTCTAGATTTGTTCTAGAATCTTTTGAGTTGGCAGGGACCTCTAAAGGTCATCTAGTCCAAATCAACTAATATTCTAAAGGGAAGATGGTTGGCGTGGCTATCCTTGCTCTGCTTGGCATATATTTAAATGTATGTTAAGCAAAGGAAGTTGCCAGGTCTTCCGGAAAACTACAGAAACTGAATATATATTGTAAGGAAAATACACACTTCTCCATCTATACCCAGACAGCACCTTCGTGGTGGGACTGAATAAGAGAGGCATATTTGTGTTTTCTGGTGAACTCTGCATAAGCACTGTAGAGAAAAATAGCATATTTAGAAAAAATAATGGTGTTGAATTAATGCTGTCTGAAGGGCTACAAATGATGACACAGAACACGGCACCTAACATTACTACATGAGGATAGTAACAGTGATTAAGAAGGATATATCCCCAATTGCTCTAATACTTTATCATCATCCACCAGATCCCACAGTTGCTAGGGAGCCTCAGTTGAGGTCTCCAACTTCACTGCAAGAGGGTCCAGCTTCCATATTGTTGAATAAATAAGTTTACATGACAATTAGGCAGAAACATCTGGTTTCATTCCCCAATTGTATTCCACCTGAAGCCTGGCCACGGCTCAAAGAGGAACCAAGGAAGTTTGTGTACTAGTAGGTCTTGACACTATGCTTCTAAACAAGGAAAGGTTAATACACTCATAATGCTTTCTCTAAGCTAATGAGATGTTTTGGGAGATACATGCTTAAGAGATACATATTTTGCTAATGATCAGATACTCGTGATATATAATGCTGGGTTGCGAGATTCATCTAGAAATCAACTTTGGTTCAAGACCTGCTGTTCAGGCCTAGTACTTTAGCCACTGAAATGCAATTAATCTTCCCTTACGTCAGTTCAAAAGTGTAAATTGCACTTTTTTTATTTTCACATTTGTGACATACCTCTTTCTCAGGAATACTGTTTTCTTAAAATGTATTTAACCTGCTAAAACAGAAACCTAAGTCCCTTGCTCAAACATTTTAGGTATTCTTGGTATCTATCTAAAGAGAAGTTAAAGACTCATTTTACTTTTTGTTTAAGCTTCATTCCAGTCCAATTTTAATCCATTTTAAGGTCAGAATAACCATTGTAAAAATCACTGCTTAATCTAAATACACTGGAAAAGGAAAATGTCAAGCAATCTCCTCATGCTTTCCTATTTTTCAAGCAATAATACTCCCCATAGATCTCTTGTTGATACAACTATAACATAGCTGGTGAGAGTATAGCCTAAACCCAAGCCCATACCATCAACCACAGAGGCATGATATGCAGAAAATCTAAGCAAAATCTGAGTCCACAGCAGAGTTTGTTTTTAAATTTGAGTCATATGGAGTTTGCTGTTTTTCACTGTCAGACCCAGTAGCCCAAATACATGAGTTCAGGCATTTAGAAAAAAATAAGCCAAAGATGCCTTGAGTGACCTCATTGTGGAGTAGTTTGTCATAGTTTGAACTGGAAGAGACCAACAAACACCAATACTAACAACCCTTCCTCTTTTGCTTCTTGCTTATGAATAATGGAATGCAATAAGAATTAATTTTTTAATTCCTACAGCCGAGTCAGATATTCTATCAGGATATTCAAGAAGCTCTAGCAGGGCCCTCTTCTACAAATAAATCACCAGAATTTCTGTTGGGTTGTTAAGTAAGATAGGGCTGGAGAAGCATAGCACTGAAGACAATGGTCTTCTACAGAAAGACAGACAAGCTTATTTCTTGGTATCTTATTACTTTGGTGCAGTCTTCTAAGGAATTACTTGGAAATGGCTAGAAAGAATTGATGATGGATGAAGATATGAAAAGAAACATTTATTTACAACCCTTTGTCTAACAGTGGTAAGAGGAGTTGTTTATACATCAGCTAATGCCTTCATTTTTTCAGTACAGTTATCAAAGAAATCTAGGTTTAGAAATCTAGATCTAGAAATCTGACTTAGCAGATTTACCTGAGTTTGTCAGCTGTACATTGCTTAATACTGCTCTGACCAAGGTTACAGGTGTTTTTATTTCCTTTCCTCTTTTCCCCTCTCATTTCCTTTGCAGTAGCTCTTCCAAACCTCTACATTTATACAGCTGTTTTCTTTCTCAATACTTTTCCTATATTTTTTGCCTAATGTTTTACATGCCTGCATGCTACCAAAGGGAAAAAAAAGTAGTATAGCTTATTTGCCTAACAAAAAGCAAGCTAGAGAGGGGCAGGATCTCATAAGGAAATAAAACCCCATATGCTTGCCTATCATGACACAGTACTACCTTGTTGCCTTCCATAGCCCTCCAAAAAGGGAAAAAAAAAAAAGGAAAAGAAAAAAAAGACCACTAAACTAATAAACTATTAAACTAATTGGCTTAACTACAACAGACAGTAGCTTTTTCAACCTATAGATTTTTCAGCCAAGTTAAAATGCTGTCATTACTACCTTTGGAATTTCTGTTTCCTTTTGTAAGGCTCAGAACATCTGTGTATCATTTAATAATAGAAGATAATTACCTTCTAATTAACACACCTGCCACTGTAAATTTTTATTATTTTATTTTTTATGTATTTCCCAGCTAAACCTGGTCTAATCCACTCTGTAATGAATGAACAGCTTTGCCTGACTCTTTTCCACTGTCAAGTTCTTTGTTGGCTAATAGAAGGCTTATCTAGAAAACTGAATTCTTGTCAAGATTTTGAGCATGATGCTCATGTACAGCCCTGCGTGTTAGACACCACATTCTGTTACACTATTCTGGATATCAGGACAACTCTTGCTAGGGTTATATTTCTCCAGATAGTCAGAGAAGGCGAAAACACTTTTTCTAATATACTTCTAGTGAAATTCAGATTAAGTCAGAGCAACTCAAAATTTAAGTCAGCAGAGAGCAATTTCCACAGTCCCTCGTTTTTGCCCAGACTTCCTCTGGCCTGGCCATCTTTATTATGTAAGGGCTTCATTTTTTTTTCCTTTGTCTACTCTCTGTAGTGCAGTTTCTCATTTGTTCTCCAGTGATAAAAAGATTTACTGTGACTTTTTCTACTTCACTCACAGCCAAGGGAAGAAAGCTCTTCTAAGCTGAAGTCATCCAGTATTTCCTTCAACAAGAGGATTCGATGTCATTCCCTCTGCCTAATAACTGTGTTTCTTCTGCAAAGTAATAAGCATTATGTAACCCATAGAACTGCCTAGTTCATCCACCAGGCAATGTTTTCCACACCTTGCATTTACACAACCAGCACAATCTCCTCAAACAAGAAGTATGGGAAGCAGTGTTATTTTTTCTATTTTAACTGGATATTTACAGGCTATATTTCCAGTCTATTAGTAATGTCTGAATATGAAATGAAGTGAGAGGAATTAGAGGTTAAATGATTTAACAGAAATTGTACTACATATGCTATAGACGGTCTTCCCTTTCGCTGAAGGGGTGAAAAATAAATAATTTAAAAAAAGAAAAATCAGAGGTGAGACTACATGAAGACTTGGCATATTGCTATGAGTTCATGTTACCTCCGGGCTGTGTGCTTGCTGGGTCTTAGCCCAGGATATGAGCCAAATCTTGTTTTCTCTGCCAATGTTCAGGTACATGTTGAATGTCTTCAAGGACCTGGGTGATGGTCAGCAAGTCAGTGATGACACTGTAGTGAACTGGACACTGAAAGAATCTGGCCAGTCCACCTGCAACTTCAAGGTGCAGGTCCAAAAGGAGTGGGAGTTCCTAATCACAGAATCCTTCAGTCAGGTACTACTTCTTGAAATCAAATTGTTGTCCTTGTCAGTAATACCTGAGTAGTGGTTGTCTGGACTATGTTACCTAATTGAGAGGAATGCAGAACAACTCAAGCACTTCTTTGCCGTGCTCTCTCCTGTTTGCTCAGTCTTAAGAAAGGCTCAGTGATCAGGTTTGGAGATTGAGCCCTTGTCTTTTCCTCATCTTGTTGAATCATCATAAGTTGTCAGGTTTAAAGTATTCCTATTAAATCATGGCTTTGAAATGTGTGTTCTGTGACTATTCTGTAGTAGCAGAATGACAGGCAGTTTTCATGTCGATAATAGTCTCATTTGATTATTCCTAAAAATGCAAACAGAAGGAGGAATGTAAATGTTAGCCGATAAGTCCTCAATTATGCATGCTAGCTATTAGCCCTAACAAATATTAATTACAACTTTCAACAGTTGGTAAAGTAGTCTTGACATTTCAAAGGTGAATTTACACATTAAAGACAGTCATCTCTGCTGTGGAAGAGGAATACGGCAAGATCAAAATGCATGCATATAACTGGCGTGACAGGACTGCTGCACATCTTGAAGACTAAGCTGAATCTTAGTAAAGAAGTTAGTAGGTGAAATTATGTTGGATGGGGCGGAGCTAATTTGTCAATTTTGGGTACCAGAACAAGAGCCAAAGAAGTCCTCTTTCCATGGCAAACGGGGATGCTGTATACGTGGCAAGAAGAACTGGCCCCTGAGCGTGTGCTCTTCCAGATCTTGCAGAGGCAAAACCAGAGATAGTGATGACTGTATGCCTTGCTTAAAGGACAGAGGGATGAAATATGTAAGGGCTGATCCGTGCAAAGATGTAGGCAAACAAAATGCAACAAAAGTTCACCTTTCCACCGTGGATCCATGAGTAGCAGACCAGCTGTGTCCATGCTGCAATACTTACAGTCTAGGAACTGGCAAAGCTCAGAAATGCTATGCTTTGCAAACTGGTATCAGGAGAGGGGAGTTTTAACCAACAAACATACTCTTTTCCTACAGGAAAATTTCTCTAGAGCTCACAGAAATGCATTAGTAACAGACCAGCATTTGCAGTGCTGCTCTGGAGCTGTTTTCACCTCGTGATTTCCCCAAAACACTGCGTGTGGTTTTGTGCTTTGTTTTGTTTGTTTGTTTCTCCTCTGAGAGCTATGTGGCGGTGGCTAGGAGCTGTGCTGGGAATCTCTATCTGCAGTCCCGTTAAATTCCTGTCATTTGGTCCACGGTTTGACCACTTCCTTACCCTTGCAAGCAAAGCAGCCACACAAAAGTTGAGACCTGCCAAGTCCTAAGCTGAGCATTGCATTACACCTGCATCGCTTGGTGCTATCTCTAAGCTTGGCTCACTTGGTGCACTCAACCCCATCGCCTAGGTCATTGGAATAGGTCAAACTCCTCCCAAGCACGACTGTTTCAGCCGTACTATCGAGCCCTGCACGGCGCGGCCGCCTTTAGTTGCACCGCTCGCTCTACCAGCCGTCATCCAACCGCACCGCGAGACGCGAGAAAGGTCGCGCGCCCCCTGCTGGTGGGGGGAGTGTGTGCGCGCGCGTGGGGGGGCGCTGGGCGGGAAGAGCGCGCGGCGCAGCCCGCTCCCCGGCCGCCATACCTAACACAGGCACCAGGTGGCGGTGCGACGTCGGCGAAACGCGATTTCTAAAGCCGCGCTGAAACCGTTGAATCACGAGTACAAACCTTTGCTGAAAAGATGCCCAAACACTAAAAAACAAACAACCCCCACCTCCCCCAACAACAACCTCGCTTTTAATACACGTGTAACTTTTTCCTGACCTCCCCTGGCTTCTCAAGCCCTTCACTGAGTACTTCCTAAAGCTGCAGAAGAGAGGTGAAAAGGCACAAGTTGTTCTCACAGAGCAAGCTGGAGAGCTGGTTCATGGCCCTCTCAAACTTGATAACAAGAAAAATGTAGGTAGGTTTAACTCGGGGAGGAAGAAGCAATAACTAACCATGAAGAAAAGGGGTTTATATGGAATGGGAGTCCAAGGTGCCGGTAAGAAGTGAAAGGGCATCACCAGGAGAAAGCATTCACATGATCATCACAGAGAACTTACATTTGTTCTGTGTGGCTGGGATTCCCTCCACAGTGCCTTATCTGTGCTGGTAATATTCATCAAATGCAGTAGTTGCCATGATGGGATTTCAGGCAAACACTGACCTGTCCTGAAAACAAACAAAGTTAAAAGGAAATGAGCAGAGAGGTACATAATGCTACCTTACATGCTGTGAGAGAAAGGACAGAAAGGGAGAACTTAGCCCAGAGCTGCAGCCTCTCAGAATACAGATGCTAGGCAAAATACGTGAGCTCAGTGCAAGCCTGACTGTGAAAGCCATCACGCATCTGAGGAAACAAGGGGTAAAACACATCTGCTTGGGTTCTGCCACCTGCAGCCTGAGTAACATGCAGTTTTCATTTGACTGAGGAGGAGGAGAAGGGAAACAAGTCCATTATCTGCTAAACCTGCAAACAGAGCTGCATTCTTGATTACAGCTCTATACAAACTGTTCTTTAGGTCAAAGTCAAAACAAGCAGCAAGAATTCAGTAGTATCCCTGAATTCTTTCTGAAATCTTACTATGAGAGCATCTGAGAAACCAGCAGGCAAACCCTGCTCATGGGCATGAAGATGCCATCATGGAGCCCTTATGAAGACACAGATAGATTATGGCAAGCATTTACCTCCTCAAGCTGTGCCCTCCAGGTAGGTCTTTAAATTTAGTTTCTGACTTAAAAGTAGATTTTTGTTTGCCTAACACACTGTGCTGTTACATGCCACACAGAGGAGAATTAAAATAGCTAACTTAATTTTACTTTAAACAAACAAGTTTCATATGCCTTAACAAAGGCAGGAATCACCTCATGAAGTCCAAATTTGTCTGCCAACAACATACTTGAAATCAACTGAGCTGTCATTTATTGAAGAATAACTGTGTTTAAAAGCAAGAGTCAGTGATAATTTGGGCTAGTAATATTATAGTAACAAGGGGCTGGCCTGGTGCATGAGCAAATGAAGGTCTCCTGTATAGGCTCTGGGCTATTTTCCCTCTCCCTGCAGGAAAAAAATGCAGAAGGGTAAGTATCTTTCTGCACAATGCATGAGCTGAACCCAGATCTTCAGCATCCCCTTGTCTGAAGTATAGCAGGAATGGCCAAAGTGGATAGAAGGAGTAGAAGAAAAAATGCAGAATGCTTGATCTGTGGTAGTTGGGTGATCTGTGGATGTCATCTTGTCCAAAACAGAATTTTATGACTATTAAATAACTGTTCAATTAATAATATAAATAAATTATCTGGATAAAAATTGCTGTTTAAAAACAAACAAACCCTGATCTGAGCTTTTATGAATTGTCTGGAGAAATTTCTGTCCAAAGAAATTCTGTTCATGCTGTGTTGATAGCCTAGATTTTATTCTTTTGCATGCTGGGTGCTGATCTGAGCAAGCATGGGATGCACATGCATGTGAATACAGGCATGTAAGTCAGGATTTAACTGGAACAGAAAAAATTAGAATAACAAATACTACCTGAACCTTAGCTATGCAAAGAATAGAAAGAAACTGAAACACCAGTTCTGCTCGTGCATTTGTAATTTTCAACAGAAAATCTGAATGGAGATCATCTATTCCTGATGAGTAATTTCTAGGAAAGAATCTCTGTAGTTGAGTGCTGGTTACACTCTACATTGTATGCATGTAAATTAAAGTAAGAAAGCCTCTAAGCCACAATCCAAGCCAACTATGAGCCTAATCATGCTTCTTGTAAGTTAGTAATGAGAGGCTGGTAGGACTTGTTTAAGCTTGGGAGGGCCTGGAAAAGATCCAGTAGTTTTACTAATCTGAGAATTCCAACAGAAAGAAAGAAATTAAATGTATAGTGTTATTATAAATAAAAGTCCCCAAATTTCAAGCCCAATTTAATACTGCTTTTGCCACAGCCCAGACTACGGGGTGATACATGACTTCGCTGCTACATCATGTTGCACAGTTTCAGCTTCCCATTTCTTTCAAGCCCTGAGGCTTCCCTCCCGCTCTTCCTCTCCGTACTAACCCAACCATGCTGCCTGACATGTGATGGGAAAGGGAGAGGAGATCAAGTTCACATCCTCTGCTTGCCATCTCCAGCTCCACAAAGACTTCTTGTTAATTAGTTCTCTTTTCTACCAATGGAATAATCTGCTTCTTCATCTTCCTTTACATGAACATGCTGTTGTACTCTTCCTCCTTTTTCCTTCAGATAAGTTTGTAATCTAGGCTCCTAGGCCATTCATACATAAAAGGAGCACTACAACACTATCATCAACAAGTTTTTACAAGTTGTTATGAGTTGCATCCTTTTGGTATGTCTGAAAAGCATCACACTGCTTCAGTGTTGTGTCGTTTTCAGGCTAATGCATTTTGTCTCTCTGATTAACTGGCATATGGTTATGGCACAATTTAATATTCTAGTTTACTCCGGGCATCAGCTACAAGAAGGTGCTCAGTAATATCTTACCATTATAAGACAGACTTTCTTTCAGTGTAAAGCAAATCATTTGCAGTGGGAACACAGGGACCATGAACAGTAACATTTACCTTCAGATATTTTTATCACACTCCTGCAACCTAGGCACTGCAAAATAAAACCAAAATTATATTCATAGATAGCTCTTCAGAATTACCTTCAAAATCAGTGCAACTTCTGCTAGGGCTGAGTTGGAGTTATTCAGAGAAGAAGAATGAATGCCCCTGTGCTATGTTTGGAAGTAACTCTTCCGTCATTGGAAATAAAAAGCTGTGCGTGATGTACTTAAGCTGTATAAAAATTCCCAGTTAGTAATACATATTCTATTTTGAATGAAATAATTAAAAACGTTCTGTACAGAAAGCCCTAAGCAAGTAATGTAGAAACATAAAATATGACATTTTAAGGTTTTCATTTTTCAGGACATTTCTGGATTTCTGAGTACTGTATTAGCAAATCAAGTGTTCCAAGAAAACAAGGAATTCAGCAGGCTCCAAATACATCACCAGAGGCCCCTCAAATTCAGGAAGCCAGGCCTGGAGGATTATGTATGAGCACTTTCTGTTTGACCACCTCATGGCTAGGGCCCAGTGCAGGTATTGCACTTCCCAACAACCTTGCAGTCTCCACACTTGCTGGGCCTCACATCCCACCCCAGAAGTCCTTGAACTCTTGCCTTGCACCATGCCTTCACTGTATAATAAGCATAGGGATGCCCTGCAGCACTTGTCTCTCATCTCAAAACCAGAACTTGTCCCCAGGCTGTTTCAGTTTCTAGAGAAATATCCTGAAATCCCTAAACCAGAGCTGTATGAGGGCTCTCAGAAATGCCAACATTTCTATGGCAGTGCTGAGATGGAGGAGATGGAAGTTTGGGGCTGTTTGTAAACTGTGTAAAGCATGAATGCCCTGGGGCTCCCTTGCTGCTTTGTGGACCTCATTACTGGCACTGAGAATATCCCTGTCCCCTGAAGCAGCTGCAATGTGAGGGAAATATTTTGGTTCACATACACTGAGTACAAGTGCTTCTGGAATCAGTTTTTCTTTGATTTCTGGTTCACAGATTTCTGCTTGAAATAGAACAAATTGAATTAAAACAATTAAATAATGTCTCATAAGCTGTGGACCCTGGCCCTACAGTCATCTCTGCTTGGCTCTGTTCTGTGGAAATGTCCTTAAATCAACTTTTGTTCTGATTGCTTACCTGCTAGTGGATAAAACAATAACATGGTTGCTGGGTTTAGCTGTATAGCTGCTTGTTTAGTTACACAGATAGCATGAGGTAACTACAGCTTTAACATTTGTGCTCAAAACTAATGTGCATGGTTTTGCCAGCATCAGTCAATGCAGGAATCATTAATGCAATGTGTGAAGTGGAAGTAGGAAATACTCCAGCTCTGATCCAACACTGCATTCACTCAAATAATAGACTCTTTTTAGAAACATTACCTGCAGCAATCTATCAGAGCAAAGAAAGAGGGACAGCAATGACTTAACATTAGTTAAGTAGTTGCTCCTTATCAAATGACTAGTTTGGAGAATCTCTAGAGATCACCAAAAAGCATGATGCTTTCCTTCGCATTTTTTCCTAAATCATGTGCCATATCCCTATGGGATTTCAGCTTCCTTCTCATTAGCAACTTGGTGAAACAATTGCTGTTCAAGCGAGGGTGGAGGGGGGGGAATTGAGTAGCAGCCACTCACCTTTCTATCTTCCTTGAGCAGCATGCTGCAACCTGCTGCTTTGTTAACAGCCTGCTGGCATTCATCCTCTTTACCCAAGTGGTATCTAAGATAAGCAAATATTTGTTAGCTGTTTAAAGTGCAGCTTCTTCTGAGAAGGAGGTCAAGGCATACAAAGTATGCGCTGTTTTGTATACAACAGGCTTTGGTATGGGGTCAATTGAAAACTGAGTAATGGCTTGTTTTCAAATATTTCTTATTTTAACAGCTATCTCTACTCTAAATAGGAACAAAACTGAGCTTCTGAATGACAAGATTGCCATGTGCTTAGTTTAACCTGCACTAGTTACCTTGACATACTAGCCATGGAATTGAAGTCGCCATGGAGCTGGCAACATACAGCCATCATGGGATCCAGGAAGGAAGAGGTGCAGCAGTTCTGTTCTTGCCCTTCTCAGCTTCATCCTCTTTTTGGCATCTGTGCCATTCCCTACAGCTATCACCACCATTGCCAGTAATTTCTAGCTCCTGTATAGCACCTTTCAATCTATAGCTTCTGTAGAAACATTCCTTCTATCTCCATTAAGTACGTAACTTGGGCTCTTCCTCCTCCAGCCAAGTCTGGCATCTACAAATATCTTCTTGCTCTCTTGACAGCCTACTGGGCTAAGACTTAGTCTTCTAAGTAGCAGCTGTGTCATGGGAGTGCCTCAACAAAGCAGCAAACTAGTCTTAGTTTCAGAGAGGGATTTCAGATATGAAGTACCAGAAGCAGTCCTAACTGAACACTCCTAGCTTTGGTCAGTTCACTGCCTAAAACAGCTACAGATTGAGAAAGTCTCTGTATCACTTAAATAATTTCATAGGGTGATATCAGTGCAGGCAGGGCAGAAATGGAATTATTCTTTGAGCTTAAGCAGAAACCAAGGCGAGGCTACTTTCGGAAACACAAAACCAATTTAAAAACAAAAGCAGTTACGCATGTAGAATTACAGCTCACCATCTGCCCAAAGATGGGTACTACTGCCCCATATCCTCTTTAAATAAACATCTAAGAAAGTAAAAAAGCTCAGAAAACCCAGACCTCAGACTCAAAGTTGAGGCTGATTTTACAGGTAGCGAGAGTAGGAACATGGGGAAATAGCTGAGACTGCTGTGATGCTAACTGTGCTCACTCTCTCCTTACCAGTTGGGAACACTTGTAAGAAACACTTGTAAGAAAGGACAAGATGCTCTTACTTTGTTCAAGAAAATAAGAGGTTTCCAGAGTTTATACTCAGACAATAGCCTTGATGAGCATCCTCACTGCCTAACTTAAGTGCTTAATCACAGTCTGCTCTCTACAGATTTTTAGCCATACACAATTCCAGGTACCTAGAGAAGGTGCACATCGCAAAACCTGCATGTATTGCTCTGGTCTGAGAAGGGTGTGAACGAGTGCTGCCGGGATGTAACGCATTTGTGGCCAGCATGGACCCCTTTGTGGATGATTAGCTCTGTATTTCCTTGACTATTTGGAGGCATTATTTTAAGTAGTGTTACAACAGAAAACTAAGAAAAAAATGGCTCTATTTGCTTTGTAAAAGTAGTTCCATAAGCATTTTTAGGATGACTTTCTAAATCCAATAAAGATATAGTAAGCATTCATTAAATTAGATGAATTATAGGTAAAGACAGAATTTGCAAATATGTTTTAGCTTGGCTTTACCTCACTGTTGGCACAGGTATCTGGAGACTCTGATTCATGAACACTGTTTTCAGATCAGATTTACTTTTAAGACTAGAATTACACTTACATTAAATGAACAACTTTGTGATGTGTTTGCCTCAGATTTTCTGAGAGAACGTGTCCTGGCAGTTGAAGCAATGATTGCTGTTAGAAAGCTTGCAAAATTCTTGTCTCAAAAGTCCTTGCAGAGTTTAAAGTGGCCTTTTTTACTTTATTGTGGAATGCAGAACAGATAACCAGAAATACTATTCTTTATATTAAAATGCTTCCTAGAAACAGCTGATGTAATTAAAAGAAAATGATTCAGAAAGAGGTGTAGCTTTCAACACTGAACCTCAAGCTATAGCTAATAGGCTGAGATTTACAAAGTATCCTGTCTGTGTTTCTGCTTGTTTGTTAAATCTTCTTTATTTAATAACTTCGTGGGATTGAGAAGAAATTTACAGGGTGTTTCTTTCCCATTCCAGAAGAATGAAAAAATTGAGGATTCTATTCATAGTTTAATTGAACAGCTGGCTTAAATTGTAGTAGTTTATACTAAGAAGTTTGTAATCTGTCATGTTTTGATACTACTTAATTGGTTAAACACTCCTTGTTGCAGTAGCTAAAGAGCAGAATGGCCAGGGTACTGATATGAAATGAACCAAAACCAGAGTTAGTATGGAAATCTAAGGAACTTCAATTTGACACTGACCTTGTCAACCAGCACAAGATAAACGCTACAGAGAACATTATGAATTTCAGAAGAAAAGCTTGATTGAAAAAAGAGATAAGGTCAGCATAAGAGAGAATTAACAACGCTATAAATTGCAGCAGACTATGAAAAAGGAGTGCATTTAATTAAAAAACTGCTTTCTCATGTAGGAACATGCTGCCTGGGCTGTGTAAACGTGCTGTCTGCCTAATCAAGGTTTACAAAGAGTTGGTAGCAGTGAAATAAATTCAAACCCAAGGCAATGTGACATTTTTTGATTTTGTTAATTACCCCCTACTTCATCTTCTTTGTTCCCAGACATGAAGCAGCTTCACACTCTTTCAGAGACTTGTAGTAAATTAGACTGTTCATTTAGAAACAGTAAACCAATAGAATGGAGGTGAATCTGGAGGTCTGAGAGTTTCATCAAGTAAAGAGACCTTGGAAGTTTTGCAATGCTATTGGTCCAAGACTCCATGAACTTTTTCTAATGAATAGCAAATTGAGTCTTTGCTGAATGGAAATGGGAGAGGGAACTACGTTGAATGTTGTTCCTGATCTGCAGGGGAAGAAAAAGGCAGATAACTGCTATAATGTACATTCACACACCTGCAGATCTATAAAGCCATTTTGAGGGTAAAATCCTCACCTGAAGGGCCTTATCAGCTGTTGGAATTGACTTGGACAGACTTGGGATCAGGGAAGAGGTTCCTCATGGTACAAAGTGTATTCAGACAATCAGACTAGGTTTTGATTTCAAGGATTAAATTCCAGAAAGAAAAGTCACAGCTCATGTACATCTCAGCGGAGTTTCCCATGGCATAAGAATTGTCCAAGAACACTGAAGAGCATAAACATCAGTCAAGTGCTCTTCCCTAATTTTGTACCTTTTCTATTTCTCTAATTGGTATGTCTGTATGCCATTGATGCTGCAGCCGATGTTTGCAATTTCCATTTTATCGACACTGTTAGGCAATAATCATTTAATTATGTACAGATCACAGCATTATTATTTTTTTTGGTAAAATTCAGATTATGCTTTCAGCAAGACTTTTTTTCTCTGCATGTAACACCTTTTTGTGAATAATAAACTAAAATGAAAAGGTATAGTAATGCAAATGGCAGTGACTTGATTCTCAAATGTAATCACAGCAACTCAAAGATGAAGAATTGGAGCAAAACAAATTAAATGGTTTTAGTACTGAAACTTTTTCTAATTTACACACAAAAAAAGGCATGAGGAAAAGAAATTTTGTAACCTCTGTTCAGTCAGTAGTGAAAGATTCTGATTCGCCTGTATTTTTGGTGCATTATGTGAATCTGTAGTTTCCAGTAGAATCCAATGATACCAGTGGTGAGAAGCTTCCAGTGGCAACAGCATCAGTAGACAGTGCAAAGCTGTGAATACAGCTCCTGTATTTATGCCATCATTTCTTAAATATGAAGTTTAAAATTTAAATTTTTGGTAACCAGAAGACAGAAATTTTCTAAATATATATACTTCCATCTGCTATTTTGCAAAATATCTTTAGTTTAAAGTGAGCAGACTATATAACTTTTTTTCTGTAAAGACCAGATATTACTAATACTACTGCATCTTTTCCTCCTGTCAACATTTTTTTCCTGCATATTTCTGTGTCAGGGAATTACAGGAAAAAAAATATTATATATGAAAAGCACCAAAACCGGGTGTTTACCTAGCGATGAGTTTCATTTTCATTCTGCTCCTGAACATAACAAAGCCTGCTTTCGCAGGAGGACCTAGAGTAAAAACCCAACCCATTTATTGTTTGCTTATCAAGCAACAATGGTTATTTGAATCTGCTTTCAAGAGAAGTCAGTAAGTCTGCCTGCAGCAGTCACATAAGAGGATATCAGAAGATATGCATTCATTCTGGCATGTTCAGCTGGTGAATTTTTTTCAGCCTAAAATTCAAAAAAAGAAGATGACCTAGGCTATAACACGACAATTAAGTCAGTACCACTATCAAGTAAAATGGGGGAATTGTGCTACAAAAAAAAAAATCAAGTGACACACAGTTAAAGACGAAATTAATGCCTTCAGCATTGCTTTGAGGAAAACATTTATGAGAATCTATCATTTAACAGACAAAACTGTACACATGTAGTGTAGCCTACCTAGTTCTTGTTCAAGTGCTCAGTTTATCTTTGGCAGCAAATTACATAAAAATAGGCTCTCACAAATAGATTTGGCCTGACAGGATGACAGATTTCAAGAACACAGTTTTATGGAAGAACAGCAATTGAAGTCATTGTGATATTTTGGCTATCACAATATTTTGCAGTACATATTAGGTCTGATCAAACTCAAGTTTTTCCATCAGTGATCCAAAAGTACTTTCAAAAACTTTGTTGATCAAACCGTCAGATGACAAATATGGGTACTGTGAAAGTTCTGTGACTGAAAAGCAGTCACGCAGAACATCAGAAATAATCTGTGAAATTGATCCTAAACATGAAATTTTCTTTCTCAAAGTCTGTGGTGCAAAGTACCACACACAGATGCACAGAACATAGAGGACAGAAGAAGCTTAGAAGATGGTGGCCTCCACTCTGGAGCAGCAGCTCAGGGAAGACTGCATGACATTTAGAAATTGCACCTTAAGGTCATGGTGTCAGTATAAAGAAGAAATCCCCTGCAGCAGAAAGAGGAGTATAATCTAGAGACACTGAGGTAGGTGTTAGATATTCTTTTACAGAGATTTTGAAAACATGCAGGAAAGACTTTTCACAGTGATCCAGGAGACAAAGAACACACTTTGCTCTTGGAAGAGATAGGGAGAACAATGTTTAGTAAGCAAGAAAAATGAAGTCTGAAGGGTGACAGGATTAAAATGTACAAACACCTCCCTGAAAAGAAACAGGGATTACCTGAAGTGCTCTTCAACTTAGCAAGGAAAAGCATCACTTGAATTACTTGATGGGAACTAACGCCAGGGAAAATCAAATATAAAGTACGAATCTTCATCATGATAGTCATTAATCAAAGAAAATTATGAATGAAAGCAACTGATTCTGGAGCTGGACACCTTCATCAAAATTGTGTACCCTGCAGGAGCATATAAGGCACAGCTTTGCTTTCTTCCTCTGGCATGGACTCTGCCCACATTACCCTGCCAGCAGCACTCACTGAGAAAGAGCTTTGAAAAGAAGAGTTGTAGTCCCACATGCTCTCTGCCTCTCAGATTTTCCTCTCCCTGGTACATAGAATGAAAGGAAAGTGGTTGAATGCTCACTCTGTTAGTTCTGTTAACTCTTAGGGGTATCTCTCCTGCTCTAGTGGTTCAGGTCCAAGAGATACCCAGAGCTGCCATTCAACTTCAGGAGCATGGACACTGCTATTTCTTCGGTGCTTCATAAACACAGAATAAATGGCAGCATCTCCTACCCCTTGAAATTAAAGATCATCAGTAAAACAGATGCCAGCTTACTCCCAAGTGGAAACAAGCATTTTCACCATTCCCATTTTTCTGCAGTATTCACATGGATCTATTTGGATGACAATTAAAGTACCACATCAGATAACAAATTAAATGTGTCAGAAGCATAAGGATAAAGCTTTCATAGGAAAAGGAGTGGGCACAGCAGTATAAACTCAGCTGTGTTTTTCAAGGGGAACAAAGAGAAACTGTGTGGACACAAAAGTGTCCCAAACAAAGCCCCATGATTTGAGTCAGTTCAGACTGCATGAATCATGGCATAAGTGACCCTGGCTTCTGGGCAAATCTGGCATCTTATACAATAGACACAAGAGCCAACTGGACAAGCATCAACTCTGAGAGCAACAGCAGCATGTGCTACAGATGGAAATGACTAATGCTGAGAAGTTCAAGAATGAAATGTTAACCCACACTGCACTGTTTCAGATTTTGTCCCTTACAGCCCTTTGGTTAATTGCTTCTTGGCAGGATTTCCCTGAATTCTTCTCCAGGTTGGTATCCGTGGATTGGATCTGATCTGAATGAAAGGTGTCTTAACAGAATGCAAAACAGTGGGAATTTCAGAAGTCAGCTTTCAGCCAGAGCAGCTCCAGTCCTGGCAGTTAAGTCAGAGCATGTAACCAATTAGAACCACTAAGGCACCTCTGTATGAAGTCCTCCCCTACCCCATTCTCATTCATCCTCCCAACATGCCACCTTCTCAGTGTCCTGCAGTAACAGGATTATGTTGATGGTCCAAAGCACAAATGAAGGGGCCAGGCATGAAAGCATTTTACTTTTTCAGGAAGTCTTCCTGAAGAATGGAAGACAGCAACAGACTTTCCTCTTCCACAGATTGACTGAGCTGTGAAGATTTACCTTCAACACAGTAAGAGATTGGGTATGCTGCCATCTCTGAAACACATAACAAAGTTTTGCTTATACAAATTCAATTTTTGCTCAGCTATTCTTTCCTGAAGCAATGATACTTGCTCTTGTTCCATACATACTAATGGTAATTTGCATCCTGTGTACATATGATGGAGAATGGGGAAAAAAATATTCTTGCCATCTTATTCTACTGAAAAAAAACAAAACAACACAGAAAGATAGAATAGTAGCCAACACTTTCTCCTGGGTAGTAAGAGTATTTGTATGTTATCATGTTTAATCTGTTCTTTTACTTCATTTCTACTGGTTTGTTTCTACTCCTTTCTTTCCTGGATGTTACCTAGCTCATGCAGAAATCCATGGAAGATATTCAGCTGACAGCAGAAGACAGCAGCCATTTTTAACCATGTAAAAAAGGATGCTGTGTAATGTCTATCAAGCACCTTGCTCTGGTGCTCATTGGCATCAGTGAAGTAACCAGAGGCAGCTCTGTGTCACATTTACCTGGAATAACACGAGACGATGCCTTATGCCATTTCTCCTATCTGTGACAGCCACCTGGGGCAAGCACAAAGTTGTGCCCACTCCTTCCCAAGCCAAGAAGCAGGACACAAGGTTGAAAGGTCCTGTTGGAGATGACTGAGCACTAAACTCACTGCTTCCATATCTCTCTAGGAGAATATCCTTTCTCCACGGAATACATCTGATTCTTTAAGATCCCCCAAATATGACAGGTTACAAACAGTGACTGGTGGCGTAGATATCAGTCAAGTGCGTTTCATAATTCCTGAATTTCTAAGCAGGTGACCGATCTGCGTATATCAGTACAGACACTGGATGCTTGCTTTTCACCAGACTCAGACACCTCGTGCATATGCAAGGCCAAATCCAGATGTGTGCCAGTGCTGAGATGACAAGCTGTACTGAGGCCTTTAAACATACATGTCATATTGCTATGTTTTTCACAATCTAAAAAGTATATAAAGAAATATTAACTAGCCAGTATCCAAAGTGCCATTGCCAGTGATGTCTATAGACAGACAGCATCAATGCTTAAGGGCAGGTTAGCATTACACTCTTCCAAGGAAGGTGTCCTCAAGCTCTGTAACAATTCCCTTTTTTTTTTTAGAGACCCACCAAGCCTTCAGTCTCATCTGAAAGCGATACAACTCCCAGCTCATGAAGAAAAGCTCTACAGCTATGTTTATGCAGGACATTTATTATATTACATAAAATTAATTGAGTTCAGTAAGTGAAACCAGGAGACATGTTTTACTTCACTGTGCAAAAGATTGGTACAATATATTCCTTCCATCTCCCATTACCATGATAGGAGAGCACTTAATAATGCAGGGTTGCCTTAAAGTACTGTAAAAACTAAGCATCTGCCACTCATTCATTCCTGGAAAGACTGTAATACCTGGCTCTCAAGAAACACTACCTGAAATAAATAAAAGCAGTCAGTAAAAGTAGACCCTACTTACAAATCCAGTACTCCAGAGGAGCTATTGGAAAGAATTTGAGGCAGGAAAGATGCATTTATGAGTAGACAGCCCTGAGGACATTAGAATTTCAAACACTCACTAGACTGAAATGTTTATGCACTGCCACCCTGCGATTAATAACATTATCAGCAGGGTTGACAATGTTATTAATTGTAGGTATGAGCACCAGATGATC
The DNA here is from genome assembly GCA_035772895.1 of Perdix hodgsoniae. Lineage (NCBI taxonomy): Eukaryota > Metazoa > Chordata > Aves > Galliformes > Phasianidae > Perdix > Perdix hodgsoniae. The sequence goes on from JAPSGF010000002.1 coordinate 42,649,859, forward strand.
AGGACCTGCTATGGAAGCTGCTCTGGGCTGTTTGGACATCAGGCATCTAGGACCCACATCTCAGATACAAAGTCACAGGCCACAAGATGAGAGAAACATTCCTGTCCACTCCATTCTGACCTGAGTCAACTACAGACTAGCTTAAAGGTCTAAAGCCTAAGGTTCAACATCCTTTTCAACCTCCACTATCACATTCACAAATATAGTTGTGGTTACATTATCTGGCTGCTTTCCAAGGCTAAGTTGCACAATGTAACTGCAAAAACACAGCTTTCATTGCACAGGAGAGCTAGGGCTGTGGTACATTTCAAAGCAAATGTAATCTAACGGAAAACACCAGCCCACAGCAGAAAAGGGGGAACCAGGAAGCCTTCAAACAACAGCTATCGCAACACAGCACAGGCAGACAGTTCAGCTACCCCCATATTAAAGGTGCCTTTTTGAGTACCTGCATGGCTGCCCTCAAGCCACATACTTTGTCAACGTTCCATAACAGAAAATATGATGAAGAAAACAACTGCAAGTAATAACAACAACAACAAAAAAAAACCAAACAGGTTGTTTGGTAAAAAAGCAAAATATATTATTGCTTTAGTATTCGCGCTGATCTTTGCCTTGACTGCTAACACATCCAACAGTATTACTATAAATGGAATGGAAAGAACAAAAACGGAGTGGGAAAACATAAGGTGGATATAATGCTCTGATACAATGGAAAACACAGCAATGACAGCAGAGCAACAAAGTCCTAGGCCGCAACAAACTACTGCGTTGCTCAAGTGCAATAGCCACAAGCACAGAAACAAAGAAAAGAAAATGCTTACCATCAGTAGGCCTCTGGTAGGCAGGAATCTCCAGCAAAAAAAAAAAAACCCTTCTCTCCACTGCCATCCCTTAAATGAGGTCTGGGAAGGGTTGATCCTGGCTCCACCCCTTGTGCTCACATTGCATGCACCTGAGCTCCCCTGGGTTGGCCCTGACTTCCACCAGGTGCTCAATCACTGCTTCAGTCTGTGACTTAGCATTTCTGCTACAGTGGGTAAATATACATACTAATTTAAAATCTTTTAAAAACACAAACCTGCCATCTTGAGAGAAACTCTGGCCACATTAAGGAAAAGATCTTAAAAGACTTGCTTTGAGACACATGTTATTTGTCAGGCAGTCTAAGATACCAACCAGTCAGTCTTGAGAGATCTCAGTGAATTTTTTGCAGGTATGTTTAACACATACCCCATCATAACAGCTGAGTGCTTTCAGACCTCAGTTACAGCCTAGAAAGTAAAAAAAAGATTTCAAAAGGTTTCAGTAAGATTAGAAGAAAATACAGTTTTGTGCAAGACAGCGGTATAGAGCTAAGCAAAAGGATTTTTGGCAACTGAAACTGAAAGTTGTGCACGAAAGCAATTATCCTGCAATGATGTTTTCAAGGATTTCTTTTCAAGAAAATCTCCTTGTTTAACGGGGTATAAGAAAACATGATTCATTTTCACAGTACATAGTGTCTCATATGTGGTCTAGGAAGTCCTTGAATCCTTACTCTCTCTTTTTTCAAGAGTGGGAGGCAGGAGTTGAATTTGTGCCTATGCTCAGGTCATTGTTGCTCTTCATTTTTGGGACAGGTTTCTTGGTGACTCCCTGTGGCTCATGGCACCACACCTTCTCCTAGCCTGCCCCAACACACTGGCTGTTCCTCATGTTCCACGGAACATCTGAATATGAGAGAGGATGTCAAGACCCTACTGCTGCAGATACTGAATCCTAAATGACAATCTTGCACACTGAACTAAGCAGGAAGAAGAGAGAGCTGGAGAGCTGGGCTGAAGCCAGGGTGATGAGGTTCAACAAGACCAAATGCCGAATCCTGCACTTTGGCCACAACAACCCCAGGCAGCGCTATAGGCTTGGGGTGGAGTGGCTGGAGGACTGTGTGGAGGAAACGGACCTGGGGGTGTTGATTGATGCTCGGCTGAACATGAGCC
>JAPSGF010000002.1:43317486-43427281 GCA_035772895.1 Perdix hodgsoniae
ATAGGTACCATGTGAAGGGGAAAGAACAGTTGCTCAAGACAGATATCCTTGACTGATATTATATTTTTACTGTCCAGTCTCTGCCTTTTCTCTAGTACTGTTTTTCTGAGCTTCTGAAAAAGTTGAAGAGTTTCTTGAATATGGTGGAGTGTTTCTGTTATGTACGTGTAACTCAGGAAGGTAGTGTGTATGCTATCTCTTCTGCTGCAGGAAAAAAAAAAAATTCAGTTTTGTAGGGTGAAATGCCTCAAAGATTTGTTTGACCTTGGCCTCATTGTTAATTCTAACAGAAAGAAACATTTAATCTATGAGTTTGTACTTAAAGTTTTTTTGTTTGTTATGTTTTTTCATTTTAGTTCCCTTCTTTTTTTTTTTTCTTATTGTACGTCTCATTGATGAAGCTGCTTAGTAAAATACAATCTATTCAGTAAAAAGTTGGAAGTTATTATGGCATATGAACTACTGGCAAATCCAATTATAGCACTGAATTTTATTGCACCAAGTGGTAAAAAGACCAGTATATTGGATCTGTACTAAATTATTAATTCAGAGTTGGGAGGAAGAAATGCTTGTAGCCAAATTAGGTTTTGTTATGCCTGTATGTGAGGCATGTGGCATTGTGCTTTTAGGGAAATATGCAAGAACAGCATGTCAGGGCATCTGATGAAGAATAAAGGTGAGGGACTGAGTTGCATTCGGAGTGTGTTAGTGTAGTTACAAGGCATTTGAAAGCACTTCGGCATAAGAGGTCCCTACCTCATATAGTGTTCAGCGAATTAATTATCTGTATAAGATTTTTGAGGAAGGTACAGAACTAAGAGAAACTGTTTCTGGAAGGTGTCCCAGCTGTCACCATTTAAGAAAACATTAAATCAAGAACCAACATAAATACTTAGGTAGTAACATCGTATAGGTTAGTAACAGTTAGTAACAGATTCCCTGCAGCCACATATAAAGTTGTGTTAAGGTTGTGTTAAGTCCTTCAACAGCTAAGATGCTATTGAAATGTTATGATAAAGGTCTAATGTGAAAAGATTATTTATTACATGCCAGAAAAGATCACTCAAATGAGCTTAGGTCAAATTAATGCAATACGAAAAAAAGTCAGAAAATCTAATAACAAACTTCCATAATAGACTATCCATTAAATTAAATATCATATTCAAACTTTTTCTTCATCCCTTAAAAATAAGAAAAGCAGTTTGTCTTGGTGGAATATTTCAGACAGACAACGCAACAGAAAATAATGTATAGATCTGTAGAAATATGTATTCAACATGGCAAACCACATGATGGAATTTGCAATAGGTAGAAAAGTGTGAGGTTTGGCATGCCCATTGTTCCTTAGTATATATATATATCACCATTAGTACCATTTTCTTAATGAAAGAATGGGAGGGTTTTTTTAGAGATAAATGAGCTCTAGTGAAACATGTGCTGAGAAAGCAACTGTGTGCTCTGGCCTTAGGTTCTGACTTTAAGTTAAAATTGGAATGTGTTTCCCTGGGATTCAGTTTAACTTCATACAAACATTTACTGGAGCATTATACTCTGATCTATATATGATTTCCAATGGCCTCGTGCCTTATCTGTATTCAGTTTTTAGTTTAGTGATGGATTAAATTGAAACCCATTGTTGACCTGGGTTTAAGCTGGAGGAAGAACTGGGTGACCAAATGAAGTTATTTTCAGAACAGAATGATGTTGATTGTGTGATTTTTCAGTTGATAGGATGTGCGTGTTTTCATTTATTAAGTGTACATTCTAAAAACAGCTTTCATTTATATGTATATTCTGTATATGATGACAGAGAATTGTGCAGACAGAAGCAACAGCAGTTAAAAATGGAAAGCTAAAAGATTTAATTTCACAAACAGAACATTTACCTTCTTGTCTGTCTTTGAATCAAATGAAGTTTTCCTATCATTGAAACAGTTTGTAATTTACAACCTTTGTAACCATATCTCTGAATCCTTATGTGTATTGCTCAACTCTACTAAATTCACCCGCAGAGGTTGTACTGAGGCTCATGGTTCAGATCGAGAATGATACTCACCACACTTGAAATGTTAGCACACTCTGAGAGGTCGTGAGTTACACGTCTATGTAAGACACCTACAATCCTTTGTGTAATATCAGCAAGAAGCATTTTTCAGACCTTAAATAAACTCCTTTGTTACTTTGTTTATCTGTGATGCATCTGATGTACATGAAAATTTACTCCATAGTGTGTTTCTAATTGTCCTTGTAATACAATTCATTTGTCTCTGTTTTTAATGGGATCTTTCATACATGCAACCAGTGGTAGAACATCCTTTTGCAAAACTGGATAACAGTTATAAAACAGGTACAAGCAGAAAAAGAGTGGATGTCCATAGCAAAATTACTGACACATGTCATCAGCCCAGATGAGACTGTCAGAGGAATGGTGACTTTTGAAAGAACAGAGGGCATGTGGTGAAAGCTGTCTAAGCACTGAGACTGTCCAGCAGTTTCAGCTTCAATTTCCAGCACGTAGCCCTAAAATAGATGCACTCTTATTGCAGCGAGTACACTTAATTTGCTCTGGATGAAAGATGTTGTAGGCAATTATACCTAAGAGGTCCCTAAGACCAAGTTTGTGAAAGCCTTGAATGAGCAAAGCAGGGAGGCTTTAGAACATCTTGTTATAAGCATGGACACAGAGGAATCTAAATTCAAATTTTCTTATGTCCCTGAGAGCAAAAAGAATGAGACCGGTTAGAACATACTGTGATCAAGGAATTATTGTAAAAATAGTATCACCAGTGTGAATGAGATTTCTGGAGATGAGTTACTATTTTTCCGCTTCAAGGTTGTTGGTTTTTTTAAGTTACATTTACAGGTATGATTTTTTGTTTGTTTTTCAACTGGCAAAACAGTATTTCAACAGATGTTGAGGCATGCAGAAATTCAAGAGTTATCCATAAAAACATTCTGCCTAAGCAATTTGAGCAGATTGTTGCTGTTTCTAGTGAGATATTTGCAAAGAAGCAACCAGTTAAGAAATTAAAGCTAATTATACAGCAGTGTTAGTTGGATAATTGATCCTATTGCTATCACATAAGGTAGCTATTGCTATCATTTTAGGTACACAGAGTATTACTGCATGCCTTCAGCATTGTGCCTACAATCAAATAGCAGCATGGGTAGTTTGGCCTTATGAGATTGCAATCCAAACTCTGGTGTGAAAATATATTTTAGAATCTTTCACTTATAAGTGGAAGCAGATTGCTGAAAAGTGCATGTAAATGTTGATTCAGAGTTGAAAATGTGCCAACAGACTGCTAGTAAAATATTTACTGATAACTTTAAGATGGAAATATGTCTTCCTTATTGAGCTGTAACCTCAGTTTGGAGTTTTATTTATAGGTGTAGGTTCACATTTATCTATATATGTGGACTATGTAGCTGCATTTGCTCTTGTGGCTATTTCTTTTTCTAATTTTGTTCATATTTGGCATAGTATGGAAAAAAGAAAAAGAGATTTCTGTGTTATCATCTGCTATTGAATATGGCTTTAAATATTTTGGAACTGTGTAAAGGCCATGTAGTATTTCAGCTTGCTGTAGGACAAAAATTTTATGTTTTATTTCTTTGTTTAAGGCAAAACACATTGAAATGTGCAATCTAATCATAGAAAAGATACAAATGCCAAGCAGTTTTTCATTGTAAAGACTGAATATTGGTTGTTATTAAAGTTAGATAATGCTTTAAAAGAGATAAAGATTTGAACAATTGCTTGTGAAAGGGAGTACTTTTTTTTTTGTTTTGTTTTCTAATCCTTCCTACTTCAAAGTCAGATTTCTTCTTCTTTTTTTTTTTTTTTTTTTTTTTTGTTCTGTTTTCCTCTAACACCTTGGTCTTCTTCAGTGGTACTGCATTGTTTACCATTTTTCATTTACATTTATGAAGTCAATTATTCCAGAATTTACATTTACGCAGTCTGTATATCAAACTTTACATCTCTATGTATTCAACTTCCAGTTTCTTCAGCTTGTCAAAAAGAATCTAAAGTCTTATCTTTTCTGTAGACAGCAAATGAACTGTATGTAAGTAGAAGTAGTCTCAGCACTTAAATTTTTAAATGGGGAATTTTTAAAATGTGAGATGGAAGGCTGAACAACAGTATTTTAATTAACTTCCATGACTTGAAATGAAGGAACCAGCAACAGGCATCTCAGAGATAGAAGAATAAGAGGTGGATCATTAATAGCAAAGTGTAAAGAATAGAGAACCACATGGATATTACAAGCTGCTTTTTAAGTGCAGTTGGAAGAGGTAATACTTATATCAAAAGGGACACAATTCCTAATGTAATAATGAAATGTAGGAGAGCTAAATACAGATCTGCTATACAAGTGCTTTTGAGATGTTTGTGTCAGAATGGCTGATTCTGCACAGCAAAATCCAGTTGTCATGAAATGATTAATGAATAAGTGTCTGACATTTAAGCTGGAGTACAGTAATAGCCTCATTTTTTGGTTGGCTTTTTTTTTTTTTTTTTAAATATGGTGCCACCATGATACTGTGATGTACTAATGTCATTGTATTGATATTAATTGTTTAAAAGAAGTCAACAACATTTAAGTATTATATTGGCTTTTCTGGATTCACTACACAGAACAATCCACTGTATCGATATACTCAACTAGTGAAGTTTTGCATGAGTGAAAGCAGTTCTATCACAGCATGATTCCCACTTCAGTATTTTCTGTTTATGAAAAAATCAAATTTAATCCTTACAAGACAAAGTAATAGTGATACAATGAGTGTTTCAGTCTCTGGGCAATCTTTTGTATTAATAGTGATATGCCATCATGCATTGACAAGAAATTCCCTTTCAGAAACTCTCATGAGATCAACTGAGCATTTCTGATGTGGGAGTAACTAAGATTTCAGTGTAACCTGTCATATAAAACTGTGGTTTTTATTCTCAGGAGCACTCTGAAATATTTTGAGTTATTGATTTCCTTCCTGGGATGAGAAACATCTGCATATTCTTCTTCTAAGTCAAAATATTACGCATTTCTGCGTAATGAAAATCTTGCCAACCAGAAGTAGCCACTGTAAAATTGATCAGTTATTCATTTTAATTACTGTATTTGTTAACTATGCTAGAGGTGGGTTTGTGCTGTAAGAGAAAAGAGGCGTTTATTGGAAAACAAAAACAAAAACGAAAAAAAACAAAAACACATTGTTTTGATGGGTAGTGAGTGATCTCTTATTTTCTTCTGGCGTTCTTTAGTCCATTGTCAATACATGGTTTTGTGGAGATTCCTCATAAAAAGCAACAAAAAAAGAATACCTATGTATGTGTAGTTATGCTACAGAGGAAGAGAGTATTCGGACCTGCTGAAATAATTTGATCTTTTCATATATTGAAGTACTCAGACTTCCAGATTGCTGAAGGTGAGCTCAGAGGATTTCAATCGCTATATAGAGTAGAGATAGTAAAAGGTGAACTCATAACATCAGAGTTCAGGTTTCATTGAAATAGCAGTCCAATAAAAACTTGGATGTTTTGCTTTGTTGAATGGGTTACAGTATGACTACTTTTCATTTGGACTTCCTTGCCGCTACTGTCCCAGAATAGCTACAGTTACTAACCAACTGGATGGTGTTTGTGGTGATTATTTTAACAATTTTCAGGAATTGTTTTGTTCAATGTGAGAAATATAAGTGATGATGGGAACTGAATGTTGGATTCCCTCGCTGAATTCACTGAAGATTTCTTTGGGTACTTAACTGTGACTTCTGATGGAATCTGTATCACGCTCTCACCTTGAAAACATTAAAAATTGATTGCGGTTTCTAGAAAAACTGGGTTCGGTGGTGTTCTGATAGTATTACTGAATGCTTAGTGAAAAGAAAGTTACAAATGAGAAGCTGAAAGAAATTTAGCAGAACAACAGTGTATCTACTTGCCCTGAGCATAAAATCCACATTCATGTTAGGGATGCCTTGGTTAAACAAACATTCCTGCATTAACAATGTGTGAATGCTAAAAATATCTTATATAGAGGCAGAAAAGATAAAATAAAAGCCTCTCTAATTTTTCCTTCTTGTTGAAGAAAGAATGGACCACTGAGTTATAGTTGCAGAGAAGTGTGTAGAAAAGTTAAATAGTCTTTGTCCTGCCTTCAAATGCAGGGTTTCACCTCGGGAATGTGCTTGAAATCTATACTAATCATAAGCAAGCAGTTATGAGTAAGTAAGCTAGCTGATTAGTTCAAAATCTGATGTTGTGGTAAATGTAAAACAATGAACGTGATTGGTTTTTGTTTGTTTCTTTTTTAATTCTAAAGCATCTGAACTTGGCTTGCATTTACATACAGAAAATGCTGACTGTGTTAGCTGTTAAGACTGGAGCATAAGCTCTGGCTCTCCCAGGTTGGTGAAAACTAAATGTTTGGGGTATCTTTCTTTTTTTCTTTCTTTCTTTTTTTTTTTTTTTTGCTACAAGATTTAGGTGGGCAACTAAGTAGATTTTCTCAATATACTGCATTTGTGTGCAAAGCTATCCTGAAAATTGTATTTCCCTCATCACTCCACTGCTGTAAAAAGGCTTCCAGGTCTTGACTAATTCTTTCTTTTCTGCTGAGCTATACATTTTCAGATACTGATGACTGTTTTTTTCTCACCTGCATATTCAAAGATGAAATGTGGTTGCTATTCATGTTAAAGCCCTTCTTTCAGGAACTTTTTGAACGCAAACTTAATTTTTGGTTTCACTGCATTGGCCCATTAATGGGCCACTGATGAAGCATAGCTTACTCTGCTCATTAAATTATTTTGATTTTTTTTTTTAAACATAACTTACTTAACAAAATTGAAAATAGCAATTTTAAATTTATTCCGTGCATGTTAAATGACAGGACAAGCAGCAATGACCACAAATGAGAACAGGGAGTTCTGTCTGATCTTCAGGATACAACTGTGGGTGATGGAGCATTGGCGCATGTTGCTTGGAGAGGCTGAAGTGTCTCCTCCTTTGAGATCTTCGAGGGGATAGGTGTGATGGGCCCACAGATTCCTGCCAATCATTCTTTGATTTTGTGGAGTGAGTTAGCAAAGAACAATTTAGTTTATGTATATTAAGTGAAAGAAGCCTTCAGAACTAATAGAAATGGTTAGGAGCAGTAAAGTACAATTAAAATGTAATTTAAAAAATACAGTAAAAACTGTTTTCCTGCTTACCATTGATGGCAGTGTCAACGGGCTGGGATTTTAAGATTTAAAAATTTAATGACCTCAAGATGATATAGAAAGAATTATCAGTTAAAACAAACGAAACACAATCTTTGCATGGTGATCTTGAGATGGTGAATCTACACCTCTGTAGTATACATTTCCATAATTAATATTTAGAAAATGCTGCAATTAGAATGTTTTGTGTACCTTCCAAAAGAACTTCAAAATATTTTAAATGTAAACAAGGTCCGTATGTTTAGCGTAAGTGTAAATATTTAACATATATTGGTGTCCTATCTGAAGCGTTCTACAGTATCAAGAGATGATGCCAAGCAGAATCCAAAATGAAATTCAACTAAGAACAATGTGTGTTACTCTATAAGTGACCTCTTAATTAAAATTATGCAGCAAAAATTTAGGGAAGTGTTAGCTACTTAGAAGCATCAGATGAGTGTGCTAACTTTTATAGATTTTTAATTTAGGAACAAGGTAACTGATCATCTGCAATGCCTCACATTTTTAATAGCCTTATCTTATCCCTGCTTAAGGCCATACATTTCCAGGAATCACCCGACTCTTGGAAAACTTGGTAAGTATAGTATTTGCCCCTGACATTATTATAGAAGCACAAACACCTTTAGGATGAAAACAGTTAATATACAGAGCAGAAAAATAAGCCATGTGTGATTAAAACTGTTGAGCAGTGCCAGCATAACTTGAACTCTTCACAAAGAATGTCAAACTTGCCTTGGTTTTGTAAATGTTCCTTATCATTGTGCCATATTGTACCGAAGGATAACATTTATTTCTGAGCAAGCACGTTGGGGAAAGGAGAAGTAGCTCTGGTTAAAAGATAGAGGCATTTTCTCTCTGGAAAGCCTTTTACTCTGTATATTATAAAGATGAAAAAATAATGCAGTCAATTGCATTGGCATTTTGCTTTTCAAAGGAGTATTATGTCATTTAGAATACATTATTTAGTTATTTTCAGTAATGATAACAGTAACTAACAATGAATAATAATACTCCCAATGCTTTGGCTGGTGGATTTGGTAAAATGAAATTATTTAAATGTTTTATTTTTTATTTTTTGTGGATAAATGGTACAGTGTATGCGTTCAGCACATAGAAAATAAATACTTCTGGCTAAGGAGCGAGCAGTCAATTAACCACTGTCAGACCGGTTTAATTTGTACTTTTTGTTTTTATATATCTTTAAATAATGAAAGAATGAACTTTTAGAAAGATTAAAATAATAGTAATAATAATAAAAGTTTTTCAGTAGTGAATGCCATAATGGCTTTAGTTCCTAGGAATAACTCTGGAGTCTTAATATACATAGTTTAACTAGAATCAGAAAACATTCTTCTTAGACAGTTTGTGTGAATAATGTATTATGACCTACCACTGCATACCTAAGTTTTACTAGAAAGCTGCTTTTATGCAAACAATAATGGAGAAACCATGATATGCTCACACAGTGTCTATTTTTCACAGCTTCTGGCTTTGCATTGGATGAATATTTTTAATATTTCAACTATATTTTCTTTCAAAAAGACTCTGGGAACACTGGGAAGTAAGGAAGGCAGCTATCATGCTTCTGCTGCACCAACACAAATTAACCTCCACTTGCCACCTTGATGTGATGGCTGTTACTTCTTCCTAGAGTTGCGGGAAGGAGTCAGTCACCGAGTGTACTGAGATAATTGGCATCTGCAGAATTACACAGCTTTGCATATGGTCCGTGTGTTGAGAGCTGTGGTCTCAGCAGCAAGGCAGCTTAAATAGTGAATGATCCCTCTAATTCTGATTTTCATTACATAATGTGATATGTGGAACATAAGATTACACATGATTTCTCTGTGGGGCTTGTTAGATAGAGGTATGTGTGCTTCATTCTTCTTAGATAAAGGAAAATAGAATGTTATAAGTCCTGAATCATAAATTGACTTCAAAAAACAAATGCCTAGCACTGTGTAAATGCTTATCAGCCTGGAATTCAGAAGTTCAGTGGAAGTCAAAATGACTTTCAAGTAAGTCAAGCTCCATTCAAGTTTCATAAGCTTCAAGCTTGATTTTTTTACTTTTATTTTTTAGGCAATAAATACAACCTAAATAGTACTGTAATTTGTCATCGTTGATTACTCAGTCCAAATGATGAGAGCACCCATTTACATTGGGAGAAAAATGTAACATTGGACACAAACTCAAAGCAAAGCTCTGAAGTTGGTCAGATTTTGAATGAGACAGCACTGTTTATTTTGATGCTGCTTTTCAAATATTATATGCTGTAGTTTCTCTTTACCTTCTCCTTTTCTTAATCTCTTTCTCATTCTAGCTCATTTTTTCTGGCTTGTTTTATGGGGCTGTGGTGGATAGGGGATGACAAAGGGAAGAGGTTATTTTACAGAACCCAAAGCAGTATGACCTCTTGGCATTTGATTTTTATTTTCTTTATGTGCACAGTCAGTATTTCAGTTACATAGCAAATACTGGTATGATACACAAAAGGCGTAGCTCTCTACTGAAAAAGCACACTGCACCTATTGATCAGGGATTTATTAAAGCTGCTTCTTGTCAACTGTCATCAGATGTTCCCAGTGAGTACCTGTTATGCAATTATGGAGAGATGACGAGGAGGAAGTGACAGGAGCCAAACTGCACCGCACTCACTGTCCTACCTGTTTGAAATATGTTTACCTTCAATGACAGCTAAGACATTGCTGTAATTAAGCATTCTTTTTTTTTTTCTTTTTCTTTTCTTTTTTTTTGTGTAATGGAATTCTATTTATTATCCTTTCTGTCAAATTTAATCATTTCTGACAAGTGTGAGCATGCTTGTCTTATCCTGATACTTTTGTCTTATCTTTACTTTCCTTCTCTTTCTTTCTTTTTTTTTTTGTGTGTGTCTCATGTCCACTGATGAGTGGATTACTCATAGAACATTTTCAAATATAATTTCTGTTTATCTGAAAATAGAAACTGCAGTTACTTAGTAATAACAAGCTCTTCTATCTAAACAGTCTCTATTTCATTTCAGTGCTTTCATTTTCTTCATGTCTTGTCATTTTTTTCATTTGCTACTGCTGTTAATCTGATATCCTTTGCTCCAAAAAAAAGAAAGAAAAAAAAATGTGTTTTATTTACAGGGCACAGCCTTTGGAAGTGCTCCTGTACCTTCTCGCAGGCAATTATGTGAGTCTCTTGAATTCCGCTCTGTGTTGTAAAGATGACTATGTGTTCATGTGCTGTAGCATGGCATGCCAATATAGAGTTAATGCCCTGAGGTCAATATTCAACCGCTGGTGTTGCATATTGCCTGTAACGTGCTTGTAGCTAACAGCTTCTGTTGACTCCTTTATTTCTTTGCTGTGTTTTGTCCAACACATTGTAAACTAGGGCTGTGCTATGCGCTATAGAGGTGCAAGAAGGGAATAAAATACCATAATGACTCAAAGTCTGGAGGGGAATAAGTATAATATTCCAGTTCATGTCTTCATAATGGATAGCATTGTTAAAACCAAAGAACATCTTTTTTACATTCTTAAAATTAATCTTTCAGTTGGATCATAAAAAAGTAAAAAGTGGAAAATCAAGCAATGTGGTCTAAGGCAGGTATTACTAAGACTAGCTGTATTTATGTTTGTTCTAATCAATTTAAGAACATCTTATCCCCAACGCTGGGGACTGATAGGGGACTCTCACTGAGGTATCTCCTTATTTTTTCCTTAAATCCATTGAAAGTACTGACAATAGATATTATTTCTTTGGAAAAACGAAAACAAAACTCAATTGCCCCTATCCTCACATCCTCCCCCCCCCCCCCCTCCCCATTCCCAACTGCCCCCTAAAAAATAATAATCATCATCATCATCAAGAAATCACAGATGTGATTTTAAAAAGGAAACATGTTCTAATTTAAGATGATATTTCTGCTGCTTTAATAGTGCGTGTGTGTAAGTATGTACAGTGAACATTTAGATGCTCAAAATACCATCAGACTTTGAGATGAGGACTTATGTTTCTTGGGTTTGTTTCTGTCTCTCTCCTCCTAGCTTGAGTTGAATGTCCATTCTAAAGACACTGGTGTCTTCCATATACGTATAATAAGCTACAGCCACGTTCTGCATTATTATAATTACTATGCACTGCATCGCACCACTGAATGTCCAAAAGTTTCATCATAATTTAACATTACAGGCTTATTCATAAAATACAATGCATCTTGAACAGTGCTTTGTTGTTAGTAGTCTTGAAATGTGTTGCTTGCATACATTCACCAATGCTGCTCTGGTGTATTCATAGGAAACGTAATATTTGTCTATGAATGCGAGTCCTACAAGAGGAACTAAAAATATGGTCTGTATGTCACTGTCCTTTCTTTCATGCAATTATTTTATCTGTTCCTATTCTTCTGGATATATCTAAGGGGAGAAAAGGTGAAATATCAAGATGAAATGCTGTTCATGAAATATAACTGTGCTCCTATTATAGTTATTTAAGGTACGGTGGAGAGACTAAATATTCTCACTGAATGTAAATTTTATCCTTCACAAAAGCAATGCTGAAGTTATATTTTTTTATCTGATGTTTATGACATTTAGCAATCTGCAAAATTGAAAATTTGAGCTTTGGTCTGATTTACATTCATTCAGGTAAATTCACTACTCTTTTACACAGTTAAGAAAAATAGTGAAGAAGTTTGGAAGTACACCTATGTTGTAACATGCTTTAATATACTTGTGTTATAAATAATAAGAAGTATACTTGACATTATTGCTAACATCTTCCTTTATGGCATAGTATCTTTGCATATCCTTCCTTGAGTGATGACATCACCTAATGAAGTATCTGAGATTTGAACATAAGGGATTGTGTGAAAAGGACAGAATATCTGGAAAAGTCAGGATAATGGTTTGCAGAATTAAAGATGCAGAACGGTAAAGTAAATGAAGAAGAGTGGATAATGATTGTGTTAAATAAATACACAGATGCATATGTAGGAAAGAGTGGTCAGACTTAAGAAATAAGATTGGATTATGAAATAAAGATAAAATAAACATCATTAAAATGGTGAGAGGGGAGATGTAGGTTTAGAACTGCAGACATAGAGCGTGACCGTGCCTTGACTGGGAGGCAACTGGAAGCAAAAGAAGTAAGTGAAGAGATCCATAACATTAGAGAAAGAAAAAAAGTTATTTCAGACAGCTATTTTCTGCTTTTATGTGTACTAGAAAGCAGTGAAGATATGGAGTTATAAATATATTGTATCAAAACTCATCTTCTAGCCATTGGTGGCAATTTCTCTGACCTTGTTGGGCACTGTTATTGTTTACTTATGGAAGCGGGAGATGATGATGCCTAGGAATGCAGAGCAGAAATACTACCAAGCAAATACAGTGTCCTATCATGCAGAAATTTAAAAGTAGGTTATGTTTTGTTATTGTTGCTGATGTTGTCAATGGTCTTTCAATCCACTGCAGTAGAGCAAACAATATTAATGTAAAGGTGTTTTAATCTGCTGGAGACCTGTAACTGCTTGTAGCTTTTAATTGCCTTGTAGCCAAAGGTAGATGATGTAATGTGGTGGTGGTGGTGTTGAGAGTCACTGAAAGGTCATGCACTTCTGGGCATCAGAAAGTGTCAGAGACATCAAGTACTATCAGTAGTAGTGCTGTGTTACAACATCTCTTGTAGCCCAGGGTCTCCAGCAGTTGCTGGTGAAATGTGGCAAAGTAATGAGTGGTTGAGACTAAGATTTGTTTAGATAATATTTTCAAATAACAACATGCTATTTTTGAAGGGACATTTCCACACTCTGGCATATAGACTGTTGTGGATTATACCCTGGCAGCAGTTGAGTACCACAGACATTCTCACACTGCCCCCTCCCAATGGGATGGAGGAGGGAATCAGAGTAAAAACAAAAGAGGTGAAATATTAGAGAGATAAAACACTATTTACTAAGACGGAAAAGGAAAATAGTAGTAATAATAATATGCTTATTTGGAAAACAAGTGATGCACTAGCAATTGCTTACGTCCTACCAATCTCCAAGCAGCTGCTGCACCCCTGTCCAAATCCCCGCAGATTTATGATTTTTTCACATGATGTCATGTGGAATATCCCACTGGCCAGTTTTAGGGCAACTGTCCTGGTTTCTTCCCGTCACAGCTCCTTGTGATCCCTCAGATAATTACTATTTATCCCCCTTTTCTGGCAGGGCAATACAAGAAGTTGAAACATCCTTAGCTCAGTGTAACCACTGCTCAACAACAACTAAAACATCAACATTTTTTTTCTCCCAAAGCCAAAACTTAGCATCATACCAGATGCATAATTAATAGAAAAAAAGTACATAATCAAAATTATCCCATCTGAAACTAGAACACAGATACAGAGTAAAAAGGTAACTAAAAACTACCAATATTGGAGTTAAATCTCCTTAACAAAAGATAAAACTTTGCTATTTGAAATGCAATGGGCTGTGACTTAGTTGCTGTTTTACACAGAAGACACAGAGTGGAATTAAAAGAACATACAATCTAAACTAACTGAAGAAGTCTGTAATTAGCAACAAAATAAGGTGCAATGACAGAAGAAAAAGTGAATGGGGAGTCCAAAATGTCCTCAGACAGGAGAGTTTTAATATTTGTCTTTTTACTTTGCAGATATCATGGCTCTAAACTCATAACTAGCTAAACTGCACCACACCACTCTTTCTCTCCCCCTCCTCAAGCTACAGGGAAAGGAAATAATGATGACAGAAAAAAAAAAAGAAAAGAAAGTAATATTGAGATGAGGATATATCACTCACCAGTTACTGTCACAGGCAAAATGGACTCAGTTTAGGAAGATAAATGTAATTTATTGCGTGTTACCAACTACAGAGAAGGGCAGTGAGAGTTAAGAACACCTTCCCCCACCCAATTCTTCTACTTCCTCCCCTAGATACTCAGGAGATTATGGATTGTAGTCAATATATTACATGAGGATGCGTGAAAACCACAGTTCTGAAAATGTATATGTTCTTTTGAAATCTTTTTTTAACTGTATTTTTCTCCTGCATAGCCACATACTAGCGTCAGATTTTTAACTTCATATCCACGGATAAACCAGTGGATTAAGCTGGCACATCTTGAATCAGATTATGAAGCTTTAATTTTGTTATATCTATGGTACTTTGTATCAAGATAACTTTATTTCAAATGTTTTTCTTGTTTCACCTAAAATGTCTACCCAGCATAAGCAATTGACAGTTGAGGGCAACAGTAGGCAATAGTTTTTAAGAAAATTTGTTACCATAGACATATAATTTGGGGAATTAAAAATACTAGCCACTACTCAGAATAAAATGAAAAGGAATACATAGACAGAGAGAGACAGAGAGCCTTTCTGTAATAGATGTTTGATGAAAGAAAGTAGAAACTAAAAAAAAAAAAAGAAAAATCGATATAGCTATGTGGTACCTGACAATCAACTTTACAGACAGAACAAATTGGATCAGACACTTGAAATAGTGGTATTATATCTAGAGAATTTTATACCGTCTAATGATAAAAAAAGTACTAAAATCTAACACAATTAAACTAACCTTTAGCCAGGATACTTTATACAATGCAGAATTTACTGGTAAGGAAAACTGAAATAAAAACTAAAGGAAGCAAAATTCTTAGTTTCTTAATAAATGATATTTTAATGTACCAATCTCAAAACTTGCAACAAGTTTTTGAGTAGCTTAAATGCAGGTCTATTGTTGTGTTGTTGGTTTTGTTAAGAAAAAGTATTAATTAAAGTAAAAAAAAAAAAGTGTAGAATGGAAATTAAAAGACTTACATTCTTAGAATTAATCATTTGAGTTACAAAACAAGTGTAATTGCCTGCTATGTTTAAAAATAGGTGATGGCTTCTTTGGTCAGCTTGGTGGTGAAAATTAAGAAGCTAGATACGATGCTGGGAAACTGATGTGTTTTGACCCTCATGGAAGGTTGCAGCCCTCACCCACTGTTCATTCATAGGCCACATACTAAATTTTGCAGTGTAAACATCTAAGAAAATGAAAATGTGGGGTTGCCAATTTGAGTGGTAGGTCCCTGAGTCTACAGTAAGACTGTTATCAGTTACTTGAGCTTCAGTCTGAAGTAGCATTAATATCTTTGCCTTAATTCTGACAGATAAAATGAGTATTTATATAGTACAACTTACCAACACAGCAATGATCAGTTTAGTCAACTAAGTAGAAGGAGGGACTTCAGGAGAACTTAAAGGATTTGACTACACACATGCAAATGAAAATTTTTTGAGGCCAGTAATGTAAATAATTAGGTAAATAAAATATAAATAATTAACTTTTGAAGATGTCAATATTTAATTTTATCAGTTGTAGTCAATTCTTAGAAAAATACATGTTGAAAGCAACAAATTGTGAAGGAAAGTTGCAACAGAAGCAGAAAAACCAAAGCTGTTTAGATGTTCTATTTGCCATAAAATATGAAGATTTTTAATCCCATAGAAGCTTTGATTTATGCCGGGGTGATGTCCAGCATTTCGGTACTCTCTATCTGGAGTATAGATACTAAGAGAAGACTTTCAATCATTCAACTCATTATCAAAGCATTAAGTAAGTGTAATATAAATCATGTAAATTTTAATAGTAATTAGTATCTATTGTTTTACATTTTTGGCTTATAATTTGTAATATTTGTAAAATATTTGTAACAATGACCTCATCTGAGAGTCTCCTGGTAAATTAAATTTTAAAATTGATTAGAAAATTATCCATTTGATTGAGTAGGCTTTTGATGAGATTTTTAAACACTATAAAATATTCTTATTTAGGCTTATTCTATTGTAATTCTGAGTTGTACTCCTGTTCACTCAGGTAGATGTAAGATCATGCTTCATTTTTGCAAAATGAGAAAATACGTATTCTGACAATAGTTTGATTAATATATTATTACGTATAAGTCTTTCATTTGTGAAAGAGAATTCTAATTCTTTTAATGGCAGCTTCTACTTTTGTTTCTGTTTCTATGGAAACAAATACTAGTACAATTAAAGTTTTTTTTAAAGTGATTATTTTAAAACTTTGGAGACTAGAGATTTCATTTAAGCAAATTTGGAACCTGCCCCAAGAACAATTGGTGTAGATATAGAACAGAAACAATAAGTTCAAATGTTACAGCTCTGCACGTGGTTTTTATTTCTCTTTGTTTCTTAATTCCATGATTAAAGTGGGATTTCTCCTTTAAAAAAAAAAAAAATAATATATGTATATATATAGCATTTAGATTGTACTAGTGCAGAACTCCTGAATATAGGTGTTATGCTTTAGGATATGGTTTTGCC
Organism: Perdix hodgsoniae; assembly: GCA_035772895.1. Lineage (NCBI taxonomy): Eukaryota > Metazoa > Chordata > Aves > Galliformes > Phasianidae > Perdix > Perdix hodgsoniae. Next base: position 43,334,047 of record JAPSGF010000002.1, read on the forward strand.
CCTAGGAGCACTGAAGAATTTAGGCAACTTGAACTTTCAATATTTATTTGATTGGGTAGAAAAGTATCTGTTACAGTGATATATATTCAAAATCTTGAAGAAGTTTGGTTTGCATGCTACTTCTGATTGCAAAAAAAGAAAGCAAATATGCTGCTGTTATGTTGGCTAACGTATCTTTGATCACAAAAAAAAAAAGAAAAAAAAAGAATTAAAATCGTGGGCGTCATTTCATCATTTTATTTAAAATCAGCTGTTGTTTCCTATTAAAATAAAATTACCCTTCAAATGCCAGGTCTTTCATCATGGAAACATTGTTTAATGGGCTGAGCTTCACCAAAATCAGACGTAATCAGTTTGTTCTATCCTTGCTTTGCATTCATGGACTTGATTACATCTTAAGGGAAAGTCGAGTATAGAAGCTGAAGATTTGCTTGTTCTGTTTGTTGTTTCTACTTTTGCTGCCATTACAGTGTGTAAAAAGGTGGTACATCCTTTTATACTTCTTTATAAAGTTAGAAGATGGAAACTAGTGAGAATGCATAGAAATTGGGTAGACAGTTACCAAATTAATTCTGATGTACTGCAAACTTTTTTAAAAAGCCTACTTCTATGACCTTCTTGAACTACTTCAAATAATGCAGATGACCTCAAATAGCTGTAATTATATGCTTTTTGAAATTCTATCAAGTTTCTGCAAAACACCTGTAAAACATAGTTTAGTATTATGCAAGTGTTTTTTTTTTTGTGTTGAACTCTTCTCTACTGGTTGGTTGTGGTTATTTATTTATTTTGGTTACTTGCTCTCTTTTATTCCAAAGAAAATGAATTGAGCAAGACAGCTCTTGCTCCAACATCTCAGAATTTATAAAATTGAAATTATAAATTTGGCTTTTTCCTTACAGACTGGTCTATGTTACTTTCTCTGGAAGTGCGTGAGACTTTTACAACTTATATCTATAGAAAGTGGCTTTTAACTATAGTTCTATCATGTTTTATGACAGCTTACTATTCGCTTGAGACTTACTCTTCTTGATACATCAGGCAATAAGGCAAGGGACAGAGGCTGTAAGTCACAGTTTGACGGGTAATGGGCATTACTCTGTATTCTGTGGGGCTCTGGTGCATACAGAAAGAAGACAAAAAATGCATTCCTCTGAAACTATTTTCCTTTAGAGTTTAATTTTTGTTTATAAATTCATGTGCAGTTAATCTACTGAAGAATTTTTGTCTACTGAAAACAGCTGTGTATTTTCTAAGACAACATGGTTGCTATCAAGTTTTGCAAATGGGAGTGACTTTTCACTAGGATGATGCATTTTTTTAATCTAAAAGTAAGGTTAATGTGTTGTTAAATAATTCTTCAGCTGAAGTAGTAGTTCATTTTAGGCTTACCAAAATATTTCTGATTAATCTGATCCTTTTTTTTTCAGGCTTCAGATTAAAGAGTCAATTATTTACCTGACTCAAATTTGACTGGTGAAATTGAGTCTCTGATAGATCTCCATCAGAAGTAAACCTAGTAATTCCTTTATTCTTAATTTCCTGTCAAAGCAATCCTATTTCTTATTAGTGAATTATCTAAAAGCTGACAGTGATTCTTTTAAAATTATTTTAGAAATGTAGTGGAATTATCTGTATACATGTGCTGTGTTTTGTCTGTAGAATAATCTCCCTCATTCAGTACATCCTCTCCTGAGCATGGTAATTTTACTCTGTTCCTAAACTCCTCCACAGGAAAATCCTTCTCTTTCTCCAGGGTTCTGCCTTCTCTTCTATAATAATAACAATATATATTTTCAAATTGCCTATTGTTAAATATTGCTTTAGAACATTTTTCCTCCTGCAGCATAGTTGTTCCATGATTGTAAATATCCTTGTAATTGCATAGTTATTAAGTGTCTATATAAGGAAAGTTTCGGGAAAAGGAAGAAAAATGACTTGCAGAAAATTGATACTCTAACTCACTAATGAATATAACAGGGTAGTAGGTTTTATAGATACTCAAATTAAAGCTTAATCTTCCAATGCAATAAACTATTGTAGAGAAAGAACGCCTTACGGTGAGCATGAACAGTAGATATTATATGCTGAAAAAAATGTAAAAGCTGCAGCTAAAAGGTTCTTTCTCAGGACCTTTCAGTATCATAGACTTCATGGCTTCAGGTGCTAATTCTCTTGTGGGTGTTAGAACGATCTTAAGCAAAGCAGTTACAGGCAGAATTTAAACTAAATCAAATATTCAGCCATGTTCTCCAAGTTATGTACAATGATACTATTTAACAGTATGAGAATTATAACTTAATTTTACGACGGGGACTTGCAACCTGTGCATGTAGATCTTAGTTATCTTTAGTGACAATCTATATTTGCAATTATGGAAACTCTATTTGGTTTTAGATTAATTGTTGTAATAGATAGTAGCACTTTTATTTCAAGAACAGTTAAATTAAAAACTGTTGCTTTTGTGGTTTTGGTCGCTGGTTATATCTTCAGAGGAGTAATGAAATTTGGATCTGCTGAAGACAGCTATTAAATTGCTGAGTGGCTTAATAGGCTGGTCAGTAGTAAAACATTTTCAAGCCATTCCCACTAGGGTATATTAAACAGTGGAGAAATTCTGTGGAACTGCTTTTATTGGCATACTATTCTTTGTTGAATGTGTTACTAGAGATATCATGAACATGTTTTGCTTTGACATAATTGCAGATGTCGATAGGCTGATCTATGAGTGATTTTATTTGTCATTCTTTCTTCTGAAGTATTAACAGTTTTCTGTATTACATTTAAGTTCTTGGAATAGGCAATAAGTACTGCTTTTAAAAAAAGTCCTATTATAAAAAACTTTTTATTTTTTCTTCCTACGTTTTCCTTCTAAGATTAAGTGTGTGTAATTATTCAATCACTTTGGCATTTTTTCAGCAGTGAAAAAAGCAGACTGATAGGCATTTTACTTCAGGTGACTGAAAAGTGTTACAAGTTGAAATAAGTTTCTTAATTTCTTTTCGTTACACATGCTTCTTCGGAAGTGTACCTTTTCTCCCACATACAACATTACAGTATATATCTTTCTAGAGAGGAGATAGACAGATGATTAATTCTGTTATTTCCTCTATTTTTTTTCTTTTTGTTGTTCATTTAGTCATTTTCCTATGAAATCTATGGATTTTATATGCTTCACGGAGCAGTAAGGATTTTTTTACTTTTTAATGTGATGAAGTAAGTTCACCCATATGGACTGTAAATACAAATAATGTAGTATAGTTTGTTAATTTTTTTTAAAACTGCATCAAGCAATTTTAAACAGCAATATATGTGATACTTAAAGATATCAACTCAGTTTATTCAAGTTCACTCCTCATTTTTGTAATTAGCTTCCTCTGCCTTTCACTAATTTCAAATATCTGGAAAGTATGTACTACTTTTCTATAAAAGTCAATTATTGTTATTTGGTATGCTGCTCAAACACAGAAAAAGAATGAGAGGTATGTATGTATTTTGTTAGTCATCTATTGTTGGGGATAAATACATGCTGGATATTTTCAACACATTTCAAGCATTTGTTATAAAAAAATATAATAAAAGCAGCACTTAATACAAAACCTTGTCCATCTTTTCTGTTAAGAAACAGTAATTTTTACATCGTTTCTCTCCAAAAGGCTAATAATTGCCTTAGTTATTCTGTTAAAGTAGTACATTACAAAAACTATACTAGTTCCAGATTTTTATTTTAAAAATAATGGGTACTTTTTTGATGCTTGCATGTGTGTCTCATCTCTTGTCTTTTAAGGATCTATACTTCCAAAGAGAACAGACATAAAAGTTAATTGTAAAAATAAACTCTATCATATATAAAAATATATATACTGGGATTTTATTACTTGTTTTATAATTATAGGCTTTGACAATGAAAATCTTATCCTCTATAGTAACAAGCTAGCTGAAGGAACTGAATAGTAATCTCCTAGTTGAAAGAATATCTGTTTACCTTTTGGGCTCATGTGCTCACTGTCATTTCTCTAGACGACTTCTATTGTGCAAGTAATTGGGTCTCACTCTCCTTCTCTAATAAAAAGGTATAGTACGCTTCTTTTTGCAAAGTTAAAAAATGTGATAAATATGAACAGAGATGAGAATAGTGACTGCACATACAAATTCAGACTTATGCCAACATTCTGTATTTTTGTCATTGTTACTGTTGGAATGCTTATGTTTTCCTACGTGTGTGTAGGTTTATACAGTGAAATTAAGAATCAGAAAAACCTAAGCATGACTCCAAATGCTGTCATGAAAGCAAGCAATTGAAGAGAGAAAGACCATCATCCATGTGAACAGAAGTGTGTGGTGGGAAGGAATACAAAGAAATATAGTTCACAGAAGCAATCCAGCAGTCTAATTTCATGTCTTTTGACAGTAATTCCAGTAGGGCTGATGCCAGATCAGCTTGCTCAAGACACAAATGTGTCTACTGGGCAGTCTGCAACATGTCAGTGTTCTCACTCCTTTCCTTTCCTCTTCCTTTCATTCACATGTCCTGCTTGTTGGTGGATTGTCCTTTGAAATCATCATGTAGTATCTGAATGTTTTAGAACTCTAACATTAATAATAGCTCCTTAAGTAAGAAGCCTCAGTATTATATTTATTTTATTCATAGTCTTTTCAAAAGAATTTATCTGTGGGTATGGAGAAAAGACAATACTGCTGGGAGATCATCTTGGCCTGTTCTTCTTACCAGTGTTTTTAAGTCTTCCAGCTTAGCCATGGCTGCATCTGAATTTCTGCTCCATTAACTTTACTTTTTCAAAGTTCTTCATCAGGTTGGGAGTTTTCTCCCAGAGACTTGCAGAAATTTGTTAATGTTTGCATTTGAGTTTTGTCTACTTTGGCCCTGGACAAGGTATCTGCTAATACAGCTTCATCTTCTTGTTTCTACCTGAATAAATTATAAACAGCCTGATGTGTACTCAGGCTTCATTAGAAAGGGTAAAGAAGTCTTCCTGTGAGGAGCACAAGTGGAAGGCAAACAATTATTATTTTTTTCTTTTTGTCTCCTTTCTGTGAGTCAGAGCTTCTTTGAGAAAGGAAAGATTGACATGGTATAGAGTGAGCTTTGGGTGATTTGGTATGAACTGGATCTCCAGTCTCCTGGTCCTGTATGACAGCCCTCAACTATGCCATATATGTTTGTGCCTGCACACAATATTCTTGCTTGGCAGTTTATGGCAAGCAAAATTACTCTAAGCAAAACTATAGTCTGCTTATTATTTTATCTTCATTGACTATATCACTCCTTTCCTGGATGCTGTGAAGGCATGAATATATTGGGTTCAGTGAGAGAAAGCTCAGCTAAAAAGTTCTGTCTGGCCTATTCATGTTTCTTGGCTGGGAAATAGAATTGCATTGTTCAAAAGATGGTGAAACCGGCTTCTGATACTTAAAGGTAAGCACCTGCTTTTTTCTTTCAGCAGCAGTGATCTTCCATAAATTGCTAATTATATTTAAAATGTGTTATCTGACATGTTTAACAGACGTATTTGGCCATTTCTTCTTTGGAGTACAATGGAAATACCATTTCAGTATTTTCAATTTTACGTACACAACATATTCATTTTGGTAATACATTCATGACCTTATACAACAATGCTGTAGTCACTTATTGTAGCAAAAGAAGCTGATTTAATTAAAGCAAGATAAAGTGACAGCTACGCTTGGATGTGAACACTATGATTATACTTTATCGTAACACTGAAGAAGATGTAAAAAAAAGTGGTACCTTCTTCCTTATTTTTGTCTTCTTAAATTACCCATGTTGAGATAGTAGGAGAGTGTTGCAGACTTTCATTTTAAATTGTCAATATTCTCATGTAGTGTGAACTAGTGATACAGGTGGAACAATTGGAAGCTGGCAGCAGAAGTCATGCTTTCTTTCATTTTCTTTTTTTCTGTTGCTCCCCTTTGGCTGAGCTTCTCAACTGTTTGAAAGGAGCAGAATGCAGAGATCCAGGAGCTGGAACACTCAGCACCCTAGGTGTCAGTCTTCCCTGTCCCATTTTATTATTTATTCAGTGTGACATTAAATATCATGTTTATGGTAGCATAAGTATCTCAGATATTTTTAAAGGGACTTTCAAACAGTCACGTACTAAAATAGGAATAACATCTGGATATTTTACTGCTCATTTTGCCTTCAGCAAAAATGCATTTTAATAAATTTAATTGCAATTAGTGCAATAAGTCATATGGAATAAAACAGTAGCGTGAAAAATGCCCTGCAGTTTTAATTCACTTGTGAAGGAAAACTACTAAGTCTGAGTTCTTCAGTGTGCCACGGTCCATTTCATTGCCATAAGCATAGGATGCCTTGCTATTGATCCTCTGCATTTACATTGAGCTATAATGTACAAAAGGAACCTCTACACAAAGAGAGCTAGTAATATAATTTTCTAATGGGCTTAGATTGTCATGGAACAAAGATTCACTAAGTACTTAATTAAATAATTACAAGATAAGGCACTATATTGTTATAGTTTTTCAAATATACTTTTTAAGCAGTTAGCACGTTTCCTGAATGAGGTGAAAAATCAAGAAAGAAAATACTGTGTATTTGTTTTGTAGCTAACTAATCAAATATTGCTTTTTTTTTTTTCCTTTGAATAACAACAGAAGGCAATTAAATGCTGTAATTTATCTTTGATGGATGGTGTGTTTAAATCAGCTGAAAGCAAATAATTTGAACATGTAGGAATTAACATTCTGATCCCAGTAAGGGATTTGCATATGCTGATCCTCATGATCTAGATGTGGCTCTTAGGAGGTATGAGGTCTTGTTGTAGTTGTAAAGGATAAATATTACACTTTCCTGAGTTGATTTGAAGTGAAATGCCAGGAGATTCTATAAAACTGCTTCTACTACATCCAGATTTTGGTAGTCAAATTTACTACAGAGGAAATCTGCAAATTTCACTTCAGGAAGCCACAATGAATAATCATGAATAGTTATATGTCCTACATAATCTTTAGCCTAAATAATATAAACTGGTTACTATATGATTTAAATAAATTTTATGATAGTTGATGATATGAAGTCTCTAGCCACATTTCATTTTTCCTACTGTGATTTTTGTTTAATGTTTGTTGTAGAAGAATTTTTGACACAGTGGGGATTCTGTTGTGCTTAACTGATTTTCTCATTGGCAGTATGGCTTTAGTATGAATGAATTTTGCCAAGTGTGTGGTGTGAAATTGCTACTCAGCTCCCCTGGAATTTGGGTCAAAAAGTCTAGAAATGCAAAAGGCAGTGTGTAGTAGTTTTTTTTATTGCTGCAGAATGTTCCAGCCATGTAGCTATATTTTGTGTGTATGTTTGATAACAACTTATCGAAAAAAAGTCTTGAATTGCTTCTTTACAGGCATCTCCTGGTAAGCGCTAGGTTGTGGGAAAAGTGTGCATTAATGCACTAACATATGAAGCTGTATGTCTAGAGCCAAATGTGCAAAATAAGTGTGAAGTCCACTGCTCTGATTTTAGGTAGTAGTTCTAACTTGGGTACAAAGCAATAAATAAGCAATAGTTTGAGAGTGCATTCTTCCAGAGGGGAAAAAAAGTATTAAAGTAGAACAATCAAATAGCCAATTGGGAAAATAAATAAATAAATAAATACACGAATTCTATCCCTGTATGGTCTGTACAGGTTTGCCTGAATCTTGGCTGGGCTGATGTAGAGAATAATGAGCCATTTTTAGGCTTTTTAGTCCTTTGATATTTTAGGTATGTTAATTCCTAAATGTCTGTTTGCTTGCCGACATTAATGTATTTTGGACTATTTTCAATTATATATATATTAAGAAAAAAAAATCATATTATGTAATAGTCCTATGCTGTAAAAGCATAGGACTATTATATAATATGACTTCTTTTTTTGAATGAACCCAACTTGCTGAACTTTACTTCTTGTTCTTGTTAAAAAGAGTAACCTAGAAAATAACCGAATTGTTTGGATGTGGGAAGCTGCAAAAAGGATAAATGTTGAAGTTACAAATAGCTCATCTCAGAGGTGGGATCACCTTTCTCATACTGACTTTCTAATAAAACTTTGAAGTTACAAGCTTTTGAAAGTACTATCAGTAAGAACATATGAACCCTAACCCCAAAGCTCTGCAGTTGTGACACTGACAGTATACTAAATTAAACTGTTTTTTATTGTTTAGCTTAATCCATCTTTTTCAGCCAATCAAGTTAATCTTACATGAGAAAAATTCAGCATCTTTGAGCAAAGTAAGATTAGGAATTTAAGACTAAATGACGTTTCCTACCTATCTAAGGATGAAATATTAAATAGTTACAGTTTAGGTATTATTTTTTTCTTTCACCCTTTTATTTCTCTGGCTAGATCTTAAGAGAACAACTAAGCCATTCTGAAAGGGCACTGATAGCTATCTGAAGCCATTTTAAGGCTATTATTGAAGAAAACATTTACTTTGACATCCTAAGCCAAAGTATGCTTAACAATTGCATTTTAAAGTAACTTACAGCTGTACCATCATGTTATTGCAGTCTTGGCTCCTGGGTTAACTCATCCAGGTTATATAACAGAATAAAAGGATTTTTAAAACTCTCTACTATGCTACTGAAATACGATATGTTTTCAATAGTTGGCAATCTGTATATGGATTGTGAGTAGGGTCTGACTGCAGAATATGCCCAGAAATAAAAGTAATCAAAGTAGAAACTAGTTCTTGCTATATTCTAATACTTTATTTTGGTTTTGTTTTGTGTGTATGTGTGTGTGTGTTTGTTTGTGTTTGTTTGTTTGTTTGTTTGTGTTTTGTTCTCTGAGTAATTTGGAGTGAATTACATTACTTTTATATTCCCAGGGTGGCTGAGTTCATATTGGTGTATACTTGACATCCCATACTGGTCAATTCATGACCGTGGTACTCTTTGAGCATCTGTGCTTTGCAGCACGAACTGCAGACTGAACCTGTTGTTTCTGCATTGTTGGGAAGTCCTCAGAAATGATCAGAATCTCTATAAAGTTGCTGTATCAGGTCACATAATGCAATAGCATTTTTTTTGAATTACCACATAAATGCGTAGTTTATTAAAAATTAAATATCAATCTCAACCACTTCTAAAAATTAGTATACTCTAATAAGCCTTTTTGAATATATGAAAGCACTATTATAACAGTTAAAATAACTGGAAATATATGACTATTGCTTTTGGTACTTCTTAATGTGCTAGCAGAGCTTTTCATTTAAATTCATATTACATATTTGTGCAAGTCCTCAAAAGAGTTTTGTTTGGAGCAAAGCATCTATTTTGTGATGAAATATTTACTTGAAATTGAAGGAAAGAAGTCTGGAATAAAATGCACATTAAAATTTACTGGAAGCTGAGTTCTGAAGTAGTTTGGTTAGGTCAGAAACTGAAGATGTATTGGGCCAGTGACCTTATAAGAGGGAAAGGAAGGAAAAAATTAGAATGCAAAATTTTCTCTGAGTAATTGACCATTTGCTTCCACTCTTTCACCCCACTAGCCTTACCAAGTGCTTTCAAAATGACACATAATTGCTGTTTTTACTTCCTTTTGGTACAACTTGACATTAATGTATTCAATGAAATTAAATATTATGTGCTAAACATCCTGTATCAGTGGTGAAAACAAATATAAAAAAATAAGAATGACAAAATATGATATCAGTACAAAATATAGCATTGGTTTCTACATTTCTAAAAAATGTACGTTTAAGTATGTTTTGTTGAACAAACAACTTTCCAAGTTTTCAGTATAGTTTGTGTTTCCTGTTAGACTGAGTTGTTTTAGTAAGTATTGGGAGAAATAATTGCAATTAATTAAAAATAGTCACAAAAGAAGTTAGTATCTATTTACTCTTGTTTTAGTAATCATGAGAACTTGTATGGCATCAGAATTGTTTCAGAACATGAGTTAAATCAGAGAAAAGCATTCAATACCAGTTAGTTTTGATGATCTTACTCTGTATTAGAAATGAAGTAATATTTTACATTTCAAAGACTAAAAGAAGAGGTGAAGCCACTTTGCTATGTTGATCACCAGAAAACAACACTTAGGCTCTTTTGAGGAGTTTTTAGAAACTGAGTTTAAATGTATTCCAGTGAACTGAACTAGATTGAGCTATGCCCTTTTGGTTGCAGTGAAAGGGAGAATAAGAGGCAAAATGCCACTTTTCATTCTCTTCAGTTCTTTGTGGATATGCTTTTTGCTCCACAGCTATCTTGTTTCATGAGGTCAAGTCCTTTGCCTCATGGAAATACTGGTGAGGTTATAAAGCAGGGCATCTGACTGTTTTTTTCTCAAAAACAAAACAAAACCAAAACAAAACCAACCAACCAACCAACCAAACAAAAAAGCTTGTTTAACTTCATGCTGCAGCTAACTGCCTCAGTCCATTTACCAAGATTTATGCAAATTCAAGTTCTGCCCAAGTAGCTTAAAATGTTTATCTAAAACTCATGCAGTCAACTTGAAAGCTGCCTGGGATATAGACCTTGCAAATGTGAAAACAGGCATTAGGATCATCTTCTATTCTCTTCTGGTATAAATACTGCTGTGAACTGTTTTTTTCATATGAATACTGGCAACCCTCTATATCGTATAAGCAAACGTCTGCATTCTTACATCGCAGTCTTCCATTTAAGATATTTTTGGGCCAAATTTAAAAGGGAACCTGCTCTCCTTGATCATCAGCCACGATAAACATTTTCTCACTGGTAAACAGAATAGCATGCAATCAGATCTTTGAAGGACAACATCAGGTGGTTCTATACTCACAGCTGAAATCAGTAGTACAATTGTAAATCTGTAAAACTGGACAGATTTATTACAATCTTGTTTCCAAAACAGATTGTGCAAAGACTTTTGTAATTTTGCATGCTGGATTCACCTTGATCTCCTGACATCAGAAGTACTGAATGTGTCCTTGTGCTCTAGGCAAACTCGAGCAACATTATTTTTTTTTTTTTTTTTTTTTCAGATTTAGCTTATATTCTTTATTTATTTATTTTTAATCAGATAGCTTTGGAGATTTAGATTTTGCTTTAAATATTTTAAGTTGATCATAGACTTAAGTGTATAGAACTAGGAACTACAATTTTCTCAATCTGACCATTTGGTTACTTAGTTTTATTGCCTTTGCTGGAAATTGAAATGTTGTTTCACTGATCATTATTATGTTTGTGTTTCCCACTGATATTAATGATTTTAACCTTACCAGGGTTTCTAAATTTTTGCCAGTTAGAAATTTTCCCTGATTGTTTGCATTTGCGGTGGTCATTTTGTCATGCTTGATGTTTATAAATATATATGTTATAGTTTCAAGCAACCTATCTGCATAAGACCAACTGTGGTCCATAACATATAATGTGATTAGACAATTATCTTTCTGTAAAGTTAGAATAGGCTTATGATTATAATTAAATTACAATTTATGGGCTTGCTATTAATATGCAGTTTATTTAATGACTACAATTGGCTAGATCCTTTTTTTTCTTTTTTTTTTTTTTAAACATTAAATGGCTAGGCTGAAGGATAGGTACTTTGCAAGTATTCTTATCCTCCTGATTAAAGAATACAATTATAGATGAGGCTTAACACCTTCAACCTGTACTACCAGATTGTGCCCAAGCTGAGGTGAGGCTGAAAAGTGATACTGTGCTTGTCTGACTGCTCTTGGATGTCTGTTGTCATGAGAAATAATTTAGAAATAATTATTTTCCTGTTCCCTTACAAATCATTTGATGGATTAGGATGCCATTAAAAATACATTAGCGTGTGGTCTTTTAACCTGATGAAAGGTGATAGGAAAGATGGAAGACCATCTTTCATTTCCTCAGTGAAGATCTGTCTGAGATAGCACTTAAATTATATACAATGTTTGTAAGTGGTAGACATCTCACGTTGTATGTGATGCAATTTTAGGTGAAGCATAAGAGATAAGCTGTTTTTGTGAAGTGGATGTAAGCTTTTGGTGGAAGAAGTATTTCTGGTTGTCAGTGAAGTTCAAATAATTCACCGAAGGATTTAGTGGTTTTAGTTTTCTTTGTGAAATATAGAATCTTCCAAACCAGAGTATTTTGTGTTCTCAGGACAAATTTCCTTCTCAAAGTGACATTCCAAAGATAAGACTGCCTTCACACAGGGTTTTGGAGAACGAAGAATGGTAATACATGGAAAAAGCTTTTATTTACACTCATGTCTGAGTGTGAGACAAATGAAAGACTCATTCAGATTCTTTAAAAATCAGGATTCTCAGTTTTAGGTTCCAGTAGATGTGCACTATTTTTTCTCCTATTCCTTGTGAAAAACTAGAAATTTAATAAACACTCATTTATTCAAATGTAATAATCCTCAAGAACATAGCAGTACTTTTGATTCAGTCATTCTTGTTTGCTTTACTTTAGTAATTGCTTGGTTGCTTTTCATTTGTACCATGTTGATATATAGCAGAAACTTTAAGGCATGAGTTCGAATCCTTTGACAGACTACAAAACACTGAGTTGCCATGTTGAAACTGTAATGTTGTAAGTTCCACTTATTGTAAATAGTAACTAAACTTCTCTTAATGCTCTCTTTCAGTGAAGTACAAGGTGAGGTAGTGTCTCACAGGAGATGATCCTAGAATCTGCTTATCAAAAAAGAAGTTGTTTGCTTGCAGTCTTTCTCATAAGAGCAATAAATACAAGAGGAATGTAGAATATAAATGGGGGGGGTGGGGGTGGGGAAGTGTCTTTATAGTTTTTTAAGATGTAAAAAGGATTTTTTTTAATATTGCTTTCCAAAAAATAATTGCTTTATATTTAGAAAACCTCAGTATCTGAGGAACAGTATTACATGTAATACTTGAACTTTAATAAAAGAAAATTGCAGGTTCTGATACAATAGGTAATATTCAGATGGCATTACTTAGCTGCTCAGAAGCTTCAAAGTCAATGCCAATCATTTGATCCTGGAGTGAATTTAGTGTGTGATGAATTTAGTGATGAACTGCTGCATTCCTCATCTGTGGAAAGCAATACAAACTGTTGACAATATTGATTTTAATGTTGAAAAGCTGAAAGACAATATTGCTAGGGAATTTGCTCTTTTAAATACCAACAAAAGCATTAAAATTACACCTTTACTTAATATTAGTTTTTGAAGGGAATCAGAGATTGGTACTTATTCTTTTTTTGAATTAAATTAGTGTGTGGTATGTAGAATATCTAGGAAGTATTTACTGCCGTAACTGAGGGGAAGTGTCAGAAAGTTGTGCACATATTACTTTACAAACAGGCAGCACTCCTGCTCTACCTGTACTTAAGTTATGTTGTTTTTCATGAAAAGTGCTTTTGATGACAAGCTTAGTGAAGATAGTGAACTTCTTGAAATGTCGAAACATAGCTCTAGGAAGCTTACCTTAAAGACAGGTTGTCTTCTGTTGTTTGATGTTAATTGTTTAATGAGTTCTTGTATGAAGTAGGATAGTATGTGGCATCTAGGTTTTACAATCACTGATTAAATGCTTGAGTGTTATTCAGGTGGCTCTTATATTACCTGCATACCCTATAGGACCACTTCCAGGATCAGAAGTACTCAATATTAATTTGTCTTAATATTAATTTGTTAAGTATTGATTCACATACAGGTACATCATTTGCTTCTTGAAAATTTTAATGTAGAATGGCAAATATTGGAATGCCATCTAAAGTTTAATGCATGTTTCAATGCCAGGAAATGCTAGTTTATAAAGCCAGGGCTTAAATACTGATACTTCTATCCTCATTGCTTTTATCAGTGCTGATTTCTCAGACAGTGAATGCAACAAAGGGCTTTTGGCTAGTCGAGAAAGTTTTCTTCTAAACTGATCATGGTAATGTGATTGATATACTTTTCCTTTAATTGCTGTGGAGGATCAAGCATGAACAGTAAGTTGCGTAGCCTGAAGAGTTTGGAATATTCTTTACCTCCTTTGAATGATTCAAGTTAGACCATAGATAGATTAATCCAGTGTGCACAGCACCTGCCATGATGTGGGAAGTGATTCTGCAGCTTCATGTGTACATGCTATGTGTCTGCTTAAAGCATCACTAGTATTTTTCTTTATCCCATATATTTGTTAATTACATTATGAAAAGTTGCAATCTTGCAGGCTAAATTTCTAGGAAAAAGTTTTTCACAGCCAGGATATAATCTCTTCACTTGACTGTTGTCTTGCTTCAATTTACAGGAGGGAGAAGAGGTTCTTTGAAATACGTGTACCCAGCGTGAGATTAAGAAACAGTGGTTCAAATGCTGGACCAACCAGTTTATTACAAATGTTAATAAGGGAGATAGGGAAAGGGGTGGATGGACACTGTTACTGATTGGGGTGATGGGAAAGGGAAGGCGAGCGATAGAAAAGATAGGAAGAAGCAAGAATTGCGTAAAAAGGGGATAGTCACCACCGGGATCCGTCAGTAGTCCCATTACACGCTGTTCCAATGTTCTGAGGCCAAAGGGCAGGAGCAGCAAGGCTGGTTTTGGGCATTGAGAGGGTGCAGGTACCGGGTGGGTCCAGGAAGAAGCCGCAGAGTAAGTCCGGGAGGAAGCAGCAGGTCTCAGGTAGCAGGCCCAGGGAAGTGTGGCAGCAGTCCATAGTGAGGGATCTGATGTCAGACACCTATCCTCATGGTTGTTGGACCCTCTTTTATCCTCCTTTTTTTCCTGCCTACCTGACATCCCTGGGTGCTTGAGCAAGAGTCATGTGTGTACCTGCTGAGATGGTCGTCTTCCTCGAGATGAGTCCACACAAAAGACCGTTTCCCCGCCATTATCAGCAGCTTATCCCTCTCTCATAGCCCCTGGCCTTGTCCATCTGTGCTCCTTAAAGGATTTCACAACCCTTAGCAATGACCTGTCCATCAGTGTCCTCCAGACAGAAGATTTCTCTACCTTTGCCCAGGACTTTGCCTGGACTTGTTCCTCAGCAAACTTTTAGTCAGTGATATAAAAGAATAATCTCTTACAACTGCAGCAACTGAATAAAATGAACCACAAATGAAGGATGGTTAAAGTGCTGGGGAACCAGCGGCTGAGTCAGCCCTAAGCTATTTCCCACTTTCAGAAATAGTACAAATTAATCAACTTGTTCAATTGAACATTGAAGTGTTAAGTCATAATGATAGGCACCTTAAGAATATGCACAGTGCCAGATGTTGCCCGTGGGAGACCAAAAGTGTGAAAGAAGAAAGTAAGGATAATGGCACAGTAGGATCACAGGGGTGGCTGTTCTGCTTTGAGGGTTCTACTTTCATGTGCACGGAGGTCTAACAAAGAAATGAAGTTATAAAGCAGTGATAGTTTTGAATTATCTAACTTTTAGGGTGTTCCACTGAAAATAGTTTCTAGCCTTTTGGATGAAGCTTTTCATTACATTTTAACAAATTTACTACAGGTGGTGATAGTGCTAAACATTTCACAGCAAAGTGGAACTAAAATTTTGGAGATGAGATACTGTATTAAAATGAACAATGACAAACGAACAGGAAGTGACCAAATTTAATTTCAATTTCTAGCTTATCAAACATTTGCTGAAAGTCTTTATATGGCTGTGTTTCATGAAAATGCAATTGTTATAGATGGAATCATTCCAGTGTGCAGCACGCATTCTTCAAAAACCTGTATGTTCCGTGAAAATATGTCTCTGAAGAATGTGTAAAAAATCAAACAAACCACTCTACAATGGACATATATGAGAAGTACACAACCTTCTAATTCTTCCTCCACCTGCAGAAGATAATGCTGCAATATCAATATATATTTTCATGTTAGTTAAAAGCCTCTCAGACTTTCATATGAATATAAAATAGCTAGAACGAGGTTGTTCATGATATCGCCTGAATATTTTAAGTCTCTAAAATACAACGTTTTTGTTACAGTAATATTTTTGCCTTTTGCTATCTGTTCTGTAATTAACAATTTCCCATCACCTGGTAGATAAAACAGTCTCGGATGCAATGGAATAGTTAAGTGATTTTCTTGAATGCATTTACTGGAAGTAGCTCTTCATAAATATATTCATTTATTTATTTAAAATTAGAGCATGGATTTGGAAGTACCAAACCTTAATTTACTAAGGAAACGGTACCTTTCCATTAAAAAACAGACACAATCAACATTCCAATCTGGCTACTAACATTAACATAAGGAACATATATATGATCTCAATTTCTCAAACTGAATAATTAAGCCATGAAACAGGAACACAAGCAGCTAAGTTTTACATAAAAATTCAGATTTATTGCAGTTTAGGAGTGCTGTTACCAAAAATAGCAAATGTTTCAGAGCCTGAGTCTAGCTGTGTTTGCTCGTTTATGTACAAGTACTCTGTATGTTTACAAAAATACTAACAATGTGGGGTTGTTGGTTTGTTTGTTTTGGCTGGAAATTGAGAATTTTTTGTGTAAGGATTTGATGTGAAAAGAATACATATAGATTGATTGTAAATGCAGAAATTAACGTGATAAAGGAATGATTACATTTGCAAATCAATAATTTTTGGTGGCAGCACTTCTTTGTCAAAAAAAATAATTTTCAGGATGGGTAGTATAAATTTCTTATAAAATATAGGAAATACTAATTATGGTAATAAATTAATACAAAATTTATCTGATTACACAGAAGTAGTGCTGTAATGAGTTTTACAGCTTGTAATATAAATAATCCTTCCATATCAGGTAGAAAATAAAGCATAAAAATAACCTTTTTGACTATGTAGATTTAAAAGAGGATTATGTGGATATAATATTTTCTGGTATACAAAAGGCCAGACTGTGAAAGTATTCTGTATACAGGCCTGATATTTCTTTTTGGCTTGACTGCTTTCTGTGTTGGATTTAATGGCCTCTTTTTATGTGGATCTCTGAAGTTTTTTCACACTTTGTTTGTTTGTTTGTTTGTTTGTTTGTTTTTCTTTTTCCTGCTTTGTGCAAATAGTTGTAGACTCCCTGCAGAACTAACTGCACATATCTATGTTGAATCCAATCTGTCAAATTTCCAGAGTAACATGATTTGCCCTAGCTTGTGCAGATGAATAGCAGTCACATGCTCAGGCAAAAACACACGTGTTTAACTATGAGCACATTTCTTCTTGTTAGTCAGTCATGCTGTTCTATAGTAGTTAGCAAGTGCTTGTGCTATCAGTTGCAAATAATTGAACTAATGGATGAACTTTGCTAGCATGTTCATAATGAAATACTTTCTAATGCATTAATCTTTTATATATATATATATATATATACACACACCTGTATTTAGCCTAAATAATTTGAACTGGTACAGGAACAGGAAGTAGATGTTACTGCATAGTACACTACATTCACTGTATTTGAATAAATCCAGTGTTGAAAAGTCCAGCACACTTTATTATGTCAGACACACAATGGAATGTGCTTTATAAATATGTTTGTTCACGAGATATCTGGTTTTTTTCTGCTTCACTTCTAAAGAAAGCTAAATAGCCACAGGACAGAGAATGGAACTGGTTGTAGTCATACTCGTGCTGTTCCCACAAGTTATCTCAGTGTATAAATTCTTCGTTACAAGTCTGCAGAAAAGGTAACCTGTATCCTGTAGAGCTCCCTTAAATGCAGAAATTGGCATTTTTATTCTTTCTTCTCTCCAGTGCCACAGAACAATTTGGTATTTCAAATGGGCCTGAGGGTAGGAAAAATATCAGTAATTACAGTTCTGATGTGCACACCTATCACCTTAAGTGAAGTACAGAGACAGGTAGAAACAATAATTCCTAAAGCTTACTCTTTTGAGGCTTCTCTTGTAAAATGGTACGATTATTTCAGGTTTCAATATTTCCATCATTGTTTTTATGGACAATGGGAATATAAAATCTAAATCAAAAAGAAACCAGAAACACTGATCAAGCATAAACAGTGATTCATTTTTGTTCCAGAAATTCATCTCTGCATAGATTATAGAATTTAGTCTCTATAAACATTTGTCACAGAGTTAACTAGATCAATCTATGCCTGTGACAGGGGGCAGTAGGCAACAAGTAGGGGGAAAAAAACAGCGGCAACAATCTATGGAGGAAAACTTATTTTACTAACTATGATATCGGAATGCAAAATAACACAATATAATACAATCTAATTGAAATTGAGACTAATAAATCAAACAAAATAGGAGAGAGAGAGTTCCTGAGACTGAGTCAAACCTGAAAAGCTTGGAACAGCTAGGAAAAGCAACTTCCAGTACCCACTGCCAGGCAGTAAGAGACCGCCCTACCCGGAAGGGTCAGATCCCATGACTTCCGTCATGTACAGGGATAGGTACATGGAGCTGGAGCATTAACACTTTAGTTCCAGTGCACTACATGGTGTTTTGATGTGGAATACTGAAAACCAAATACGTAAAACCATGGCAACATTTGATAACTAGTAAGAAGCTCATTGTGCACAAATAATATTTTTACTTGTATAGTTCATTTTGCAATGTTTTAAATAGAAGAGATAGCAATATATGTTAGTGAGCTTTGGTGAAAAGAACAAGAATAAAAAGGAAACCAATACTATGGAGTGTTCAAGGCAACTTTCAGGAGCCTCAAAAGTGACCTGACAGGAGTCTTCATTGGTAGGTGGCTCTTACTGTGCAGGTATTCATGACAGCTTTTTCAGATGCTATGTAGGTCAAGGTAGAGTGAAGCAGTTTTAAGTGTTTTATGATTGCTAATTTTCTGTCTTTTGGAGAGGGAGGTGGAAGGTTATCCACCAAGCTATTGACTGACCTGGGGTCATTCTGTCTAGTTATTTTCTCAAGTCCTCAGTGCAATTACTTCTGTTTCCTGATGGTTTATATTAAAACAAAAGTAGTCTAGAAAATATAGCATTATTGAAAAGTGAAATAAAGCTAGAAGTATGTGTACATAAAGTGCTATAGCTTTTAGTCCGCTATATATACAGAGAGCAGTGTTACATCTGGAAAAACTACAACCCAAACACATTTGAAATTTAGTGAGGTGCACTGACAGACAAACCCTCAGATTTGTGGGACAGGAATGTTCTTCTTCACCTCCTGCTAAAATGCAAAGATATGTCATAGTGTTGAAACTCCAAAAGCAGCCCATAGAAGTCCGTGAAGCTTTACGTAGTCCATCTATCCTTTTATTCAGCTATTTCTTTGTTCTGACATTTCTACCCTTTTTAATTATAAGGCTAGGGAAAACTGAGGAGTCTTTTTATCATGAGTTTTATGACAGATAAAAGACTGAGAAAGAAGTAATTTGTTGGTCAAGGTTGCTTTTGGAGTTGTTAGCATTCCACAGAAACTCACAGATTAAAGTGGTACAGCCTTGTAGTATGATGTCATGAATCAGGCTCCTAGTCTCACCCTTTTTTTTTTTTAAATTTTACAGAGCATGGCTTACTTGTATTGGCAGCATTCCATATTGCTAACACACAAGCCAATTCACAGATCTTTCTTCCTCTATTACTTTCTTTGCTGTGAATAATGTGCCTGTATGTCTTTAGTATTTGGCAACACTGTTTCTCTTCTAGTCCTAAGCAAGAAAAACAGGCAGAAATCACAATTAAATATTAATGGCATAGAATATTAGAGATGCTGAATTATTCATCAGTTTTGTCTAAGAAAATAGAGGTCTTTGTTCATTAATCACAACTGTACGTATCAATTGATGGGAAATTATTTTTTTTCTTTGGAAAAGCAGATGTTTGACATTCTTTCATCTTGATTAAAATCCAGTTCTTCTAAATACAAGAGAAACTTAAATTCTTTCATAGGAATAACTGAAATTGACTACCTCTTCCCTATGTGTATGCTTAATCAGGCAAAGGACAGAGTATTTTCACATGTGCATGCAACAGTAGAACCTAATTATATTAAAAAATAGAACTGAATGAAGAGTTCACTCAGGGTGTGAAAAAAGACCTTTCAATTCTTTGGCTAAAATACACTCACAGAAAATTAGTTGTATCAAAAATTTATTTGCAGTGTGGATGTGACATCTTGTTGTTTAAAGTCAGGGATTGTCTTACAAGTAAGTATTTCTTTGGTTAGACATCCAGATACAGTTTGGATCGTTAAAAATGAGTTGGGGATCTGAGAACTTTATTTCTCGAATTCAGGTCTGATTTCTGCTGTGAATTTTCTAAATAAGAGTGCATGAATGTCAGCTTGCTTTGTGCTATCTCCAGTAATGCTAAGTCTTTCTGAAAGTGCCTTTCCACTGATCCACAGCCTATTTTTTTTAGGTTTTTGATTTTTATTTTTATTAATATGATCCAATAAGACCATATTGATCTTGTTGGTTTTCAAAGACAAATGTTAAGTAATCCCTACAGGAAAAGCAGTTAAGTATTATAATTTGCTTACTGTGGTGCTTTGCAGCACATTATGTTACTAGCTGCCAAAGATATTATGTAGTTAACAACAACAATTTGCATTAAATTAACTTTACATCTACTACCAATAAGCATAGCTGTAGTTAAGTGGGATTTGATCAGATTTTAGATATCTTCATAAAAGGATTTGAGATTTTGCATATTTTCTTAGGTTCTGGTGCACTTGCTTGGTGTTGGGACATTCTTTTTATTTACTGAATTTCATTCCCCCATCACTCTTTACAGACACCCAAGGGCTGTGCATAAATATCCATCCAGTTAGAGGTTTCATTACATCATTAACAATTAACCTTCATTTCATGTTTTCTCCTAATTGACATAGCCTTCATACTGCCTTGTTCTAACACAGATTAACACTGAGTTGGCTTGAACGTTATAAAATTACTTTTCCCCAGTCCTCTGCATAGCAACTATTTGTCGGTGTGGTTTTGAAGCCTTCCATTGATTATGTAGACTTTATCTGTGGCTTGCAATTTGCTGTGTTAAGAACTTCTCTTGTTTGCTGATTATCCAAAGTGAATAGTTCATACCTATCCACTTTTCCCACCTGAAATGCGTTAGTTTATTCAGTTGCTCCTTGTATGGAAAACTTTTCCATGCTTTTGATAGTCCTTGTTACCCTTTGGATTTTCTCAATTTCTTAAAATTTCCTTTGTAACATTTGTTATCTTGACCACTGCTGAGTGTTGAGCTGATGTTCCATTGACCCACATATCCTAATCCAAGAATGATCTCACTCTGACAGCCCTGTGTCCATCCATTCAGCCTAGTGATGTTCCACCACTCTTAACAGTCAGCCTTTGACCTTTATACACCAAATAACACAGTAGCATTGCCAAACTGTCACCCAGTCAGCTCCTCTCAAGCAGAAAACATTTTGTCTAGATTTTCTCCTGTTTCTAATAGTGTGTCTAGAACAGACATTAAACACAGCTAGAGATGTCCTGATCTGACACTTTTTCTTTTTTTTCTTCCCTTCATGAAAATAATGTATATCATTCCTCAGTCCTTAGATGCCAAAGCTGCTTTAAGCACAAGATTATATACTGCAATTTAGTAATTTTGTAATTTAGGCAGACGCCATCTGGTCCCGTTCTTCCTTCATCTAACTTCTCTTAAATATATCCTTCCATGCCCATCATTTTTCTTAGTTTAATAATACAGCCTACTGGATGACTTATTTGGTGTTGTTTTGGTTTTTTTTTGTTGTTTTGTTTTGGTTTGGTTTTTTTTGTTTGTTTGTTTTTGTGCTGGGTTTATGTATGGTGTTTCAAATAGAAAACCTATTTCTGGTTATTCGTGTCTTTGCTGAATTGAGTCACAGTGTTGCCTGTTTTCTCCTCCCTTTATTCTAATAAGATGAGCTGTTGCTATTGAAAGGGGTTTGGTGATTAGCTCATGCTAGAGAAGTGTACAGCACTCATCTGGGAGAAACCATTATATTAGTTATGTAAAATACTTCAGAAGTTAAGCTTGTCGACAAACTTTACTGGTCATATACAATATAAAATTTTCAGTAAACATAATTTTTATGAAGCTTTTTGGCATCTAGGGGCCTTTAAAACTGTATATGATGTATTAGGATCAGAGATCACAGAGTAAGGCTGCAGTTCTTAGCTCCTAGTTTTTCTGGGCTGGTAGGTGTTGAAGATTTTTTCCTAATTAAAGAAAACATTGTATTCAAATTCTGTCATTGCCTTTCTACTTTGTATAAAGAAGCAGTGTCAAGCTTTTGACTTTATTTGGGTTTCTGTGTTGAGGCTAGAAAGCAATCGCTAACATAAAAATACCTGATTTCAGGTGTATTTCTTTTTTGTACTTTTTATTTCACTCTTAAGTCTTTGCTTTGAGAACAAAGAAAAATAAATATTATTTAAATTATTTTAAAATCTTTGCTAAACAGCTGCATAAACATTTGGGATACTGTTGTTATCAGAGGAATTTTTTAAAAAAACATGCCATTATTTATGAATTGATAGCCTAGGAAGAGAATGTTGAAGTGTATAATACACTAACGTTATCAACTGTCATGGCATGTCTGCCTCATTCTTGTTTTTCAAAACAGTATCTAAATGATAATATATATTGGTTACTCTACTAACAAGCATCAGGAAAGTAATCTTTTCAAAGTAACCTGTAAGCTAAGGGAAGGCATTATAAACTAGTGAATATACTCTCACTGTTTATTAGAGAAGATATTATCAAGGGCTGTGCTGCTTACTACTTCTCTAACTTTTATTATTGAAAAAATGATATCATTTGAAAATAATTTATTTTTCAGTTCCTTCCCATTATTTAAATTTACAACTCTGTTTATAAACTGGAGCAAATCCCTTCCTTCTGTATACCCTGTAATTTAGTGCAGAAATGTTTTCTCCTTTTAAAATGTGACAAAAATTATGCTGCAGAAAATCCTTGAAACCATCACTGCTTCTGCTTAATCATCTCCTCTTCAGAGAACCTGAGCACGACCCTGCCATTATTCTTAGCATCCTAGACCTGCCTGGGGAATGGTGCAGGAAATTTTTCAAAAAAAAAAATAAATTTCAAACTAAAGCTGTCCATGTTTGTAACTCAGCAGAAAGCTGGTGTGAAATAGTCTTCCTGGCAGAGGGCTGCTGTTAAAGGAGGGGAGACGATCCAGTTAACAAAGTTTATTGGCAGAGCTGGACAAACTAGTCCATAAAGCCCTCCTGAACCGCAGTTCAGCAAAACTGAAAATCATGCCAATGCTCTAGTTTCGGATGAGGGCAGGCCACATTCCCCTGAAATTTTACAATGTTATACTTTGGCTATATTTCAGGTGATGGCAGATGGTGCCAGAACTCTGATGGAAACTTTCTGGACATAACTTGGGCAATACCGGCTGACAGAATTTTAAAATATCTGAAAGCTTCTGGATTTTTGAAAAGGCTAACATAGGAGTTTTCCAAACTTATTATGCTCCTGTACATACATACATCTGAGTCAAAACTGAGTTTAGTCCCATGCCTCTAACCATTATGATTTTAATACATTCCTACTGAGCTTTAAACTATATTATGAACCCCTCTCCAGGTTTGAATAAATTCAAATTTCTATCATGTATTTCTATGTCAAATATGAAGAAAAACTTGAATTGAAGGACATCTGCTGTGGTTTTAATTCATAAAAATGGATGGTTTAAAATATCATTAAAGGCTGTAAGTGTCACCTAGTTCTTAGGCTTACAGTATTTGGAGTTTTTGTGATTCTAAATGTAAGAATAGCCTTATCTGAGGTCTATTAGCACAGTATTTTCTGCCTGTGACTCTTATTGTGCAAATTCAATTGGTTTGTGTACTTGCAGAAGTTTCAGCTTTTTTTAGGTGTCTGGTTTTGGGACAGGTTGTATTGTATTACAAGTTAACTTTAAACAGTTCTTGTTACCAAAATTGTTAATGGACTAATTTACTACCTTCATAGGTTAACAGCTTTGCAACAGTACCTTTTCAGTACTTTTATCTCCATAGCAAATTCAAAACTTCCTGCTCTCATAAGTTGAATACTGTGAAGAGACATCCCTGAGGCTCTCTGATCTATGATAAAACAGGCAATGGAGAAAAGGAAGATAATAAAAGTTACCTACTAACATTGTAAAGACAGTTGATATTTTTCCTTACATATGAAAAAGTCAGCTCGAGAGAAATTTTGCTTGGGTTAGAAACTAAAAAAAAAAAAGCTGGAAAAGAATTATTACTTCTCAACAAATGAATACTTTGTCATGGCAGAATTGTCATTTTAGAAGGTTAGATTGTTTCTCATATGAGTTTTTATAGATGCATAATTTAATTTGTCTCACTAGGAGATAGATTATTGTTTGACGTATAACCAAATTCATTAGAAATTTATTTTAAGAGTTGTATTTGAGTAAAGAAAATGTATGGGAGATAGTAAGTAAAGATGCTGCTCTAACATTCTCTCAGTTGAGGCATTTTGTCTTTTATGTGTTCATCACCTTAGCATGTATGTAATTTTTTTATTTGCAATATAAAGAGCAGATTCCCATTCACCATCTTTTTGTTGTCTTTCTCAGGGGTAGGCTTGAAGAATGAGGTTTGCAAGTAGCTCTGAGGGTACTGAACTTCAGAGCCTTTTAGATTATTTAGCAAATTAGTCTTATAATATCAAGTTATGTTCAAGCTTATATGTTAGAAATTATGTGAATTCTGTAAGCTTTTGTTCCTCTTGTTATAGAGGAGCATTTGGTAAATGAAAAGAATTTCTAATAATTGATCCGATCTCTTGAAAACATTATGAGTAGCAGAATGAAATATGGTACTTAAGAGAATCATGGAATACTATAATCATTTGGTTTGGAAGGGACCTTAATACCATCTACCTTCAACCCTACTGCCATGGGCAGGGGCGTCTCCCACTAGACCAGGTAACCCAAAACCCTGTCCAACCTAGCCTTGAACACTTTCAGAAATGGAGGAATTGTATGGGTTTGAGCATTTGTTTTGCCTTGGTGATATTCTGCCTGCTCAAATGAAGGGATCCAGCTGTATAGCAGGGTTGCTGTGGTTTCTGTAATGTGAGATTCTGCTGAGGCTGTACATATGCCATTCTTTTAAAATAACACTGCTGAGCATGCTCTAAGTGTGCAGTGTATTCTGTGTGTGTCATAGCTCATGAAACTGTCAGCAGCACTGATGATGGAAATGGTATTCAGTTAAACTCTTGGACATCACCAATTTCTGAAACATTTACACTGCAAACTCTTCTGCTTAGCCATGAAGCTGAGCAGAATTAGCAAGTTGGTATGAGTCTCAGTACACGTATTTTCACAGTTTATGGATGATTTTCAAAAGGAATTAAGGAAATAAGAAATTGTTAATTTGCATCCACATTTTTGCAAATGCCTGCTTCTTGACTCTTTTCATGTATGAAAATATTTCATAGATTTCAAAAGACTACAAAGTCAGGTTGCTTTTGCTCAAGACTAAGCTTGGTAGATAAATTCTAAATATGTATATATACATATCAGTATCTAAAAAAAGAATGCAAATGTGCCCTATGACCTAGGTAAATTAACTAAGCTAATACTGGGGCATGTTGTTGTACATAAAACCATATCGTTTTCCAGATTAAAACAATTGGTATGTTCTGACCTTCTCTGTGAAAGATGTTGAGTATACATATGTAAATTGAAATGTCATAAGTATTATGCAATTATTTAAAATATATATGTATGACACATATATATGTATATATACACATATACGTACACATATGTATACATGTATGTATGATATATGTACATATGTGTTGATAATGAATAGTAGTTTCTAATGATACTGTATGGGCTTTTGGAATATGTCGGCAAAAAAAAATTTTTCAGTTTTGCCAGTGAGGTGCTCAGCTCTCCTTTTTTTTTTTATTTTTTTTTTTTTTCCCTCTATTGTTATTGTTCTTTTTTTTAATAGTTAAACCAACATACGTCTTTGAGGTCTATAGCTATATTAAGTATGGTTACTGCAAGTATCAAACATTATTGGCAAATGCTCATGACTAAAAAATCATAGCTAGGACTTCATTCTGTGGTAAGATTGAATAATATTTTTTTTCAAAGATAGTATAATAATTTTTGTCTGATCGGTATCCTCAAAAACGGTTGTGAGACATTATTTCTGAGCAGTATTGTTTTTATGTACGTCTACTCAACCCATTAGCAAAATATATAAAAAAAGTCAAGTATTGGGGCTGATGAAGTAATTGCTGCAGGCTGAATGTTATCATAGAATTGTTAAGGTTAGAAAAGACCTCTAAGATCATGTAGTCCAAGATACATTGTACTAGTTAAATGTGTGAAATTGGTCTGCTGAGATTCATTGTGCCTCTAGTTTCATTCAGACCCAGACTGGCACTTTGTTTTGAACAAACAAACAAAAAACCCTAAGTGGGCAATTCTCCTAACTGCTGAGTGTATTGATATGGTGAACACACCTTCCTTCAGGTGAAGTTGCCTCTCACAAGCTCACGCATTGAGGCTGAGGTGCTGGATTCTCCCATACAAAAAGTACATATTTCTCTTAGGTAAGTCTGCTATGGTTCCATGTGTTGGGGAAGCTGGAGAAAAAAACTCTTCTCCTTCACCTTGCTCTTTTCCTCTGAGTAATTTAATATAAGCTACATGCCTGTTATAAACAGCAGTGTTTGTGACAGCTCCTAACTTCCTAACTACTATTCTAGCTTTGGGTTACCAGAGTGTCTTAGCTGCGTGTTCCATAATGTTGACAGACTTTCATTGCTGAAAATTTTGAAGCATTTTCAAAGTACTTGCCATACTTAACATAGAAGACAGTTTAGGCATACTGAAAAATCCTGAGCTTCTTCAGAAGAATCAGTTTAGCATCCCTTGTAATGCAAGAAATACTTAACATATACTGGATTCCAAATTGAGTTCTTCTAGCAATTTTATTTGCCCTTTTTTCTTCAGTTACTTATGTTTTTTTGATGCTATAACTTTTTCTTTTTTTTTTTTTTTCCTTTAAATTATAATGAGCTGAACAAGTGATGGATATAATTCCACGTATTTATCCTCTGGGTTGGTGGAAAAGTGAAATAGTGGATGGCGTTTTGCAATTATGCTACTATCCAGTTTAGATTTTATATGGCGCAAAGCAATATTTCAATAGGAATGTATATACTAGTGTTAAGTGAGTGGAGGGGAAAATACTGATGAAATGAAATCCCTATGAAAGTCTGTAAAACTAGTTCATCCTCTTGAAAAGTATTTGCAGTGTACCAGTGAATTTAGGTAGCAGCCTTGAGATTTCATGAAGTTGTTAGGGGATATCCTTTCTTTAGCCATAACAACTCTAGAGAAGTGTTAATCACTACCATGATAAAGCAGCTAAGCAAACTTTATATTTCAGATATGGTTGTAATACAGCAGTGTAAGCAGACTTTGTGACTTCCAGCAGGGCCGTCTAGGAGATGCTGGTTGCAGATGTTTGTCCAAGTCAAGCATAAATAACAATGTTTTCCTGTTTCTCTTGCTGTTTTTTGACAGTACCAAGTCACCCAGCTCTCATTTTGTGGGGCAGTGGAATTTTGCTGTGTTTTATTGAGTATATGACTATGCATAACTAAAGTGTACCTTGTGCATGAATCTCTGATGCCCAAAATTTTTCCACTTAATTTTATGTAAAAAGGCAAAATAATAAAGGAACTGATGAGTTTGGAAAGGAAGATTATTCCAGTCAGCAAAATGATTGGAAGTAAATTGATTTATTAATTTAAATCCTGTCCATGGAATATGGTGTTTGAACATGATATATATGAAGAGTTACTGCCCTAGAGAATTAAATTCAAGGGCTAACTCTCAGTCTCAAGGCTGGATACAAATCCTCATGAACCTGCTCCTGTAAAATTGTCTTGTCACTTTCCCCAAGCATTCAAAACTTTCAGCAAGGCCAAACTCACAAATCCCATCCCTTAGCCTTCTGTTTCTGTGCTGATGCTACATGCAGAATTAACCCACATGAAAGTTTAGTAACACAAATCTTTTGCAAACTTTCCTATAAATCTCTCTGTCTTCCAGTGCCATATAAAATTTGTTGACAGAAGATGAAATGCACGGTTTTTGAATGCTGGCTAACCATTATATAAAATAATTAATCAGAAGTACTTCCTTTCATTCCAAAAGACTTAATATACATTTTACACTGATTTTTTTTTTTCCAAATATTTGATATTTATTTAGCATATAGCTTAAAATTGATATGCTCACCACCCTAACAAGACTTTCTACCCATCTCAACAGTTAGAACAATTTGTCCCGAGACTATAGGAATTCAGGAAGAGAGGAAAGTCTTCCTCCTGACCAATGAAAATCAATGACTAAGTGGTGCAAACTTCCCATGAGTGAATTTCAACTGCAGACAAAGCAGTGTGTGAGCCTCTCGCACAATTAGAGCATTGATATATCCATGTGGGAATATGAGAGGTCCCCTTGCAAAAGATGGAGAAGTTGGGGGAGCAGTAGAGCCTTCTTCATATCATTTTCCAGTCTCATTTTACTTAAAATTTTAATAAAATGTAAGGTGAAACTCAAAACCTGAAGTTGTGAATGTGTATGTGTATTGAAATGTCAGTGAATGTGTCTGTGGTTGCCTTGTCAATGAAGGACGTAGCACACTGTACAGGGAGCCAGATGAGGTGGGACAGAGCTTTGGGTGGTTTCAGTCGGACGACCTGTGCTAAGCAGCTACTGAGTCTGAATATTGATTCTGGTGTTTTTTTCCATCTAGGATTGTTTTATTCATTATAAGAGATTACTCCTCTAATTAGTCATTAGATATTAGTCATCCTTAAGTAGACATTTTGAAAAGAATTTATGGAACCTCAGCTTGGTTAGATACCATTTACCTTTAATTTTTCCTCCAGTTTTGTTATCAGTATCCAATTAGTATTAGAAGGTGTTTAACTTCTGTCAGTTAACCATGGCTTTATTGACATACTATCAAAATTTGCCAGAATCTCTAACTGAAACTGCTGATAGATTTTCCAGTTTAATGAAGTCATTGTGAAGAGGTAACATGGTAACTTTACTTCCTGTGTCAGTAGATTGAACTGCTGTTTCATCCTGATGCTTTGAACTTTGTATTTTACAGTGACTTTCATCTTTTTGATTTATATTGTGACTTTAAAGCATAAGTTTTTGTGTGCACCCATGTTTCAGTTCTGTTTTATTTTCAGAATTTTCTCTGTAATTGAAAGCTGTGATGGCACTCAAAGGAGAATGATTAGATAGAAGAGCCAACTTGCCATAATTTCAGCATTTCTTTTCCTTGAGATATCAGTTACATTGCACAATATATAGCAATTTTTCTTTGCAACTTGGGATTTCATCTTATCATCTAATTATTACTAATTAAGTAATTAAAATTAATTTGAACAATATTAATGATTTTTCACATAAATTACCTGAATAACAGGAAAAGTTGATGCTATTTTTCATCATTAAATGCTTACTTTAATTCTGTATGGTTTCTCGGTTTCATTTTATTATGCTGTTCAAAATACAGTAACAAAATACATGAATCAAAACACATAGCTTTTACAAGATTGTTTCCTTAAATAAAAAAGAGTAGATATAAACTCTGTTTCTAGTAAATAGGATTGTTTGACTGAATTTATGTTTCGTTTGCTTAGAGGATGCATATCAGATGTTTTACATTGGTTTCCTAATTACCATTGTTCAGTATTTCTCAGAGAAAAAAAATATATTGTCTATATAGAGATAATATACAGTATATACATACAATAATATAGGACATAAACAAATGGTGAGTGGACAATTATGGTAACTCAAAGGAGTCTCAATTCAAGAAATTACTATTTTGTGGATGCACATTAGCCTTTTTTTAGAAACACTATTTAGATTAATATTTTCCTCTCTAAAAAACTGATAAGGTCATAGAGAGAAAAGGTTATCGCAGAATCACGGGTTGGAAGGGACAGGAGATCATTGAGTCAAACTGCCTGCTAAAGCAGGTAGCCTATAATAGATTGCACAGATAGGTGCCCAGATGTGTCTTGAACATCTCCAGAGAAGGAGACTCCAAAACCTCTCTAGGCAACCTGTTCCAGTGCTCCATCATCTTTACCATGAAGAAGTTCTTTCACATGCTAGTATGGAACTTGCTATTTACAAATTCTAGGCCATTACTCCTTATCCTATTGTTAGGCACCACCGACACATATTTACTTTCTAATGAATTTATATTCTAAATAATAGAAATGTGCTAGGATCCCGACTTGTATAATTGTTCATCTTAATGCAAGTCCAGAAATACAGTCCTTTGACTTTTCATTTTGTGTACGTTTTATGTGTAAAGGGGTATCGCAGTGAAAGATGCAACCACTGCCTCCTGTCACAGTCAATAATGTGACTACTTATTGTTAAAGAATAAGTAGAAAAGCATAAAATAAATCTAAAAAAGCATCCCATTATGTTGTAATTTATTTTATCTGTTTCTGTGGCTTGCTTTCAGAAGTCATAACATGTTTGCAGTTGAGTCTACTCTTTAATTGGACCGAAGTAACTTAGAATTTGTGAATACTATTTTAGTGTAACACAGGTAATTAAAAATATATACATAAGCATGTCAGATTAAGATTGGTAGTTAACTATATCATTTGAAAGGTTGTGTGTAGGAGTTGTGAACAGTCTCGCTGCTGCTCAGTGTTGCCCTTCACTTGCTGATATATCTGAATATCAGAAGTCTCCTCCCACTTCAGCCTCCTATCCCTGCTCTCCCAAACTGCAGCAGATCTTTTCCAGGGGGAAGGTTGCCTAAGCTGCATCTGTTTAGGACTAAAAAGGAAAAACATAAATCTATTTCTTCTCTAGAGCTTTAAGATAAATTTGAAGTGGTTCTCCTCATGATGATTTAACTGAGATTCTTCTCCTGTGACTGCAAAAGCGTTAAACATCTCAGTCCACGTTTTCATAATCTAATATATCATACTGGTTCAGATACTTGATGATGATAGCAACAAAAAAACAAAACCTAACAAGCAAGCTATGGTGATGCTGGAATGTACGCAGTCTATAATATCCTAATAATTGATAATAATGCCAACTGAAATGTATCCACTAGTCTCTTTTTACTGGTGTTATAAACTGTGTGGTCTGCAAAGGTATGCATTGTGAAAACTCACAATTATTTTAGAGGTTTCAGAACTAAGTTTAAGTGGGCATCCTTCAGTATATCAATGTTTTCATGCTCTCCGTGTCTGTTTCATGTGTTTTTATATCACTCTCATTCCTTCCTTCTCTTCTTTTTTTCTTCCATCCATCCATTGTCACATCTTGCATTCTTGATTACAGTGTGTGTAATCATTACCACCGTGTGAAGGCAGTTCCCCACATCACCAGGTATGGTGCCACATTTATCTGGAAACATTTATGTGTGTTTTAAAACCTAGTCAGTGTTGTCCACTGTTATAGTGAGATTCTTTTTGGTTAGCCTCATTTCTTCCTTTTCTCCTTTTCCATTAGATATGAATTACCATTCCCGCATCTTTGTTGTTTGTGTTTTGTTTTGTTTTTTATTGTCCATCGTTCATGGCCTGAACCCCATAAACTTTTGAGTGGTGTAACAACCACTATGGAATTTCATTTTGAAGTGCTCCTAAGCTGTTCAGATAGTTTTTATTGCTTTTATTGTGATTGTGAACAGTTTGTGTTAAATGCTTGATACTCAACTGCAATGGTAAACACTGATGAATAAACAAATACTTTTCTTTTGCCTAATGGTTTGAGCGCTATGCAAACCATCACTCATCAGTATTTCTGTGTCTTTCAGAAACATGTTAAGTACAGGCTGGTACATGGTTAGCTGATTTTCTTTTTGATAATGTCACAAGACCTTAAAGCTTCTCATTTAGATGCAATTTTTTATGACTTCCTAGTATGTTTCTGGATATCATTGGCTTATAGCTTGATTAGCCTATGTAGTTTTGCACTTTAGCAAAAAATAAAATAAAATTCATCAGAGCTATTGCAAATTAAGTACTGTTGGTGATGGTGGAAAACTGTCTTGCAATCTCTTTTTAAAAACAAAAGTTAAAGTAATTAATGAATATGCATTCATGAGCTTTTGCAGAGTTGGTATAAATAAATATGTTAATCATTAATGATTTAGTTCCATGCATTACCCTTAACATAAAGGTCTTCTCTATATGCAAAAATTTCTGGAGCTGGTGGAAATGAATATCACCCATCTGATTCTGATGAAGACACATCTCAGTTACCATTGGGTGACAGTTTCTTCTATTCAGGCTTTGTTTTGAAATGTCTTACAGCCCTTGTGATTCTATAAGCTGCAGCATAGTTAGAAGTATAACTGCTCAGAGTGAGGGGAAATGATCTTGTAAAATAGAAAGCTTTCTTCTATTATGACTATTTCTTCAGTCATCTGGAGATCTTTCATACTTAACTCATGTCTCTGCAACTGTTTAACAACATAATTATTTTCACTATGCATAAACATTTATTTTCTGCTTAAGTTCCTCTTTTTTCTAAAGGAGGTTGGTAGTAGGTATTCTGTCTTTTTTCCAAAATTGAGATTGTAAAATGATGAAAAGATGAATTTGTGTACAACTTTTTCTTGTTCTGAGTGGTAACATTGAACTTACTGAGGTTGATCTCATAGAGCGTATAGAGAGGCATTTAGAATGTGCATTGCCATTAATAAGATGTGGTCTTAAATAGCTGCAAGCTGTGGCTTCATAGCATTCAACCTCTAAGGTATATTACTGTGAGGTCAAGCCTAAATGAACTATCATTTCTTTCCTGTTATGTTCCAACCTGTATAATTTCATTACCTTAATGGATTTTTCTCTATTATTAGTGAAGTAAAAGATGGGGGATATTAAATTAGATATTAATTGCCTCAATTAAGCCAATGTATAAGGATCATGGCTCAGTTATGATTGTCACGTGGGATAATAGTTTTGTTGTGACTATTGTAAAATTACATTTTGCAAAAGTAAAAATGTAATTGGATTCAAAAGAATTAAAAATTGATTTGTTTTGAACAGTGTGCTTCCTAGAGAAGGAAGAGCTGGAAAAGTTGAAATAACTGAAGATGAGTAGAATAGATGAACAAGTAGTT
Organism: Perdix hodgsoniae; assembly: GCA_035772895.1. Taxonomy (NCBI): domain Eukaryota; kingdom Metazoa; phylum Chordata; class Aves; order Galliformes; family Phasianidae; genus Perdix; species Perdix hodgsoniae. The sequence continues at coordinate 43,367,128 of JAPSGF010000002.1, forward strand.
GAGTGACTGAGTCTTATCCTGTTGATGGGTTCATTTAGTGGTTTTACAGCATTCTTGGATTCAAACTAGTAAAGACAATTTGGCATTATAAACTACTCAAGTCACATATCTGCACAGCATGCCCATCCTACTTAAACTAGGATTTAAATCTGCTTCCAAATTGATGCATTTCAGTTTTAGAAGGATTTTGTGGTTTCAAGATCACTCTTTATCTTCAAATTGCCCTCTTTTTTATTTATGAGAATAATATGATTCCAACAGCCTTTGTTTTTATTTGTTTGTTTTTAGTGTAACCTTTAGTTTGTCAATCAAAATTCAGTAAGCTTTAATATTAAGAATCTTTTGGAAAGTGAAGATGTAATGAAAGGGAAGAACAGGATTTGAGTGAAATATGTAGTCCTGTAGTTTGCTTCTGGGAACAGTCTGAAAACAAACAGCAGAGCCTCATCTTGTAGTACTACTTATGAAGGTGCTAATAAAAATCTCCAAAAAAATATTGCATATTTCCTGTAATATATATTGCAAACCAGGGAGGACAGTTCACACAAAAGTGTGAATGTAGTCAATTGGGTGTGAATTTGCAGTGAGTTTAGAAAAAAATAAAGTTTTACTTAGCTAGTTTTACATAGATTCCAGTGCTGCTGATTTTTCTCGTTTCTCAGAAATTTGAGTTACCTCACTGAGATCATATGGAGACGAGTATTGACATTTAATTACTTCATATTTTTATGAGTGCTTTTTAAAATTTGAATTATAATATAATAGACATATTTCTTTTCATTAGCATGGAATGCCTAACAAGTCATATTTGTTCATTAAACAGTGTATTGTTGATATCTTGGGTTATATAAAAATATTATTCCAGTATGAAGTAGCAAGTTTACAACATTTTTTTTTTCAACAGATCATTAAAAGTCTGACAGGATTTTCTTGCGAGGCTGATTTGGATTTATGCAGAACACGTTCAGTTATAAAATCAAGCAAACAGGACTACAAATGCTTAAGTTAAACAAATATATCTAGTTTCATTCATGAAACAACTGGAAATCTATATAGTTATAATTTTGTGTGAAACCAAGAAATCAAATTTATTTGCTATTTTATTTAATAACGAAAAGTACTCAAATTTCAGTGAAAATGTTCCTGTGGTTGAACTTGAAATGCTCAGCAAGTCCGAATGTTTGATAGAATTAAATGCAGACACAGAATCACAGTGATCAGATGTTCTCTATTAACAAGAAGCATCTTTTAAAAAGATTAATTTTTCTCACTCAGAGAGCCAATCCCTTTTGTTCCAGATTTTAATTGAACAATTCACTTTTGGCACACCACTGTAATGGACAAATTCCAGAGGATAGAAGCAAAGGGTACTGTGTTTCAGTAAATCTGAACAATAGATAAATGACACTCCAAGTCAATTTAAATGTTGTTTTTGTTCTTTTTAAGTCTAGTTCTGGTCCTTTGGAGATCTTAATTAGTGTTTGTCAGCACAGACTGGGAAGAGAAATATGTCCCCATTTGATCAGTACACGTTGCTTCCCTGCATTGTGCAATTACGCTGTACAAACTTCCTGTAACTTTTGACTCTTACTGTTTCTTACAGTTTTAATTTCAAGCTGTTTATTAAATGAGGTCAATTTCTTATGGCTCAATGTATTCCTGTGAGTCTTTGATAATTGTAATAGTCCCTTTATTTCCTTTTCCATTTGTATGAGCTAGTTAAGAGCATTCTACTGTAGACTGAGGAACTGAATTTTTCTTCTTTTCAGTAGTATAACTGCAAATGAAAGCAAGATAGTCTACCAATTACTAATTCCAAAACTTGTCATTACCACAAAAGTTATTTTTTGCATACTGCTAGTTAGCCATCAATATTTATTTGTACTGGAGTATTGAAGCTCCATGCATGATATCCCTGGATGTCTTAAAGTATGGGCAAAGATATCTGCATCCAAAGCCCCAGGTCTCCTGTTCCTCAGTGAGACATGCTTCTTTCATTAATAATGTTTTAAGACAGGAATCATGCCATGGGTGATTGTTATTTGTAATTTCAAGTCATTTCCTAAAGGAAATGGTTAGTGACAGGATCAACATAAATAAAAGTTTATTCTAGAAGAATATGCCATCTTACACTCACAGTATTCACTGTGTGCTGATAGACTTTTGTAATCTGCTGCATTTTGGGGTTCCTAATTTCCTATTTACTTAAAGTTGCAACAAGGCTCGAGACCTTCTCTTCTGCTGCTTTGCACATAACCTCAGTTTCTGATGTTTCTAGTGTTATGCTGAAACCACCCTGACATTGTAATTGGACTTGTCAATGTAAATGCTGCTCAGGAGGAGATGAAAACCTTTCTCCTGAAATTGTTTGCTTGAATGGCTGTATGGTTCAGAGGTAGTTTTCAAATTATCCAACCTTCCAGAATAGAAATTCCCTGTTATTTTAATTTCTTTTATTAAATGTTTTAATTACTTTTTTTTTTTCAGATATTTCATCCAAAATAAATAAATAAATAGAAACCATGTATAGTTATACTACCTAAACCAACCCAAACTTTTTTTTTTCCTTTAAATATATCAATACTTTTTATTAATAAAGTATTTGCTTCAAATAAATAGCAACATGGCTTCAGATAAAAAAAAAAAAAAACCAACAACTAGGCAAGATATCACCGAAACTTTTAAATGTAGACAAATGTATTTGTCAGTAGTTTGATAAAAAAAGTATACCAAAGTTCACTGAAAAATATGAACAAGAGCACAGACAGTAGAGAAAGATTCTAACTGGTAATTCAACTGACAACAACAGGATGGAAAGATATTGTAACAATCAGATATGCAGATGAAAGATACAATTGTGTCCATAAATGTGCTGAGAGGGATTTCATGTAGGATCGTGGGTCTGAACATCCATACTGCTATTCAAACTTCTATTGTCATTCCCCTATCCATTTATTCTGTTTCTGTTCTTCTCTCCATGTTTGCATGTAGATATAGTTGTCTCACTCTGTGCTGTTTCTTGCTTTATTCAATTGTTCTTTTTAATGCCATTTTAGGAGTAATGTCTATTGAATGCCCTGACTTAGAAGTTTCTAGATTGTGCTCTATACCATTTGTATTCTTCCTGAGTCCGTAAATCTCTCTTTCTGCATTGGCAGAACGTAGTGAGGGTGGGCAGTAACTAGCCTGTTCTGCCTGAACTTTTGTCAGTAGGGGGAACATCTTAGAATGGGCTCAGAGATGAGAGACTTTGGCCACACAGCTGAGAAGGGCATTGGAACAATACGAGTCAGGAAATGACCTTCTGTGTGCACCTTTCTCCTCCTCTTTTACATTTTGCAATGAGAGAAGCCTCTGCCTTTCTCCAGAGAGGATGCAGAATGCTGAGATGCCCCATGGATTAATGGCAATACTTACAGTCCTGAATCAGTAGTTCTAGCTTAAGAGAGAATTACCTTCTTCAGCAAGCAGCTTATGAAGCACTCTTTAAAAAAAATAAGTAAAGAATGCATGGTCCTGATTAAGGGTTATGGATTTTTCTCCACAGCCAAGCATTTGAAAGTGAGTTGCTACCTTGTCCAACATTTACTTATCTAACTGCTTGTTAGAGTCTAGCTTACAGGCAGGCACAAAAAGAGTTACAGGGGGAAAACGGGATAGAAGGAAAGAACGGGAGCAAAATTGATTCTGAGGGGGGATCAAAAAGGATATGTAAGTAAAGTTTGTTTGTGTAACACTCTAATGGAACAACATTTTTTTTCACAGCAAAACATTTTCTTGCATTGTATTACAGTATATTACTCAGAAGCAGATAAGTGCTGGAGCAATATAAAGACAATACTTAGGGAAGGGGTCAGGTCAGTACTCTTCAGAGGATTTTATCACAATGTTTCTTTGACTTTCAAAAGCATATATGCAGAGCATAAAGGCAATATCTCTATTTACATATTTTAGAAAATCCAGCTTTACAAAAACTTTAGTGGCCTTTAAGAGGTAATTATTTATTAGTTTCTGTCAAGGACGTCACTATAAGAAGGAAGGAAAAACTGAAAAAAACTGTGAAGAGAGTGAAGGAGTAGAAGAGTTTTATTAGAAATCTTGGAGTGCCAGAAAGCATAGCCAGGGTGATCTAGAATCTTCAAATTAAAGAGTAAAATACAGGATGTAATGTGAATGTGTAATAATGGTATAATCCATGATAATGGTATGCTTTCAGGTTGTTTTTTCTATTTTCATTGCAGAAGGAATGAACACAGTTCATATCACTGAGAGAAAGAAGGTGGAGCATTTAGGCAATTGTACAGATTTTCTTAACCTTCAGCTGCGTATCTTCTAATAAGCAGTAACACTTCTATGTATTCTTTAGTCAATGGAGGAAAAATTGAATACAGACAGTAATCTGTATGTAACTTTTCAAAAGAAGATAATTGCAGGGGTAAAAGATAGAGTTATGCATTTATGATTGTTTGTAGTAGCAAATGTCAGTCAGAAAGCTTACTCATTTTGGACTCTGCCCGTACAAAGCTTTTTGGAATCATTTTTTGTATCAGTTTTGTATTTCGTGGGAGCAGCACAAATTGAATGGGTTACATTTTAAGTAAATCTGAAGTTTATTTTTGATCAATAGAAAATCAGAGTTTTGCTTAACAGAACAGCTGTACCATGTGTTGTGCAACTCAGAGATAAATGTTGACATTCCTGAAGACTCAAATGAGCACTCAAGGGATAGACCCATGGGACACTTGTTTAACTAGTTTCGTTGTCAGTCGCTAAGACATTTTTTTCTACATACACAGAGTGGGGAAAGTAAGTATTCCTTTAATATATATTTACAAACTGACAATAAGATGCTGGAAAGTACCACAAATGTAATTCATTTAGGGAAAAATGCCAATAAATTTTAAAAGAGATGTCATAAAAGCTGGCAGGATTAAAACACATTGACTAAGACTGAAATGGGAATGTTTTGACAGTGTAGTGGGCGACAGTGCTACTATTCCATACAAATCTGCTTATGTGGGTTTAGTAGTAAACACGAGTTATGTTTTCATATCAAAGTTGTAATGCAGCTTATTGGAAGGAGCAGAAAAGAGATGAAAACGTAATAGTATAATTTTGAAGATGTACTGAATTGTGCAGATTTACAGTGAAAGATTTATGGGAGCTCTAAAATACAGACTACAAAGACAATAGCTAATTGTTTCAAATATTCAGGAACTTTTTAAGTTGTTTAGTCAATTAAATTCATAAGAAAATGTATGGAGCTCGTACAAATGTTGTTATGATTATGTGGAAAATAATTTGCTGAGATACAGGCAAAAATATAATACAATAGGCTATTTATTAGAAAAAGAAAATCACCTTCAATATGAAGGAAGTGCATTATACACATCAGTGAAACTGAAACCATAAACTTCTCAAATTAGATTTACATTTTTAGATTAGAAAAATGAGTTGAATGCGTGTTGGCAAATGTGAAGTTTTCCTTAGGAGCTTAATGTCTTATTTGTATGAAGCAGAAAATAATCAGAATTGAGATTGTCTTTTAAAGTGCACACAAAGGAAAACATATAAGTGAGTCTTGTATTATTTTAATGAGATCCTTAATTCACCTCACAGTATGTTGTTAAAATGTGTGATATAGCCAAGCAGTAAGATGAGCTGTTTAATAAGGTATTAAGTAATAAATAACTGTTGTGTTAATAAACAGTGAACCAGTCTGATAGCAGTGTAAAACAGGTGAGGAAGTTTCCCTTGAGCATTATACTCTACAGTGTGCCATTTTTCACTTAAATTCTTGTTCCAGTTGAAGATCAAAGGTAAGATATTAATAAAAGTCATGTCAATTCTATTACTAACTTAGATGCGTATTTAAAATGTGTGAATGGTAAAAGAATATTGTATCACTCAGATCTGCTTTTTATGTTGTTGCATTTTGTGATGCTTGGTATCATGTTTATCCTCTATTAATTTTGGTCCAGATAAACCTGTAATTGTTTATGTAGTATTGTGCATTTGTTGTCACTAGATATTATAGGAAGTCAAATAGTCTGAAACTGGAAGCTAAGATTTTTTAACACTGTTCCTAAATCAAGCAAAGATTCCTCATGCCTTTCTGTCATTTTTGACTCATTCTGTTCATTTATTTTCTGTTTTATTTTATCTCTTTATATCAGAAGGAACAGGTTTTAGTTCTAAGCAGTTCAAACTTTGTCTTACTCATCTGTTTTATCATAAAATGTATAGAGGTCTCAGAAGTTCTCTGAAGGGCTTCTCAACCATGTAGGGATAAACAGATTTGAGTAAGAGGTGGTACACTGTGCATAAACACTAAACTTTCTATTCGTTCATAAGTGAGTTGCCATGAGTTGATGATTTCTTCCTCATCTTGACCAAATATTTATCTGTGTCACAAAACTCTTGAAGCAGTTTTCAACTATAGTAAGAAGTTAGGGTAAGAAATAAATGAATAACTGATTTTTTATGGCAAAACCGTGAGTCTTTTGTGTGAATTACTGAGGAAGATTCATCTGTATTTTAACTGGCAAAAAAATGACAAAATTATGTTTCAATGAAGTGCGTGAGTTAAGCAACTTGATTGAAATTAGTCTTAATGGCAACACTAGGAAGACCTCCGGGAGCAGTTCTGTAGCCATATGAAGTTGTTTATAGATCTGTAATTAGGCAGCAATCAGTCAGTGCTTGACATTTCAGCACTTCAACCAGCTGCAATTCAGAGGTATCAACTTCGACCACAAATCCCTCATTAAACTTCCAGTAAAACAGAATTACCGACTGTTATAATTGTAATCATGCATTTTGTTTTAAATGGTAACCAGAAAAAAATGACTGTAGATCATTCTATAAATATGCACATTTCCTTTGCCTACTTGTAAAGTTTTTAGCTGTAGTATGATACAAATTAAGTAGGATAAGATCATGGAGGTTTTTCCCCAAAAACAGTGCATGGTTCTGTGCCAGTTAAAATCTTTAGCTTCAATTATAAAGAAAAATGAAGTTGTGCTGTGGAGTGAAACTGTAACAGTGAAAGATTAATTAGCTAATATTTGTGAAGCTCTGAAGATAAATCTGGCTATGCAGTGTATGTGTGTTAAGTATTGCTGCAACAGGGTTGCTAAAAGCAATTTGAAAGTGGGTTTGAGGGTGGTTGTTTTTTTTCCTAATCCACTCAGTTCACCTGAAATCTTTTGGTTTGTGAAGTCTTTGCAGCCAGGCAAGTAAACATGCACAATAATCTCCCTGGCACAGGTGGATCAATACTACTCAATTAGGTTAGCTCACACTTGTTTCACAGTCTATTAGCGCCTCTACATGTCTCATCAGACTAAATCCCCTGGGGGAAACTGGGTGGTGTATCATTCATCATTTGCAGTTCCTTGTCTCTGGAAGACAGAAAATTGAGTGTTTTGGGGATGGTAGTGACCACTGAAGGAGAATTCTTTGTGTTAAGTGACTGAAGCCTGAAGATGAATGTCCCTGCCCAAGCAGATTCTGAACTTGTGGACTTCTCTCTAGATAGAAGAGCTGTAGTAGTGTGTGTGTATCTTTCAGTATCAAACCAGAAATGTCGTAGTTATATCAAAAAGAGTGCCCATGGAGTACAAACTCACTGTTTGTCTCAAATAATCATGGCAGTTTGATTTAACAGGGCAAATCTCATGCGTTTTCAACACTGCCTGACTTAAAGTGGCATAAAGACAGTGTGAAGTCATAGTTCTTACTATGAAGCTAAAGCTACCTTTCCTTATATATTGTGCATTCAACTAAAGTATGGTCTTGGACTGCGTCTGATGTTTACCAAATTTGTATTACAAGGTGGTCTGCAAGTCTCCATAGTTGTTAAGAACAGTCATAAGGCTACATCCTATCTGGCCAGGGACCTAGAGATGAGCATTAAGAAAGGAACATGCAAGTAGCACCAAGCTTGCAACCAGCCATTTAGTTGGATATTTTGTTGACTTGATTTTCCCACCTTATTCAGCAGAAGTACTTCAGCGTAATCTGCTTTGGTTTGTGAGATTTCTCATACCAGCAGCTTTCTGGAATTTTAATTCTTCCTTCCTAATCTTTTTGCAGATCTACCTAATAGCTCATCAGCTACAAATGCACTTCTCTGTCTTATTAAGATCCAATAGGTTGCCTTTTCTACCTACCATCGGTTAATTTGTAAAAGCAAGGTTTGATTGAAAATAATAACAGTATTAAGAGGGAAAAATAAAAGACAAGGCAGTTTGGAGCTCGAAGGGCTATCCTTCCTTCTGGTACCCTGGACAAGTAGACAAACTAAGAGGAACATGCAGTTCTAAATCCTACCTAATTGGAAGTTTCTTTTCTCAGTTTTTTTTCAGTACTTTAATATAATGTTTTGTTATTGAATTTGGCCCATTATCCCCTTTTAACAAGTACCTGGAGTATCTCCCTTATGAAGGCAGGCTGAGGGAGCTGGGCTTGTTCAGCCTGGAGAAAAGAAGGCTGCGGGTGACCTCACTGCACCCTTTCAGTACCTAAAAGGAGCCTACAGACAGGAGGTGAATCAACTCTTTGAAAGGGTAGATAACAGCAGGACAAGGGGAAATGGTTTTAAGTTGAGGGAGGGAAGATTTGGTTGGATGTCAGGGGGTAGTTCTTTACAGAGAGAGTGGTGAGGTGCTGGAACAGGCTGCCCAGAGAGGTTGTGGATGCCCCGTCCCTGGAAGTGTTCAAGGATGGGGCCCTGGGCAGCCTGGTCTAGTATTAGATATGGAGGTTTGTGGCCCTGCATGTGGCAGGGGGGTTGGAGCTTCATGATCCTCAGGGTCCCTTCAAACCCTGGCCATTCTGTGAGTCCATCCCATAAATATGAGGAACTTGTTCTCTAGTGTTTCTCTTGATTAACTTTATGTAGAAGCAGTCTATTTTGACAGTGATAGCATCATTTTTAAGTATTAATGTCACATGTATATCTTGTAGCCATTTATCAGACCTTTCACTATTGTTACTTTAGCCACATTAGTAGTCTGAATATAGAATTTCACAAAGGCAAGCTTGTTTATTATCTTTGATTTTGTGTTTTCTTATTTCAGTATGAGTATCTTTTCCATTTAGCAGACTTCCCTCTTTTTTTTCTCTTACACACAAATCGATCTGTTTCATAATCTTCACTTGAATTTCTTTTCCATCACACAGTCATAGGTTTAGTCACAAGTAAGGAAAGTATTCTAACATTTAGGCAACTTGTCTCTATTATATATATGAATCCATACCCTTAACCATGAGGTGGGAAATATGTTTCCACATTTCTTGATGAGCTCAACCTCTGCTAAAAATGTTTCTATTTGCATTTTGATAGAAAGTGCGGTGTCATGTTCCCCAGTGAAACCAGAAGGAACTGGAAAATGGCCTTCATGGAGAACATCCTTCCTCTTATGGTTCCTTGCTGTTCTCTGGGAGTACCATTTGTCAGTGTCCTAAGGCCAAGACCTGCATCTTCTGTGCTAAAACAGCGGAGCCCAATTGCAGTTGTAGTGATGGCACTGCAGCAGTAGTGTGCAATATAAAGTAAGTCACTTGTGAATATTTTAGATACTTTTCTGTTAATGTCACAGAAAGAAGGTCCAAATTTCTGCGTGATAAATAATGGAAACATGATTTATTTACTGTTTATATACTCTGTCATAAGTCCTCTGTCTCTATAACATTTTCCAGATTTTGTTACAATTAACGTGTGGCAGCGATGTGTCGTCTTGCTGAAGGAAAGACTGTTCAAATTTGAGTCTGTATCTCAACCTCTTTAGTGCTCTGCAGTGCTGCTGCACTTAGAAATGATGGAGATATATTATCAAGCTCCTTTTGTGGAACATGTAGAAGAGTTATATTTTAATTCTACTGTAGAAACTGGAAGTGCTTTCAAAGATAATTGGACTTAATATGCTGAACATAAGTTATATTCTTTGATTTTTTTACACTTGAAGAACTCTGGTTCTGATGTACAGTAAAAAGGAGACATTTGTCTGTTCTTTAATTATTAGTCAAATTAACAGTGTCATCTAATGATATGGGAGGACTCATTCCTCCTCTCTTCTGTTAAAAAAGCAACAGGATATTTTAAAGATAAATGTATGGTGAAGGAAATTTTGCTTTTGTCATTGCAAGAAGGAAGCAGAGTTATTTTCCCACTGGAGAGTGAGCCTCTCTGTGTTTGTGAGACTATATTTTCGTCTGAGCAATTCTCTAGTATTCCAAATGTACATATATTCTCTCTACCACAGGTCTGTAACTAGACTTACCAGGCAGACTTAAGTGTGGTCAACAGATGTTCTTCTAAAATGTGCATGATGCTTTTTGTGTATTTGACTCCTGTTTCTGGAACTCAGAAGGAGGCATCTTTTCCAAGATTTCAGAAATACTAAGACAAATTACTCTACATAATTCTATTTCTAAATAAATGCATTAAGTTAGTTCCAAATAAATATTTCTTATACCATTTACCTGAGGGTAAATATATTATTTTACTCTGGAATGTAATCATCCTTTTACTATAATCTTAAATCTGTTATGAATGTTTAAAATCCTTGTCTTGATTTTCCCACAGTTTTACAGCTGTGTTGTGGTAGTAATACATGGTCACAAAGTAGACCAACAGCTTCTTCCGTATTTCTTTTAATACTTTATTTATATTTCAGATATTTTGTGAGTAGATACAATGCTGTAGAGATGTAGTTGGATTTTTTTTTTCTTCTCAGCAGTTGTTTGAATTTTACATAGAGATATTTTGTAGCAAAGAATTTTCTTATGAACACTTGATCATTTGGATCTTGTACTCTATTGAAAGAAAAGTTTTGTATTTTTTTCTTAAGTTGGTATCTTCTTTGTATCAGATGAGATGATTTTCTGATAGTAAAAGCAGCAGTAACTCTTCTGCTGTATATCTAGGGACTAGATCTGAGCTCTTAAAATGTTCTTGCTTGTTTTTCTTCATTGAACTTCTTAGTTAAAAGACATTTTACTGCTGTTGGCTAGTCTACAGTCTCTGATAACACAGATAGCTAGCGATTGCCTGGACAATGTCACTTCACCACCTCTCAAAACTGTATTTGTTTTGATTGTTGCAATTATTGCATACTGGCTTTTCTTCTGAGTTAAATACAGTTGAATCCTGTATTGATCTGAAGATACAGTCCATACAGTCCATATATTGCTGCTCTACAGAGTGATGACTTTGTAGTGTGTTGCTTTTTTAATGCACTTACTTTGAAACACTCTTTCATTTCACAATAACTTTAAAAGTACATTTAGATATATCACATTGCCCATTTGTATGGCCCAGAGTCCAACTTCCCCACATGGCTGTGATGGATGGCTGCAGCGGAAGCCAGCAGCCCTCTAAGTCGTAGTTGCATGGTGAGTTGCCTAGTGTGCAGGGAGGCAATTCGATAAATGCTGGTGGCATCCACTGGGCAAAGAAAGCAGCAGATTAGAAGAGGCTACTAAAGGCTTACTCACGTGTAAACTCTCTAGAGAGTTGTCAGGATGTGTTTCCATCCCTTGCCATCCCAATCCAAGAGGAAAATGTTTTCTCTACATCAAATATTCTCTTTATTTCTAATTCAATTCAGTTACTATTATATTCTTGTCTGATTTATGCTTGCTGTATTCCCCTTTTCCCAAAATTTGAATGATTACACCATAAATGCTTCAGCTTCTGTTAAATCTTAATGAGAAGCAAAACCAGCTTGAATTAACCAGGTCTGGCTATATCAATATTTTAGCTGTGTAATTTATGACTATATGTAAAAAGAGACTTGTAATTCAGAGGATTATCCACTGTTGTACGAGGAGGGGGAAAAATCTTATTATAACATTTTAATGCCTTTCAAGGCTTTCTAAAATAGAGTTCTCCCTTGGCTATACTCATGATCAGAGGGATTTTTATATATATTTTTTAATTTCTCTTTCATCTCTAATCTTTATAGAAAAGCCCTCCAGACCACTGGGATGAAACTAGAGGAAACTAGTAGGTCATTCCTAAAATTAAGGGCCAAATTGTAAAGCTACCCTGTTTCTGCAAAGATGTAGGAGTCTGTAAATGCTCCCTTGGACTCTCAGATTTACTTTGAATGGTGGAATTGCTTCTCTGTCTTCTATTCATTAAGAAGCATTCATACTATGGTAATGCTGGTAGTAATTGCTTCCTATCATGTGCTAGGTAGGGTCAACTCTTTAAACTCTTTTGAGATACATTTTCATATTTCCTCTCAGCCCCTCGCTCATAAATTGTGACATAAGTTATTTTGTAAGTATATAATCCTACTTTTGAAATATGGCATACTTAAGTGTACCTACAGGTTTTCTTTGTTAGGTATTTTCCTAGCTCTTGCAAGAGTTTGGAAAACATTTTCTCATTCTAGTACATTTTCTCCAAATTGTTCACTAATGTTATTGAAAAGGATTTATAGAAAAAATACTGCAGGGGACATCTGTACCCCAAATTTTGTAATCTAAGATCTTTCAAAGTAAGGATCAAGTATAGCTGTGCTATCAAATGCTGATGAACTTGCAAAATGGGGATGAAAATCTCTGCATTTTGTTTTCTGAAAATGACAGCTCTGTGTATTATCCAGGGCACATTACTTGTGTTTACAGTATGCCAAAATAAACAAACATAAACAAAAAAACAAAAACCACCATGCATTTCAACAGTTGAAAAGAAATTTCTTGGTTACTTTTCATTGAAGTTATTGTATATTTTAAGTGTGTTTTTAGACCCCGGAGTTATTAATTCTGACTGGTTTTAGAACACTTTTTTTTTGGAGGCTGCTTAGGCAGCGTAGCAGTTCTTCCAAACTATAAATACCGAAGCTTTTACTGCATATGACGATTGTGACAACTTTTGGCCGTCTCTTGGCTTTCACCTTTGTGATGCATTGGACACAAACTGGAACATGAGGTTCTGCCTGAACATTAGGAAGCTTATCTGTGCTGTGCAGATTGTCCAGAGAGGTTGTGGAGTCTTCTACTCAGAGATCTTCAGAAACCACCTGGATGTGGTTCTGGGCTCCCTTTTCTGTGTGTTCCTGCTTGAGAAAGGGTTGGAACAGATGAACCCAGAGTTTTCTGCCAACCTCAGCCATTTGTTGGTTTTGTGATTGATAAATATGCTTTTGACCTTTCAAGTATTAGTGTAAACAAAGTAGTCCTGGGAAGGCAGAAACTTAACACACTCAGAAATAAAGGTTTATTTATCAAACCAACTTAGGCATTTCTGAGATGTCCCCTGGACTGGCTTTCCAGTCTGCAAGGTTTCAGGACTGCACTTGGCTGGGAACTGAGCCAAGTTTATGAAAATTCTACTTGGAGATCAACCTACTTTAGTTACTTTCAAGTTGTATCTTTACTTACTTTTGAGCAATGCAATGTACAGAAATCTTTCAAAACATGCAGACATACTTTCCATGCATGTTTCTATTTCCATGCAACCCAAATTGCATAAAAAATTAGTTCACAAGTGCAGTTGTCATCAAACAGCATCTGCAGGCCTATTAGAAATGAGAGGCAGGGATCAGTATTTTTGTGTGCAGTTCAAAAGAAAATATATGAATTGAATATGTTTTCTTATGTAAGTATTGCAATTCAAATCAATCATTTACAAAGTGTGATCTAAGCTCAGGACCGAAAGCTTTAAAATCCTTTCTCCGAGTCTTCCTTTCCAGAGAAAATTAAAAGGAAAAAAAATATGAATATATTTATTGAAGGAGATATGTGAAACTATATGCCCCCCCCCCCCCCCCCCCCCCCCCGTTTTTTGTTTGTTTGTTTGTTTTTTCCCCCCAGGAATTCAGTGGACCATTTTCCAGTTCATAAAGTATTGTTTTCTCCTACATCATTTCATTCTTGCTTTTCAGTGTGAAATAGACATATAAAACATTATAGAATTTGTCTGAATGCATCAGATTTATTAGCTGGAATCACATCTTTTCCAAGCTACTTTTGAGGGTTTGAAAAATGTCTCTTAGGGTCAACTCACATTTTCCACTCCCATGTTAATTAATTAAAGAGCAATGCACTTTTCTATTCTATATTTTTCTCAATTGAAAAAACAATAAGTAAAACTAATAAAAATAGCTTCCATTAATGATCTGGTTGTATTTATTTAGATAGATGCATCTGTGAAGTAACTGAAGGTCTAATAATATTCCACATTATCACACTGCATCATTTCAATGATTATTGTCTCATGGTAAACCAAACACATTTCTGTCTTGGACTTGGATTATTTTGCAAATTTGGATTATCTTGCATTGTAACACATCTGCTTATTCTCTATTTTGCTATCTGTTTTGTAGGACTCATTTTATCTTATATCATTTCGTTACAAACTCATCTTTCAGTTGAGTAAGTATTAGTGGTATTACTAATGATTTTCTTCTTATGGGCTAAAAATCTGCTGTGTTGCCAGTTAGTATATTAGAACCATTTATAGGACAATTGACCATCTGCCTGTGATACTCCACAATATCGGCTGGTCCTATCAATAAAAGTTAATATTGCCTCCAATTGAGAAGGCTTTCATTCATAGTGTAATTAATTTTTCATTGTTTGTGCTCTCTTTGCAATCCCACTGCTTCTCTTAGAGCTTCTATTAAGAAAATAAGATCAGTTACTCAGTATAAGTGCTCTTACTTTTAACAAGAATGCTACTCTCCAAGTATTACGTGCTGAAAAATGCAATGTAGTATCTTGGCTCTCTAGTAGTTTAATTAATAAACACGCATATGCTCATTTTGTGAGAGCAGGTTATTGGTGTAATAATATTTTACCAATGAATGCAATTCTCTTACATCTTCAGCTTGATTAGTTTTTTAGTGTGAAAATGGATTTCTTTTTATCAAGCAGATTATTCTGAAGTGAATTTAAGGTTTTTTTTTTATTAATAGTTTCATAAAATATTGTCCTTGTTTTCTTCATTCAATTAGATTTTTAAAATTGCAGCTGTGACCTTTTTGAAGTTTTTACGATGAAGTCACATTTTTTATTTGATGTTTTACATGAATTGGTTCCACTTGGTTCACAGACATAATGAAATGTTGCTAGAAGTTGTAGACAGTTGAGTTACTTTTACTCCAAAACGTGTTTGCTGAAGTTTGCTTTTAAATGTCAATAAAAGATGAACCAAGAGCATACTACGTTTTGTCTTTTGGATGGTACATCTATTTTTCAAGGTTAGAAAATTCCTTTTAAACAAGGCTAAAACAGAAGTGGGCTTCCATGTTAAAGTTCTAAAATATTATGTGAGCCTTGGTTTGTGCAGATGAATCACGAGTGTGTGTCTCTTCTAGTTGTAAGAGAAAATCTGTTAGATTTAATTCTTATTCAGATTGTTGTTTTGTCATTTGCTCTCATTTTTCAGTCAGTTTGATGTTTAGAGACCTGAAGAAGTTAATGAACTCTAATTTTCTCAGAACCCTAAAGGGAAGTTTGCTTTTTTTACACTTTTTTGGGAACACCTATGTACTGCTGAGTTTAATTGGGCTACAGCCAGTGCCTGATGTGTGGGCTGAGAAGGGCTTTATGATTTGGCTGGAAATATTGATATTGTGTGTCATTGACAGTCTGTTTCCTAAATTATTAATATACATATATAAACTAGAAGGTATTCTAACTTTTAAGGGATTGTATGCATTCTTTGTTGACCAGTGTGTCAGGTTTAGGGACACCTAACAGTAGATCAGGTTGTGAAGGACCCCATCCAACCTGGCTTTTAACACCTCCAGGGGTGGGACATACTCAGCTTCTCTGAGTAGCCTGTGCCAGTGCCTCACCAGCCTCAGCGTCAAGAATTTCTTCCTAAATCTGAACAGATATAATCTATATATCTACTCTCTTTAAGTTTAATGCTGACACATCTTCTCCTATTGCTGCACTCCCTGATGAAGATGGTATATTATTACTTTTCTTACACAGCTTAGGAACTTAGGTTTGCTAAGTATTTTACACACAGTTATATATATCACTGTTTGAAGAAATTGCAGACAGTGGTCTAACTTATAAATCAGGTTTGCTAGTACATTTCTGTGGTTATGTTGAAAACAGTCCAGAGCACATGATACAGCCACATGCCCCCTCACATTGAAGAAAGCATAACTGGAATGGTGGGTGGTATGTGATAAAGCAGTAGATCTGGCTGCCTGAAGAGCAAAGGCTTAGCTTGTATAGCTGAAATAAGGTCAGCATTAAGTTCCTAGGGTGCCCTTGAATTACCACAGTCTGACTTAGCCATTGGCACTTTTAAAGGAAACCCTGCCAAAGGACCAGCTGCTTTCTGTAGGAGACCTGCCATCTGGAACTTGAAGAGCGGTCCCTTTGATAGACATCTCTGGCAGTGAATGATTTGCTACATTTTCTTCTTTTAATCTTTTTCCCCTGAAGTTTTGAAGAGTTCTCTGCAGTAAATTTTGGAAGATGTTAAGAGATTTCTCTCCTCCCTGAGTTAACAGTGGGAGAACTTATTTGGTTAATTGAGATTCAGCCTTAAATATCTGAATTTCAAAGTTAGAAGTTCTGCTGAAATATTGAAGATCAGGTCTGAGACTAGCAGATACAAAGTATATGAATGAATGCAGTTTGATACAAGAGCAGTGAACTGATTGTGTTTCCAATAGAAAGCAATTAAGAAAAATTTTATTTTCTGTGTATTTAAAGACTAAAAAGAAAGAACTTGAAGCCTGATGAAATCCTCTATTGAGCTGGAACTGCCAAAGCAAGCAATGAACTTCTGAGTGATTCAGAGGGTCTTGAATTCAGGTCAGATAGATAGATTTCCAGTTCCGTGTAGGCAGGTATCAAACCGTAACAACATGGGATAAAGGGCATGAATGAAGAACATGCTCTCACTAGCTAAAGTTAGTAAATATTGAGTAGGATGACAAACTGCAGATAGTAGTGGATGCAATTGTAAAATCCTATGTTGGAGAGCAACATGTTCTCCTTGTGTAATGTCTGTTGGCTTAAAATAAGACCTTTTGTGGATTCACATCTTAGTAGTAGAGAAGAACTATATTTGAAGTATTACACAGAAAGCAAAGATGAAAAGCATGATGCATCTTTGTTTTAATGGCCGCATGACCTTTTCCTACTGATTAGTTCCAGTGAAAAGATTCCTGGGGCATAGCAGGCTACACATGGTGACTGTCTGGCTGGGTGGTTTGGTGGTGGGTCAAAGATATCTTTCTGCAAAACCAGGTTTGCCTCCCTGGAATTTTCTTCTCTAATTCTCCTAGTTGTTGTAATGAACTTGTTAAGAGAGGACAGTCCCAGAGTATCTTATTCAGCAGCAGTCAAATACCTAGTAAGGGCTTGTACTTTTAAAAACAAACCTGAGGTCATCCCTCGAGGGCTAAAAGATGGAGGAAAGCACATTTCAGTGGATGTAACACTGAATTAGGTGTCTGTATCTATTTTACTCTCAATTTGCCTCACATCTTTGCTTTAATCTTTTCAATATGTGTTGTCTTTTCTACCTTGTACTTATTCAGATAAAGATAACTCCTTTCTATGACTTACACAAGCCCTACCATATGGAATTTTGGTTTTGTTTAGGGTGGATATATACTATTTTCATTTACAGAATATTTCTTTAAGAGCCAGCTGACTGTTTTCACAGTAGTATCAATGGTTAGAAAATTTTCACTGAAAAAATAATGCTAAATTGAATTTGAGGCTTTATTTTTCACTGCTTTCATTTCATATATAGCTTGCGTTCTTTGTAGTACAGCAAAATAATAATTGTGTGCAGTTAATTAAAAGTAGTACAATTGAATTGTTCCATTCTTTGAAAAGCTATTTATTTTGTACAAACTTCAAAACAAGAGAGATAATTTCTTTTATATGAAGGTGTATGTGTGTTATTAGAAAATGAGAGGAGAATTCATCACAATTTTGTATTCCTCTTTGAGAGCTTCAAATTATAAACTGCCTTCTATACTTTATGATGTTGTATGGGCCCAGAGTAAGAAAAGGGCATGTTAAGGTTTACAGATGATGACTCACTAAAGAAACGATTGATGTCACTTGTGAGAGGCTGTGCCATGGTGAAATACAGGTAATGATTTTGAAATTGCTTTCTGTTGCTAATTTGTGAAGATTTTATTGAAAACAGAAAACAATGTGTGTCTTAAATGTCCTTTAAGTGTGTGGTCTCATGTGAAATATCCAAAATATTCAAAATACTCTTCC
The DNA here is from genome assembly GCA_035772895.1 of Perdix hodgsoniae. Classification (NCBI taxonomy): domain Eukaryota; kingdom Metazoa; phylum Chordata; class Aves; order Galliformes; family Phasianidae; genus Perdix; species Perdix hodgsoniae. Next base: position 43,385,359 of record JAPSGF010000002.1, read on the forward strand.
ATGGGTATTGCCCTGAATTTCAGTTCAATTGAATCTACCTGCATGTGCCAGAACTGAGCCTGAAACTGCTTCTGCCCAAAGCCACCTTCAGAGATGTGATAGGCTTACTGTGATGTTTAATGTTAATTTGAATCAATATAAAGAATAGCAAAGAATGCTATTTCTTTGTCTATGGTTACTGTAGTATGTTGATGCTACTCACATTTGTTACCCACTCCCTCTCTTCTCCAACTGCCCACCCCCCTCCCCTGTGGCAAGGTTAGTGATATCAGAGTAGGAGCAGGTAGAAATGCATGCGTAGCCTGAGGTTCCTCCTCCAACAATCATTTTTCTTCTAACTTGAACTGGGAGCTGCAAATACTGAGCCCAAGGCATGCGGTTATTCCTGCAGCCTCTGCTCCATCTGCACTCCTTTTTGTCAGTGGTGGCAAATGGAGCAAGCACACTCAGGGAGGCATATTTGTAGCAGTTTGATGTGGTCTGTAGGAGCCAGCATTTCTATGCCTTTTTTACTTTTGTCAAGAATTTGCAAAATCATTAGTGTATGATATTCTTAGCATGTGATACTAACTCACACAAGATTCTTCCCTCCTAGTTGGAGAAGCATAGATTTGAGAGTTGGATCACATGCAGCATAAGGAGTTTGGTCACAATCAAAGTGTTGTGGCCAATGTCTTACTGTCCAAGTGGTGACAAGTGGTGTTCCTTGGGGATCTGTTTTAGGACCAGCACTGTTTAACATCTTCTTCAGTGACATGGACAGTGGAATTGAGTGCATCTTCAGCAAGTGTGCATACAGCACCAAGCTGAGTGGTGGAGTTTATACAATGTTTATGCAACAGAAAGAAGGATTGCCTTCAGATGTACTTTGACAGGTTTGAGAGGTGGGCTGGTGAGAACGTCCTGAAGTCTGACAAAGTGAGGTGCAGGATCCTGCATCCAGATTGAGTCAATCCCAAACATTAATATACTGAAGGTGACAATTGGAGAGAGAGGGGAGAGCAGCCCTGTTTAAAAGAAGGCTTGTGGAAGGTGAAATAAAAATAAACCAAAGTACCAGAGATATGCACACAGAAAGCTAGTTGATGAGAAATATTATAGTTTGTGGAACTGTCAAAGAAAAGAAAATAATAAAAACATGTTTGAACTGCAATATTTAATTAAGTCTGAAAAAAAATATTGCATCTTGTAGAATACCAGCTTTCTACTAGCCCCGTTACAGAGTTTTGCAGCCATTTGACTTACGATTGAGATTTATTAATGATTGCAGGGTCTAACACTATAAAGCATACCTGTTTACGGATATAGCCAAATGGAAGAAATGTATGCTGAAATATAAGAAAATTGATTTGGGGCTTAAAAATAACTTTCCCAGATAAATCCTTCAGGTCAGAAATTATCACAGAAGTGAAATTAGGAACAGAATTTGACACTTAGAAGTATTGTTTGTGTTATACTATCTGATATATATACACAATTTGTTAGGTGTACTTCACATTTTTATTTCTTATACTAAGTTTATGATAATAGCAGCTGCTTTGTTCTGCAACGGTAATTGCTTGATATGAAAGACTTTTCTGTTTATCAACTTTCTTTATCAGTTTTTCTTTTCCCTTTAGGCTGATACAGTAGTAGCAGTATTCAAGACATTCTCCTCAGTAAAACAAACAAACAAAAAACCCCACATTTTTGCTATGCACCTCCTGTAAATAGCTTGCAAGCATTCTTTTTCTTCAGAACTACTAATATAAAACAGATTCTTTAATGTTCTTATAATACAGTTTGGTGAGCATCTGTTTTCTTTTGTACACCTCACATTTACTGTTGCAAAACAGTCATTCTTCACTGTAAGTGTAATTTGTTGATGCTTAAAGGTTCAATGAATATATCAGCCCCTTTACCCTTCTTGCTTTGCTGCACAGCTATTGAGCTTTCAGAGCAGAGTCATATCAATAAATTCTGACTGGCTTTACAGCTCCAATTTCATGCTTGGCCTTTCCAAAGATACATACAAGGAAAAATAAATAACTGAAAGAGAAGAAATATCTGTACAAATTGCTTTAGCAAACTTCGCATTCATAGAAAAAGCCCTTCCCATCCCTCCTAAATTAAAAGACATTGATACAAAGAGCGTGTGTATTTTCTTCAGGTAAACCTTGCTGTACTGCCACTGTGTCCACTGATGTGAGGGTGAAACTTCAAAAGTATAATAATGTTACACAGTCTTGTGGATGCTATTATTAACCTCATCAGCACAGAGTTGGTACAAAAGATCTCATTGACTTTGGTGAATGACACTTAAAGGTCTGAACCTGTCAGAAGAGACTTGAACTGCTCGGAACTGGTGCAGACTGGTTTGATCCAGTCAGAAATGGTTTTAACTGGTCAGTAAAACTATTTGATTGAGTGTATTCTCAAAAAAGGAAAACACTATTACATCTTTTCACATATTTTTATAAATCCCATTGTAATAACCTGCCAATGAATCTTCCAAGTTAATTCATTTCTCTCAGTACTCTATCCTAGTCAAAGCTTTCATCAAAACTGCACACAGAAGTTGTCAATTTTAAAAGTGTGCCCTTCAAAGCATTTTAAATAACTTTGCCCATTGTTAACCCAAGGTGCTAACATCAGAAGTGCTTAAATCACTGAAGTTAAAATAATCAGCTGTCAGAAGACAAAGACTTTGGATTTCAGCTGCTTAGGTTCCTTTACTTGTACTGTTTTACTTATGAACTGATCAACATATCACATGAGCACTTTTTCTTCATTATTCCTTCTGTCATTGCAGTAGATGCTCAGAGTAAATAATAGATTTGGTAATAGTAGCTGAAAATGGCCATTAGTTCATGTCCAATGCTAACATTGGGTCCCTGTGAGAATCCTTCCTTGTTTTTTGTCTCAAAGCTTGCTTCCTGAGGTATTTCTTGTGATAAGACTGACTTGTCTAGGAGATGAGTGATGGGTGTTGCTGTGTGGCAATCAACATCACTGTGTAGACAGTTATAGCTGTTTGCCTTCGGAAGATAGTGCTCAGGACTGTTTACTGGCAAAAGATCTAGCCTGCGACCAAATAACTCCAGCATGCTATGGGAGACTGGGGGATGGTGCCATTGTATCCTGTGAAGACAAGATACAAGTTGGCAGCTCCCTGCTCTCTCTTATCTGCTGGCAGAGCCAGGAACATAGGAACGAAGGAGTTTCTGCTGAGATCCCAAAGCCAGAAGCTGCCACTCCAAGGAAAACTGACTCAACCACAGAATCACAGAATCATAGGGGTTGGAAGGGACCTCCAGATATCATTGAGTCTAACCCCCTGCCAAAGCAGGTTCCCTACACCAGGTCACCCAAGTAAGTGTCCAGGCAGGTCTTGAATATCTCCAGAGGAGACTCCTCAACAAACACTTTGGATTTGAGCTGTCACTCCAAAGAGAGCTGACTTGACCACTTTGGAACCATTGAAAAGGGGCCGTCATCGCTGTGATCACCGTCGTCATCAACAGAACAACAATGCCTGACAACCCAGCACTACTGAAGGTCAATGACTGAACTATGAACCACGCTGGATCCATGCTGGTGACTGTCTCCCTCTTGCTTCCTATAAAGACTCCTTGTTTCTTCTTTCCTTTCTTTTCTATTGCCCTCCTACCCTTCCCCATTACCCTAATTCATAGTAGTGGCTATCCTCCCCTTCCCCATCTCCCTAATTAAGATTTGTAATAAACTGTTCGGACCAACATTTGAACCATTGTTTCTTAATCTCATGCTGGGTATACAGATATTAAAAGAATCTCCTCTCCCTCCTATAAATTGGAGTGAGACAATCGCTTAGAAAAAAAAGAGCTGAAGTAATATCTGAATATCTGAAGTAAGTGATAAGGAATAGGATGTTTCAAAATTAGTTTCTAACTACAGTGGTAGGTAACTATGGTGGCAGGTCAGTATATCCTCACATATTTTGAAGTGTACATTTGCTAAAAAACTGATAGTTCTGTGCCAAGTACAGTATTTTATTTTTGGCCTTCGGATCAGTCTTCAATGTGATTGTATTGTTATTAAGTAAGTAAAGGCATCAGTTAAGTCAGTAAAGCATCTCTTATGCACCTGTAACAATTTTTCCATCACTCATAAGAATTCTTTTGTGACAGGAGATTGACTCTAAGCAAGTGTGTTTTAGACAGAAAAAAAGAATAGATACAGTGAATTTAAGGGTTATTAAGTGATTTGCTGTAACAAGCGGGCAGCTTGTGAGTGGAGTAGAGGATGTGAATCTGATAAATTAATGAGAAATCTCTTTCTCACAGAGTTATAAGAGCTAAGTAGGACAGTGCTGCTAGACCATTTGTGCTTTGCTTTATATGAAAAAGCTTTCTGAAAAGGCATGAATTGCTGTACAGTCCCTTTAGTGGGCAGCTTGTTATAGACAGATGTGATCAGGAAACAAATACATGTTCCAAAGATCAAATTTGTGTAACTGGCTGGTTTGAAGTGAAATCTTGCCCACAGTCAGGCAAAAGATACAAGGCCTTTTTGCAACAGGAGAAGACATGAAATAGAAATAAGTTCTGCGTCCCAAAGCAGGAGCTGGGAATTAAATGGACTGTTGTATTGAGTCTAAACACAATCCTTACAACTATCTTTGATTGCATGAAACCAATGGAAATCAGGCTACAGCTACCTGAATTTGAACCACTGATGACGGAAACTTCTTCTGATTTGATTAAGAAAAAAAAACAACAAAAAAACCTGAAGAGCTATGTAAAATGTTCTAATTCTACATAGAGATGGTAAAAAATGAAAACAAATTTGTATGTATTGCCTTCCTCACAGACCAGGAAAAAATATTTCAGATTCTTAAACAGAAAATATGCAAAGGGTTAATTTGCATATGGGTAATGGCTTCTTGCTATCCGCAGCAATCATACACAGGCCTCTTGATGACTAGCAAGTGCTACACTTGTGCAGGTGCTCTGGGGTGTGGCATAGAAGCCATGCAACTGCTTTTGTTACGCTCTGGAAGTGTGCTTATTATTATAGTGTTAGTAAAAAACGCATCTCCCATAGTAACAAGGTTTTGTATTCAGCACAAATATGGCTATGAACACCCACAGCAGTGGATAATGCAGAAGAGAGGTAATGCGAATGAGAAAAGTCAAGCTAGTTAAAGCATGCACATGTAATTGCATTATTGGAAGTTACTTGTGCAGGTGCTGTAAATGTACAAAGCTTCAAAGAAAGAGGAAAAAAAAAATTCAAACGAGGCTAAAAACAGGAATACAGATGGATTTAATCATTAATATACTCACTGAAGAGAATCACTAGTGACTTACCATATCCATATAATTCACTTCTTTCCTCTAGACACGTTTCTCACTGACCAATGAGTAGAATGTATATTAAGGTTAGTAACAGATTACAAATTACAAGAAGTGAGGAAATAGTTGTTATAATATTGTTATCCAGAAAGCTAGAAAAAATTGTAGCATAATCATTTTAAATGACTCTTTAAACAGAGATTTAACTACTTCCACTGACGTCATTAAACAAAAAGTGTCTGAAAGATCAATCACACATAACTGTGATAGTAACAGGCAGTGTAAAAACATTGCTCATTTCTTTTTATCACTATATGAATTTACTTTTATTTCTTCTATCTGTAGAGGAAAAAAAGAAAGAAAGTAAATTAACTATTTATAGTTATAAAAATAGTGACTTCCATCTTATACAATTTGGAATTGTTGTGCCAACAGCTTGCATGGTTGATGAGATATGAAGAGCAGAATAGAATTAGATATTGTAAATGATGTATAAAAAGACACTTAGCTCTAAAGTAGGCTTAAAATGAAATCACAGAGCTGTGTCATCCCAGTGGTATATTTCAAAAGTCTTTAAATGATATCTGTAATTTCTTTTCCTCTTTGGAGGAATAATGTCTCAGCATCATCATCTACGAACAAATGTGGGAAAGGGGCAAGCAAGCTTTAATGATGTATAATATTTAGACACTGATACTGGGATTCTGAGCTGGTCCCATTATTAGTCTATAGCATCTGAGCAAAAATGAAAATCTTTAAATATGCATACTGGACATCTCACATTGCTATGTTTTATGTACCCCCCCATTCTTTTTTATCTAATCTTAATTCGGTTATCCACTCAGTAAGTACCAGAAGCAATTAGTGTGATCAAGTGAAGCTCTCACTAAAAACACCTCTTGCAAACTGGAAACATTCACCATCTTTAGGCACATTGAATACACTTTACATCTAAACTTAGTGAATTAATACACTGCATAAATACATAAACTTCAGTCTTACAGCTACACACCTTGTCTCACCTTGCCTGAATCTTTCTATTTAGTAAAGCCCTAATAAATAATATCTCTTAGGGCGTATTTGTAGATATTGCTCTGTTAGTATTTCTATTCTAACTGAGAATAATAATAAGAGATAATAATAAGAGATTTTGTATGGTTTTTGTCAATATATTTTCATATGGAAGAGGAGGAACAAAAACTTACATTTAAGTATACCTTGAAGCCTGGCAAATAATTTAGGAGGAAGAGTCTGGTAGTAGCATTCAGATGCAGATGTTATGGGCAGCTTGTCTGTAGCCAGAGGTTTTGTTTATGTAGGAGAATCAGATCTCTTTTAGTTTCATCACAGAGTGTAAAATATTATTTTAATTTATACTTTGAGTACTTTAACTTTTTTACCAGTGCTAAAATTGGCTTTTCACAGACGGAAACAAACAAACAAACAAACAAAAAAAACATTATTTAAAGGGGCATTATCTTCTGTTGAACAACTTCATCTGTAAAATATTTGGCTGACAAGCTGGTAACTGAGCAAAAGCAGAAGGAATGTAGTTTAAATGTCAACAGAATTTCAGCTTCTGAAGATAGCTTCATTGAGACAAAATGACTAGTCAGGAAGCTTAGGGGAAATAAGCCTTTAAATAATTTCTTATGGTGTGCACATATACTTTTCACTTATACAATCACTGCAAGAAATCACTCATAATAAACACTAATAATTGAGGCAAGGTTAAGTAGCATGGCACTAAACATTCTTTAGCATTCGCTGTGGACCACAAACATTTCCATTTGTAATAATTTCAAATTGTTGTGGTTAGTTTCTTCATCCACCTTTCTACAAGAATTAAAATTGAACTCAGTCTAGACATCTTCATGCTACTGACTGCAAGGGCACTCAGTACTTACTTCTGGAACCTGAGGAGAAATTTCTGCTTTCTAGTGTAAGACTAGAAATGGCTATCTTGACTACACTGAAGAATGAACCAATTTTTACATTATGCTTAGTTCTAAGTTAGTATACCAGATGAAACATTTTGTTTTTTTGCTTTCTTCCTAATGAATTATCTGATCTCTTCTGCCAAACACTGATTGACTCAACTTCTACTTTACCAAGTGTGAGCTATTACTATTCCACTTCTGTGGGGAATTCATTACAAAACTCACTGAAAGGCATTGTGAAAAAAATTCATAGGTTGTTTCATCTGAGACTTCCTGTTTCAGTTTTCTGACAAAATATCTGAATGAATTTATGAATTTTTGGTGTCTAGTTTATATTTATTGCAGTGATATTTGAATGCATGGATCATGAGGCTTCTTCGAAAACCTAACATTTAGAAAGGATTTTCAAAGTCAATTCAGCTCAAAGCAGTACTTATTTTGCTAACTGTGAAGGGAGGAAATAATAGAAAAGTATATGTTTTGAGGCATGTTAAGTGACTAAAAAATTCTCCTTTATTTAGAACATTAGACTAAACTAATATAATAGTTCTACCTCTGGGTTTCTTCTCCTGTCTTTAAGATGTTTTAAACTTTTCCTTCAAATCTTGGGAATCTCTAATGTTTTTGTTATTTGTGAATGACAAGTACTTAGGAGAGAATGGAATGATTCATTATTTATGCAGTGCATAATATTTTAGATAACACTTCTTATTTGTGTTGCAAAATATCTTTTTGCAAAATAATCTGAATAAAGTCAATGGAAATAAGCCTGAGAAATAAGCTCTGCCATAACTAGACTAACGATTTTTGATTTTAATCTGAATGAAATTGAATTATAATTATATTAAACACTGTGAATGTATTAAAAAAATGTTCAATCTAAGAAATCAAGACTTTGAAAATCTGTTGCAAAGTTCTCCCTTATTTCCTAGATGGGGCTGTTAGTATTGGAATCTACAGCACATATAATATTTGTTTTATCTCTCTAGTGTTCTTAAGAACATTTCTTTGACTCTATTGGATTTCAAAAATGCATGTTGAGCTTGACACTCTGCTGTTAGTTTCACCAGGCTTTTTCTTCTGTTACATTTCCTGTTCTCTTTTACTCCCGGATTCTTTCTGAAGTAGAGTGTTTCTTTTCATGCCTTGAAATAGAAGAAAACATAGGATCAGTCAGTATTTGAAAGAGAAGATATTTGGGTGTCAAATCTGCTTGTGCATCTTACTGCAGCATCTTGAATTCAAGTCTTGCAAATACAGAGCTGAAGCTGGTGCCTGAAACTATAAATCAAAATACAGATGGGAGAAAATATCTCCTTTTTGAATAAACAGCAGAAAAATTGTGCCATTAGGAAAAAAATATATATATATATTATTTTTTTTTCTAGATGAAAGTTGAAGGCAGATAATGTTTTCAGAAAAAACTTCTTGTTTCTGATTTGCAATAAAAACTCATAGGATGTATTTTTTTTTTTTAATTCGAAAAGAGTTTTTATTTGAAAAGCGCTTCCAAGATATTCATTAACCTAAATTCTTATTCCTTCTTTGCCGTTGATGCTGCTTAGAGATATTCACTAAATCTCCGTGTCTTTTTTTTTTTTTTTTAAAACCTTCTCTAAAGACAAAGTAGTAACATTTAATTGTATCAAAGTACTGTAAGGAAACAGAAAACTGCATGAAGGATAGATCTTTAAAATCAGTAAATAGTATTACTTGCTTTTGTAAAGCAAAAAATTTCCAATTATGATCTGGTAAATTAAATAGCTTTTTTTTTTTTTTTTTTTTTTTCCCCCAAAGGCCTAGACTCAGTTAAATCATCTACCAAAGTAAGCATTAGGAGAATGGCACTGAATTAAACACAGAAAAACAAACAAACAACAACAACAAAAAACAGCATATTACCTACTAGGAGCACAAGTGAACAAATAGAAGTGGAAATGATGAACACCTTCCAGTGGCACAGGCTGTACCTGTGTTTGGCTGTATTAATGTAAACGGCAAGACAGCATGATTCTAGCAGTTGCAGTTCTGCTAATTGTTTGCATTCAAGGCTTAATGATTCTAGAAGGAAATTGTACACTTCTCAGTAAAGTACATCTAACACTTAGGCCAGCACTATGCTGAGCCACGATCCAAGTCACTATGGGCTGTGTGTAGCTTGATTTGCTGGTGTTTGAAGTAATGCTAACCTTTGGGATTCCCTGAGGGAGAGGAAGTATTATTCTCTTGATTTAAAATGTATTACAAGTGTTCACATGCTAAGCAACATACACATTAGAGAGATTGCTGTAGGCTCACAAGAAAGTTACATGTCTTACACACTAATATTTCCAAGTACCTTTCTGTGCAGATCTGTGCATTTTGTCCTCACAGGACATGCTTTTGTCAGTTCCCTGAGCTTAGCATAATGGAACTAAGGAAGCTTTAGGCTTTGAAGATGCAATTTGCTAACGTGGAAAGTATGCTTGTTTTTGTTTGTTTGGTTGGTTGGTTTTTAGCAAATACATATCTTAATTTTAGCAACAGCAAAACTGTAATTGCATTATGTAGGAACACAGTATGACAAAAAAAATATTACTTAATATGATGTCGTAGTGATGCCAGTAATGTTCCAAACTTGTATTCAATGCAGGGTTAGTCGTCCTGAAGGTGCAACTGTCTCTAGCAATCTCAAAACTCGAATAATTCCTCAATATTCCCCAAAGTAGTGATTATTTTAACTCTTAGTCATGAGAATAGGTATGCGTTGATTCGTATGGGAATGTCAATACCACTAATCCATTCCAGCATATCTTCATTTACATCCTATTAGCAATTGGAAGTAAACTGTGCCTCAAAAAGGGAAAATGTATTTTTTCCTTGTTTCCACAAGTTGCTTCCATGCAGAACAGCACAAGTAGAAAAGCACAAGAATCCTGCGTATCGTGTTTTCATTACACTTCCTCTGTCCTTCACAGATGTCAACACTGTGATCTCTTTTTTTGTTGTTGTTTTTTTAGTATAATGAAATTCTTATGCTTTTCTTAATTTCCATACGTTTCTCAAATTCTGGTTTAAAAGATTAATTTTCTTTCTCTGCTGTACTGTAAGGAAAACAGTTCCAGAACTGTCATCTCCTTTTCATTAGTCTAAATGTATTGCTAAACTAACTGATATTAATGAACTGGAAACCAGACCATGTATAGACAATGTGCATCAAAGTATTTGAACACTTGTATATGCATTTATTTATTTAAACCTGACTCTGCACACTGAAAGGAAATATGTGTATATAAGATAATGTATATCTGTATTATAAGTAATGCTAATAAGAATGTTGATAGTAGTGCAGCACGGTTCATACCCAGATCACCTCAGTGTGGTCCCTTAGGTGATTATCAGAACATATAATGCAATAGAAATGCTTTCACTGATTTCCTAAAACAGAGATCTTGAATGCATATCAAGAGCACTTTTTATTTTTCTGGTAGGTTGATGGCAATATTTATTTTTTATTTGCATTGACAGAATTCTCAAATCTTTCCTACTGAATACACTTGTGAAGAGAACTGAGGAACAGTTCTTAGGAGGGAGAAATTCTCACTGGGTCCCACAGAGGAATTTCAGGAGGGAGACTGTTGGTGGTCTGGCCCACCTAGGGTTGTGAAGAGTTTTTCCTGTGCATATGGTTTTGACAGTCAATTTAAAGGGTGAGAAATGGCTACATATTTGCATTTTTAACATTCATTTTGGAGAAGCTAGACGCCTGTGGTTTTCAATTGCTTTTCTAACAGTGGTCAGATGATGAAGACAATCTGTTTAACAAACTGGCATATAAGATAGCTTTCTCCTTATGTCACACATTTGCCATTCCATCTGCTGGGTAATAAAGCCAGCAAAACCCAGCTTGACTGACCCCTTAGGTGATCTTGTCTTCCCCCCCCCCATAAAAACAAAACAAAACAAAAAAACAACCAAACAGAAAAACCACCAGAAAAGTGACAAACTCATTTAAACTTTACATATTTTAAATTTTAACATATTTTAAACTTTGCATATTTTAGACTTTAATGTATTTTATTTCCTTTAGTGCTTCCTGTTGTTCTTGATACTACATAATGTACAGTCAGTAGGCTTAAATAAAGTATTTCTGGTAAGCATTATTCTTGATTTTTTGTTCTAAAAGGAGAAATAGAAGGTTATGAGAATGTGATACACATTGTCAGTAACTTATAATGGGCAAAATAAGCTCATGACTTTTTAGCTTTTCAAACAATTAGCATTACCAAATAAATGTCAGACTGACAACATTAGAAGAAAATTGCTGTTTTACCAGCATAGCTAATAACAGGAACAGACGAATGGAAGTTTGTGACTGAAGAAAGTGGAGAAAAATATGAAGAGGAATTAAACAAAACATCACTTTGCCAAACCACGTCTTTATCCTCACTTTGCATGTAATGTAAGGTAAAATAGTTTGACAAAAATTGATGAGTGTATTTTTCTAGCTAAACAAAAAACCTACTTGATATGTTGCTGTAAAACTGCCATTTCATGTCAGAGTGTTGCAGAACTTCTTTGATATATAGTTCAGCTAATCCTTTAACAGCCCTCTGCTGAATGTAATATTGTTGATTGCTAAATGCTGATAAGGTTATGCTGAAAACAGTGAAAATTAGATTCATCATTCTGTTTGACAGTGAATTTAAGTGTTTTTGTATGCAGTGTTCATCTCACACACGCACACAAAAAAAAAATAGGAAAAACTTTGTCATAGCTATGAGCTTCTAGTAAAGATGCCATCTAGCCTTGGAGACAAGTAAAATGATTGTAACCAGGTGTTGGCCTCAATTTTTCTAGCATGGCCAATGACAAAGCTAACTGAGCACAGCAGTAAGATGAAGGCTTAGTTTATAGAATTATATGGAAAAACAAACAAACAAACAACGAACCCACTTTCAGAATGCACCATGGAAACTTTTGTTTAAAGAAAAGTCTTTTAGCCAGGCAGAATTCTGCTAGAAAATTAGTTCAACTTTTGAGAATTATTTCAGATACAGATGATAGTAGCAAAACATTATGACTTATTAAACATTGTACTATAGAATGTTCTCAGCTAAAAGATGGGATTACTAGCTGTGTAATTGTTATTTCTATCCTTAATGGGGTGTGTAGTATTTTTATAGTGTAAACAGAAGAGAGCACACAAGCACAACTGAGGCTTTATACTGATGTATGAAATTGTGCATCATGCATTCCACCTGCCATGACCAAAGCTATTAGAGGGTAAAAAGGTGAATGTTGAGTTGTTGATGTGTTTGCAGGGGGATCTGTGCATGATATTATTGATGTACTTTGGTTTAATGATAGAAATATCATTATATATTAGCATATATATGCTATATATATGCTATACATATATATTGCATATATATAGCATGTATTATATGTATGTATATTAGGGAAGTTCTCTTCTATTAGTAAAGCTACTTTTTCTTTCAGGCGATGTAGAGTGGGGCAACTATTAATTCTCAGTTCACAGTTCTGTAAGAGGATACTCTTCATCTACTTAAACTTTTTTTTTTTTAATATGAAAATAAATACATTAATATTTCAGCAAAAATGTATACTTTGACAAGCACAATTTTGCAACCTATGTTAGCCTCTCAAATCTTAGTGCCATGAAAACCATTTAGGAGGTTGAAGAAAAATATCTGTCACATAAGGAAGTATTGTGATTTTCTTCCGTAAAAGCAAAGGAACTTCACATGACTGCATCCTTATACTCCTAGCTAGCATTGAACTTCAGATTGTGTTTGCTGTTTCCAGGTTTTATTAGCTCTTGCAGATATCTTTAAGTAGTCAGAGCTTCTTCTCTGACCTTGACTAACTGCTTGAAACATAACTGTTATGAAGCTTTGCAGAGAATAGAAGGATAGCTTTTATTTTTTTCCAAGAGGGAATGTTTTACTGAAAGAGAATGTAAATACAGTTGGATATTCCTGTGATGAGAGCACTATAAAAATACAAATACCCTGACAAGGGACTGCTCCTGCAGGGAACACTGGGATATTCTGAGTTGATCTGATAAAGAAGAGGGAGTTAATTTCTTTTACATTGCTAATGATTTGATTACTTTTGTTACTCATATTTTGTATTAGTGCTAAAACACTAATATAACTCTTGTATATCAAGAGTTAAGAGTAATTGAAGACCCTTCTTAATTTGGACATTTAATTACATACAACAGCTTCCTGATTTAGAGAAGTGCCTTTTCAAACTGAAATGGTATTTATGACTGCTGAAGTACTCTTTACTATGTCTGTGGTCCTCAGACACATGCACATCCCTTTTACTTTGCTTCATTTGTTTCTATTTTTTTTTTTTTACTTTTTTTTTTAAGATGAAATCTTGATGACAACTTATGAGCATGCTGAAAAAAAAAGTGAAAGGAGATAGTGTGGAGACATATAGAGGAAAAGAATGAAGAATGAGAAATTTGATCCACTTCTAATTCAAATCTTCTTCATGGATTTTAAATCACCTATGTTTAGGAAGTTATGCCACATGAACTCCGGTCTTCTCTCTAAGTACTGTATAGGACTATGCAATCCTGTTCTCTATGAGTCCGTTAGAGTACCATACTCAATATGGCTCTTGTGGATAAGAAAAAAGAAAAAAAAAAAAAAGCTCTCTGCAGCCATATGGGTAAAAGATTTGTTGTAAGGTCATCATTCCTCAGGTTGGAGGACTCGAAGGATTCCAACACTGAGAAATTCCTTTGTTCCACATTACAGAATTTATTGAAATTTATACACATTCTGAGTTGGGAAATACAACATCATGCAGCAATGCATTTGGAAATGCATGATGTTATACCTTTTCATATTGGTGTCTTTGTCAGCTCTTAGCACTGAGTTCTTCCTGGTATGCAGAAGGCTAATGGTAGGTAATGCTGATGGGATGTGGATCCTAGTGTTTCTCTGGGGGAGATTACAATGTATAGAGTAAAGGATTCTTGCAAGTTACCTAATGTTCACAGTTCTTTCTCAGAGTAACCATGTGGCAGGCTGCTCCAGCAATGATTATAATCTAGTGGTTATGCTATCTGAATTATACTACATTATCAGTGTTGATATTATCTTGAGTCTTACTCCAGTGTAGAGAATTTTAATTCACACCCTGCAGATCCCTGAGTTAGAGAAATTTTCTAAAGTAGCATCTATAGCACATAAAAATTAAAAATTATTAACATTAAAAATAAATAAATAGCAGATTTTCTGAAAATTATTTTGAGTTTTTTAGGAGTGAGTGGGAAATTGGGAACAGAAAAGTCCACTGTGTATCAAAATTTGGGTTTAATTTAACCTGTTTGTAGAAACAAGTTTGATAAATAGTATTTTGTTCTCATATAAAAGCTTGTCTGGGTGTGATCAGTGCTCTGGGACATGAGAATAATCAGATGAAAGTGAAACATGTAGGTTGTTCTTAAAGTAATGTTTATTTTTTTATTTATTTATTTATGTGAAAACTACAACAAATACAAGGAGTACAATAACAGTATTAGAGCAAGCTCTCAGCTACAGAACACTATTTTTGTGATGAATAAGAGCCTGCATACTACTCTCACAAATATCTGTACTAGCGGAGGTGACCCACTGCTACTGTGGCCCCTGCTGAAATACACCACCTCACTGTGTTAATGTCCACTGTTTTGTCTCCATAAATGTTCAGCAAGTGTTGATGAATTTCAGTGGGGGCCATTTTTTCTGCATGGAGGAAGTCAGTGACACACCTTTGCTTCATATGCACTTCAGTGCCTTATGCTATTCTGTTGGACTGCCCCTCTGCTGTCACCTATTGTGTAGCAACAGAATGTAAGGGAATATAGGGAGGTTCAACCTCTATTGCCATCTGTGGCGTTGGGGAACGACATCAGAAATTATGAGACATTACTTTTGAGGCAGCACTTGTACTAAATTATTCACTGCTTTAGAAATGAGGATTGGATTTTGTAACTTTTTTTTTTTTTTAATCTAAAGAAAATACATATTTTCCAAAGTTTTTCTTGAAATAAAGGAGTTGAAATTATTTTTATTTAAAAACTTAAGCTTATTTAAAACAGAATAGTATCAGGTTTATTTTATTATTAATAATTTTTTTTAATTTATTTTAAATAAAAATAAACCAACAGAAGTACAGGACCACAGTGCCAGAAAAGAGGAGGACATTGTGTTTAGGAAATGTATGGCCAGGGCAATAGGCAGCTAAGTTGAATTTTTTTTCTTTACAGATTTGAAATCAGCTCCTATGTTATCGATAGAGCCACATAATAATATGTGGTGCCTTATTTTCAGGCTTTCCTGTTTATTCTCTTTTATAATTTCTTTCAAACATTTGGTGTTTTTGAGGTTTTTTTATTATTTATGTATTTGTTTGTTTGTTATGGAGGAATAGTTGGTATGTAGGCATCTGTGATCACTTTGGGAAATAATATCTGTGTTTCCATCCTTGTTCCAGCATATATGCAAGGTCGAGTTTTTTGTTTGTTTGTTTGTTTAAGAAAAGAATGAAGGCCAGCAAGAGAAAATGATGAAACTCATCTCAGAAAATTGTTCAGCCCTGTGAGGGAGGCCATTTCTCAGATAAGGAAGTTCATTCTTTTTAATATAGAGATTCAAATCTGTTTTGTCTTGGGTTGGAGCTCTTTGACAGTCTGCTATTCTTGGAACAAATACTTCATGCTGAACAAAAGAAGTACCTGAAAGTTATCTTCTCCTGAAGTGAAATGTAAGACTGTTTTGTTTGGTTTTAAATTTAAACAACTTTTTTTCCCTTTTCACAGTTGAAAAATGAGTATTGCTATGATAAGAACCTTCATAGCTGAAGTTTCTTAGATAAACAAAGCTTCCTTAGAGATAAATACTTTATGCAGTGTTTAAATTTTTCCATGCAATTTATGCTAAGAGTGTATGGCTAAGTTCTTGATGTGTTTTGAAATAAATGTGGGGAACTGGAGAAGTTAAGGCTTCCAAACAAAAGTTTAAATAGGTAGAAAAAATGAAAAGTGACAAGATTTTGACAGCTTTTGTGGTACAGCATTTGAAAGAAAGATTGGAAGTGTTTCAGAAATGTTTTAACTTAGTTGAGAATGTTTCGTTTTCTTGTTTCTTTTTTTCCATAGCTAGGTCAAAAGAAATTATTCTTTTATTTTAGATCTCCTCCTTCCTGGAAGAAAAGAAGCTTGACTATGTGCATTCATCCATGCAAAACATCCTTGTGTACATTGTGTACATCCTAGTTTGGTAGTCCTCTGCTTCAAGTTCATATGCATAAAGATTTCAGCTGGTACAGGAGTAGATTGTATAATATAATGTATACAATAATGTATATGATGGTCTATATAAATTGCTTTAAGCCAGAAAAGAGATTCTAGGAATTCTTCTCTATATCCGTTTCAGTTTCTTCAGTAATGACTCAGAGTTGATCTATATTTACTCATTTTAGCTTTTATGCCAGTAGCACATTCAGTACTTCCTCTGCAGTCATAAGCTGTGACCTTAGGTCTTAATCTTCATATATGTTCTTACGATACGTAGTGTTCATATTTTTTGTGACTGCAGTCACTACAAAGTCATCCAAGTCATATCTGTGGAAATTATATGTGCCATGGTGTACTGACAGTTTTATGAGTGAAATTAATTGCACTATATAAAGATAAGTTTGTTACTTGTCACTCTCATTTCTTCCCTCCACCCAAATATTAATAGGCTTCTTTTGCCTTATTTATTTATTTATTTATTGCAGTAGTCTGGCATAATTTTAATGATGCTTATTCTTTCCAAGCTTTACTTATAATCTTTGATATACTGTACTTTCTTCTTTCTTGAGCAAACATGGTGGTAATCTGGAGAATGATACTTTTCTCTAAGACGTGAAGATGAGAATGATGAATAGTATATAATCAAGCTGTTTTTACTGAAAAAGAATGTAAGCCATTAATGTTACTTTACTTCAAGCTGATGATATTCTTGAAAAAATGAAATTACTTTTGAGTGACATATTCAGGAGTATATGGGGATTTATGTACAAAGGCTTTTTATATTCAATTATTGCTGTTGTAAACAGTAATGAAACAGGAAGTGTATACACAAAAAAATGAAGAAGTTAGTAGTTGTATTTGTAGATGTAGAAGTAATGTAACAGACACAATGAGGGAAATATTGTACAAAGTAGAAGATGTGTATATTTCTGATTTATTTATCATAGTTCATATTTTCAGTAAAAGTATTTTAGCATTCATTTTTGTAGGATCATACGATATCCTGAGTTAGAAGGAACCCAAAAATATCATCAAATCTAATTCCTGGCTTCAAACAGGACCAGAACTTTACTTTCTATTCCAGACTGGGAGAATAAAATTAAATTTTCAACAGAATAAAACCTCTGAATATGTTCAATCGTAAAGAAAAAATGGTTATTTTTGTTATGCTGTTTCATATTGATATTACACTAGAATTATTACTATAGCTTTACAGAAACATTTTTTGCTGCAATGAAGAGAAGATTCCCAAGTGATGGTTCAATTAATCAGAATTACAATATCAGGAAAAAAAAGGTATTATTAGAAAAAGTAATTTGATTTTTGTTTTTTAAACTTCTTCTGTCTAAAAGTTAAAGCAGTTAATACAATTACATAAAAACATTTTATTTGGATGGAACTTCATTTTATTATCTAACAATAAAAATTACAAAGATTAAAACCAGCTCTAACAGACAGAGAAGGAAAACTGTCTAAAATTCTTTCCTGACTGAGATATCCACCTGTAATGGAGATGCTAAGTCAGGGCCTGAATCAGTGATTGAGCACCTGGTGGGAAGGCAGGGCCAACCCAGGGGAGCTCAGGTGCATGCAATGTACCTGAGTAACCAGAAGGGGTGGAGCCAGAATCTTTTGAAGGTGGGCAGCTACTTTTCATTGTTTGTGACCTGTTGTATTTGAACAAATTAATTCTCACTTGTTGCAGACTGGGACCTTGCTGTTTTGCTGTCATTGCTGCCCTTTCCACTGTGTTACAGCATTACACTGCCCTGTTCAAAGATGCTCTGGACAAATTTAGCACAGTAATGCAGAAATAAAAGATGAAGCTTATTTGGTCTTTTGGAAATCCAGGCTGTTGGGACAGAGTCCCATTTTTTTAATATATTATTTGAGGCTTTATTCTTGAAAGTAGGTTTATTGTTTTTGTTCTATTGTTTAGTAACTACTAGGAGTTAGTTGCAAATAGATTAATGCTAGTCAAAATTTTCACAGAAAATTGAAGGATGAGCAGAAGTCTGTTTTTCTGCTTGCACTTTTTTATTTGTTACTTTTTTCCATTTCTAATCTATAGAGTAATAGAAACTTGTAAATTTTGCTGTAGTTGAAATTATTCTGAGTCACAATGAAATTTAAAAGTTGTGGAGCAGATAAAAAGGATAGTCTCAACAGTCTCGATAGCCCTTGGCTTTTCATGTCTTAAAGATAGGAACATAGCTTTCAATTGCCATGTTTGTGGCAATAGTATTAATCAGTAGCAGCTGGTCAAACTGTGATTGAGAAAAATAGTGGCTGTGTAACTAATAATGATTATTCTAATTAATTTAAGAGTAGCTTGGATATGTTAAAACAAGCTAGACTCGGTGCAGTTTTGCAGTTAACTGTTCCAGAAAAGTTCTGTAGATAGAATCAAGTGTTCTGTGACACTTGCATGTGCTGGGAATAATTCTCAGGGTATGAGGAATGTGTATGCATGGGTATTTGCTCATTTATAACTGACTGAAATAAGTTGATCTCCTTTGTATCCTTTGATCACTTGTGTTCTGTTTTGAAGATGACTTTTGTTGTTCTTACAGAAGTCCCCTTTCTCTTATAGTAGCACTTGATATCATTCTGTGCTTGCAGTGAACTTTTTGGGGGGAGACTTCTACATATTATGACAGTTAAGGAGAAACATGCATTTCACTTTGTAGCTTCACTGTAGCTAAGACGTTGCATCTACTTCTTAAAATCATTTTCTCAGTTCCATGGTACTTAGAAAATATTGTCTCTCAGGTCACTCATGGAAGGAATAAAAACCTTTATCAGCAAATAAGATTTGTGACACAGATAGATCCATTTGTTATTTTCCTCCATTTCTAATATTTATTTCTTGCTGGCACTTATTTTGTCTGTAAGTAGACTTTAATTTTAATTTTCTTTTTCTGCTTTTGCACTCTGATGTGAGCAATCAGACCTCACTGTGAATATGACTTTCACACTAGGAAGCTGTTTCTAATTTCGAATGAGTTGTGCCCATTCTATCGCACTTTATCCTTCCGGTTAAATAGTGTGCTTGGAGGAACTCAAGCATGTCTAACAGATGTGATCCTCATTTCATGATTTTGGGCAGGCCCAGACTTTCCTTCATATTACTTGGAAAAAAGAATTATAGGCAGTGTGCCCACCCAGCTGAAGACTGAATCACTCCTTGATCATGTTGCAGATTTTCTTACCTGTGGGAACGTTCTAGGTCTCTCATAGAGCTCGTTTAATTTTCCATGAATGACAGAACCATCTTTGTAAGGATTTCCTATTTCCATCATGAATTTCTGGGCCTCTGCCCTTCTACAGTGCATCTTTCAAGTCTTGATTACGAGCACACTGAATTATTTAATGGATTATTAAAGGATATTAAGTATTTATTCTGCACCTGAATTTGCTCTGCTTCAAGTGTTCTTCTATGGTAGCAAAATAGTAAATAGAGCACTTCCTTGTCAGAAACATCTCTCTTGGAGGCATCATCTTTGACTTTCAGAATTCATGCAGCCTCTCAACAACTTGACTTCATCTTTCACTACGATATCACTCACATCTATTTTCTGCGCTGTTCTTATTTCATTGGCTGTTCTATCATCTCCATTACTGCTGAGTTTGTAACTTAATCTCTGTTTCTGTATCCTTCAGTCAGCCTTCTTTACTTACATTTATATGTTCCAGTAAGACTTGTTCTAAATCCTTTTGTCCATCTATCTTTCCAGCAAAATGCCACAGAACTGTGGTATTGCCTCTGTGTATTATTTACATTTTAGCTCCTATAATCAACATCAATACTATCTGTACATTCTGTTGATCATTCTCAGTTCCCCCTTTTAACTTATTCTTTACTGCCTCATTTTGTTTGAGCAAATGTACGGTTTTAACTGCATTCAGCCTTGGCAATACATTGCTGCTTCTTAAGTTAGCTTATTGTTTAATCAAAATTGTGCTGCTGAGACTTTTCTCTACCTTTAATCACCTATATTCTGTCACTTTTTCTCCTGTTCTCATGCGATTTGATATATATGTTATAGTCTGATTCCATATAGTCTAGAATGTTGTTCTCTTTTATTACTTTAAATGGATGCAGTATAGGCGCTATTTCTCTGGACAACTTAAATTTTACACTACTATCATTTCTGCCTTTAAAAGTATATTTTAGTAGTGCTGTCATTTCACAGTTCAGTTGCTCTTTCTGCTGAGTGTAAGGCTAACAGTCTATCCCTTTAACTAATTTGCCATCTGAAACACATTCAGCTCCCATCCATACTGGTCATTTTCTGTCCTCATATCTTTCCTATTCCCTTATCAAGGATGTCTAAGTCCTCTTTGATAAATCAGACTTGCTCTTCTCCTTTGTTAGTTTTATAGTATATATTCATATTTTCATTTCTTGGAATATAATACCAAATACCTTCCTGATAGTTCTTATTATCAGATGATAAAGAGACTGAAGGAAGTTAACTTTTAATTGGGAAATCAACACATATGAACAGATGGAAACTCAAACATTAGCTGTTCTTTGGAAAATCAAAAATACAGGTAATAACATGAGAGGAACGTGTATAATCTAGCATTCTGGGCTGTAACAATAGATGTCATGTCAGTATCCAACATCAACTTTTCCCTCAAAATGTAATACTCAGCACTGTGGTCTATTCAAACATTTCTGTCTGTGATATGTGTATTCAGTAATGATCCATCCACTTGAATGCTTGGGCTTGAGTGAATCAGTGTCCATGCATTATAGGTGCCCACAGCTCAGCAATACCAACAGTTATTGATGAATTAAAAAACAAAAAGATAAAGCTGTCTCAGACACATTGTGTGGAATGCTGCTCCAACAGTGCTGTAAAACTAAGCAAGACATTACTACTTCTTTTATTCAGCTTCATAGAAGTGCTTCCCCTTTGCAGTTCTCTCTCCAGCAATACGCACAGCATGAGAAATAAGCAGGAGTTGGAAGCCATGCTGCACTTACAAAGCCATGACCTAATTGCTGTCACAGTAAGGTGGTGGGATGAGGTGCACAACTGGAGCAGGACAACTGAGTGATACAAGTTTTTCAGAAGAGATAAGCAGGAAAGATAGACTAGGAGGGGTTGGACAGTTGACTATTTATTAGACAACTGTATTTGAATTGAGGAATAATGGAAGATGTTACCATTAAGCCCTATGAGGAGAATAAATGTATAAAAAGACTCAAAATAGGTTTGTTTGTTTTGTCTGAATTTTGCAAGTGTTTTATCATGACTCAAGGACATGGTTGTGTGCGAATCGATTAGAACAACCTGTCTCTAAAATAGGTTTCCTTGTGATTTTAGAATAATCTTTCTTTTGTGTTAATCACATAGGAGGTTGAGAGAATCAGAAGTGTATGTTTTTCTTCATGTTTTGTTTTCTTACACAACTTTCTATATCCTGCCCACCATTCTTAAATGCTGCCAATACTAAATGTTTCATTTACACCACATTTTTCTGCTGCCATTAAGATCTGTTTTTTAGCACTAACAAAGATGTTAAGCAGGTTATTAGTTTGGTGCCAGCAAAGGTATGCAACCTTTTTGCATACCTTTGCTGGCAACAACAACAAAAAAAAACTAGTTGAAAATTTTCCTGGTATTAAAAACTGTGGTATTCCAGTGTGGTGTATCTACAACAAAATGTCATTTCCAATCTCTTCCTTTTTCACCCTTCTTTCCAATTGCAAATTGTGTTATGTAGTGTTGTACACTGTACAATCACAGTTGTGATTTGTAAACTTCAGTGTGTATTAATCTTTTTAACAAAGAGTAAAAATACCTCAGGTTTCCATCCAGCCTTTCTTAGTGAAGCGTGGTCTTGTGGATAGCAAAAACAACAGGAAATGTTTTTTGTTACAGTATAAAAACAGAAAAGCAGAAATACTTAGGGAAAGAAGGAAAGCCTTTAAATAACTTGCTTAATTTTTATGACGTTTTCTGTTGAAATTCTTTAATTTTTTTTAAATTTAGCCCTCTGAGTTTCCATCCCATCATTTCCTTTAACCCTAAGTACTATGTAGGCAGCAAAAATGGGCAAAAATAAAATCAGCTCTGACTCACAAAATCAAAATTTATACATAAGCAGCATTAAATCAATTAAACAATCTGAATCTATTTTCCAATCCTAGTATACTTTTGTTTTTCAGATGATACCAAGCTAGATAGCTTAAGCCATAACACTTTAATGCGCATATGAACACAATGCATTAAAGAAAATTTTTTATCTTGCTTTTTTTTTTTTTTGAGAGAGAGAGAGCTAAGCTAGGTAGTAGATGCAACAAATGCTGTTTTGTTCTCTCCAAGTGGACAGTGAAAGTGGTGTATTGCATATGACAAGCTTAATTTGCATCAGAGGTGTGATACACATTGATATTCAGCGTGTTTAATTGTCATTGTATATAGGGCAGCAAATCTTTCAGAATTTGGTCTGAATAAAGAAAGATAGTCCATAAATGACAGATTGGAAGAGTTATCAGTTTGCACTGAGTTGTCATTTATAGTAAATGAATTTGGCATGTATATTTTATATCATTTTAAAGCAATACTTCCACATACAGTACCACCCAGTCAACTTAAATAGCCCTACTTTTGTTATAGGCGTAATAACTTTGCTGAGTTGCAGTTAATCTAGCTTTCCACAAAAGAGAATGGTTCATCTGGGTTATTCTTTGTATCTATCACCTACCTTTCTCATTCATGTAACAAAAAACTGACCAGTAGGATTTGTATGCAGCTGGAAGGCAGAGCTGAACATTTTTTGGCTCACATCTGGGTTGGTAAAATAATACCTGAAAGGATTTCTTGATCATTAGTTGGCAAGTACTGCTAGGATTAAACATATGTACTTAAAAAAACATCTGGACTAAAAATGTTCAAAAATCACTTTTTGATGCTTCTGAGTAAGGATTGCAGTACTGTAAAGTTGGTTTTAGAAAGTTTTCAAGATTGAGTAAAGCATCAGAAGTTTAAAAAAAAAAGTGGAAAAAATTTATACTTTTTGCTGTTTTGTGTTGATTTTACATGCATTTCACATTACATTATTAAATAGGTTATCTTCATATGTTTTACCTATTTACTATTGAAAATAGACATAGGCATTTTTGCATTTTCAGCAGATCTATTTAGAAATGAAGTGATGATAATCAAGCAGTAGTCCTTGTTTGTCAGCAGTTTACTTTTGTAATTTTCCATGCAACTCTATTGTGTTGCAGAGGATGGATAAGAATTTTGGATATTCATTTGAAGAAGCTCAACTTAAAAAAAAAGTCTTATGTGAAATGAAAAAATAAAAATGTTTTTTTGTGCATACAGTTTTGAAGAAATGACTCTATCTATAACTGACCAAATTATGTCCAAAATATTTATATGAGAACAATCTTCATATCAGATATACAAATCATTCAATTATCTTGAAAATAAAGACAATATTATAGCTAGGTAACTAAATGTTTTTCTGATAAGTCTTGTTATTTTGAAGCCATTATTAAAAATATAATGAAGAGATCAGTCTTAGATTATAAAAGAAATTTAAAAAAAAATACAACATGCTTTCCAAAATAGCTGTATTTGTATAAAATTTTAACTCACGTTTTCCTTGAAAAACATGTCAGATAAGCATCTTCAAATAAGCATAAAAGCAATTATTGCTAACAGTTGCAAATAATTATAGGAAGTACATTTTTTAGCATCAAGACTTTCATTAATTTTAAAAGATAGTCGTGTTATCAGCAGTGTATGAAACTGCATTAAATACTTCACTGTAGCTGGTGTGAATGCAGAAACAAAGACAGAAATAACTGTATGTAGCTTAAAGAAAAAAAAAAGTTTCAAGCAGACATTGATGCAAAAGTAGTTTCCCTCGCACAAATTTCTGTTTCATAGAACTTTCTTTTCAATACTCAGTCACAGCAACTTTTTCATTTCTTTTAGGGGCAGCTGTGGAAGCCAAAAGCTCATGTTGAAGTTTATTTAGTTCTTGTTCTGTCAGCTTAGAGAGCCTTTGGAGAAGGCTTAAGTTCCTCTTTTTTTATCAGCACTGTGTACGTGCCACACCAACTACTTTTTTTCTTCATGCTGCTATTTGGTTGCTAAGCTCTGCAGAGCATTTTGATTTACAGAAGTATGTCTTCTGTGCTTTAGAAAATAGAAGTAGTTTTAGGTGCATTAGGAAAGTCTACATATTCAAACATTATATTACAGCAGTTCATCTAGCTAAAATCTTTGTTTGCATTCCCAGAGAAATAAAACCTGTAGTCAGTTGCAGTAGCCGTCATTATTCCTGTAACCTTTTTCCCAAGAAATTGCCTATGTACTGTCCCTCCTTTGGTTCAGTAGATCACACCTTTTCTAGGTGTTAGCAGGAAAGAAAAGGACAGCTGGTGCTAAACGGACTTAATGGATTTTATCTGTGTTGATGTCCCATAGGGTTGACGTGTCCTAAGATAGGACATGTGGTCACTTACAAGAGAATCTTAAGTTTTTTCTAAGAAAGGAGAGAGCTACCAAACTTTAAGGACTGAATGGATAATAGCAAGTGTTCGAGATATCACAGGGGATTTGTCACTTATATTCTATCTTTCACAAAATAATGTAGAAAATCTCTATTTTCCAGGGGTGTTCCTGACGCATTTCTTTAATAGCTTTTTTTTTGCTAGTGTTGGAAGTACTGCTTTTCTTTTCACAGTGGGTTTGAATGATGCAGCATGATTACTTTGGGCTTCATATAAGATTTTTATCCCTGAGATGCTCTCATTTGGGAAAAAAAAAATAGGAAAAATGTTTTATAAATTTATAAGTGTAGAGAGGAAACTTGGAGGGTAGGTGAAAGCTAACCTAAGTGTATCCAAAATACCATGATAGAATGTGTATTGTGAACCCATCTGAAATTAAGAAACATATTTTCCAGAAGCAATGGGGATGTTTTAATGAGGAAAGATCAGGAAAGTAACTGATGAAGCAGGCTGACATGATTATTATAATCAGAAATCTGGCAAATTTGTCTTTCAACTGCCCGTGTAACAACATCTGTCCTAAGAGATATTTTCCATGTTCTTACCAAAAAGGGTAAAGCACTGTGTGATTCAGAGAGTTTTCTGCTACTTAAGCTCTCTTTTCTCTAGTTTCATGTTATGGTTTTTGTTCATGGATGGTGTGAAACTCATGAGAAAACAATAGTGAACATAACAACGAAATCCAACATTACTGTTTGAGATGATCATTGTACAATAAGAAACACTTTAATTTCTTGGATAGCACATTCTTGGAACTAGGATTTTTCAGATACAGTTTGCACAGAGTAAAAGAAGTTCAAACAGTCATCAGAAATGGTAATTATTGTGCCCTGTCTGTTTTATTATTGAGTAATAAAAGAATGAGTGACATATTTTATAATCATCTTCACACAAATGTTTTTTGGGGATCTTCAATAGTGTCTTGTGTTTAGAGATTCCACTTTTTTTAGAATATGTATTTATTCTATTATTTGATTTTCCAGATCATAATATTTTGGTTATTTTTGACTTAACTAACTTGTGCATTTTTAATATCAGGTTTTTCTCAGAGTCTTTCTTGAGGCAAATTATGATTGTTGGACTTGCTGTAAGGTTATGATGCAACAAATTTTGAAAAATGTAGTTAGTTCAATCTCAGTCATTTAGCAGTTAACAGAAGGTTCCCCTGGAAGTAAAACGTTTAGACCAGCTCTGCTGTTGATGTTTCCAGGAGAGAGGATGTTGGTAGTCAGTATAAGCTTTATATGTTGGCCCTGAGTATTGAGAGATAAACAAATGCCAAATTCTTGATGGATAGTTTCTCTTATGTTGTACTTTAAGATAGAAATGAAATTGGAAATTCAGAAATAAAATATGGCACTGCAGTTAGGGAAATATTTTACCTCATCAAAACAGTTAACGTTTAACAGCTTTTTGCTGTTTTTTTTTCCTGAGGCATAAATTTAGTCACGTGTAAGAAACTCACACAAGGCCTTCTAAAGCATGTGCTGTCTTAATGTGCTTTTTGAATGAAAAAAGTGTTGACTGAATATTTACCAAATATGTTCAGTACGTGGCCTTTTCTCTACTAACTCTGTACTTAATTTTTTTTTGTGGTTTTGTCTTTTTTTTTTTCAGCTACTTAAATTAGTTGATCTAGCTTTTGTGCAGAAGCATGTTTGCTTGTCACTTGGGTTGCAAAAGTATCTGTTGCTATAAAAACTTAAACTGATAGTAGAAGAGCTTCAACATGAGTAGGACTGAGCAGTACTGTCTGGGAATGGGCACAGAGAAAGCTGCTTGGTTTTTAAGCCATGAACTTGGTTATCCTGGACTAATAAAACAGAAGCTGCAGTGTGATTCACTGCTGTGCATGCACATATGAAAAAGATATTCATCTATCTCTTCTTCTCCAGCCATTCTCATCTCCATTGCTGATACTTCAAATTCAGAAAGTCTGGATATCCAGTTATTTTGTACAACATGTCACATAGCAAACAGGCTATTTTCTTCTGTATTCAGCTTTGCTCTCCAATTGTACAACAGGAAAGACAGATGTGCCCTTTTCAGGAGGTTCTTCACCCATAGATTTTTTTTGGAGATTTCAGTGTATGTATATATATATTCTTAAGAAATGCTACTGAACTGTAACTTAGTTGAATACTTAAGTGCCCTCTTAGTGTGTATCATATGTCAGTTTTTATTTTATTGAAATGCTGTTTAAAAAAAATGGGTTGGATTGCCTAGAGATATGTTTTGAGTCTTAATCTAGTGACCAATGATGTGAATGAATGTTCTATTGAATTCAATGCAAAATTGGTACAGATATCACCAGAACAGCTTTCTTTACATGTTAGTCGTATATTGCTATTTTTCACCAAGTCATTGCAAGATTGTAGCTTTATTACTTTTCTTTTTTTTTAATTATAAAATAATACGTCTGGAATGGCATTATCTCCTAAAATATTGTTTGGCACCGTTCTGTGCTTCGCATTCATTTTCATTCAAATGTCTTAAAACAGGAAATATTTGTTTGGAGGATGCAGTAGGCAGGAAACATCAGTTTACAAGAATTAGTGGAGGATCTTGCAGTCATAAAAAAAAAAAAAAAAGTTGTCTGATGCAATTGTGTAAAGGTGAAGTTCTCAGAAAAGCAAAATTGTCTGCATTTGGGGTTTGAAATGTTAAATTCTTAAGAACTACTAAGACAGTATACATATGCAGGGGAAAGGAAGAAGAAGGAGAGGAGTTTAATAATAGGAGCAAGATTGTTTTGCATTTTCATGGATGTGTAAAACCAGTGTTAAAGTTATTTAAGATTTCAATAATTGTATGTTGGCATTGTGAAGCTTGAAGATGCAGGGTTTTTTCCTGACATGAGGATGCAACTCTTGTGGAACATGGTACGTTTATGTTATTTGTCAAGAAGAAAGTGTCTTTGAGTAAAGGTTATCAGTTTAACTTATAAAGCATTCCTATTTCTACTGGGAAAAACGAAAACTTGCAAGTTGTTAAGTGGGATGAATTCACTGAAGCTTAAATGAGATGATCAGTCACAGTGCACGTAGGAGAGAAGTCTATAGGTATGGAATACTGACTGTTTTCTCTGCAGATCCTTAAAGGTGTGAAAGCTGTGGTTTTTCACAGTTCAGCTTAGATGAATCTATTACCTTCATCCTGATTCCTTTTCTGGTTTTGTTCAACTAAGAAAGAAGTGGAATGTTTACTATCATAAATTCAAAACTGATCAAAATGACCCTGTAAAATTGTATAGCTTTTTTGAAATAGAGGAACTGATAAAGTATATAGCTAGAACATATCCAACATATAATAAAGGTGAACCACATTTAATATCCTTAATTATACTTAGCCCTAGCTTATACCACTGAAGCCTATAGTGCTGTAGAAACGAGAGTTAAGAGTGTCAAGGCATAAAATAAGATTATCTTTTCTAATGAAGATCTTGATCTGCTTCCCCAAAGGACAACAAATGTACTCTGTTGACTTCTGAGTCCATAAAAAATATCCTGTTATACACAGTAATTAGGACTCTTTCCATCAGCAGATTAAGACTTTTTCCATTTGCGTGCTTTGAGTGGACTTGTAGCTGGTGGAAATTGATGTGTTCTTCATTAAAAAGTGCAGACCCTAGAGTCAAGCTTCAAGAATCGCTCATGAGAAATGCTGTCTTCTGATGAATGACAGCATGATGCCAAGTCATACTGCAGCTTTTTCCTTGCTCTCTCTGTAATGGAAGAAGTTCCACTTAGCCAAAACACAAATGCCTTCACCTAGATGGAGCAAAGGGAAGATTTCATTAAGTCTTTCTGTGTCTGGAGTCATTAATCAAGCACTTTTAAAATAGAACTCAACTAGCACATTATACAATACTTGGGAAACAGCGGGGAGTTAGGAATAATTTGTTCTGCTCCAAGATAATCTGGTGATTGGCAGACTACTCTGACTCGGCTTCTTCTGCCTGCATTTACAAATTAAGACTTTTGATTTCTAATGTTTACCCAAATAATAGAAACATGGCAAGATACATATTTTCAGACAATTTTTATTGCAACATTTTAATTTGTTTTTAAAACTGAAGTTGCTACCTACTATACTTTTTTCACTATCAACAAAATGAAAATTAATTTCAGTAGAAGATGAAATGGTTAACTTTTTTAATTGCTTTATGTTAAGAATACTTTTCACAGAGATGAAATTACACAGTTGCAAGACACATTCAAGAGATTTATTTCTTCACTAGTGCTCTGAATGAGTTTGGAGGAAAAACTAACTTGCAGAAAGTAGAGTTACTTTTCATGCTGAAACCATTCCTTGAGAGCAAACATAATTAATGTGTACCTCATAAATAGAAGTATCTACTTTGAATCCTTAGCTCGTTAAATAAAACATTAGCAAATCAATATTTTCATTGATGTAGTGTAGGCATGAGTGTACATTTACAGGCAGAACTGTTCATGTCAGCTTTCTTCTTCAGTCTGCAACTGGCACAGTTGTAACAATGTGCAGGTAGTAGATTTTCATAATTCCAGCTTTGCAGAACTGAGGGAGAAGAGTAGGACATGATAACAACTTAATAATCAGTTTATCAGCTTTACTGTCATGGCTAAATGTCACTGTCATGAGAAGATATTTTTCTAGAATAATTTTGAAGGACTGAAGTATGATTTGACAAACTTGGAAAAGCTGGATTGTGGGGGAATGCAAGAACATGTGAAGGACTGAATTTACATTTATGAATCATGACAGCTTTATAGTTTAAATTTTTTTGTCTATTAACTAATAAATTTATCTCCTTTCCTGGATCTTTGTTACAAAATAAGGATAAATGAAGCCATATATTCATGTGGGCACCTTCATGCATTAAGAAAGGAAATATGATAGACTAAGCATAATAGTTGTTATTCTGTAGTTTAGTATTTTCTAACTACTCTTTGAAAAATGCAGTAAAAAACTAAAATGTTTGCCCTTTCTTTAGTGTTTCAGAGAAAAGCTAGTTTGTTCCAATGGTTCTGATCAGTGGAGCCATTCGACCAAGCATGTGTCTCAATCATAACACAATGAATAACTTTCTTTAGCTGTGAATACGTGTTCTGCCTTTACCCCAAACGTTATTAATTGAAAAATTAGGAATAATGGACTTTTGTTATTCTACCATTTATTTATTTGCTATCCTTTCAAATAATGACAAAGATCGTACTTAGCAAGGAGACAAGGGCATCTGCCAGAATTTCTTTAGAATATAAACTTGCTAGCCATGGATCAAACAGAAGGTAGTAGGGGCTAAACCAAAGCTGCATAAGGTATTTCTGCATGCAGCAATGAGCATTTCAACAGTGGAGAAAAATTTTTGATTCTACCTGTTTTTGCATTAGTGGTCCAAGACTTTGAAAGGTGACAAGATCACAGTAGAAAGTACTTTGGTCTGAAATTGCTGTATCTCTGCAAGAGAACTATAATAATGGATTTCACCACATCTGTTGGAGCTAATCTGCTATGAGAAGGTTATGCCATGAGTTAATGTTATGCTGCTGAAGGTGAAGTAAGCCGAAACTATGTTCAAAGCACATCAGACAGTTTTTAATTAAACTCTATAAAAATAGCTGTTTGAACTAGGGATCCCATTGTTTTTGCAGACTTCCACTGTCCTTATAACAAAAAAATAAGTGACTGTTAATGGGGATTGGATTCTTATTTATTCTGTTGTTTTCCTTTGAGCTTTGTTTTCCTTTGTTACTAGCATTAAAAAGATACCTTGCCTTCATGTAGCTTCTTTCAAGTAATGCATGAGAGTTTTGGTTACTAGCCACAGCAGCTTCTAAGAATGCCAGGGGGATGCTTGGGACATAAGACATAGTAATGGTACACCTACTGCAATCATTAGACATGGACATGACTACAATATATTTTTCTCTTGTGGATAGGCAATGAAAATGTTCTTACGTAAGAACATTCACATCATGCATAGCAATAAATATGCAGAAAGGCCATAGGCAAAATGTTCTGACATAAGTAAATGTTTCTTTATAGGAGTAAATGTAACAGATTTTTAGTGCTTTTAGTGCTTTTGATTCAGTTTCATTTTTCAGGTAACTTATCTTACATGAAATTAAATCATAAGCCAATTCATACAAACAGCTTCATGAATTGTCAGTTTGAAGGAGAGGGAATTGCAGATTTCTTTTCCTACATTACAGAGGAATCAAATAACTTTGCCTTCTTTATGAGCTGTCACTGGCAGAAATTTATTTTAGGGGAGAGCTGAACTTTGTCCCTGAAATGAGTGGTCTACCACAGTGATAATTCTTTGGCAAGCTGCAGTTTTTATTCTGTTTTTTCTTCAGATTTTTTTTTCAATCAAATCCCGCTATTCCCCCCCCAAACCCTCCCCCCCTCCCCACAAAATAATAATAAAAAAAACATAAAACCAGTCCATGTAGTTAGAAGAGGAACACACTTTGTTTTCTGTTAAGAAAAAATGTACAGAAGTCTCCAGTGCATCTAGAGTTATTACTGCTGTAGTCTTAAGCACATATATGGTTTCCCTCAAGTCACAGGCATCTGCTGAAATGTTTAAAATTAAGAATGCTGCATAAGTGTTTTCCTGGATGGAATGAATGGTAAATCCTGCTAATTTTTATGCCCAGGGACTCCTGAAACTAAAGACCTACATGAACCATTAAAAATAAGTAACCTATAATGAAAAGGATTTTGTCTAAACTTCAACTGAACAAGCTATCTGCAGACAAACATGTGGCGTTAACAAATACTAAATCATTATTTTGACCAGCTTTTATGTTAAAAGCTCTTTATTTGCAGTAGTGACTACTTATTGACAACTATTCATTTAAATATTAAAGAACTGATCATTTATCAAGAAAAGAACTAATGCTGCCAAAGCAAATATGTTTTCAAAAGAGTAACAGTAAATGAGCCCAGGAAAAAAAAAAAAAAAAGGGTTTGTATGAAAACTACCCACATAAAGAATTTCCATGATAGCAAATAGAGTGTAACTCAACAGCTGAACAGAGTTGGGTATTTCTTTGTGATCATTTCATTGTGGTGGATAATGTCCTAACCTGTGCTCTAAATCTGTGTTCAACTTTGCTTCTGGAGTGGATACTTTTCTAGCCTTAGAAATGTCTCATGATTCTGTCAAGAAATTCTCTGATTGTGCTAAAAGAATGGATTAATTGCTGATAAAGTACTGGGTCCTGTTTATGGATTCTCTTAGTCTATGAATCAGCCTTTTTTTAACTAATCACAGTGAGGCACCTTAGTACAGAACATCTGATGGTGCTCAAGCAGTGAAATTATTTTTTATTATGTGATCTAAATGAATATATTATAAAAATAGAGTAATAAATCATGCATTGAAAGAAAGCACAATTATTATTTTTTGTCAGATTCAGAAATAGTCTCTCTAGATGTGTTTTTCATATATATGTATAATCTCATAAATTGAAACCTGAGCCAAAATTAAGTCACGCTTTTAGCTGAATCTCCATTTTGCTCTGAGTTCCCATCTCTTTGTAAAGATGTGTCCTGCAATACTAGATTGCATTAGAAAACTTGGCATACATAAGCTGTGAGCATGGTCATAATCCCTCTGTGAAACCCTGCTCTTGCTATGTCTATCATCATGAGATAGGCAAGGAAGGAGGGACAGTGGCATGGCTTTGTTAGTATTTTGATGTTGGTGAGCTCAGGTCTGGCAGTGATAAGGTGGAGTCACTATGGGTAAGGATCAGGGGGAAGACCAACAGTCTGACATCCTGGTGGGGGTCTGTTGTAGCCTAGCTGGGATGGTGAGATGGATAAGACATTCTTGAGACAGTTAGAGACCTTCTATTCTATCTAGACTGTCACAGGTCCATGGGGCCAGATGGGGTGATGAGGGAGCTGGAGGAGGTGATTGCTAAGCCACTTTCCACCATCAGTATTCCTGGTCAACTGTATAGCTCCCAGAGAATGGGAGACTAACCAGCATGACTCATCTAAAAGAAGAGCTATAAGGAGGATCTGAAGCACTACAGGACTGTCAGCCTGACCTTGGTACCAGGGAAGGTTACTGGAACAGATCATCTGGAGTGAGATCATGGTGTGGGACAGCCAGGCGATCAGGCCGAGCCAGCATGAGTTCATGAAAGGCAGGTCCTGCTTAACCACTGTTCTTGGAGTTATTCAAGAAACATGGAGATGTTGTATTTAGGAATTTGGTTTAGTGAGTGATATTGGTGGTAGGTAGACTATTGGACTAGAAGATTTTAGATTTCTCTTCCTATCTTAATGACTCTATGATTCTGTGTTTCTATGCTCAGTGAGCTAACATTTTCTTACTAGCCCAGGAGATGAGTTCAATCTATAAATGAATGGAACTATTTCTATTAAGTAGTCTGCAGATATGTTTTTTCTATTCTTCCTGAAATGCTGCTTTCAGTTACAGAATTAAATTATTACATAATAGCTTATAAAAATCCACAGTTAAATCATTATCTGCCGGTGTCCATGTTTAATTACTTAATGACCTATTTATTTCTTAAAAGAAAACAGATCTATTTTATATTTTCAGTGTTCTTTTCCTTTGAAAAGCCTTTTTCATAGTGGATGCCTTAAACTGTTGTAAATGTGAGCATTACAGTTAGATGGCTATCTCCACAAATTTTGTGGAGTTCACTGTTGTTTTTTTTTCTATTTGGTTATTAAATGTGTTTAGCAAATTGGTTATTTGCATATCATACTCAGGTTTGTCTGCTCTTTCACCTCACTTGTAATGTTTTTGTTCTAAATGGAAAAAGACTGCATTTAGTCTTCACATTAAGCAGATGTTTTATTATGTCATGCTAATTTTCTTCAGAAGTAATCTGTTGGTGCTTTAGTGTTATGAGCCCAGCAGATGCTTGCGCACCTTCTTTATCACCAACTCAGTCATCTGCTCTTTTTTACTCCCTCACCTCTCTGCAGAAATCTTTGTCCAGCACCATGTTCCTAGTACAGGGTATGACCTTCACGTTTTCTGGGTGATAAACACACTACAACCTCACACTCATTTACTATTTGTTTTCCTTTTTCTGAATTGACTCTCTTTTTATTTGCTTTTAATGGTAATCAGTAAATAGTTTGAATTCACATTTAAATTGTTGTATATTGGTTAGGTGTTCCAGGAGTTCTGTGGTTGGGAAATAAGAAGCAATTGTAGCTTTCTGTAGTATAGAGGTACTAAAGATCTGGAGGAACTCATCTCTAAATATACTTGAATCTGTTTCTTGAAAAAGATGAATACATTTCTGGAGGAGAGAGCAAAGAAAGGTAAAGCATTTAGGAAGACTGTGATAAGACCTTCAAAGCAATTGGACAAACAAACAATTTTTTGTCTGCATTACAGACTTCCATCTTTCTAGGGAACATCTACTTCTCAGTTCCCCCAGGCCAATCCATGGCTCATTGTTTCTAATGTTCCAGATATCTTTCTCCTCAGTCATGAGCTATCTCCTCTTTGCACTGCGATCCCTTTAACTACCATCTTGGGTAGCATTTCCTTCAAGTTGTCAAACTCAAGTTACAGTACTCCTGATCTTGTTTTCATAACTGTTTATCTTTCAATTGGAGAAAGACTAACATGGACTCAGAAGATATTAGTGACTTAATTATGAGAATGCTGTTAATAAGAGAACCCATCTTCCTCTGTTCTATCTTCCTCTGGTTCTCTTTACTCCTCAATTTTTCTATTAGGCATTCAAGTATCCACTTGATTCATGAATTGCTACAGTTTTGTTCATGCAAAAAGTTGAACAGAAACGAGAGCAGCATGTAACACCAGTCTTCTAATAGAATTAAACAAGACAAATAGATTCATTATTTTGCAGAATTATATAGACAATGTAACAGGTGAAATTACTTACTGTTAGTTTTGAATGAGGTTGGAACCTGAAGGTGGTAGCAATAAACACCATTACAAAACAGCAATTGCTTACTGCTGGAAATTTCATGTACATTCATGAGTTTATGACATAATACTGCCTTGGAGCTGCTGAATTCATTTCATGTCTTTTAATCCAACCTCACTGGAAAATAAAACTTCGTGTTAAACTTCTGAGCTCAGTTTTTGAATTGAGTTGAAAATTTGAATATGAAAACCCTAAACAAGTATGAGATTTTTCACTAAAAATCTGTTATTAAAGCAGTTTTATCGTTAATCCCACATACAGTGCAAGCATAGTTTTATCACTCTGAAAATGTTTTTTCTTTCATCTTCTTGTTTTTAGTATCCTTCTTAATAACTTGTTTTCATAATGTTCTGTTTCTATCTTTCTTCTCTGAATCCAACTTCAGTCAGAAGTCAGTTCAGAGTCCCTTTGAAATAATCAATGTCTGGTAATCCTACAGATTAGCTTAATGAGAAGCACAGCATTCAGTGAAGTTTGCCCCTAATTTACACATTTTGAAAGATACTCAAGGAAAAAGCATGTTTGTGAATTTTTGAGCAGTGCTTTGCAACAGCAGTGCATATTTTACAGGATATTTTAAGAAAAAAAAAAAAATCAGCCAATGCTATATTAAAAAACCTAGTATCTGTACTGCAGAATTTGTTGTTCTGTGCAATGTATCTGGTGACAGCTTGGTGTCATACTGATCTTCACAGAGAAACTGTATATTTCAAGGTTCTAAGGATAGTGACTTGAATTGTATTATCTGCATAATAGCAGTTTCTGGTATGTATATCACAGGTGCGATCTTTCTCTTTACAGTACAAAAGATTTAAGTCAAAAATCACACAATCTCTGAATACCCTCTCTGTGTCAATGTTTGTTGTTGGGTTTTTTTTTGTTAGTACTTGATTCTAGATGGAAGATGCCTACAGACTGACATAGTTTGAATGTTTCCCCCAGGATAAACATTTAGGATCCCAAAAGCTCAGCATTTCATATTGGTTACAGTCTTGTCATATTTTTGTTTCCATGCATTCAGTTTTCCTTCATTGACGATGTTAGATCATCTCCTTCTAGCTGAAGACCAGTATAATATCCTTGAATATTTTGTTATTGAGTTGTCTCATCCTCCATGACTTTCAACTTAGATTTGTTTTCCTACATTATCTAGCCATTATATAGATGTCACTCTAAAACACCCACTTTCCACTCTCCTGGACAATTCTTAACTTTCTGCATCTCTTATCTTCCCAGGTGTGCTCATGTTGCTAGTAATTTCCACTAATCACATTCAGCAAACAAAATTATATCCTCTATTGAGTGTTAGTCAGTTATGCAACTTCATTGAACATTAATTCAAAATTACTGAATTTCTATAATATGGTTGGCCAAACGTGTGCCATCCATTTTCAAGAGAAGTGAAAGTGAAAAGCATTCTTTGTACTTG
Organism: Perdix hodgsoniae; assembly: GCA_035772895.1. Classification (NCBI taxonomy): domain Eukaryota; kingdom Metazoa; phylum Chordata; class Aves; order Galliformes; family Phasianidae; genus Perdix; species Perdix hodgsoniae. The sequence continues at coordinate 43,421,836 of JAPSGF010000002.1, forward strand.
AAAGAAAATTAAAAATAAAAAAAAATGGAGAAAAAAATAACTTTTGCAGATAGCTTTAGCATAAAACTGTCTGGAAGCAGCATGCTGGAGCTTGCTGAGAAGCAGAGCCCCAGTCATGACTGCATGTCAGCAAAGCTGCCTTGTAGTCGGAGGTCACAGATCTCAGTTGCCAGAAGACAGTTAAAACTGAACATTATTATGGAAAGTGATTCTGCTTTACAGACTGCTAACAAATGTTTCTAGCTTGGGGAGCTGCAATGTACATGGAAATATGACAGTCTAACATGCAGTCTGCCTGGTAAAATACCAGGATGTTTAAATTAAAATTTTGTTTTCAAGAATGCCTAAGAAAGAGGCATTCCTAGCATCTATCACTTACTGCAATTACTGTATCTTAATAAAATAATTATTTCTTCATCTGTGAGAATTACTGTGAACACAGTCACTCTTGTGTATATATGTACACATACACACGTGTACTTATGTAAAAATTGTATTTTGTGAAGTGTACTTTAATTCTCTTGTGCTCCTGATATTTGATAGCTTGTTCTTGTGATTGTCTGACACATGCTGTTTCAACATTGGCCTGCTGGGATAATTATATATTTGCACCACTTCACATCAAAAAATTTATCCTGGTTTTCAGTTGGTGCTGTTTTTTGGTTTGTTTAGCAATAACATTAAATAAATGACTGAACTGATAGCACTGAGGAGAGTGAAGGCGCTAGCTGATATTGAAAGAACAATTATCTGATAATTGTTAGTTATCTTGCCAATAAAAATCAAGAATCACACTCATAGGCTACTTTTCCTCAGTTTCCAAAAGAAAGAGAAGTATATGTACACACACTGGAGGGAGGTGAGACTATTTAAAAATACAGTTTATCTGTTGCTCCAGTTTGGGCTATATTGAATAATAATTTTACCTTCTTTCTTTGGGTCAAACTTGCTACCTAACTCAGTAAATATGATAGGTGCTTTTTGCTGGATTATTTTAGGCACTTGAAGCAGTATGGTGCTCTTTGACACCAGAATTTTAGGGGATCTTAGAGCATACACTGAAGGTCACTGCACTGCAAAACACCAAAGCACACAAATAAGCAATGCATTTGAACTGTCCAGGTTTAAACGTGTTTATTGACTGCAGTTTCCTGCAACCTTTTTTTCTTTGATTATAAATGAAAATTTAAATCAGCTTACTTATTTCTCATTAGATTTCATTTTTTTTGTTTTATTTTATTGTGTGGGTTTGGGTTTCTTTTTTTTTCCAGTAAGTAGAACCAATTAATCCACAGCATGGTAATCTGTGCAGTTAGTAGTAAAGGTTGTTATTGTTGCGTTTCTTGTTTGATTTGTCAAGGTGGCACACTTAGTTGCAATTTTGGGAAGTCACAGATGGCTGTGTGTGAAGTGCAGGGTGGAAAATGAAGGGATTTTCCACAGATATGAAGGAACGAGTACCTCTGGGAATCGTGTTTCAGTTTTTAAACAATTGGTGCTGTCATTTTTTTTTTTTTTATTTTGACTCATTCTGCAATAGTATGAATTTTTCATGCATGTTGTTCTGCCTTTGTCACTGTACCTGAAATTAAATCCAGTGCAAAAAAAACCTCTTAGCTCTTTCTTCCAAGTGGCTTGTGATTATAGTCAGCATTAGACTATTAATTAGTAAGGTGAGACAAATTTCTATTTTGTATGGAGTTGTTTTTCTTCAAAATTTGCTGTCATCTTTCTCATTTTTATTCCTTCTTGAAGGTCCGTTCTTTATTCCATCTAAACAAGTGAAAGAAATTCTCTCGGTGTGAGTCCTAGTATTTGAGCACGTTAGTTGCCACTCAGCTTCAGTTAGGTTAGTAAAATACAAGACTGACTGTAGTTGTCTTTGCAAATGATAAGCATGTATGTGACAGTTTAAACACTGCGTTCTTGGCTACTGAGAATTGTCTTGATTCAAGATCCTGAGTTATGACAGAGTACATAAGTAAGTTCCTTCATTAAACTGCATGCGTTTTGAAAAGCTAACCGCTCTCCTAACTAAAAATACTGAGGTGTATTGTGAAGCCTGGAATGAGCAGATACATTCATAAGATGACATCCATCATCTTCAAATATAAGTAAGATTCTCACCAAATTGTGGTCCAAATAGATTCCCCTCCATGCTGAGTGCAGCCTCGTGAAGTTTTGGAGTTGTAGAAGATAATTCCATGTGAGGATTTTAAATAGATTAGGAAATGAAATATAACGTTTGATTGTACCTCATGAAGGCAGCATCAAATAGCTTAATGCTATTTATTTTTACATGTCAAATGGTTAAAATACTTTATTATATATTTGAGATATTTATATCCATTGTCAAATTTGCTTTCTGATGCATTCATAATTTCAATCTTGACAGATGCCAAGTGTTCAGAAATTTAAAGAAAGAAGGAGGTAGTCTCTATAAAAAGTGTATACTGGGTTCAGAAACTGGGGCAGAAGAGAAAGTAGTATAGAAGGTATAAGGTATAAGGCGCACTATTTATTCCGAACATTATTGTTGTTGTTCTTGGTTTACAGGAGAAGAGGAAATATAGGATATTATGTTTTTATGACATAGATGGTGGAAAATTACATTTCATTCAAAAGTAACCTAGAATACTTATGCAAATCAGCTTAGAGAAGATTTTAAGCTACAGAAAATCCTCATATCACAGAGCTAAATCAACCAGGGCAATGTAGATAGAGGATTGTTGTAATGCCCAACTGTTTCTAATTCATGATGCTGTGCAAGTCTCAGACAGTAGGGGTTGCAAGCATTACAGGTTTTGCTTATTAAGAGTGAGTCTTTTATTTCATTCCTCCATCAGACTCCACTGGAATGGTTTCCAGAAAAGTTAGTGGAAAAAGTCTAGTCAAGGAATTAAATGCAAAATATAGCTAAAAGATTAACAGCAGATAATGGTGGCAAATATTTCATTTGTTTACCATTTAAGAAATAGTATTGGTGTTTGTTTACTTCAAAGAAACGATTGGAAGCTAGGCAATTAGAAAATGTTGGATTTTAATTATAAACATCAGACTTTTAAACCTGAATAACATTTTCTAAAGTGATGAGGAGACAAAAGCTTGCCTGTAGGGTTAAAACCCAATGGAACGCACCTCTGCCATTCTACTCTCTCATTCTTCAGTGTTTTCCAACACTATTTTTCTTTCAGCTTCCAATATGTTATTTTCTGCATTACGCAGATGCAAATCAAGAAAAAAGCAAGCACAGATCTACAGATGCATATTTGATAATCTTTTCTAAAAATAGGTGGTCTCTATAGCAATATTTCACAGTGCCCTTGAAGGTGAAAATTCTGTTATGCTAAGCAGAAGTCTTTTGGCAAAAATGGTGAATCTCAGTTCTGTAATGAGTTTGCTATTGTCAAAGCTGTATATTCTAACTAGTCTAAAAACCTTAGAAAAATATATCTTTTCGAAAGTCAGAAACTTGACAACTTTTACCCCTAGAGACCATTGTCTGTTAATATTTTGTTACCTTGACATTACTTTTTCCTCTTTTTTTTTTTTTTTTTTTTTTTTAGCTCTTCAATATGTTATTAATTTGTGACAGATCTGCATCAATTTATTATGGAAATTGAAATGGTTCTCCTTATCACTTCAAAAGTTGCTTGTTTTCTTAGAAAGTGTTGTAATATTGACAACTTCTATGATTGTAAAAAGAACTTTTCTTTTGTGTCTTTAACAAGAAGCAATTTCACATCTATGTGATCAGGTTCTGTTATCAGGATTAATTCAAATAAATTAAAGCTTAGCTTTAGTCGGGGCTGAAGGATTGGATCCTGTATTGCATTACAGATAAACTACAGCTCTTCAAAGTGATGGACAGTAAAGTATTTCCTGAGCATTGTCAGGTTTTCAAAATCACAAAATCAGAGTCACAAACTGCCTAACTGTATTAACTTGCATCTCTTTCCTACAACTCCATAGCACATGCAAATCAAATATTACAATGCATATGAAGTCTCTAAATATGTGACTTCAGAGGTCTGCTCTATTTACTTCAACGCACCAATCAAGTATCAACTCAGTGTATGCAAATGTGTGTTGCAATGTAAAACAGAACTGATTTTTGAAGATTTACGGGGATATTATAATGTAAAAAGTTGCAGAGGTGGTGGCCAGAACAATTCTGTTTTCTTTCCTGATTTTAAATTAGGCAATAACCTGAAGTGAGAATAAACAAAATGAGTGCAATATCAGGAAAACACTTTGTTAAATATGACTCTTAAGTCAACAGGCTGAAATTTTTTTATTTTAATTTTCTGGTGCAGCAAAGGATAGCATTACTGTTACAAAAGAAAAAAAAATCTTCAAAATTGCACTAAAAATGCAAATTTGGGGAAAAAGAAGAGACTCAAAATATATTATTTTTATCATTGTTTCCATCTTTAATAAAGTCTAATAGCTGCAATTCTGTATGCAAATGAGCTCTATAAAGACTACAAAATGTATACTTACATAGTATATGTTCATCACCTTCAGTTAATATTTCCTTTGGAGTCTTTTTACCTCTGTTTGTATCTTTACAGTATGGCCTTCATTAAAATTTGACAGACTAACTTAATTCCTGGGTGTGAGGTCACTCATTTAAAATAGTGGACATATAGCAAGAAGATAAGTATGCATATAAGTTATTTCAGCAAATGACATCTCATTGGTAAGGCATTCAGTATTTTAGATTCTTATGTTGTGGGAATGTGCTAAGATTAGTATTGATTAAATTTTAAAATCTATTTTTGTATTCCTAGAGTTTTGTGGCCTTAAGTGTATTTACAAGCCATGAAAAACTAAAGAGACAGGTCTACAGTACTTGAACATATATTTTATTGTCCGTGTTATTGAGGCAGTAAACAAATAAGGATTATCATTAATTATACCTTATCAACTGTGTATCTTGAAGTGTTTTTCACCAGAAGGCATCGAAAGTTTCATACAAGCAGAAAGAGTTGTAGTGTCTACCTAGTCCTGTCATTATTCAATAAAACTTTTCACATGTGCTGGTTGGGTGATTACAAAACTCATAGAATCATGTGAAAATTTTGTGTTTAAATCAAATGTGGTAAACTAATGTTAGTTAATTATTCTGTATTTGCATTAAGTTTACTACTTTTTTTTTCTTGACATTCTATGAGTATATGACGTGATGGGACTTAACATGAGAATACTGGAAGTTGCATAGATTTTAGTGCTGTGTTTTTTTCCTTCATCTCAGGTTTAAAAAAATCTTTAGCCATAGTTTGCTTGGGAAGGTTATTTTTTTTACAGGATCAGAAAATCACTCATTGGAATAGGAAGCCACCAGAACACTATGATAATTACTTTCTTAGTGAGAAAGTTGTTGCTTGATTTTTGTTGATCTTGGCAGAAAAATAGGCATTTTAATGACCTTTATTTGAGTTCA
>JAPSGF010000002.1:43432281-43522095 GCA_035772895.1 Perdix hodgsoniae
CATTTCTATTTGTGGCTTTTGTTCTCAATTTTGGAGTTTTTCTGCATGTTATTAATGTGATGACATTTTGATGTACTTTTTGGTATAAACACTGTTGCAGTTGGTTAGAATTTGAGATATGTAGATATTTGTCACATTCTCTCTATATTCTTTTTCTCTACATTTGACAATTACAATTTTGTAATTATGTGGTGTGTATTTGTGTAGGTACACTTTACCTTTACATGTTTAGTATGTACAAAATACATCATATTTCTCTATAATTCAAAGTAAAATGTTTGATATTTCAGTTGTGCCTGAAGGAAGTAATTATGGTCTGCTTATTTAGATGATCTAGTCAGCTACCAATCTTCTTACATTATTGGAAACTTAGGAAAGCAACTAAGGACAAATATTTTAAATTCATATTGTTGCCTGAAAATGCTGAGGAGATTTAGCCTTTCATAATGTACAAATATATGCCCAGCTGCTCTCCTTTTCACAGTGGGTCACTGTAGAAAAGAAAATGAGAATCCTTTTGGGTCAATATTAGGAGAGGGGGATTGTTTACCATTTCAAAGTGTGGGCAAAACAGTCTTGACTTGGGGAAAAATAATTTAATTTACTGCCAATTAAAATAGACTTTCAGAGTGAAAAACAAAGAAGCCAAACATTAAGACACCACCTTTCCTGCTTTTCTTCTCCACCATGGTCTCTCTTTGTGTTGCAGGGAAATCTGTGCTCCAGTGCTTGGAGTACGTCCTCTGACCTTGATATTCTCTCCATTGTTTCTTTCTTTTTTTCATTTTTTTCACCTCCTCCTTTGCCTGCTCAGTGTTTTTGTACCCTTTCTTAAATATGGCAGCATTTAGACCTCACAGTGGTATAGCCTTGTTAGTTGGAATAAAATTTGTCAGCTAGTGAACACCATAAAAACTGGAGACTGATTCAAAAATTAATGTTCCATTACTATGTTGCATAATGCAGTATAATGTATCTTTACTAATGCTCTGTTAGTAACGCATTATTTCAAGATTGAACATGGAAAATAGCATGCATTGCTTAAACTGACCATTTTATTACCCAGCATAAGCTAACTAGGATTTTTGTGTGTGTGTGTGCAAGGCTTTTTAATAAGATCATTAGAGAATACTGGTAAGTTATAGAAATTACAGTATGTTTCATATGACTGCTTGACTGAACAAAATCAAGAAAATAGCAAAATAGGTTATGAATTACAGCAACCTATATTGGTGTTCTCTTGAAAATACAGAGCTTCTCATCCAATCTTTCCCCTCACTAATCTGATCCATAATGTTGAACTGGAAATGTGAATATTACTTTTCATAACAAAAATTACAAGTGCTGTGTGAGCTCAAATCTCAGTTTTTAAGATCTGGACCCAGATTTGATTTCAAGGACTGTTGATGAAGCTATCGTACAGCAGTCTTATCAACAAAATGAGACACTTTGTATACTTGCTGAGAAAGAAATGGGCTGAAAATATTCCACAGCTTTATCAGAAATGAAGCTTAAAATGTTATCTATAGTGCAGCATAATGCTAACTAAATTAGTATTTCATAAAACAGTTTGATGGCACTTCTAATATACATCAAAAAGTACTTATATGGTTCTGCAAGTTGTCATGGGACTACTACTACATTTGAGTTATTTCTCTACATTTTTTCCTTTTTTAGTTTTTGTTTTAGATTTTAGTACTGTTCTCTAGCATTTTGTGATTTGAGCAGTTTCAAAGAGCCAAATTCCTTGCTGAGACCACAGCAATCTGGTGTCAGCAGCAGGGAGGCTGCCTTTAATTTTGCATTGTCTGTGTGTGCTGTGAAGCTCCAGCCTACCCAGGTCCCACAGCACATGGGACTCCAGGACTCTTCCTGGAGTAATTCTGACATTTGCCAGCCTTCTGCAAAAGCAGATATTGGCACAGCTCTCTCATGAAATCACCCAGAAGTTTCAGCCAAATCAGTCTTAATTAAGGAGCACATGCAATACATACAAAAACTATGTGGCTAAAAATTGTTGGAGAGAATGAAATCAAAGTGTTACGATACCACCATTAACCACTAGGAATTCACAGTTGTTGCTCTCTATCTAATTTAACGGCTCGAGACTGTGCTCCAGGGCCCTGTGTAATTTGAAAAGAAGACAGTCGAATTCACAGCAGAATGAAACATCTATTTCTAGCCTGCAATATTTTTGAAATATGAGAAATTTAAATCTCAACAAAAAGCCAAAATGAAAGGCATTCTTTGAAGGCTTTTGTTTGTTTTTTGGTTGTTTTTTTGTTTTGTGCTTTTTTTTCGTAACTTGTAATACATTGTTTAACACACAAATCTTCTACATCCCTGTGTTTGAATACAGTTTCAATTCATATAATTAAAAGCAACCTCAACGATTATCAACTTTCCACTATTCTTCCTGCTGTAAGCGACTCTCCTTGCTCTGGAATGTGACTGTCTAAGCTAAGATTGTCACTGCTCCAACACCACATTATTGTAGCAGCTCTTTCCAGCTTTAAAAACCTCTGAGGTGGCTAAGTATCCCTACCTCTGTTGAATGAACACAAGAGTGTCATGAACTGACATATCTAGAGATATCTAATTTTAAAGACACTGTGATATGCCAAGTAGCACCCATGACCATGTCATTACATTTTATTGTGATTTTTTTCAAAAGATCAAATAATGGGATCTCAATTTCAGGGGTTCAGCTGGAGTTGCACCTACTTTCTGAAATTGCAGAAGGTTCTTTATAATTTCTCCAGCCTTTCCTTTAAGGGTTAGAATAAAACTTTCATATGACAAAACTCAAGCCTCAGTCATTAGAAAAATCTTTTGAGATGTTTCTACTTGTATGTAATGTACTTTATTAAATTTAAAATTAAAAATTTATTATATTAAAGAGCATTTTCTTTCCATCAAAATTCATTCTTCTTTCCCTGGCATGTGGTAATAGTATATTTTGTCAATACTGAAGCTTAATTTGAAGGGAACAATGATATTTTGGCTATCATTTATTGGTAAGTCTTCTTGACTTGGCATGTGTCACTGCAGAAGCACAGTAGCAAGATGAGATTCTCTATTGAAATTTCCAATATACTAACATAGTTTTAAGGAGCCTTCTTTCCAGCAGGGATCTAATGTGCTCTGGAACTCCCTACACACTAAAAAGTACAGAAATAACTCCCAATTACTGAAGGCCTAATTCAGAGGTCACTGTACTTAGTGGGCCAATTTCTAGTGTTCTCAATAAGAAACTACAAAAGTTACATAATTTAAAGGCTGAATGTGAGCCTAGGCACACGTTGCTTTAAGAACTTTGTATGACTGCGCCTGAAAGTATAGATTAGATTCAATTCATTCTTTCATTCTCCTTTTTCAAAATCTTAATGTTATTGCGTGTCAGTTGGTAGTGCTGGGTATGGAGCATGGAAATTACCTATTTCAGGCAGGAAAGGATTCCTGAAAGAAAGAAGTAGTAGAAAATAGCTATGAATTTATATAAGTCATTAGAAGGGTAGGATGAAATCTTTTTTATCAAATCCTCTCAGACCATTGATTGAGCTGTACACCAACTTTGGAGGGTTAAGTTTATGTCTTAAATGAGAATGTTATAAAAAAATGAATAATTTAAATGTGTAGCATTGTAATAAGCCACTAGGATTGTTTTGAACATAAATATGTAATAGATACAAGGATAATATATGGAGTACGCAATCTGTGTACAATTGTTCTTAACAGCCTCAGAAAACCATTCAACTTCCTTTTGTGCAAAGTTCAGAGACTAGAAATAAAAATGAGGATTGTAGAATTCTTCTGCCATGGCAATTTCCTCACTGCAAGATGTCTGAGTTTCCATCATAATGGAGAATGTGGGAGGTGAGCAAGGACTTCAACTTTTCAGTCTGGCTGAAAAGCACAAATACTACAACCATGTATTTACTTATCTACCTTACTTTGATTAAAAAAATAAAAAATAAAAATCAGCATCTAAAATCTAAAATATATACACTTCACTCTATATAATGGAGAGGGAAAATAATTTCTTATTTTTAAGTAGTCTAATCTGCTATCTATGAAAGAAGGGATAATAAATTCTCACCTGATGCTTTCAGGTGTTGGCAGCTCTCATATATCTCATTGCACAAAAGATATCAGAAAGGAAAGAAGAAAAATAAAGAAGAAAATATTTTAAGCTTATTCTTTCAAGCCTCAAACCTTCACTAAGAGATATATGCTTGACTACTGAAATAGATCTACTGAACAACTTCTCTTTGTAAGCATAAATATATTCAAAAGACTTAAATCCTAGATAGGCTCTATTTCCAAGGATATAATGTAGCTACAGCTAACATTCATCTTCTATATTGTTTTACATCACCATCTGCAACCATTTGTCTAAATTTTAAGATCTCCTCCCAGAAATCTGCAGAGAAAAAAAACCAAGAAATTTATTATGAAAAAGGCTTTGTTTGAATCATTACATCACTTGATTAGAAGCAATGTAGATAAGCAAAAAATCTAGCATCTTCACTCTCTAGGCAGAAATATTGAAATAATGCAAAGTTGTAATTTAAAAAAAAAAAAACAGAACAAAGTAATGATGCTGATTTATTTGTCCTACATTGTTTCGTGTGTCTGTGAATAACACTGAAGATGATATATTAAAATCTGATATTTAAAATCAATCACATTTTAAAAATAAGAAATGCATGCCAAACCAGAACAGATGGAATTCAGGTATTGCAGCATAAGAGCATTAATAATTCCATTATTTTTTCTTTGTGGTAACAAATGATAAACATTTTATTGGCATTCTGAAAAAATATGTATGTTTTTCAGAGAACAAAGAGGAGAGAACTGTGTTCTTCTGGACTGGAATCCAGAAAACCTGAGTCAATCCTGAGGTCAAAAGATCCTTTATACAATTAAAGAGTAATCAATTATTTCTTTAACTGTCATGTCCTATAAGCTGATAATTCTTCCTTTTCTTGTGTGATTGGCACAAGAATAATTGTATTTTTGTATTTGGTACTCCATAAACATTTTGTATGTTTGTGAAGTAATCTTATAGAGAAGGGGTAGTGATTGCATGAGTGGAGAAGTGAAATGAGGAAAAAAGTCAAATGGAAAATATCAGATTTGAACTGCTGTAAGATGAGACCCGGCAGTAGTTTACTTCTGATACCATCCTTGCAGCTGACACTTCCATAATATGGATAAGAATCTTTTATATCCTCCTATGGTAAATAGGTTCTCAAGGCAACATTTACTGAAGAATTTCATATCCTAAATTTAATCATAAATTTTGTCTTTACGTTTTCTTAATAAAACATGGAAAATATAAGAGCATTATGTGTTTACAGCTAGTTCAAGAAAAACCCAGCACTGTACAGAGTAATATCCTATGCCTGCTTTTGAACAAATCTAATCTCCCAGTGAAAGTCAATTGGACATTGTGTGTTGAGATTATGTATGACCCATACAAACACTGTGTGAATGTGTCTTTAATGCAATATGTTTATGCTGGAAAGAAAATATAAAAGGTCATTAATATATTTTAGGTTTTGATTGTTTTCTCTTTTTCATTATTTCCCATAAGACAAGAAAAATTACCGTGGTGATGGCTTTCATTTTATGGTCTGGTAGGACCGAAGTAATGTGGATTTTTATGACTTTATCATGGTGTAGCAGTTGTATATGAAATTGGTAAATGCAACAGCAAAATGAACAGTTAAATGGTGAACTAGTAGAACTGCAAAGCTAATAACTCCCACTGAAGTGGGAAGAGAAAGTTTAGCAACTACTTGGAGCTGCTTGCATGCTTTGACCTTCACAGAACTAGGAACAAAATTCTTGTAGAAGAACGCAGCAAATCCAGAAGCCAGGCAGGCTGGGTGGAGATGGCAGTGACATTGCACTACGAATGAAGGTGATAGTTACAAGCAGGGACAATTCTGGCGTTGAAGGTATGTGGGATTCATTCAGGGCCAAGTGCTGATGGTGCATTTGCTAGTGTTACAGCACAGTACTTCTTGCACCTGGGAGCAGAGGGCCCACCAAATTTTTCTTAACACACTTTCCTTTAAGGTTTGTTCTCCTTACTCTCCCCTGACTGATAATTCTAGCTTCCTTTCTTGTGCCAGTAAAAGCTGTTTGTATGACCACATAGGAAACTATTCTGGCAGAAAAATAATTTTCCATGTAGAGTAACTGAAAAGATGTTTTTTTAGCCACATCACCTTCCTTGTCCAATCCACAGCATCACCCCTCAAACATTAATGCTGGCATAAAGAGTGGAGGAAAGGTAACGGGGAGCCAGGCCACCTTACCCTAAAGCAGCAGGAAACACGTACTCTAAGTTAAACAGTTAGCATGACACACAAAGGAACAAAACTTAGTTTTAATTAAAAACTTAATGTTTTACACACACATGAGGTTGTGTCACTTATTGGCTTCCATAGTAGAGACCATTTTTGTCTTGGTATCTTCTTGTTCTCAAAAATATGGTTCCCACAATAGAACTTTACAGAGAACCCTGACAACACAGAGTAGAAGTTTAAATTGTGCTGTGTGGAAGTCCTACTCTGGTTTTCAGTATGATCTTGAGATGCCTATGATGCAGACATCCTGCTTTCCTTGTGTTTGAAACAGAAACAATAATCATTGCAGTTAACCATATCAGCATACAGTCAGAATGCAGACACAGCAGTTAATTATGGGGCATTTCTGAAATTGGCTTTGAAATACCACATATAACTTTTGCTATAATTTGAATTTAAACTGTTGGTAAGATAAAGGCATTATAGTTGTTTGTTTGTTTGTTTGTTTGTTTGTTAACATCCCTCCCCTATAAATTATCTTATTCTGATGCTTCACCTCCTTGTCTTCCCCTGGCAATATTCAAGCACTGGAAATCACCTGTTATTATTACCAAACTCTACTAATGCTACCTAGTTACAGAATTTGCAGATTTGTGCACAGATGAGAAGTAGCACTTATTTTACTTTTCTATGTCCTTTTCCAATCATTTTGTATGCTAAAATGTCAAGCTGTTGTTTCTTTCTACTAGTAATAGCTATAATTGTTAAGAATTAAAAGAGAAGAGCTTAGTAAATTAACATATTTATTTTCTCAAAAGAAATACGTGAAGTATATGGGGTCTTGTTCATGGCATTTTGGTCCAGTTAGATGTCGTGTACTTTTTTCTTAATTTCCACACTGGCTATACATAATCAAAAGTAGTCAGGTTCAGCCCATATCATGTCAACTTTTCTTGCTATACTATGGGAATATTACCGGTGCAATATATAGGTTTCATGAGTGGGACATCTATGCTTTTATGAGTCCATATATACAAATCCAAATATATGCACATATACATGAATTGAATCTGACCTGACATGTTCTGATGCTTCTGGTGATTCTGTAATTTTATATAGTTTTTTTCTTGTTTGTTAATATCTGTGCTAATTCTGTGCATTTGTGTGCTTTGTTGCTGGCAAACTGTTTAAAAAATGTTTAATATCAAAAGCTTTGTGAGAGGAAGTAAAAATATTTTTTCATGAAATAGGATCCTAAATAATGATAATTATTTTTCTTTAAAAATGTATACTGTATCTTTACAGATAAAAAATTCTATGTTTATACAGCATGTATCTTTTTTTAGTTTTATTTCCCATTATGCAGATATATGAGTCTGCTTGATCTTACTTTAAGAAGATACTGTGAGACTTAAATTCTGTTAAGATAAAGATTAGTGAATGTTACAAGGTAAAACAAATAAGAAAAGATTTTATGTCTCTATCAGAGCATTCAGGAGGACATTTAATATTAATGAGAATTCACAATGAGTCATCCTGGTTACTAATCCCATTTACTATGTGTGTTGAATTTATAACAAGTTTTGTAAAACCTGCTTTTAAGACTCGAAAGCAATGGTGCTCCATCTTGAAATGAAAGGTGTTAAATGTGGACAATTTTTCAGTTTAATAATTTCAGGAATCAGGAGAATATACACTTTTGCTGCTTAAAAGCTTTTTCATTTTTGTGTAGGCATGTGACATATTTTTCTTCCCATTTAAAGATTTGTATCTGTTCATTCTAACATTCATCTTCAGATACTAAAAGGAGAGTGCTTTACTTTCCACACAGCAGCCACTTCCTATTCATTTTCCAACATGTGCTTTTAAAGGGCAGTGCTCTAAGAAGATCCTCCTCCTTCAGTAATCTCTTCCTTCTCTGGCACCTGTGGTCAAATGCATCAGATCTTGGGGAATAAAAGCAGCTTGGCAGTCGGGAGTATTCAACAGGTCCTGTTGGCTTTTTTTAAATTATTTTACTTGTTATCACTGTGACTGTTCAACAAATCTATTTTTGGAATAGCAGCAGCTTTGCTTGCTCCTCTTCCTTGTAGCTGTACCTCAAGGAAAAAGAGTAAGGCAAAAAGAGAAGGGTCAGGAAGAGAAAGATGAAAGAGTGATGCTGCTTAAGCATTTCCTCAAAGCAGAAACATACTATGCATACTATACTGAAACAGCTGCTTGGTGGCTGAGAAAATTAGGCTGTGTTGCAGGTTTAGGGCAACCAGGTTTGGTGATAGAGCTTCTGTGTTTAGTCTCCTTCCTTACCATTGCACTGCATGGGAGTTTGCCAGCTAAGAGGTGTCTATTTGTTTCTGCATGAAAAGCCACAAATCACTAGCTTCCTGTTTGCCCTGGGGAGGTGAGCTGCATTTCATGTGGTCACTACTTACCACATGAAATAAAACTGGTTATTTCGTGTGGTAGGTATCTGTTGGTATGCATCCTGCTGCTTGCATTTTCCTAAGGTGCATGCTGTTGTTCAACCAATTGCAAGGAAATGTGGTTTCAGCATTATCCTGACAGCGGTAAATTAGATATATGTTTGGATGAATATGCTCAGTTGTGCTCCAGTGCCCAATACACTCATTATTTTTATCCCTACTTGATCTGGAAATGTTCATGACTCAAGTTATTGAAATTTCTGCTTGATTTTCCTGAGAAAAGAGTGCTTTTTCAGCACGCCAAGAAGGAATAGGCATGAATAGCATCACTACACCTGTTTTTACTCCAGGACACTCTCCTCAGCCTGTTTCAATAGCTGAGGAAGCCCTTAGTTTGGGACCAAAGCAAGGAACTGCCAAACTAGTGAATAAGGTCTTCCAGCCCACACCCATATTCAGTCTGAGAGGCTGAAAGGTAGATGGCATGCAGTAATGATACCTGGAGGCAGTGGAGCAGATATGTGTCCTGAATTATAATGGTGTTCCCTGTTTCCTGCAAGGCTTATAAAAGTGATAGGAGAGGCTTGCTAATGGCTGAGAGGCAAGAATTTAAAGTAGATAGGAGCAGCTTGTAATATAAACTCTCCTAAATAATGATCACCTAGAATGCACTGCAAGCAGAGCCTGCATAACTTCCTTCAAATGTGCTCTTGGGTTAGTTAGGGGAGTCCCTTGTGTGTGCTTTGTAAGCTTTATGAGTTTATGGATGTCAGTCTAATCTGAGGCTATCTTTTATCAACCCCCAGGGTGTCTGTGTGTGCACATTGTCTTTCTTCATGAATTTCAAGCATTACCCATCTTTTATCTTTCAGTGAATTGGCATGCCTGGTATGCTGCCCAAGGCAGCTTCATTGTCTATGTGCAATATTTTGTTGTCCTTATCCAGCCTTAAGTATGGTACCTTTTCAGCTACCTCAGCTAAGTTTTTAGTCAGTTGACGGGTTGGGGCTTCTCAACCGAAAAGGCAAGTTTTTTGACTATAGATTATTTATAGGTAAACCACAGGTTTTTGTTTGTTTTGGTTGATGGGGTAAAACACTGAGAATGTTCATGACACTCATAGCGCTAACAGAATGAAGGAGTTCTGCTTAATCGTGATTTGAGCTTACAGCAGAAATTCTGATGGTCAAATTGGAGATCTCTGCTCAAAAGATGCCTGGGCTACTTGTTGCTGGAGTGGCATGGCAGCAAGCCAGTGAGGATGATCAAATACTTCAACTTAAGGATAATTTTTTTTTTTCCTTGTCAGATTTAGCTGTAAATTCTCCTGCTTCTATTTAGGACCAATGTACAGGGTGAACAGAGATGCAGTCCTGGCTGTGAGGGTTTAAAAAAAAAAAAAAAGTAGAAAGTGATCATCAGCCTTGATGTGTGTGTAATTTCCTAAGCCACATCCTTTTGTTTCTCACTTATCTCTATGTCTATTACTAGCAAAAATACCTTGTTATTCTGTAACGTTCCTTTGAAATTCAGCTCTAGCCTATCAGTATTCATCTTGCAAGACAGTTAATCAGGTTAAATATTTCTTTTCTCAATTATTTTTCTTAAAATGTATTAAGAAATCTTTTTGCAGAACACTGTTTTTGAATGTTTTGTTAGTTAGGAGTTATACAAAAAAACCATACACCCTTAATTTAGGTGGATGGAGGAATAAACAATAGCCATCACAAAAGCACATGGTAGTCAGACAAAAACAATATACTGATACTGTGCAATAAAATCAGTGGAAATTTTGCTAGTGGATTGAATGGGATAATGATTTCAATTAAACATTTCAAACTTCTGGGATTCCAATGAAATTATGTGAAATGAAATAGGATGGCAAACAGTAAGGTTAACTGTTGAGCTGATGTTCAGTAGAAGAAAAAAAAACAAACAATCTTAAAACTCTTGACTACTTTTGCAGCTATTGTGCAGTAACTGGTAAGTCAGCGTTACAGCATGAATTTACATCTGAAAAAAATGTTTAAATGTAAGTTAGTAAATCATCCTCTATTACATATTTTAAGTGAGAGACTGATGGTAAGGGCAATAAAGAAAAGAAAATGTAAATTATCATATTTGTGATGAAAGGGTATGTTGCAACAAGAAGTCACAAATGCTTCCCTTTGTGCATTGTACAAAATATAGAAAGTATAACATGAAATATGATCTTGCTAACCTTCCTTTGTGCTAGACAATAAGGAAGCAAAAATGGATGAAGGTAATTCAGGGTTTTTGCCTTTTTTTTTTTTTTTTTTAATTTCAGTTCTCCTAGAAAGAAAAGCAGAATAAGAAATTTCAGTGGCTGCTTATTTATGTTTGCTTCTTAACCTTTTTTTCTCTTTCTTTGCAGTGTTTGCGTAATATGATTTTGATGAGGATAACATGGAACTGAAATGCTGAATAATTTGAAATATCCACATTAATAGTTTTTATATTTCCAGGAAATAAAGATGAAAGATAAAGTAGGAAAAGCTTATTTTCCCAGAAGCATTATCTTTGTACTGCAACATTTCTGTTCCATGTTGGGTTCTTTGTCATTTTATTTGCTTTAGTGGGCTCCTTGTGGCAATGTATCCTGTAAAATCATTTACAAAAGAGAAGTAAGGTCTTTCCATATCAGAAAACAGATTCTATAAACACCAATTCCATACTGATAACATCAACACATTCTTGGATCAGTTGCTTTGGTAGAAGGAAAAAAAAAAAAAAAAAAAAAAAAAAAGAGTTCTTTTTAGGTGTTGTCTTTGAGTTTGAATTACTGTCGTTAAATTATTCTCTTGTTTTGCACTGTTCTAAGAGAACCCTATTTGCTCTTTCCCTGTTTCTTTTTCTGTCGATACCTAAAATATTAGACATGGAATGATGCACTCAGCTTAGTTTTATAGGTGTCATTTCTTCTCTCCTGGGTGAAATCAGTTTCACTGAACATTGTCCTGTAGTTCATTGTTCATATAGTTGATATATTTTTTCTCCTGTCTTAAGAATACCAGTATCATTCTGGATTAGGAGTGCTTCATTCCATCATAGGAGCCTAAACAATTTCTGCATGATGCTGGAAACACTGAATTTGACTAATTAAGGATAAGGATTCTTTGCAGGTATATTATCATGCTTTTGTCTAACCACGAAAATGTGTTGTGGACATTTATTTTAGACATAAAAGAAATTTGGCTACTCTGAGGTATTTCATTTCTTGAACAGGTACCCTTATATAGATATAATTTTCTCTTTCTCTTTAGGGATGTCTTGCTGTCAGTAATTTTATAATAAAAATAGGGAGTCGAATCAGTTAAAGGGTAATTAGAATTTCTTCTCTTGTCAGCAGGATACAATTTGCCCTTTTTGTAGTCCTTTGATTTCTCCTTTGCAGACTGTATGTTGAGCTGAGGGATAGTGTCACTGATTAGCATAGCTGTAGCTAAGCATCATTTGACAGTGTATGCAATTTACTCATTGTTCTTATATGTTGAGGCCTCATTGCTGTCAGAAGTAAGGTTGCTACTTTATGGAACTCATTTTAATGGAAGTTTTTTTTTTTTTTTTTTAAAGAAATGATTGTTAAAGAATGTTATGTAATAAGTACAATTCATTTCTTTCTTTGTGTGTGTTTTTTTTTTTTTTTGATGGAATTTCTGGAACTATAGGAAATCACAGCAGCATGGAATCATAGAATGATTTGGGTTGGAAGGGACCTCTAAGATAATTTAGTTCCAACCCCCTGTCAGGGACACCTCTCATTAGATCAGGTTGCTCAAAGTCCCATCCAGACTAGCCTTGAATGCTTCTAGGGATGGGGCATCCTCAACCTCACTGGGCAACGTGTTCTAGTGTTTCACCACTTCACAGTAAATAATTTTTTCAGTAAATAATATCAAATCCAAATCTAATTTTTAAATTGAAACTCTTCCAGTTTAAAAATGTTTCCCCTTGTCCTATTGCTACATGCCCTTATAAAAAGTCCCTCCCCAGCTTTCCTGTAGACCCCCTTCAGGTACTGGAAGGCCTCTATAAGATCGCTCCAGAGCCTTATCTTCTACAGGCTGAACAGCCCCAGTCTCTCCGCCTGTCCCCATAGGGGAGGTGCTCCAGCCCTCTGATCATCTTTGTGGTCCTCCTGTGGTTTTGCTCCCTCCAGCAGCTCAATGTCCTTCTTGTGCTTGTGGCCCCAGAACTGGACATAGTAATCCAGGTGTAGTCTCATGAGAGCAGAAAAGTGGGGCAGAATCACCTCCCAAATCATATTAGGTGGTATTACGATAATAGGATAATTAATAACCATATAACTGTGAACTTGAGTTTATAGCAGAAAAACGAAGCATATATGTAATAGAAGTTAGTTAACAAAAGTAATTGCCACCTACTAATTTTTAAGTTTTGATTCAGATCACCTACAGGTGTGATAATGAAGTTTTAGTGACCATATGCTAGACCTGAGATTAGAATGGGTTTAACAGTTTTCAGGCAAGCAGGTCATAGAAAAATAGATAAGGCTCAAGGTGGAGATCTTGGAACAACTTATTTTGTCCACGTGGCACATCAGATGCTGTGCAGAAGTACTAGTTCAGCATGCAAAGCCAGAACAATGTGTTAGCACAGCAATAAATGTCAGATGAGTAGCACTATCTTTCAGAAGGGCTAATTAGCACTTGTGCAGTTTTCCTGCTTGTAATTCTAGAGCAAGCTCTCTTAGTGTTTCCTTAGGACCTTTGTGTCATACTTCACTGCTCATCTTGCATGAGATATGGTCTCTGAAAGTGATCTAGTGTTCCCTTGGATCCACTTTGCCGTTTGCTATCCATTCATTTAGGTTTCAGTTATGCAAAAGGATCTCAAATGTAGGCACCTGTGACTTTCTATACCACTGTAACTAAAAGCATGGCACATGTGGCCCTTAATTCTTGAGCTGCACAGAGGCAGTGAAACCCAAAATGCTGTGTGAACATGGTGTCAATCTAGTCCCGTTGAATGTAAGCTGAAAAGTCCACGAGCAACTTTGGCTCCTTAGTCTAGATTCTACTGCCTGTAAACAAAAGTACATGTACAACAAGAGCTCAACAAAAGTAGTTTCTTAATCTCTAGCTGCAATAGCTGTGGCTACTCAAAGAAGCTGAGAGGGGTTGGTGGGTATGAGTAAAGAAAATGCCCCAAAAGCAAACTTTTGTATGAATTCTGAAGAAACAAATGTCACATGAGAGTTGCTGGAACTGGAGAGCTGATCTGTACTAAACACAGGATATTTCTCCAATTAGGGATTTGCAGCTTTTTCACCCTTTTGTCTCTACGCCCACAGTGTGAAAAGCCCATGTTGTAAAAACTACCTCCTTGGGACTGACTTTTTGAT
Source organism: Perdix hodgsoniae (assembly GCA_035772895.1). NCBI lineage: Eukaryota > Metazoa > Chordata > Aves > Galliformes > Phasianidae > Perdix > Perdix hodgsoniae. The sequence goes on from JAPSGF010000002.1 coordinate 43,446,411, forward strand.
TTTGAGGATATCTTTGGTAAAAACTCAGTAAAATAAATTTTGTTACCTCATAGTATGTACTACTGTTATGTAGTCATGGTGTTAAAACATGTTCAATATTGATTTCATTTTCATTAGCATTTTTTTATTGTTATAAGAATTCTAAGCCATATATTATGATAAAGGAGTACTCAGTAACTACGTGATTTTTCTTCTTTGTGGAAGAATAAGACTACAATGGTGAATGGCTCCAAAGTTCCAAATGTTTGATTTGAAATGCACTGTAAACAGCTGTAGTATGCAAAAGTTTTTATTAGCTTTAGTAATGAATTTTCTAGTTAGCCCTAGAAATGCAGTAATGAGAATGCAGAGTAGCAGTTTACTGCACATTATTGAAAATTCTTCACTATTTTCTTCCTACTTTATAAAACAATTACACTTTGTTGCCTTAGCTGTGTTTTATTAGTTACACAAATTAAATTTATTCAAGGATACTTCTACACATTGAAAAGATGAATATCTTAAATCAGCACTCTGCAGGCTACTTGTTGTACTATTGTCACTGTCAAGAAATCTTTACAGGACATTAGCTGAACACACTGGGTCACCATTATTCTGCTGCACTGTTGATTAAAAGGGCATCACGGGAAAACAACATGCATTTTAGCATCTGCATTGTTGCTTTCAGTGACTAAATAAAGATGCTGCAGAAAGCTGAAAGGGAGAAAGAGCAATGCTTTTGATTTGTTGCCTGCATTTGTTCTGTAACTGATGACAGTAGACCTTGCAAGTTGATCAGCAGCTGTTTCTTGCCTATAACCTGTTAATACTGATCCATGCTTAGACACATCAAGCTTTGTTTATTTCATGCATCACATGTTACCAGAAGACAGAATCCGTTCATCAGTAGGTTCAAATCTGGGTTGTAAAAGCTACTCTTATGGTCCAGGTGTTGCTGAAATCAATATGAAAGAGTGCTTTTAAGATACTTGAATGAGAAGCTATTTCTTGCTGCAAGAAAATTGCATTTTGTGTTGCATCATCTCTAGGCTGGAAGCTGTGAGTACAATAGTGAGGAGGTGGCAGAATTAAAGAGCTGACATAGTGACAGATCTGGCATACCAAAGTATGGAGTTAACCTGTGTTTTGGTAAATTAGATCTGCACTTACATAAACTGTCAGAAGCCTGAAAGGCATCTGAAGGGGATATAAACTCAAAAGCATCGTGCAGGGCTTCATCCTTTGGAGGACTGTAGCACCTTTTCTTTGTTGTCATTCATTGCTTCTTTATGTTGCTTTATGTTTTAGGAACTTGGGGCTAAGCTGGGAATGGAGACAGCTGTTCAAAAGGTGCTGAAGTCCAGCTGAGACCTGACAAAGGACAAGCGACCTCTACTATACTATGTAGTTCATAATACATTCTGTATTCCTTATGTACTCACAAACACAAAAGAAGGAACTGGTAGAAATCTTTAGGGAATCCAGAAAGTCTTCAGGCTTCTGTCACAATAATTACTCTCTTCGGAGTGCACTTCCTTTAACACCTCTGAAAGCAAAAATCCTTTGGGGTGGTAAAACCTTGTTCTTCAAACACAGTGTTGTTAGTTGGTTGTCAGGATACATGGATACACTGGTGAGAGAGTGTTTTGCTTGGTTTTACTCTCTATGCCAGCTGTCAGAAAGATATATTTAAGTTGCTCTACTTGGAAGAATTACGTTATAGGCATTTAAGACTCTCAGTTGCCTTTGGGCATAGGCATCTTAAAAATCTGTACCTTTTGGGGAGTGTTTTTGTAATTCATGTCTTCCGCTGTCATTTTACATCAGTACTTTATCACAAGATAGTCAGCAGCACTATCTATTTTCAAATGTCCTGCACCAACATTGTCTTGTTGTTAACTCTTGTCATATTTCACTCATTAGATCTGAAAATGGAAAGTGATTAATGGCAGCATCAATGGTTTTTTTTAATTAATATATCCTATTCTGAATCTTTCTATGAGTAGTCAATTTTCATTGCTTGAAAGTGAGCTGCTGAATGCTGTTCTTTTTTTTTTTTAATCTTAATATAAGAAAAAGTTGTGAGAATGACAGTCTCATAGAGTAATCCTCAGAACCATTTATGAACCAAACATTTTAGGCAGCACATTAAGTTACAGGTTTCGGTTCGGTCTGGCATGGATTTAGCACCAACGTGAAATAAAACCAAAAATACTTAGATTTTCCTCATATAAATGTACTCTAATGAATGGTTGATCATGATGCTGATCAAAATTTTATTTTAATGTTAAATCCATCTCTTCTTTTTTGTCATTATTATTTTTGAGAAATAGGTTCTGTTTGGTTTTGAGAAATAGACTCCTTTAGCAAGACAGCATGAACTTTTTTGTTTTGTGTATCTGGTCAGGAAATTCAGATCCAGATGTTGTATACTAATAAGACAATTTTTAATCTTGGCTTATTCAAAACATCAAAGGAGGTATTTCCTCCTCCCCCCCCCCCCCCCCCCCCCCCCCCTCCCCTCATATATGAGGGCTGCTCCAAAAGTAATCTCTCTTAATTTATTATGTCAGAATGTCAGAAGCTGATATTGGTAACAAGGCAGGCGCTTGCACGTTTCTGGCAGAAATGCATAGTTAATGGTCGTAACTATGTTGAAAAAAGAGTGTTTTGTAGCTGAGAATTTGCTCTATCAAATAGTGTTATTGTGTTCTTTGTAACTGTTGTAGTTTCCATAAAAGCAAATGAGGCATTACTTTCAGAGTGGCATATGTATTCAAAATACATTGTTTGAAAGAAATTTCATGGCTGCATTTCACAGACTCAGAGAGTCACCAGAGTTGGGAAAGACCTCCAAGATAATCTAGTTCGACAGTCCACCCACCACCAATATTTCCCCACTAAACCTTGTCCCTTAGTACCACACCTAAACGTTTTCTGAACACCTCCAGGGATAGCGACTTGACCACCTTCCTGAAGAGCTCATTTCAGCGCCTGACCACTCTTTCAGGGCAATTTTTCCTAATCTCCAACCTGAACATCTCCTAGCACAAATTAAGACCATTCCCTCTAGTCCTATTGCTACTTTCATGGGGGAAGAGGCCGACCCCACCTCTCCAGAACCTCTTTTCAGGTAGTTGTAGAGAGCTCTAAGGTCTCCCAAGCCTCCTCTTCTCCAGACTGAATGATCTCACTTTCCTCACCTGCTCCTAGTAAGACTTGTGCTCCAGACCCTTCACAGCTTCATTGGCCTTCTCTGGATGTGCTTTAGGGCCTTGATGTCTTTACTGTAGTGAGGGGCCCCAAACTGAACACAGTACTCAAGGTCCAGCTTCACCAGTGTTGAGTGCAAAGGGATGATCACCTCCCAGGTCCTGCTGGCAACACTATTTCTGATAATACAAGCCAGGATGCCATTGGCCTTCTTGGCTATCTGAGCACATTGCTGGCTCATGTTCAGCCAAGCATCAATCAATACCCCAGCCCTGTTTCCTTTACACAGTCTTCCAGCCGCTCTGCCCCACACCTGTAGCATTGTGGCTGAAGTGCAGGATGTTGGCACTTGTTCCTGTTGAACTTCATCCTGCTGGCCTCAGTCCAGTCCAGGTCCTTTCCTACCCCTGGGCAGATTGACGCTTTGTCCCAGCTTGGTGTCATCTGCAAACCTACTGAGGAACAGCCTATTTCCTGAGCTCAATATTAGGCAGATAGTTGGGTGGCATGAGAGGATATCTGGGGCAGGGAAGTTGGTGGTTCTAGCTGAGCTACTGAAAAATGAAAGGGAGAGTGATGAATGGATTTTTTTTGCCTCGGTAATCACCAGCTGGTAAATCAGCTTCTTGGAGCACTGCCAAGCAGCAGTTTACAACAACCCTGCAGCTGCTCTGAGATAGGCTAGAACACAGCTGGCATGAAGCCACCTTCAGTTTTGGACAAGGATTCAGCCATCAAATTGTCAAACAGATGTGCTGGGATTGTGACTTTGCTTGCTCATGTCTAGCTCTTACAGAATGCAGTTGGTACCTACAAGTTCAGTGCAGAGAATTTTGCATGAAGCTTTTACAGCATAAATAGGTTAAAAATAAAAGCTCAAGTTTTTCTGAAGCATTGTTATTGTTGATGCTGTATATCTTGTTTCTACAATTCTGCATTTCTTTCTGGGATTCTTTTCTTATTCTGAATAATTTAGAAATGGACCAGCAAGAAAACTCAGTTGGACTAAGCATTTTCAAGGAGCAAATTAAAATGCAACTATTCTGAACTGTATATACTGTATATACTGTATATACTGTATATACTGTAGTTTTCATATAAATGTTTGAGTGATAGTGAAAGAAAACTTGCAAGAAGTTTCAAGTACGATTAGATGTCATTGTGTGCTTTTTCTGTCATTTTTTTGCCATTTTTCCTCCCAAGGGAAGGATTTTTTTGTTGATTTTTGATTCCTCATAGTCCACTATTTTCTCTTTTCCTTATCAGAAGCTGTTCTTCGGTAATTTGTCATAAATGACAATGCAAATACTTTTTGGCAATGTTTCTATTAAATTCTTTCAATTCTGTGGCTAGCTATACATCTGACAGCAGGATTCTGCCATTTCTTGTTGACCATCTATTTCATGTTGTTGGAGATAAAGCCAAAACAATGTCTTGGAGTGTTGTAGTATATTGTAAGTTTTTCATGATGTTTTAAAAGTTAGTTAAATTGGCTGTCAGTTTGTCACCACCTGATATTTGTTTAATTGATTAATATGAGGGAAATTTCAGCTTGCAACTTCACAAAACTGAGAAGGACTTTCCCTCACCATATGCATATATTAAACATTTATTGAGGTATACTGACTGTAGCACACACATACATACAACAGCCAAAAACCTGAAGCCAATATTTTGGCAACTTACAAATCCAGCATGTGTTTTCTAAAATTAAAATATATCATCCAGAACAGCACTTTCAGAGGAAAGAAACACTGCAGTGTCAAATATTCACAATAGGGTATTTAATCTAGGTCAAGATAAAATAACAATATGAAAAATACTATAATCATTTATTGTAACTTTTACTGATACCCAGGCTAAAAAATATGCTTTTTTTTCGGACATGTTCTGCACCCTTCCTTTTCAAAACCAGTTGATTATTCTCTATTACTTCTAAAATGTATCCTATTGGTATAAATCATAAAACTTTTTTCCTACACTCCTGTTAAAAATTATTGTTCAGTTAACTGGTAAGTCATTCTTAGGACAACAAGATATCATTCCTAAGACCTCCAACAGTGATCTAGCCTCTGTATCTAAGAGTACAGCCATTAGAAGCAAAATGCTTAAACTCTGATTATTCATGACTCGTGTTGTTTTTGACTGAGTAACATAGCTGAAAGAAAGCGGGGAGAAGTATAGTTGCTGATTAGATGGATAAAATGTACTTTCACAGGCACTTCAGTAGTAGCTGTAAGAAGAGAAGCACTTAATTCCTAAACTTTTTCCTGGAGAATGTACAACACAATGGGAACTCTGAAGAATTCTTACTAAAGCAGATCACTGTCCAACATTAGTGTTGATTTTTTTCCTGTGTTGGAGTAAGATTGTGATTCATCTTAAATTTATATAATTTTGTTTTCCATCAGTTTAACTTCAATTCTAAAAAAATAAAACGAAAAATATTTGAAGCAGATAATGAAACAAAGTATTTATAAGCACAGAGAAGAAAACAAGATGAACAAGAGCCAACATTGATAACAAATCAAATGAATTGCCAAACCAATCTAATTTCATTCAGCAGAACAGTAGCAGGCCTTCTGGCTAGAAAAAAATAGCTGTAGTTGACAGACTTCTTGCTTTTAGTCAGGCTTTTGACATTGTTTTATAAATGTACTCTGCAGACTAAGTGAAACAAATACAGAACAAATTGGAGAATTATTATTGGATATTACTTACCCAATGTTAAAACAGTAGGTTATACTAAGTAGGGTATTATGGTATGGACTAGAGAAAAAATGTATTACATTAACAGATGGCATGAAGTTGGGCAGGGTAGAAAACATGTTAATGAATAAAACCAGAATACGGAATGATATACTGGACAAAAGATCAGAGAGAAAAATGACGAGATGCAACAAAGACAAAGGAAAAATTATGGCTATATGATGACAATCAGTTGAACAACTTTGAAATAATTTTATATGTAGAAATCTTAGAACTGTTGTGGCTAGCCAGGTGATCAGGGGACTACTTCAAGTGCTGTATTCTTGAACCATCTACTTCAAGAAAAAATGTTGAATTACTGAAAATAAGTAATTACTATAGTGAAGGCAAGTGAGGGTGTCTCAGATCTAGAAGACAAAAATAAAAGATCGGTATAATATTTTAAATTATAGAGGAGAGAAGAGCAAGAGGTAGCTTGACAGCATTCTTCAAAGACATAGATAGTTATTCAAAGATAAAACGGTGACTCTTTCTTCATTTGCATGATAGATGGAAATAGAATAGCCTTGCAGTCAGAGTTATTTTATTTAAACATTAGGAATACCTTTCTTAAAAATAAGGATAATGTTGTGGAAAAGGATATCTAAGGGAAAAGTAGAGATTATATTGATGATATTTTTTACCAGATACTTAAAAAATAAATCAAAAACAATATGGAGTTAAGCTGATCCTGGCCAGAAATGCAGAACAGACTAGATGAGTTCTGTGATACATAAGTATGTTAACATATATTTCCTATTTCTCACCACTTTGATTACTCCTATGTCATAGTGGATTCCTTCAATTGGGGAACAATTTAAATAATTTCATTTACAGCAGCAGCTCCTAAAGGGCAGTTTCTTTGTTTTGTTATTGAAGAAGTATAGTTCTCAGAATGTGAAAGGAAATATTGTTTAATAAAAGGTCCAAGCAATATTCAAAATACAGAAGTCCAACATCTTTAATGCTTTGCTTTGTTTTCATGAAATACATTATTAGCTGTAAGGGCAGACTTAGATACACTGGTGTTTTTACAATTTGTATAACTGTTGTGGAATGGACGACAATTTTTCAGTTGACAGAAGGCATAGGTTGACATATGGTAACTTCAGAAACAGTCTCTTACTACAAGCATATGTATTTTTTGGCAGGGCATTGATTTTGAATCTCTTGTCCCAGTAGGAAGATTTTATTTACTGGCATAAGGGCGGGGGAGGGAGAGGAGGGGGAAGTTATTGAACTTAGGTTTCCCCAGGAACAATTCCCTAGGAATTAAACTGAATTTCATCTCAACATCTGCATGCTTCAGGCAAGAAAATCTAAGCAATACTTTTCAGAAGAGTTCTACTCCCATTTTTTAGTCTGGACACAATCAGTAGTGAATTAAAAGGAAAAACATTATGCCAGTATTGATCTTTCTCAAAACTGCTGTTTCTGATGTCTAAAATCTACAGCACAGTACTTGTATTGAAGCGTACTTTTGAATCTGCTTTGAAGAAGGTCCATTAGCATGACTATACAACTAAAACAAAAAGGTTACATGCTATTAATGGTGATTTTTATCATTCTTCTGCACTGCTTAAAAAAGAAATGCAGGTAGAGTGGTACAGATTGTCCTGGAACAATATATAAGTTTCATGGAAACACCCTGAAGTACTTTTTTTTTAGCGGAATATTGTTCTAATGATTGGGAGTGTTTTTGATTCTCTCAGCTTTGTTCTGCAGTGTCTGAGCCCATGTAGCAGTGTAAATGTCAAGAAGCTGCTATTGTGTACTGTCAGAGTTGCAGAAAGCCTGTATATTGTAATACTTTTTTTTTCATATGAATGGTAGAACTTGGTGATTTTGTCAGTAAGTGTGACAGAAATAAAACAAGGGAAAACATATTCCAAAATAGCTCAGAAAATAAAGTACAATTGATACTATTATTAGAATCTATCCTCACATAACTGCAGAGATAACAGATTTTAAGTAGGTTACATCAACAACTTTTGAAACTTGTTTAAACACAACTTCCAATTATTTAAGCTTTATTGGGCAAATTGGTGTCATATATAGTTTGCAAAAATTTATAGAGAGATGAAGCTTTCTTATGAAGCCATGTAGGCTCAAAGTTCAAGTTCCTCCAGGCATGGGGCTTCTGAACATTTGTGGCTTCACTACTACAATTCCTCATCCAGAAACATATCTCCTTGTGAAGTTACCTATTACAGTCACTGAACAGGAAAAATCTTGCTTCGACTCTACTAATGTTTTCCCACCTACAATTTACTTAGACTCCAAGAATATGTATGTACTAAATGCATGAGAGAATTATTAAATGTAGTCCCACAGGCCAATTATATCCTTCCCAGCTAGATTTTCAGAGGTCAGAATGAAATATCACACAAGATAGAAATCTCGGGTGATCTGGCTTGCCAGATAAATTGCCCTTATTTTTAAAAAGTACCACTCTCTGTATATTCACAAGCAAATCAAAAGTTATTAGCAAGCTGGAATTCTTACATTGCACATTTTTTCAGACAGTAAAATTACTGCTCTGCTCTAGCAGAGCACATTGGCATGTGTTTAAGTGCAAGTACTCTGTAAAACACCTAGATTCAAGGGACATTGAAAGTTGAGCTTAAATGAGGCATGAAGATTCTCTCAAAAGATGTTCTTTATGTTTTCTAATATTTTAGTGTTAAGTGTTGATCTCTATTCAATAAAAATTCTTGTTGTTCCATCATATTTAATGCTCTTGAAAACCTGTTTATAAGATTTATATTTATCCTTTTACTAAGGTCTGAAAAAAAAATCTCTGATTTAAGCAATTTATTTAAAGAAATACCTCAAATAATTACATATGATAAGTATTTGTCAGTGTTAGTTTTGTTAAATGAATGAATGAGCAATTCTTCTATTTTATGCTAGCAGTGTTTTGGGAGTTTGAGCAGCATTGGAGATTCACCTTTCATTTCAGCTCTCAGCCCTGTACATTATACATCATGATACAGTGAGGAGTGTTTTATGTACTCTCTGCCTGTTAAGTCTTTTCCTGCTAAGATGTTGTGTTACTAAAACTTCTGGGTTTTGTTTGTTTGTTTTTTATTTGCTCCAGGCTACATATCCAAACAGAATGGTGAGCCAAAATCTCAGCACAAGGGACAGAAAGCCAGCACATACTCCCACCGAGGACCCTTCTAGATACTCAAACAACCAAGCAATGGCCTATGAAAGCAAAAGCTGTCAACTGTCTAATTTATGTCTGAGCAGCTTCCTGAAAGAGAAGGAGATAGTGGAAGTCATCAAGCATACTAGAGGAGCCTATGAAGCCCTCACTTCAGAGACCACCCAGAATGGTTTGGCCAGCATGGCACCAAGCACAGCAAAGCCTGCATCTCAGACAGACCGCTACCCACTGTTCTCAGGAGCTCCAAAAGACCATACTGCCGTACCTCAGCAGCACACCACTTTCACAGGCAGACTTGGACAGCCTCCAAGGGGACCCATCTCTTTACATATGTACAGCAGGAAAAATGTTTTCCTTCACCACAATTTACACACAGCAGAGCTGCAGACTTTAGGTCAACAAGATGGGTAGCAAGGTTCTTGTCTTCTTGCCATAGAATGAGAGTCCACTGAAAGGAAACATGAGCTCACACAGAGTTGAGTAATAAGTTTTTACCTGCTGCTACCTTTACTTGAAAAAAAAAATTAAAAATTAACATTCTCTAGGTTTCATGCTTTCCCATCTGGAACTGTGGGAAAAGGATGAACTAGATTGCAAATTAACTAGGTTGATTTGTCATGCAGAAGTCACTACTGGTAGAATAAATGGGACTGTTGGGCTGGCATTGCTGGTCCAAAGTTGGCTGAGTGTTTTTGTTTTTGTTTTTGTTTTTCTTTTGTCTCTGCAAAGCCACTAACATCCCCTGAAGTTCTAGAAAGTGGTCTTAAATAATACTGTGTATGCTTAATAATGTTACTGTTAAAGTAGATGTGAGGAATGAATAGGTACATAATTAGTAAACCCTACTGAATTATATAGAAATTAAGGAAATAAAGAGTAAGAAGTCTCTGAACCTCTTAAACCTACAGTGAAATTTGCTCACTTGTGGATGTGTGTTACCTTTTCTTGCTGTACAGGTTTAATCAAGGAAGTGACATTTCTTCATCTACAAGCAAAGATCATAGAGGCTTACTGGGTAATTGAATCAGAATAATTGGAAGAGAAAATAATGATGACAGCTTGATTTCTCAACCTTCTTTTTCCTCTCTGTACCTTTTTTTAGATACATTTGTTCTGGTCTTTTTGTTCTGTGAGCACACATCACATTGAGATGATGGTTTTTCTCTGCAGACACTATATCGCTCATGACACAATGTCACAGCCTATGTTACCATGGCTGCTCTGAAAGTAATGCCTCATATTTTATTATGTTAGCACGTGGTATCAGAGGTGGATGTTAGTGGTATGATAGAGGTTGATTCTTTCCAACAATATTCCATTGCATTTTGTTGCCATGCAATAGATGGCAGCAGAAGAGCAGTCTGACAAAATGGCATCTGGTGGAAATACACGTGAAGCAAAGGTATATGATAGAATTCCTCCATGTGGAAAAAATGGCACCCACTAAACATTTATGGAGACCAAACAGTGGATGTGAGCACAATGAGGTTGCAAGTGATGTGTTTCAGCAGTAGTGACGGCAACAGTGGTTTACACCTGCTGGTGCAGATGTTTAGGAGCATTGCATGCAGGCTCGCGTTTATCACTGGTAAAAGATGCATAGCTAATGGTTGAAAACTAGTATTTTGTAGCTGAGAATTTCCTCTATCAAATAGTGTTGTTGTGCTCTTTGTATCTATTGTAGTTTCCATGGAGATAAAAGGCATTCCTTTCAGAGAAGCCTCTATAAAATAGATCATATAACTTCATTTTACTTGTTAAATTAAAAAAAAAAAAAAAAAGGTGAAAAACTATATTAAGTGAAATTATCTTATTACTGAGTCTAAACTATCTGTGTAAATCGTAATTTCTGTGGACCATATCTGCACTTCACGGTGTATAGTAGCTCAGCAGGTTTGCTAGTCTTGACATGTTAAATGCAAGTGAGATGAAGCAAATACTACCTGACATGCAGCTTGCCAATCTCATGGGAATGTGAATTCATCTGATCCTGATGAACCCGAAGGCTTGTCAGCACCAGAAGAACTGATTTTCCCCTTTTATAGGGCTTGAAAATAAGTATCATGGACAGGATGCTGTAAACACGTGGTATATACTGAACATGACAGTTTGCAACTTCTCTGATGGCAGCTAATCTGTTTGAATGATATTAGGATGTATAGTTAGTAGCTCATAAATAATCTGGATGTTTAAATATGATTGAGGCAGATCTGAAGCAAGTCACACCTCTGTTTAACTGGTGATGGATAATGAAAGGCAAGGGAATAGCACATTCTCACACAAAGAAACAAACTAGTGTGACAATTAAAGTAGCCAGTGATGCAAAAAGATTTTATAACTACTATTAACTTTTAAAGGTAAGTGACACAGGGCAGATAAAATGAATTAATGAGACAAATCCTACCTAATGTTAAATATACCTGCCAAACTACTTAATATTTAGATGAAGGCAAGGATTGGATACATTAACAATTAGATTATGAGCTTGGCAGATATTTGGCAAAGTTCAGCAGCCTAACCTTTCAGGTTTCTATTTCTTGAGGGTTTTAATTAGAATAGAGGAAATTTGTCTAAATATGTTATGATGATAATTCTGAGTGTCCTGAGCTGGATACATAAGCTTCAGTAAAAACATTTGCCAAACATTTTTTGTGATTGTATACATTTCTCTGTATATTGTCACTGCCAAAATGGGAAAAAAAAATTGCAGACACAGCCTGACTGAATTAACTATGGGTTTTAAAGACTCATAGGCCTGCATTGAAACTGATAGTTTAAACTCTACCGAAAAAGAATAGTAATAACAGACTTTCACTATTAAGACTTGTGTTTTTCTCTGAGCAGTCTCTTACAGATATGGTAGATTGAAAGCACAGTTAGTTATTGATAACAATATATTTCAGTCTTGCTAATCTCAAGAGTTGATGTATGCAGTTATATTTCAGATCTGTACATAAATTAACATAGATTTCAATCAAGGGTATCTTTTCCAGGACACAAATATACAACTGCATTTAAAAACAAAATAATAATAAAAAGGAACTAAACAACAACAACAACAAAAACAAGAAAAAACCAACCTCTTCAATGCTAACTTTATACTGTATCTGTAGTTGTTCTTTTTTTCCTGGAAAAATAGACTTTTGGATTACATTTTATTAAATAAATCCATCTACATATTAAAAGAAAAAGAAAAATACATTTTAAATGCTACTATTTTCTTGGAAAATCTTTTATAAAGCTGAATCTTAAAAAAAAAAAAAGCTGGAAAAAAAAAAACAGTTCAATTAAAGTGAGGAATATTTTTTAAATGTCATCTTGAAACTGTTTTGTATCAGTATTTTCAGCACTGTTATGTTATTTGTAATACAAAGTGTAAATCTCACCCAGAGAACGATATTAGCCACATGTTAATATACAGTATGGCAGTAACTGTAAGACAGAGGTCCTTTGTTTGATCCTCTTGTGTATATACTAAATCATAAAGCAATGGCATGTGGACATTCTTTCAGTAAATTGATTCCTTTGTACGAAAAATCTCTAGTTTTTTAAAAGTTTCATGTATAGAATGATTTATACATTTCTCCAAGGCTGTACATATCCAAAGACATGACACCAGGGGAAAAGACACATTATTTTTGCCACAGAAGTACCTTTTTTTTAATTTTTTTTTTGAAGTTTCTGTACACGAAGCATAAAATTTCTACTGAAAATTTCTTCTTGTTACTTCCAGATTTTATCGTGTTATAGAAGGCATTTTAAGAAGGAGGAAATCCCCAAAGAAAAGCTGTTTTCATTTGAATCAGTGTCCCATTTTTTGAAGCAGTCACTTGGCACAAGAAACATTATATGTGCCCTAAATACTTTTTAATGGTACACACTGTATGGGAACTGCTGAATTACAGCCTGAACCTCTGATTAACCACCTGAGGTGAGCAATGAGTCAGGTGAAGGCAATTCTCCTGTGCTACTAGATGGGGTGGAGCCTTGCTCTGCCTCTCCTAGACCCCTATTTAAGAGCTGTCTACCACCAAGGAGTGATTTGTTTTGGAGTTTGCTCCTTTTGGAGTTTTCCCAGTATGCCCAGGATGAGTGTAAGCTTTCTATCCATTCTTCTTTAGCATGATAACTTGTTTCGCCTAACTTTGTATATTTCTTATATTTTTTATTATAACATCTGTATATTCATTGATTATACGCACATGAAGTGGTATGTTGTCTTTATTGTGATCCTTGCTTCGCTAGAGTAAATGCATCCTACATGATATGTTTCTTGCGATCACAGAATGGCTTGGATTGGCAGGGACCTTAGTGCCTACCAAGTTCCAATCTCCTTGCTGTAGGTAGGGGTATCACCCATAGGATCAGACTGTTTGGGGCCCCATCCAAACTGGTTACTGTGTTGTATGCAATAATATACTAGGACCAATCTTAATTATAAATTATTAAGATGAAAGGAAAACACTGCCTAGCACAGTTCTTCTGTTTAGTTTTCAAAACACTGGAAGAGTTGCTTTTTTTTTTTCTTCTTTCTTTTGTTTGTTTTGTGTTTGTATTGCTTGCGTGTGTGAATGAAGTATAAATGGTAATTCCATACTGGAAGGAAGAGTCTTTCCACAAAATCCCTCTCATTTTTAGGGAATTTGGTAGTATTTGAAAGCATTCCATAGGATAAATTTTTGCTCCCTTTTAAAGACAGCCCATCCTTCTATATACAAAATGAAACAGATGGTAAAGCTTCCTTTTTTTTTAAACCCAGACTGTTAGCATTTTAGTTCATTGAGTTTACTTCTAGAATATGCACAGATATGCCAAATGGGCTTTTCTTATATGTCTTTCTTTCTGCAAGCTTTGATAGTATTTCCTGACTAAGATTTTTGCATATTTGGAGCATTTGAAAGCTTACCTAGGCTATTCAGGTTTGTCACACAAGTGCATTCTAGTCACTACCTAAAAATTGGTAACTTCATCTTTCCTAAAAGCCAGGGATTTCTGACTGCTCTTGTGGTATAACTGTTATGTCTCTACTGGTTTGATCAGGACACCATTGACTTCAGTTAAGTTACACTGTGTGCATCACCTGATAACTGGGATTGTAGCCCTTTAGCTCAACTTGTATCAGCTTACGTGGAAAAGGAGATCTCAAAAACTTGATCCAACAGAAACACCTACTCACAATCTAGGAAAAACTTTTTTTTTTTTTCTTTCTTTTAGTATTATGCAGAAATAAAACAACAGAATACCATCAACAAATCACAGCAGCAACAAAAACACCAAAAAACTCGTTATACAATTCTGAAGGTCATAAATGAAATAATCTCATACAGTAGAGTAACAGTGGCTTCTACCAAAACTTTGAAACAAATCTGAAAATCCACTGCAGTCTTACAAAATTATGGAGTGGCTGGAACAATGAGGGTCTGTATCTGAGTGCATTAATGAAATATTTCACAGCCTCTTTTCTCCCAGACTCTCAGAGTTCCAGATGATTATTTATTTATTTATTTACTTATTTTATGAAGGAAAACTTGCAGTTTGATGCTTATGCCAGGTAAAATAGAAAATAGACTTTGAATGTATACCAAGGAAAGTGGTGGAGGCTTTCACTTATTTTGGTGAAATGTATAGCATCCTCTTTAGGATGCATTTTAATCTTCTGCTGTCAGCAGGAACTTGGCAGATGCCTCTCAGGAGAAGAGCACTCTCAAATCATATGGGCCATAGCTGCCTTTATATTCACTTTACTCTAGATGTTCTACATAAGGCACTCCTAACATCATTTAGAAATTTCAGCAGCTGCAGAATGTGTTTCACTGGGATTTACCCAATCAAGTCAAAGATAAAAATGTCATGTGCTGCTTTAAACCTAGTAAACTCTAGCTGTTTGGATCATGCTTTCTTGCAGATTTTTTTTTTGTCCAAGTTTTGAGAACGTGTACACTGTGCTCATGATGCTAACTTTTTACAGTATAAAAGACAGTGGAAATCTGTCCTCTGAGGGGCTCAAGATTTGCAGTTTATTTCCTAGGGCAACTGCATGAACTTCAAGAATTTTCTGTTGATGCAAAGATAATGGTAAGGGAACTTATTTATTTATCTATTTTAGATTTTTTTTATTATTATTATTTTTTGTTTGTTTGTTTTTTGCTGTTGTTGGAATATGCTTAAAATATTCCTCATGGGGAAAAAAAAAATCTGTAACATATTAGCATCAATTTCTTGTAAGTTCTTAGTAACCGGGGTTGTCACTTGCATTTTGTAGTGCTGCTAAATATTTTCGGATGTGCCATTTTTTTGCCTTCATTGCCAGCAAATCTTACTCTTTTTATGATTTTTGCCCTCAGTCCTGTATTAAAGATACAGAGGACTGTCAAGGATTTCTACAAAAGTAATCCTGCCTACGTGAAGTAGAGTGAGAATAAACTTAACCTGACGGTCTGTATGTGATCCCTGGCGATTGAAAATCTATTCAGTTTGATCTGAACTAGGCAACATCTGAGAGACCCTGATGGATGTGACAAGTGTCATTATCTGTTGGTTTCCCAAATCTCTATAGACATGACAGAGAATAAAATATACCACAAATAAAGGTTTTTGTTGTGTACAGATAATGTTGCCTTATGTTTTGTATTGTGACCCTTGCTGTGCCTCTCTTTCAGAAACATTTTGTATAGATATGTGCATAGGCTGACTATGCAGAAAGGCTGCACCACATCACCATTTCTGCTTTAAGAAGGCTCCTCTGGATTCTCTTAATATCATTTCAGTAAAATGTTTAATCTATCCAAAAATAATCTCAAGCACCTATGTAGACAAATATGTTACATGATTTGATCCCATTTTCATGACACTAAGCAAGCTCTAATAGGGTAAGTATAATGTATATGGATAACAAGAACATTAGTAGAATTTAAATTTATTTTTATTTTTCCATTATGTCAGTGCACTTTATATGAGGGCTTAATGTGAATTACAAACTAGCTTGCATTAATTTTCTTACTAAAACTTGATTTAAACAGGGTTCAGAATTTTCTGCTTAACTTTAAGCATGTGAACAATCTCATAAAGGTAAAAAAGAAAAAAAAAAGAATTATCTTTCTTTGGAAAGATAACAAACAAATAATATATTTTCTAACATAAACATTTTCATTCTTATTAATTGTTTGAAAGGTACGATATATAAAACGTGTTTTTCATTTTGTATAAATACTCTTCAAGGCTCACAGATAAGTAGAAAAGTTAAGAAACAGCCTTCCTGCTTCAGTCCAGCTATAACACTGTGCTTTGTTTTCCAAATCATTAATTTTTTTAGAAATCTGTTTCTTTCTCATAGCTAAAAATTTGAAAAGAGATAATAAAAGGACTTTGTACATATTCCGCACGTTGCATGTAAAGATAATCAAAGTTACAAGAAGAATATAAGAAATCAAAATTCTTACTCAGTGATGCATCTGATGTTTAAGCAAGATGCTCAACAGTATATAAAATCCATGTAAGTGGAGAACAGATGTTTTGTAAATGGGAAAAATCTAGTGAAGGGTAAAAGGTAGCAGGTTGATAGCTGTTTTTCCTTACATAGCTGTTTTCTTTGAATTATGTTGAAGTAATATTTGTAAAATAAACGTCTTGGAGTACAGAAGAATGATTACTCAACACAACCAAGTATGGATAAGGGTAATTCCATGTACAAGAAAATTTACCTATTTTTATTACCATAGTGTTATGTTTGTTTGAGCAGAACAACACCAACACATTTTAACAAATAAAAGAATCAGAAGGAAAGAGTATCTAAAATGCCTTGCACATGATGTAGTCATTTCCAACTTTCTGAAATAGGTTTATATAACAGACATAGTAGTGCCATTATGCTAGGTATCGATGTTCTCTAAATAACAAGGAAACAGTGAAGGTGGCTATGATCCAGATTGTATATCAAGATCTACATCTATTTTAAAGGTCATTTGTTGGTTGTTTTTTTGTTTGTTTGTTTTTTCTTGTTTCTTTTGTTTATTTTTCACTTTCTAATGAACAGCCCTAATTATTTTGAGATTTTTTTACACAGATATCTCCATAAATAGTGTGGCCTATGCGAAATTCAAACTCATGTGGTGAGATTATATGGTTTTATACCTATTCTTTAATTCTAAAAGAGGTCAGTGGAGTGCTTTAGGCATTTTTTATTATTAATTTTATTTTTTTGAACTACAGAGAATTCTGCTTTTCTTATCAGCATTAGAAATTTTATGAGCCTTTTCTCATTGTCTATATAGTTATGAATGTCTTGCTGTTCAGGATGGCAAATTTTTAGAACTAGTTGTCAATATAAAATTTGAAGGACTAATGATTTTTGTATTATATTATACTAAACATCCATTTAGTTTTAACAACACTGCAGCAATATGTTGTAAACAGTTCCTTAAATGTAATTGAAAAAAACAATATATGTTACATGAGTTAGGGGCTTGAAAAAGTTACGATGATGAGAAATGGAGGAAAATACTCACATAAATATTAAGAATCAAGTATAAATAAATGCATCATTGGAGAACATGGAAAAAAAATCAGTTTTGTATGAGGCAATGGAAAACGTTTTGCTGTTCAAGATTTCAGACTGATGAGTTAGAATATAGTTTAAATTTTAAAAGAAATAAATTTTAGGAGATAACACTTAAAAAAAGTAATTTTAGATTGAGTTGGAGTAACATTTACAGTAGTGAAGGTATCTGATTCCCCAGTAATTAGCTTCCAGATAAGTTCAGAGAAAAACTTGTATCTAAGAACTCATTGGACAAGTTCATTGGTGATTTTTAGTGTTTACCCTACAAAGCCATGAACTAGTTAAATCCCAGTTTTCATTTAACAGATAAATATTACTATAATATTTAACAGTGTTCAAGTCATAGCGCTGTCTAATCTTTGATTTGAGTATCACCATATTCTCTGATTTTCTTCATCTGTATTCTGTCTTTTAATAGTTTTGAGTTTATGTTACTCGTGCAATAAGAACCTGATTGTTTCAAATTCAGTCTTTGTGCACTGACTGAAAACAAACAAACAATGAACCAAAAATAAAAAAACCCACCAAACAACAACACAGCCTTTGGAAACAAACACTTGTCTCTGAAGAACATCAAGCAGCATTCTGTTTTTTTGTTTTTTGTTTTTTAATTGGATTACTGAGGATATAATTGCTGTGAGTTACTTTGAAGATTTATTGCACTTCGTTAAACAATACTACAGGATTCTATTCGTATTATTTAGTGGACATTTGTTTGTTCTTATATCTAGTTGATATAATTTTTACTTATACATTTTTGTCATTAAATGTAAATTATTGTTTGAATATTTATGTGAACTTTTCTACATTAAGATCTAAAAATAAGTGTACATTCAGTATTTCCATTCCTGAAGTTAATATAAAGGGCTCTTACACTTTTATTTCCCTTCTTCCAAATAAATAAATAAATAAATTTGGTTAATAAGAATTCTGTGGTGTTCTATGATGATCTTGTGTTGTTCTTTCTTGAAGTATCTTAAATTTATTTGGCTTCTCTTCATACTTACATTGGTGAAATACATATTGAACTTTAATAAATGCAAACACTTTAGAATCTTTATGCTATGAAAAGTCTGTTAATAAGACATAGTCTTTTTCTCCTAGTCTCTTTAATGTGCTGTTGAGAACTGTAGATTTAAGCTATTTGCTACTATGCTCTCAGTCACAGAAAAATGCAAAGTCCTTTCTGCACTATTTCCTGAGCAGTTTTGTATCAACAACTGTTCTCTGTTCCCTACACTGCTTCCCATTTGTTTTTAGCATAAAAATAGTAATTACCATAATCAAAATAAGGTCTGACTTTATTTTTTATTTGTACAACTTCCAGCTCTCCTATATTCTATATGTTTGCTTATTGTCCATAACAGTGTTTTAAGAAAACATGCTCTGTAATACTCCTCTACTTTGCTTCATTTTCCTTGACTACACCCAAATGAACCTCTTAGCTTTCAAAGGCCATAATCATTATTACTTTGATTCAAATATAGAAATAAATAAGCAATTTTTCATGTTTGTGAGGCTGTAAAATATGTCATCATTGTGCTCTGTTAACAAAAGAAGTATGAGAAGAAAAATGATTGCTGATCCTGTAATAACTGATAATCTTGTCAACAGCGAAAGTGCTACTTCAGCTTACTCCTGTATGGGAAGAATTCCTCTGGGCTGTATTCTCAGTCCAGTAGGTTTATTTACACCAGCAGCAACACACCATTTTCAATCCCAACTCAGAAAGTCTCAGCTTGGCCTCCAGTTCTTCATCCAGAAAATGTTAAAGGTCATTTCAGAGTACCACTCTCTCATTGATAATATTAAAAATGTATCTCCTACTCTAAGGTTTTTGTTACTTTTCCTATACGCTGTTCAATATCTTCTCCATTTTAGTGTTGTATATACTCTTGCCTTCTAGCATTTGAGTGCTTTGCTGGAATATGAGGCCTAATATTTTGTTTACATATATATATTATAAATATAGTATGCATATATGTGTGTATATCTTCAAAGAAAAAATAAAACTGAAATACCTTATTAGTATATCAGTAGAAGAATACCTTCTAATTTTGATAGTGTTATGCCATCCCATATCTATACAGAACACTGATATTTTCCTAAGAATTTAAACTGCAGTTTTATATTTTACTCAATGATAGTAAATTAAAATGAAATTAGATTGAAGTGGTTTGAAATTTGCACAGGTTATACAGTTTTTAGGAGCCACAGAAACTTCCCTAAGTTATAACACTTTTTTGAAACTTGTGAAGCTTGACTGTGTTGCCAAGATGATGGATGCTTTAGCCTTTGTATGGTGACTGTCAAAAGTGCCTAAGAATTTCTCTGTGTTCACACATTATAAATGTTTCCTTACTTCCCTATAGATTGTCCTCATTTTTTATGATACAATAGGATGGGAATCTTTTTGCTATCACATCAGTATCTCAAAAGTTACTATTGCTTGGAGTAAAACAATATTCATCAAACAGCAAAGTAATTCATGCATTGTTTGGCTGCATAACTTGATGTTAAAATTAGAATTTTTGCAGATAGCCCAGAAGAGACAAGCGGAACAACACTCTGTAGCTGTTATAAAGCACTGTTCTTGCAACAGCATTTTTTTTCCAGTAAACAGATTTACCTGTTGAAAAGTAAAGAGAAACGGGCAAGATCAGAGAAGGTACCAACAATCACAATAGCTCAGGTTGGAAGGCACTCAAAGTGATGTCAACTAGGGATGCATTCTCACAACTGCATTCTAGTATCTTTTTGAATATTTTTGAGGATGGATATTCTCCAACCTCTCTGGTAACCCGTGCTAGTGTTCAATCAACTTTACAGTTAAAAAGTTTTTTCTTATGTTTATGCAGAATATTTTGTGTTTCAGTTTGTGCCTATCGCCTCTTGTTTGGTAATACGTACCATGAAGAAGAGACTTGCTCCATCATCATCTCTCCACCGTGAAGTACTAATATGCTTTGATTTCCCTGCAGTCCTGTCCTGTAGGCACTTATTTATTTGAATATATGCAACACGGGCCTTAGTCAGCATGTTTGCATTGATTACAAATTCTCACACATTGACAGATATCACCTCATACTTTACTTGCTAGCCTATGGGTGAAAAAATCAGTACAAAATTGATCTTGATGTGATATTTTTCGTTGTTATATTGCAGTGTCTTAATATGGTAAAAGTATCTCTCATACACTTTGTCATATCAACAGTATTGAGGATGAAGTATGAAAAATATAACTTAATTGCAAGTCAGTGAAAATGGCTCTGATGATTTCCACTACTAAGGATCTCAATTCACCATTCCAGCTTTAAAATAGATTTCTAATTCTAATGGTATATGAGAGAACCATATTCCTAAGAGCAACTTTTGTCAGATTGTTACTCTGCTTCTAACAGGCTTCTGAGTTTATTTTCATCTGCTCTTGGAGGCAAAAGAGATGCATTTTACTACAACTGATATTTCAGAAAGCACAATTAAAAGCCACATTAACAACTATATGTGAAGGCAGTAACTGCACATCAAAAGGATTTATATGTTTATTTGACTAAATATGGACTCAATGCTTTGTGATTTGTGCTCAGCACAAGTAACTCATATAGTGCAAGCAGTAAAAAACTGGATTTTATTATTATTATTATTTATAATGTTTTATTTTACAATAATGCTAAAGCCCTAATGCTTACTGTTGCTGTAGAATGCCACATGGAGGAGAATGAGCTAAGTCACAGTTTTTGGTTTTGGAATAAGAGAAATACTATTATCTATTTAATAATTAAAATAAATTAATTTCAATGATATTTCAAGTGTTGAAAAAGCACTAATAATCAGCATAGTTCCTTGAGTTCACCTCTCTAATGACAAGCATGAAGTACTTTATCTAAGAATTAAATTTCATTCAGAAACGCCCTGTACATACTGATTTACTCTGTTAACTTCTTTGTGAGCATTATTACATCTGTGTGCAGCCCTGTTTCAAGCAAACTGATATTATGCAGAGCACTATTTTAGAGCAATAGGCGTGCATCTCCCTACACTCCCTATCACTGCTACATAACACAGAAGATTTGCGCTCCTTTCTGCAACACCATCTAGATCCACATTCTGCCTTAAATTACTTCTGTAATTTTAATCATCCTTTTCTTTCTTCCTTTCTCTCTCTCTCTTTTTTTTTTTGTTTGGTTTTATATACCTTCTTGTACTTTGCAAGTTTTGATCTGTAATGTAAATATAAGGTATTCTGACCCCCCTCTAAGAGAGTTTCTTCAATTGAGTGTCACCTGTACCTGATTTAATTATCAGGTAATGAGATAAATACCAGGCCTTAGAAAGTAGCAGGTGGAAAAGGAAGTAGGAGGTGGAAAAGGAAGTTACTGTTGATATTTAGTTCTAGCTATGTAACACTCAGGAGAATCTTGAGTAAGTATATTTTTTGAGGGTTAAAAAAGTCATGTAGGAGTGAAATACTGTAAGCTATATGTTACCTTGTTTTTTCAGACTACAAATGTTCAAAATTATTATTTAGATAAGTCTTGATTTGAGCCCTTGAAGTCAGCAAAGGATAAAGTGTTGTAACTACGAAAAGAATGCTCCAATAAGCTAGCTGAAATAAGACTAGTAAGTTATTATTGTTCTACACTTAAGCATTATGGTTTTTATTTTTTATTTTTTTTTGCTGAGAGATGGTTACTGAAATGTGTGGAGCCCAGTATTTTTGCACCTCTTATGTAAGATTTTTATTTTTTTTATTTTTTTCCCAATTCTGTATTTACTACACTTGCTTGCCTGTTGCTATTGTTGACCTATGATTACTTATTTGTTACCTCTTTCCTGTTCAATTGATGCTTGTTTTGAAAGTTGGCCAAGGCAAAATGAAATCAGTGGAACAGCTTTGATTTATTTAGCATAGTTTTGCAGGGAGAATTCTGGCTATGAGTTAACGCCATGAGATTGTATTCCCTATTCCGCTCATAATTAGGTTCTGTAATCCTGGGATAGTTATGTCATATGCTAATTTTGACATGTTTTTGAGATTATAGTAGCTTCAGGGCAGAATTTCTTTATCTCTAAGAGATGGATCTAAAGGATTTTTAAACTCAAGATCTGCTCTAACACTCATTGATGCTCACAAAATATCCAATTTAAGATTTTATATGTAAACTACTGTGGGCCTGCTGCCACTATTTTAAATTTTTCTACTTTCTTGCTATAAAGATATTATTACTCACATTTGATTCTAAATCCATTTTTTCAACCAACCTGAATGGCAAGCTAAAGACTGCTACTATTAATGTGATCCTGGGGGGTCTTGTTTTTGGCTGTGATAATGTTCGTTTTCTTCATAGTATCTGATTCTCATGGAGAAGCTGGCTGCCCATGGTTTGGATGGGCATACGCTCCGCTGAGTGAAAGTCTGGCTGGAGGGCTGGGCCCCAAAGAGTTGTGGTCAATGGAGTTTAATCCAGTTGACTGCCAGTTATGAGTGGTGCCCCCCAGGGCTTGGTACTGGGGCTGCTTCTATTTAACGTCTTTATTAGTGACCTTGATGAGGGGATTGAGTGCACCCTCAGTAAGTTTGCAGATGACACCAAGTTGGGAGGGAGTGTTGATGTGCTTGAGGGGAGAAGGGCACTACAGAGGGACCTGGATAGACTGGATCAATGGGCCAAGATAAACTGTATGAGTTTCAATAGGGCCAAGTGTCAGGTCCTGCTTTTTGTTTTCAACAATCCCAGCAACCCTACACACTTGGGGAGGAGTGGCTAGAAAGCTGCCTTATGGGAAGAGACCTCGGTGTACGGACAGACAGTTGGCTGAATATGAGCCAGCAATGTGCCCAGGTGACCAAGAAGGCCAATCTTGTCTTGTATCAGGAATGGAAAGCTGAGCGGGACTAGGGAAGTCATCCTGCCCCTGTACACGGCATTGGTGAGGCCTCACCTCGAGTAGTGCGTTCAGTTTTGGCACCTCAGTACAGAAAGGACATGGAGGTGCTGGAGCAGGTCCAAAGAAGGGCGACAAGGTTTGTGAAGGGCTTGGAGAACATGCCCTATGAGACTGAAGGAACTGGGGGTTTTCAGTCTGGGGAAAAGGAGGCTGAAGAGAGATCTTATTGCTCCCTTCCAATATCTGAAAGGTGTTTACAGTGAGAGCAGGGTTGGTTTCTTCTCACTGGTGACAAGACGAGGGGAAAGAGCTTCAAGTTGCACCAGGGTAAGTTTAGGTTGGATATCAGGAACAGCTTCTTTGCAGAAAGGGTTTTTAAGCACTGGAATAGGGTCCCCAGGGATGTGGTTGAGTCACCATCCCTGGATGTGTTTAAAAACCATTTGGATGTGGTGCTCAGGGGCACAATTTAGAGGACGGTTGTTAGTTAGGGTGGTATGGTTAGGTCATGATTGGACTTGATGAACTTTAAAGTCTTGAAAGTCTTTTCCAACCTAAGTGATTCTGTGATTTTTATGATATGGTGCTGGATGTTCAGAATTTAGGAAAAGAACAGTATTGATAAAGCAGCCATGTTTCAGCTGTTGCTGAGCACTGCTTACACGAAGTCAAGAACCCCCACTGAGGATGCCTGGGAGTGCAAAGGAAGCTTGGAGGGGACAGAATCAGGACTGATCTGATCTGGACTCACTAAAAGGGTGTACCATACTATATGAGATCATGCCAGACAATAAAACTGAGGTAGCTTGCAGGTGCAGGGGTGTGTCACTGCTTGGAAACAATTGGGGCAGCAGTAACCATGTTATGTATTATTTGTTTTGTATGTTATTATATTATCACAATTATTCCTTTAATTTCCATTCCATTATTGTTTTTATCTCAGTTCATGAATTTTACCTTTTTTTTCTTTTAATCTTCCCAGTTCTCTCCTCTGTCCTACTATGGGGGAAGTGAGTGAATGGCTGTGTAATCCTTAGCTGCCTGCTGAGTTAAACCACAACAACGGAGTAAAGAGACTGAAACTAGCTCGTAAGAACTAATGGAAAAGTATTGGATCCAACAGAAACTTTTAACTACAGAATTCTCTCTGATCACCATTTTGTTCAGTTAGAAAAAGAGAAGCTAAGGTTTCTAAGTGTTATAGCAGCATCAAGCCTTACAAAAGCATTCACTAGAGAAGAATCAGTTAAGTCACATAGAAGTGAGTAATCTTCTTTATTAGTTTCCATGGAAACATGTTTCTATATAAACTGAGAAGGTAGCATATCTGCAAAACACAGTGATAGTTCAGCCATGTGAACATTGTCACTGAGTAAAGGCATTTAAAAAAAAAAAAGCAAAATAGTTTACCTTATGTGAACAACTCAATTGTAAAATTAAGAACTTGAATTCTGGAATGGTACCACTGCATAGCTGTTGCAACATTGCTGTTTTACTAACTGGGATGACTGTGCTAGGTATTCACATAGGACTCACATGGGTTCCGAAAAGTTTGTTCTTCATTACAGAAGTAATGAAAGCAAAGCAAGAAACTTCTTTGAAAGATGTTTCAGTTTGTAACAAGTAGAAAAACTGACAGAACAGTAAAGGCAACAAGTCATGCAAAGTAACTGGTGTTCTTTTTTTAAAGGTTTTTATATGTGTAAGTTAATTCCAGAGTCATAGAATGTTTTGGGTTGGAAGGGAACTTGATTGTATATTTTCTACAACCACCCACTGGATCAGGCTGCATAGGGCCCCATCTAACTTGCCTTTGAATGCCTACAGGAATAGGGAATCCACAGCTTCTCTGAACAGACTGTTTCAGTGGCTTACTACTCTCTTAATTTGAAAATTTCTTCCTAATAACTACCCTAAATCTTCCTTCTTTCAGTTTAGTTTTCTTACCTCTTGTCCTTTTACTACATTCCTTGGTAAAGAGTCTTTCCTCATCTTTCCTGTATGCTCCCTATAGTTACTGGAAGGCCTCAATGAGATCTTGATGGAGCCTTCTCCAGACTGAACAAACCAGCTCTTCCAGGCTCTCTTCACATGAGAACTGCTCCAGCCCTCTGATGATCCCTGTGGCCACCATCTGTCTCTTTTATTAGAGGCCATGTCCTTCTTGTTTTGGGAGCCCCAGAGCTGGTTGCAGTTCTGCAGGTGGGGCCTCATGAGAGCAGAGTAGAAGGGCACAATGACCTCTTTTGCCCTGCTGATCATATCTTGTTTGAAGCGGCCAAGGATAGTGTTGGCTTTCTGGGCTGCAAGTACATGTTGTTGGCTTCTTTTGAGTTTCTCATAAATCAACAACATGAAGTTCTCTTCAGGGCTGTTCTCAGTCTGTTTTCAGCCTAGCCTATATCTGTACTTGGGATTGCCTCAAATCATGTGCAGGATCTTACACTTGACCTTGCTGAATTTCATTGAGTTTGCGTGGACTCAACTCTCAAGCCTGTCAGGGTAATTTTGGATGTCATCCCTTCCTGATATCTTCTCTATATTTCTTAGTATTTACATAACATTTTCCTTGAGGGGAAAAAGACATTTTATTTTTGAGCCTGATTGTTACAATCAGCTTTGTCAAGTACATTTGCAGTTTTGCTTAATCACATTTCTTTTCCTCATCCCTCTCTCCACTTCCACTATCTGCCTTGTTTACTTTAAATTACCTCTAAATAATTTTTTTCATGCCACTTACTGTGCTAGTCTTATTGTGTCACTAATTAGAGGTCAGATGAATAGAGGAGTCAAGCTTCATGATACTGTCTCTATTTCTATTTTCTTCAAATACCTGGTAAAAAAACTGAAAGCAGAGCTTTGATGTACTTCATAAAAGAGTAATATTTATTTTAGCTGTTGGAGTAGAATACCATGCACTGTACAGTGAGTGCAGAAGCCTTCCCCCTGTTTTCTTATAGATGTGAGATGTGGGTTTTTGTTGTTGTTTTTTGAGGGGGGAAGGAGTAAAGGGGATTAAATAACAAAAAGAATAAAGAAGTCGTGCATGCTTTTTGTAAAAATCATATATATACTATATAAATATAATATTTGTATGTACTATATAAATACAGTAGGTTGCTCTGGAAATAATGCCTTATATTTATTTCCACGAGAACTATGGCAAAGAGCACAATACTACTCTTTGATAGTGTTTTGTAGCTGAGAATGTGCTATACTATTCAACATAGTCACCACTGCTAGCTATGCACTTTTGCCAGTGATGAACAAGGGTCTGCAGACAGTATTCATTAAGAAAAATATCTGCATGGCTGTCAAGAACATGGCTTGTCTTTCATGTCACAGTTGCCACTGTGGAAACACACCACCCACCACCACTCATTGTGTTTACATGCACACTGCTTTGTCTTCACAAACATTTAGTAAGTGTTTATGAATGTCAGTGGGTACAACTTTTTCCCATACAGAAAAAATTCAATTCCACACCTTTGCTTCATCAGAACTTCCATGTCAAATGCCATTTTGTCAGACTGCCCCTCTGCTGCCACCTATCACACAGCAACAAATTGTAATAGAATACTGGTGGTAAGGTTCAACCTCTATTGCCATACCACCAACATCCACCTCTGACATCATGGGCCAACATAATAAATAGTAAGTATTACTTTTCAGTCCTCAGACTTTTTGTAAAAATGGTAATGCATGTTGTTATTATGAGACTGCCTTTGGCTTTCAATTTGGATGTAGGTATTTCTAATAAAAACTTTTCACTGTAGTCTTGTATTCTCAGCCCAGTCCTGTTTTGGCTGTCTTTGTCACTTTTATTTGTTGCACAGGTTAAGAGCCTGGACGTGGCTGAAAGATGTATCATGACTGGCTGTGAGGGTCAGAAATTTTGCATAACCTCTTGTGAAAGTAAAGATGTAGAAGATGATAAATTATATATTTTGGTTACAATTTAGGGACTTAATGTTCATGTTCCTTATTTGAAGCTCAATACTTAGGAAATGTGACTTCACAACTCTTAGATTGTTCAGGTCTCGTTTCAAACCAAAACATCTTGTGATATTAAATTCCTATGAAGAATCAGTCTTACTAATTACTGCTTTAAGGTATGTCTAAGGCCTTGTAATCAAGTCAGCATTCTTCCACTTTCTGAAATCTGAATTTTCTAGAATCTAATTGGATTCCTCTTTAGATGCCTGTGATGATAAGTTGAGGACTAATACAGAAAAGCTTGCAAATGCTTCTTCTTAAAGTCAAACTTGTGGTTTTCACTCTGTACAATAGATCCTGTAGACTGTTTTAGCATAGTTATATCCAGTTTAGCTTGAAATCCAAACAGAAGTGGTCCACGCTGGACCCATGGTGGTATCTCTCTTGTTTTCTACAAGAAATCTTAGCTTTTATTTTCTATTGTCTCTATCACCTGCCTTCCCTTCCCCATCTCCCTAACTGACTACAATTTGTAATAAACTGGTGGGCTAACATTTGACCCACTGTGTCTTAGTCTCATGTCGGGTATACATATATTAAAAGAACCTCCTCTCCCTCTTGTAAATGAGAGTAAGACAGATGTCTTCTTTCAGAGCAACAGCTAGAAGCTAGCTATGGTATACATCGGCATTTAGACTAATAGCAGACATTTTTTCTTGTGCAACCATGTTAATTTATTACAAAAGTAATTGTAAATGAATTAGAACTAAGTTTTTATATATGATCATAAATGAATTTCCTTATCCTATCTCTTCAAATGTAATTAACTTTTTGATTATATTAGCCTACTAGTTTCAGCTGCTCATTTCCACATCCATGTACGTTCAGTAAATGAAAATCCCAGGCTCAGTAATTTGCTGAGGCTTTTATCTTTGGGAATGCTCGGAACTGTTATTTTTCCTCTGATCAGAGGGACAAAAACCATCTGTGGATCTGAGAGGAAGAAAACCTCAAACCAAAGCACTGTTCATACTGATTAATTCTTCAGCATCTCTGAAAAAAAAAAAACTTCTTTGTGAAACTGTGTTCTTTCACCAGTTGAAAAGTGATAGACTTAGGCTGAAAACCACTGTGGATGCTTTCTAAGAAATCTGAAAGTAAAAGAATTGTAAGATCTAGCCATCTTAGCCATCTAGCTTTCTGTGGCAATTAACTTGCAAAAAAAGAGACGCTGGACAGACGTGTCTGATAGACCTAAGACCTGAGCACTGTTTTTGCCATAGATGTCCCCTCTCTTCCCCATTTCATACTGGGAAATCTCTTATCTGATGTTTTGCATTACTCCTATTCTCCAAGTATGAACACTTTCACCATATGTGACGGCAGACCTGGAAACTCAGACAGAGACAACAGGTTGTACCTCAGGGCTCACATAAGGTCTCAAATGCCCTGCTTTTGTGGGGCCAAGTTAACTAATCTACAGTATATCCTTTCCCTGCTCAAAAATATGTTTGCATTTTGGGGAAAACACCAAGTATCAGAAAGAATGTTCAAACTATTTTACACTTATGGTAACACTTCTAAGTCAAATTAAATTGTTTTTCACTGGCAATGTAGAGCTAAACAGTTTATGGGCACTTACTCAGATTTTGATGCCAAACTGTCCCACTGAGGGATGTTCTTCCTTTCTTATGAAATCAAAAATGTAGGATTTTAGAGCAAGCTGTTTCAGACAAACGTGTTTTGCTTAGCTTGTACTTCAACAACACATTTATGTGTATTTAAAACCTTACAGGAAAATGTCTCCATATAAAGTTAAGGACTGTGCTGTAAACCAGCCTCAAAAGCAATCTTGGTTCAAAAGCTATCCTTTCCCTTTTCTTTAAAAGTCTCTTCTTTTTTGAACAGATGTCATTTCAGTCTAGCTTTATGAATTGTTGTAGCAGTGTCACTGACTAAATAAGTAGCAAACCTCTAGGAGCATGTATGGAACATATGCCCTAACAAATATGGACTGCAAACCCTGACTTTGCCATAGTGCCACTATGATAGAGGATCACTTCAAATTCTGTTTTCTGAAATAGCTACAGCCTGTTCCACAGCAGAATAAGCATGTGGCCACTAGGTCACATCTCACTACTCAGAACTTCCATATGGGTGTCTAATTTAGCCAGGTGGCTATAGCCTTCTGTCTTTTGCCATAATGAAACACCAGTGCAGGCTCTGCAATTCCCAAAACTTGATTACATGTGTAGCATAACTTCACAGACACCAAGACTTCAGCCTTGAAAAGACTGAACTCATTTTATGCTGCATCAGTGAAACTATGCTACGTTTACCAGTGTAAAATGTTCTGTTGATGAGGTAAATATATCTCTGTGTGGGCTTTTCATATGTATAATTAAAGCATGTAGGAAAACAAGAGCTACAGTTGCTTCCTATTTGGGAGATATGCTATAAAGCATGCTGATTCCTTATTTTACTTTCTGTGGTCATTACAGGCAACTAAGTGAATTAACTTAAGTATTTATAAAGCAGAAAAATATTCATAGAAATTACTTAAGATATTTTAAATATTTATAGAAACAATGACAATTCCATCTGTCATCCTAAAAATGCTATGGGTGATTTTTCAAGATCTGCAATACTCTGGTACTCGGAAGAAGGCAGGATTGGGAGAAGTAACCATTTGTTTTTCTCCAGTGTAGATTAAAAAAATTGTTCATACATTTTACATACATAAGAATAATGTGATGTCTTTGGGTAGGTCATGCTTTGAAAGCAACATTTCCTAAGCTTGGAGGACAAAACTCCACTTTAAGCTGGGAAAGAATAAGTCATTCTAACATGCCTTATATTTTGGTAATTCAGATTTGAAATAATAAATTTGCAAGACAGCCTTGGTTAGCCTATCAGTGATCAAAAGACAGATGAATGACAGCAGAAGCATTGTTTCAATTTCTTGTCTGAAACATTACCCCACAGCATAAAGCTATTATCACAGAATTGTTTGGTTGTCACCACTTCTTGTCACATGCTATGAGTCAGCATCACCATTATCAGTGGTATTAGGTGGTGTGGGGCAGATTGGGAATCTCCAAGCAGGTTCATATGTATGATATAATGAGAGGACTTCACTGGAGATGCTTCAAAGGTTGCCATTTACAATTTTTTTTTTTTTCCTAAGCTCTATTACTGCACTGTAAGAACATACTGGCAGCTGTAATCTGTGAAAGAGTTTAGCCTAGCTAATTAATCGTGCTAATTCTTGGTTTTAATAGCAGAAAATGGTATCATCCTTCAGAATAAATATTGGGCTATCTCTTACGTGAGTGTTAAAGATATCTGCAGCCCTCTGAACTCACGTTTGCCTTCTAATAAAAAGTGGTTTCATTGATATATTGATATTATCAAAATGTATCCTACATTCTTAAGTATGTAGACATTGTTCTCTTCGAGCAAAACTCTGTAAGCTGATGCTCTTTGTCAAGGGAAGTTTTCCATCTAGCACCACTATTACAACCACCAGCACATCAATCAATTAATTTTGAATGTACTCAAGAAAATATTTTTTTAGTTATGTCTTGTTTTTTTTTTTTTTTTTTTCCTGTTGGGAGGGTATTTCTAGGGGAGGAGGGAGTGATGGGGAATGGGAATAAATAAGGGGAAGGTATGTATCCCCCGCCTATTTTGGCCTGCTCTTTTCTATTGAACTGGGATGCATTGTTTAACAGTGCAAGGAAATTTCATCACTGTGTCTTACAGAAGGCTAGCATTGAGAGTATTTTTGGTTAGATCATCCGTGACAGAAACTACGCAGAAGATGAAGAAATAATATTACAGAATCTAATTACTGAAATTAAGATAAGTTGGCACTTGAAAAATATTGTCTTTTCCTATCTAAATATAGCATAGAACTGCAATTGCAAACAGTGTTAATGTAAAATTTGTTCAACATCTAATGGTAGTGTCGAACTTGTAATTTTCTGATATTACAGTTCACTACAGTGCTTGGTTCTACATTGTCAGTTTTAATCTTAGATGGTTAAGCATCTTCAAAGCATGTTCTTAATGGAAATCATGGTGATTGCATAAAACTAGATTGCTGTATTGGGAGGAAAATATGTTGTACTTGCCCTCATCTCTTATTTTTTGCTGTTTGGAATATTTTTTGTCAATAATTTGACTGAAAGTCACTTTTTGAGGGTTATTTCTTCACAACTTGCAGAAAGAAAAAAAACAAACAGGAAGGAAAAAATGCATGTTTTTTTTCTGAATTTGCAGGGACATCTGCAGAATTTAAGACTAGAGAATCAAGAAAACAAGTGGGTGGTCCCAAGGGCAAAGTACTAGGCATGAAAACGCCATGCTGGACTTGTAGAAACAAAGATGGAGATAAATTAAGATGTCAAAAAATGAGGGTTTTTTAAAGTTTGAAACTTTTGAACCTTCATCATTAGTTATGTTGACAAGCTTTCACCCCCCCCCCCCCCCCCCATCAGGAATGTTCTTTACTTTTTCTTTCACCTTCCTAGGTACTGATAAACCCCATAAAATACTTTCTGCTCAGTGCCAATACACATGTGATTATTGTGACAGAATGTCAGACTATACTGCAAGGCAATTGGTTAAATCATGCTTAGGACTTTATCAACTCTATTATGACCAGAAAAGTGTAACTTATTTTGCGTGTCTTAAAGCACAGAATGGGTTAACCCTTACAAACTTGCAAACTAAATGTTTTGGGCTAGAATGATATAGCCTGATCTAGTGGTTGGCAACCTTGCCTACAGCAGAAGAGTCAGACCTTGATTTCTAAAGTCCCTTCCAATCTCACCCATTCAGTGATATGTACTAAGTGACCATTCTTGGTGTCATTCTCCTTGTAAGGGCCATCTGGCTATGTCATACCCCTCCAAGCATGAATTAAAAAATAAAAATAAAAATAAATAAAGCACAGAAATAACTTTCCTTTCCACTTAAATTGGGTAGGAAAGTTACATACAGGTAAAAGATATATCTTCAAAGCATCAAATGCTTCTTAGGTGAACTTGAAATGTGTGGTAGATGGAGGGGAAATCAAGGTGACTACAACTAACTTGGTTTTGATTAAGGCAGCTCGCATACTGAAAGCTGGGTAGACACTGTAATAAGTTCAATGCAATTTAATCTCTTAGATACTTAGAAGGAGAGATGCTTTTCCTGTGCTACTTCATTATGAAATTTTCTAACAGTTACAGCCTGTATAATATCTAATGCTTGGTTGTGCCTATATCAACATTATCAGTACTTGACTCAGTTCCTTGTGGGTTTATGGTATTCCAGAGGGTGCATCAGGGATGTGATGTGATAATTTTTAAATAATCTTTGTCACAAAAGCAGCAAGTCAAAACTAGTTCTAATCAAATTAATGGGATCTTGTTTCTGACTTGAGTGACCAAAACTCTGCAAGTCAATTTTAACACTTTGAATTCCATCAGCTATGTGATACAGTATGTAAACATGCAGTACTGAAATGAGATCTAAGTTACTGTCCTTCACTGTTAAATAGGTTAGATCAATTACAATGCCTGTAGTTTATCTTAAAATCAGATCTAGTTTTCTTCTGCTGTTAGAACAAAGCTGCAACTGAATGTATGCTCATTAAAATTCAGTATAATGAAGAGTGGCTAGAAAACCATCTATATAGTAAGCTTTAATGGGTTTAGAGGCAGCCTTCTAGTAAAGTATTAGTCCCTACATATAGGCATACTTCTAAACAAACAACAGAAAAGAAACTCTAATGAACAAAACAATGAAAGAAAAATGAGTGCAATGGTAAAAATCTTAGTATTGCATTTAGCTCTTTAGTAATAAAATGTCTGCACTTTTACCTACATATGGTATATTAGTAACTCTTAATTATTAAATGATTTTTATAAAAATACTTAACGCTATTAGGAAGAATTTGTTCACTGTTTTGCATACTAATGTATTTTGATCACAGATCAATGGTAACATATTGGGTTTTTGGTCTTTTTTAGTGTTTCTCTTTTTCTTCTTGTTTCTGCAGACCACAACTGCTTGATTCTAATACATTAATTATGGTCTATTTTTTTCACTACGTAGCCTTCCAGTACTTCAGAAAAATAAGTGCATCCTTCCTTAGCATTTTGTATGGTTGATTATTTTGCAAACCAAAAGGAAACATAAAAGCCATTTGTAAATCTTTGTTCTGCTTTTAACCTCATTTAACTCAGACTACTTTTTAGTTCTCTTTTTTCCTAGACTTTAGCAGAAATTAGCTTTCTCTTCTATTTGCTTTCAAGCAGTGTTACGATGATAAATTTAAAATGTATCTTAATAAATTTAAATTAGATCTCTAAATTTAAAATAGATCTTTGCCACTTCTGTCTACCTGTTCCCATATGAAGTAACAAAATGTTCCTACTGCCAAGTCAGCAGAGTTTGCTTACCGATTTCCTATCAGACTCAATACATGCAGAAAGCAGCACTTGTTTGCACAGACAGATCAGAATGCTGAACACCTGTTTGAAGTGATTACCCATGACCAGCATTTTACTCCACTGGCAGCATTACTTGAGTTTTACCTCTGATAGTTATGGTTCCCAGAAGGCATGTGCTCCCACCTCTGCTACTTGTTAAGGAAAATAACTGTTCTTCACCTGTTAATGAAGTCATGCTTCCTTTGGGGCAGATTTTTTTTTTTGTTGCTTTGACTTTTCTGTAAAGAGCAGTGGGGCCTTAAATTGGTCTCAGTCAATTTGCCATAATCACAATTTAAGTCACATTTTAGCTGCACGCAGTAATTCCCATGAACTTTAATCTCAGGCTTCATTCCTGCAGTCCTGAAAAGACTGCATTGCTCTGTTGGGCAGACTAGCAGTGATGGCTTGCACCTGTGGGTTCTTCTGGTCCCTGAAGGCTTCCCTACAGGAGTCTATTGTAAGGGCAGCCTTGCCTACAAAGGATGGAGGCAGAACTAAAAAACATGACAAGGGCTTACAACTCAATTGACCATCAGTATTGGTTTCCTTGTTTCTCCTAATAACCTATAGAGTAGTAAAATACTTCAAGAGCATATCAGCATATTTCAGATTCCGTATACTTAAGAGGAATCTACGGAACTGAGAAATGACTGATAATTTCTGTACGAATTATCATCAGTTATGTTTATGTATGTAGTGAGGTATTTGATCCATTTCTTTTTCTACTGATGAATCAAAATTCTAAGCCTGTCTCTTGTAAAATATTTCCACTATATCTAGAGTGAAGGGCATGAGTTTGTGGGTTCCTTGTTTTTGTTTGTTCTCCAGACAGGGTTGGCAACAATTCTAAATGGGTACAGATTGGAATAAGGATGATTAATAGATGACAGGTCCTTCTCAACTACAAGACCATGCTTGCAAAAACACCAAATGAATTAATGCTATCAATGAGGCAGGTATTCCATGTAAAAGTCAACCAAATACTCATTCTGACTGTTGTTTCCTGTGAATCAACTGCTGGCTATCATCAAGGACAATTTTAATTCATTTACATCTGATGTTGCTAAGTGTAATCTAAGAATCAAGGCTGTATCTCTTCCTTTTCACTAATCTGGGACATCACACCTTCCACTCTAATACCTTGAACAGTACTGATATTTGGAAAAGTATTTAGTCTTCACATTCCTTGATGGGATCAGAAAAACTAACAAAACTTCACGTTTTCTTATTTAAGAAAAAAATTACTTTCACAGACACATGTATTTGTTCAGTTACTCAATTTGATTTATATTAGTCTAGCACTCCAAGACTGCTAAAGAATGCCTGAATTAGATGTGTTCTTGAAGCTTCTGAGTAGGTTCCACTATGTCTTCTCAAGTGCTAATAGTAGGAAACAAATTTGAAAATAAACCAGAATGCATTGTGTTGGTGACTAGATTAGATATTTCTGAACTGTACATTGTTGGAGAGGAATTCATAGACCCAAAGAGCTAGCTTGATATTTACAAGGTCGCTAAGCAAGCAGTAGACTGGAGGTGATGGTGCAAGACTTGTTTAAAAGGAATTTGCACAATGTATTGTCAAAACAGGTGAAAAAGAGAATGTTCAATCTTATAGCCTCTGACCAAACTAATAAATTTAAACTTTGAACTGACAGTATCAGAACTACTTAGTGTCTCTTTCAGCAAACTGAAACTCTTTCTGAAACTTGTCTTTTCTATTAGTTTTACTTAAATAACTTAACAAGAATTTAGTCTACATATTGGATTATAAGATCTGTGGAGCACAATGTGACAACAAGCTAAAGACAAAAAGTGATTTAGGGAAGCTGGGAATGTGAATAAATTCCGACATGAAAAGAAAATAAAAAATTTGTTGTAAATTATTTTGACTAAGCCTAAGTGACAGTTGGAGTAATTCAGGCAACAAGAATGAAAAATAATCAGGTTCACATGCACTTTCTGGAGCCCTGACTATGGATCTGTTTAATGAATGGTAATTGTTGAAGTCATGCAATGAAATTGTGACTGGTATGAAGGGAATTCATTGGACTCTGCACAAATGAGCAATTTAAAATATAAATATGTGCAGCATGGATTATAAATAAGCCTAAACCTCAAAACACATTGTTTGTAATGATGTTCAATCTAAGTTAAAATAACAGGAGACTAGAGAATGAATACATCTGTATTAGAATGATGAAAAAACAACTCATAATTGTTTAAGGGAAATGTATCAGGAGAATAAATGCACAACTACAACAAGAAGTCTAACAGATCCCTGCATCTTATGTCAAGAAAAGAAATTCTTGTTTAAAGGAATGCAGTTCCAATAAGAGCTCATAACACCTCTTGGTGTCAAAATTGCATGTATATAATAGGTATTGTAAGCATTTGAGGGTTTTTAATAAATATGTCATTGAAAGCCTTCAAAAGCAAACTAGTAAATTTTAGAAATGATTAATTTCTTGGTTACCTGTATTTTTCAATTGTATTTAATATAGGCTTATGGAGACAAAAGCAAGCAGTTGACAGAGGGCAGAGAAAGCTTGTGTTCAACCACAATGAAAGAAGTGAGCCCTAGAGAGCTTCTTTGTGTAATGATACAGATGACAAATCTCATAAAGTGTGATCTGATCAGCAAAGAAAAAGATACCCAGCTACTTAATGGAACTTCTGTTGCGCTGTCACATAAACATGGAAAATAATGACTTTAAATTTAATTTTGGAGAAGAGTCCAAGAAATGCCTGAAATTAGGAAAGGATGTATTCAATAGGTCACTTATCATGAGCGCACAGTTATGGGAGGAACTTAAGGTCACCTTTTTGACAGACAGAAAAAAACAAAGCAAAAACTCACCCAACTTCCAACATACAAATTGAGCATAAAGCTAATCATCTGGGAAATCAGAAGCATTCCAACAGTGTGATGGCAATGCAAAGGGATATGGAGAGCAAACTGTTTTTTTGATTAACTCTCATGCCTCCAGGGTTTATTTTATTTGGTCTCTGGTGAGAATAGAGGCTCCAAGCCAGACCCTGGAAGAGGTAACTGTCTTCCTGACTTAAATCAAAGCTCTGCACTTCAGACAGTGATTTGGTTCTAATATTTAAGTGGCTTCTCCAGAAGAGTATTGCTTCAGGGACATCAAGGAGTTATTGTACAGGTACAGGGTGAGCCCCTAAGCAAGATAATCATAATTGGAATACATCTTTTAAACAGGTTCTTACTAGCAGAGACAGATATTGTGACATGGCTTTTAATGAAAAGTTAAATGTAAACTAATTATTAACAGCAAAGATATTTTTCACCAACAGAAAATTATTGGTGTGTCAAGTTCAGGAGCTTAAGGAAAACCTCTGATTAAGTGTGGCATATATTTTGTTACCTGCAGTATCTTCTGAGGACTAAAATATTAGAGCTGTGATCTATGAGCATAAATGTTGATATATTGTTATCAACTTTAAGTTTTCAAATAGTGAGAGGCAATCTTATCAGCAGGGATCCAACAGAGTGCTCTTTTCACTATTCCAAAAATCTGCACAATCAAAACCAGTGCTGTTTAATCTGAGATAAAGCTCAATTTGACACAAAAGTGAGATTCATGAGGGAAGGTCAGGCAAAGGATATATCATATTTGTCCTATTAAAAATTCCTGTAAATAATTAAAGTCCACAATAGCTGTAAATTATGTACAATGCCCACATCTTTCTTTTTTTTTTTTTTCAAATTGTCTATAAACGCTAAACCTATTCTTTAAACCTATGACTCTAGTTTTGAACAAAAAGATAAAAGAAAAATAGGGTACTTCAGCTATTTATATTAACAGTTTGCTCCTAATTGTAGCATGCTGCTTCTTTCATTTATCTAATGCTATTTCAGGCAATATATTTTTATTAATTTATTTATAGGAACATCTTTAATGCTATATCTGTGTCTTTTTCTCATGTGATAAGAGTTGAAAAAGTAGCAATGGAAATATGTAATACCCTTATTGTACCTGAATTCACACAGTTGTGTCCTTTAGTATCCAAATATTCAAGTAGGATTGCTTTATGGAGGAGAATTTGGAATCTCACCTTGGTCAACTACTTGGTTTATGCAAATTAAGTCAGGAAAGTATACCAGTCTAAATTATAATTCTTAATAACTCTACAAATGTCATTCTAGACAAGTGTTCTTGAAGCTCTGTTTACAACTGATGTGCTTTCTTTTGCATCTGTATTCCAACCGGAGACCAGGAAGAGGTATTTTCCACAGGAAGTTTTCTGTGAAATTTAGTGTTTCATCTGCTCCAGGTATATCAGAATGTATCCCTACAATACATGCATTAGATGGTTCTAGATCTCTTTGTAAAACACACTGTTTTTTAGCAAGCTCAGCTTTGTGGTTCTTATTCATACAATAACAAATTGCATAGAACTTCTTCCATTCCTCTACCAAAGAACTATTGTCTGTATGAAGACTGTAAAGTGTTTAGCAAGAGAAGATAACTAGCCAGCCAATTTAAGTAATCTTCCCACAGTAGATAATGAAGTTTTTCTACATTGCCTTTTTTCAAAACTACTACTTACTGTAGTTAATTTGTTCCTGTACAAGCAGAGAAAGCTGTCACCGTAAAAGACTCTGCTGAACATCTATGTCTAAGAATACTAGTAGTACACAGATGGTTTTGATTCTGCTTTGGGTCATGTGAGAGTTAGCCAAATCACAGTAATGACAGTCAGTGACTACTGCTCTGTCAAGCAACTTAGATGTCTTTCACCAGCAACAGATGCTGGGGATTCTCACTCCTGTGGAAATTACTTGTAAGACTTTTAAATTGGAAAGCCAGATTTACAAACTTAACCACTGTACTTCTAGCACACTCATAGCATAACTCTTATTAGTGTCCACAGTATTTCTTAGAGCACATAAAAGACACAGTGTATGGTAACAAAGTATTCTCTCTAGTCAATTCTTGTAGAAATATGCTGTCATGCACAGACAACCAACGTTATTGTGAGTCAACCACAACTGAATTCCATAAAATGTGTCTACTTAGACATTCTTAGGCTATTTGAGCATTAGTTGTTAAACTCGTATTAGTCTAGAATTATCTTAGTACAACTTGTGATTTCAATGAAATTTCAAAAATCAACATAGTGATCCTCCTTATAGATTATTATAAAATATTACTGTATAGAGAGGCACCATGTTCAGCAGAGTCATTTAACTCTAAATTAAACTGTATACTCAGGCAAAAAGGCGAGATTTGATAATCAGGCAGACAAAAATGTGAGATTGCATCTGTTTAAAAAAGGGACACTCACACTTCCAATACAGTGAGACAATTCCAGTTTTCATCAGACAACGTGAAATACATTTACAGATTAAAAGTAAATAATCTTCGGATAAGGAGGAGCAAATCTATTTACAGCCCTGGAGGCATTCAGTTAGCTGTGAGCCATGATGTGATAGGTGGTGGATTACTGTAATGAAGGACTGATTGATCTCCTGAGAAAAGGAATGAGTCAGCCATGGAGTGCAGGTGAAGGTGATTTGTCTGTGTGACTGGAAGGAGTGGAGCCAGTCTTCACCCCTCCTAGGCCATATTTGAGGGCTGACTGGCCCTGGGGAAGGAACTTTTCTTTCTCCTTTGTGGAGTCTTTCCTTTGAAGGTGAGTGTTATTTTCCTATTTGTTTCTTTTCCTGTTTTCACCACGATAATTTTTCTAGTTGTAACGCCAACTGTAACGTTACCCAAGAAGTTCTCATTCTTAGAAAAGCAGAAATCCCAAGGGGAACAAGTATCAGGAAAAGCGTCAGATGACTAAAGGGAGAGAGAAGCCCCCAGGCTTAATCTTGAGAGT
The DNA here is from genome assembly GCA_035772895.1 of Perdix hodgsoniae. Taxonomy (NCBI): domain Eukaryota; kingdom Metazoa; phylum Chordata; class Aves; order Galliformes; family Phasianidae; genus Perdix; species Perdix hodgsoniae. The sequence goes on from JAPSGF010000002.1 coordinate 43,486,245, forward strand.
TACTTATTCAGTGACTGAATCAAGCTCAGTACTACCAAAAACAAATGATGTAAATATTTGAAACTGTAACTGTCATATCTCTTAATCAGCCTATTCTCTCAGTAAACCTGCTGAAAAGACAAACTACTTGTCTTTTTCTCAATCGCTTTTTATTTAAACCAATTCATTTTAATACAAAAGTAGCGGACTTGGATCATGAATGGAAGGAAAAAAACAGTGGAATGGATTTTTTGTTGTTATTGATAGTATTGAGCTCCTTACTTGGCACATTTATTTTTTAACTTCACACCTTTGGATTAAGCAGTTATATAACTTTATTTCATGGTTCCAGAGCTGGTTACAATGTTTTCCTTCTCTTCCAGCATGTTTATCCTCAAAAGAGAGGAGAGAAGGGAAATGGATGTCAAAAGATCTGTGTTGGTATCACAATTTTTTACCTGCAACACAGGTCTTCTACAAAAGCTGTTTCGTGGGGGAAAAAAAGAAACAAGTTATATGTGGAGGCTGATCCCTTACTTATCATTAATAAATACTTCTGTTCTCTATATCCACTTGTTGTCATGATAAATGTGTATCTTTTTCTAATTTTCAATATGCATTTAAAGAAAATAATCTATTTAAAAACTCAAATCTCTTTTCTATTAATTTCACATGAAGTTGCACCTTCCAGAAAGTTTTGCACAGGAAGAGGAAACTAATAATTGGAAAGTTGAACTTAAAAATGTCGATTTTGCTTAGACATAATCTTATGTTTTCATCTAACTCATTGACTTTGGAAACCTAAAATTCCAGAGTTTTAGGGTGTTTGTTGTTTGTTTGTTTGTTTTTTTTTTTAAGTAAGAATTTGTAGTTATACATCAACAGGAAAGAGTAGGTATATTTCTCTGCATAGCGTTATAACTTTCGAAGTACAAAAGTACAGTGTGTGCAAGGGGGAATGAGAAGGACAGATGGAGAAACTACTACAGAAAGAAGAGTGAAAGAGATCATACATAACTTAAGAGTGAGGATTTGCAATGCCTTAGTAGCAACTATTACTTAGGTCAATTTGAAGGTAATACTTCCTATTTACTTCCATGGAAACTACAACAACAAAGAGCTCAATAACACTATTTGATGAAGCACGTTCTCAGCTACAAAACACTAGTTATCAACATAGTCTCAAGTAGTACTAAAAGATTAACAGCGATCAAGGTAAAGATAGGAATATCACAGTTTATGTCAATTTATTCAGGTCTAGATTTCAGACTAGATATTTTGTGCATATTTCTTTCCCTTCAAACTCACTTGGGTTGTTCCTTGGCATACATAAATGCCAATAGAAATGTACATGCTTGTGTTTTCAATATTTTTCTTATTTACAGATGTTTGAAGGAGAACCAATACTAATCACAGTCTGAATATTACCCTGCTATAAGTCATCCTTAATCTCATCAGCTTTTCCTCCCACAGTGGTGACTTATCTTTTAGAGATATGCCAATGATGAAAGATATAATCGTGTTTTTGTTTATATTTTATTGTGGTAGAAGATTTGTAAAAACAGAAGGCTAACATACGGTCACATTCTTTTCATTTGGAGTGTAGCTACATTATACCTTCCCATATAGGATTAGATTTTGCACTTACCATAGTATTGTCTTGTTTCTAGTACTGAGAAATACGCTGTTGACAGTTTTGGAATTTTTTTCATTTCTCATATATTCAATTCCCTTATTTATTACCAAGGCAAAGCCCATCAAAGGAAAGTGTGACGTTCTATCAGGTGAAAACAAGGATGGATGTGGCACGTACATTAGCTGTGTCTGCCAAGTTCAGAAAATGTTAATGTAGAAATTATAACATGCGAATAATTATCTTCATTAGAAAAAATGATAGTAGTGTAAGAGGAAGAATCATGGAAAGGAAAAACTGTCTTGCCTTGTCTGAAAACCTAATGTAAGTGTGAAGTTCTTGAAGTAGCTATTCTAAATCAGATGAAGATACAGAGTTCAAATTGTAAATGACTTGTCCCTGGGTTTCTTCCATTTTCTGTTCAATGCAGTAGGATTTAGTACTAAAAGTGATATGAAAAAAAAAGGAAGAGTATGGAAGAACCATGAAGAAAGAAACAGAGTAGTTTAGGAAACAAAACTAAGTTGAAGAAAGAAAAGCCAAATGGACTAAGAGGGGGAAAACCAAACAAAAAGGATACAAGTAGTCAATAAATAATAATATTAAAAACTGGGAGAACTCAAAGTGAAAAAGGAAACAGAAGGTAGTTTGGAGGGACTGAAGGTTCCTAGGTACATTTGCGGTTTTGAAGGTACATTCTGAGACTAATTAATTTCAGAAATCTCAGGGGATTTAAAGTAACCACTTGATACATCTTTTTGTGCTGTTTAATTTTGTTTCTTGTAATGTGTATTCTGAAGGGATGCTGTTACTTCTCTAAGTAATTTAACAGTACTGTTTATGTTTGGTTTCCTCAGCGTGAAGAATGCTATTTATCTAATAGTTGTTCTATATTCCAAGGTAAGTTTGTAAGAGGATTTCCCTGTTTGCAAGGCTGGAACAAACAGATGTTCAACAGATAATTGATTAACAAGTTCAGTTTGCAATATTTCAAAATAAACATTTACCACTGTAAGTTTTGACAAGTGCTGCGGAGTCTTTAGTGGTACAGTTTGCTTAACTAAAAGTAATTTGCAAAAATTATAAGTGCCATTAATTATTTCTACAATTACTGGTGAAGCTTTAGAGAATATGTTCTTGAAACTGAACTGACCTTAAAATGAAGGACTAACTGTTCAAAAATAGATGTGGAAATAGAGATAAATAAACTCTATCATACTCCTTCTGAGAAGGATGAGCAGGGAATGGAGACTCAGAAAATGTGTGTTCTTAGAGGATTCTGTAATCAAAAGTAGTTTTAGTGGACTGATGCATAAACTCACCTCAAACATGCACGCATAATTGAAAACAAACCTTTAAATAATGTCATCTTCATAGTGTGCGTATAAATTGCACATTAATTCATTAAAAACTCATACATGTATTTGAAAGGATGTTGCCGTGCTTCAAAATTACAATGATCTAAATGGAATTGGAAGTGTGATTGCTTTTGACATACACTCCTGAGTTTATGCTTAAATGACCACAAAGTGATACCATATGCATTGAAATGTCCAGGTTTCGTAACTGCTAAATGAACTTGGGGTGTTGGGAAGAGAAATAAATAGTATGTTATGTGAATGAGACTGGATTATGTTAAAAAATGATTTATCACAGAGTTAATAAATTAAATAATTTTGATTGAATACACATGGATTTAAGAATTGCACATAAAACTAAATGGCACTACTGCATACAGAGCATATTAGATGTAAGTATTCCTTTATTCTCTTTGTTGCTGCCTAAGCTAACCTTTTTTTTTTCTGACTTATAACTAACTGGCTCTTTTTTAAGATGGAAATCTAGGGTATTCTCTATAGCTGGCAGACTTCACAAACTTTTCACCATCTTCTGCAAGTCCTATGAACTTATAAGTTCTCATGTCACTACAGCAGATGTGGCTGTTTTCCATAAAGCTTCAGTTTCTCCTCTCTGTCCTGGACCAAGAGAAATGAGTTGATGATTAAGGAATTTGCAGAAGAGTCGTCTAGATTTCAGGGCCCATGTCTACTGGTCACGCTTCTAACAAAATAAGGATAAGGAACAAAATCTAAAACATACAATAATACTTCAGAAGTTGAGAGAGTGTTCTATGAATGGCATTGAGACACATTAAAAGTAGAGACCATCTCCTATCTGCTGACAGGATGCCACTTCAGTAGGTAGCTCTATCTGAATTTTTCTTATGTCTATTTTCTTTAAAAGAAAAGACCAAATACAGCTTTTAAGATATGTTTTTCCAGGCTGATTATAACAACTGCAGTATCGTATAGACAGACATCTTCAGGAATAGAGTATTTCCCTTCCTGAACAGGACTCTACTCTGGTGGAGCAACCAATATTTCATTTGGTGTGTCACTGTGATATGTCACTGGGCCTTGGATCTTCTGTAGCTTTTCTTTTAGTGGTTCTGTAGTTCTTCTTTTAGACTACTCCTCTGGCGGAGATAGGCAACCCGTTGTGCCACTGTTTGTGCCTGGGCTACCTGTGTCCTAGGAATGTGGGTCAGATCTTTTACCCACCCCTGAATTGGCAGGGTGGTCTTAACTATGATTTCAGCTGTTGGGGTTATCGGCTCCACCTCCTGTAATGTGAAGTAAGTAGCTAATAATTGTTTTTCAACCATACTATATCTTTCTTTTGCTCTGTGCCAGATCTGAGACAAGAATCCAGTGGGGGTCCGAGCAGTACTCTGGCGCAGCCACAGGCCCCAGCCAAAGCTGTCCTGAGTGATGTGAACGTCCAACTCAGCTGGGAGGGTAGGATCAAAGGTATCCAGTGCCTGAGCTTGTTTAACTGCCAGTTCTGTCTGTTGGAAAGGCGTGTGTTCCATTCTCCCTCAGTCCCATAGTTCCCCTTTTTTGTGAGTCTTATAATGGTCTCAGTGGCTGTGCTAAAAGAAGTATAAAGGAACACCAGTATCCCAATATACCTAATAATTCCTGCAGCTGCTTTGGTGTTGTAGGGACTGGGAATGCCTGAACCTTATCTATGATATCACTGAGTAGTACTTTGGTCTTTCCAGACCAAACTGACCAAATATTCAATTGAAATAAGAAGTTCCTGCCTAATGAATAGGGGCCTAATTATCTGGTATATACCTGGTAAAAAAGGATACTTCACAGAATAAGGCTTTTTGCTTTCTAGCGTGGTGCTGTTAGGGAATTACTTTCAAATCAGTAAATAGATTTTTTTTTAACTGTTGTCAATGGTTTACAGGCTGGTTTGGCCCTGTTCTGTGACTAATGGGGCTGGGAGACCCGTGGACCTACGCCCTGGTAAAGGGGAAAAAATGGAAAGGGTATGAAGATGGGCCTAGATGGGCAAAAGATCTGAGAACGAAAGCTAATTTACTAGAAAAGATATTGGCATACAAGATGACAAAATATAATACAATATAATTGGAACTGAAGCTAATAAGTCAAATAAAATGAGGGGGAGAGAGTGTTCAAAAACTGAAGGCCTTAATGTAATGATGAAAGTGAGATGTCTAGCTGGGACAAGCAGAAGGGAGAGAGAGAGATAGGTCTCATGATTGCTGAACAGTTTTTATCTTTCTCTCTGAAAAGAAATTGGAAATGCAAAGTCCCTCGGAGTGTGTAGTTCTTCTCTTCTGAGAACCAGGTAAGCAGAACTATTCACAATCTATGGAACTGGAGGATTAACTCTTGAACTCCCAATACTCTACATGATGTTAATGATGTGGAATACAGATAGCAAAAATCACAAAACCATGACAACTGTGTATGAATAAGTAGCTTCTAGATCCTGTGGATATCTACAGCAGTGGTAAATTCTTTTCTGTTACAGAAGTGTTGAAGATAAAAAAAATAATGTCAGGTGTTTTCTAAAATCCTGCCTCTCCCCCTCCTTTTTCTTAAATGCTGTACACAGAAACCAGATAGAATTTCTCCTCTAACTCTATTGCATTGTGCCCTCAGTGCTGTTTGAAACTCTCACTGCTATTCCCATATTAGTTCTTATGGTCATTTTTGGAGGTACTGAGTGATGTTATCTAATATAGCAATCTGTGTTCTTCTGGGTCTGAACTTGCCTTGTCCAAGTATGCTTTGCAATTTTCAACTTGTAGGCAGTATTTCCCTCTTTCTCCTGTTTCCAGCACAGAATATCCTTAGATAACTCCTTCCTTTTGTACCTTCTGCAAGGAGAGATGAAAGCATCATCCAGGTAATGTTTCCTTTTTAGCATGCTGTTTGTCATTCTACAAAGATGAAATTTTTGACTACTGAAAATTAAATGAGTATTGGTTGCCACCCTCAGGTTGAACAACAAAAAAAAGCAAGTAAATGATCACTTAATTTTCACTTAATTTTCCTTAATTTCTGTGGCTGCTCGCCATATGATACTTCTGTTTGTAGACTGATGAATGTCAAAGATATAGCTCTGTATAGCAGATGCATGTTGCTGTTATTGTAAGTTCATTCCAACCAACATTTTATGCTAAATATTGAAAGAAACCAATTTGATGTTTTCAGTGAAAAGTAGCTGCTTGGAATTTGAATTAAGAGATGTCTTAATGGTAATTTCTTGAGATGGATATAGTTTCTTAAATCGTGAATGGCTAAAAACCATAATTATTAAACATCTAGTAGATAAAAAAAATTCTTCCAGTGTTCTTATTCAATCCAAATTTCCCATCAAATGTCTAGAGAATGAGATCATGTGATGAACAGTTAGTAATGAGAATAAATATAGTAAAATAACTTTATTCGCAAAGATTGTATTTCCTAATTGTTAGGAAATGCCAACTGTAAATTCAAGAAAAAATATCTCTTGTGATAAAAACAATATGCCATGCATCTTTCCTTTTATAAAAATTGCTGTCTACTCTTAGATTACATAGATGAATAAAATTTCAAAGCATAATATAAGGAACATAGGGGTAATGTTTGCCCTTTTTCATTCTGGTGAAGTTCTCACTGACTGGAAGAAGGGAAACATAACTCCCTTTTTCAAGAAGGGTGGAAAAAGAAAGGTCTCTCTCTCTCACCTCTGTACCTGACAAGATTGTGGAGTAGATCCTCCTGAAGACCTTTCTAAGGCATGTAACGATAAGTTGATAGGTGGTAACCAATGTGACTTCGCCAAGGGTAGATCATGCCTTACAAACTTGGTGGCCTTTTACAACGTCTGTGAATAAAGGAAGAGCAACTGATGTCATCTACCTGGACTTGTGCAACGCATTTGACACTGTCTCACATGACATCGTGGTCACCAAAACAGAGAAAAATGGATTTGATGGATGGACCAGTAGCTGAATAAGATACTGGCTGTATGATTGCACTCAGGGAATTCTGGTCCACAGCTCAATGTCCAAGTAGAGACTGGTGACAAGAGGTGTTTCAGGGATTGATGCCGGGACCAGTGCTATTTAACAGCTTTGAAGGCAACGTGGACAGTGGCACTGAGTGCACCTTCAGTGGGTTTGGAGATGACACCAAGCTGAGTGGTGTAGTTGATACAGTAGAGGGAAGGGATACATACATGCGGGCCTGTGCCAACTTGATCAAGTTCAACAAAGCCAACTGTGAGGTTCTGCATGTTGACTGGGGCAATCCTAAAAATAATTACAGGCTGGGCAGAGACTGGTTTGCAAGCAAACCAAGGATAAGGATTTGGGGGTGTTGGTTAATGAAAAACTCAACGTGAGCCAGCAGTGTTGATAAGAAAATAAAGGTTGACAGTCATATTTTTCATAGGTTAATAAGTTTGTTCTATATTGCTTTCAACATATTCTATTTTAAATTTATTTGATTGTTGTCTGTAGTTTCTATCACTTTATTATTAGCATTTATCTTCTTGCCTTTCCTAGTTAGCTTTACTTTACCTGTTTATACAATTTTCTTCCATGTAGAATGGAAACAGTTCTTCTCCACTGCATTCACAATAATAATTTTCATTATTAATCCTGAGAGCAGCGTTACTGATGGGTTCTTTATCATTTTCATAACTAAAAAATAAGTTAATGATCTGATGAGATGATTATTAAAAATACTGGATTTTGAGACCACTGATTTTATTTATTTATATTCTGTGTAGGCAACTTTTTCTCACAATCTATAAAGAAAATAACTAATGAATAAATTGTTAAGCTTCTTTTTATTTTTTGTGATCATTTTCCCCATTGCGTGTCTGTCAATATAGGCTTATGGAAAAAAATCTCTAGCACTTTTTTAAATTAAAATTTTCTAGTGCTGCAGTTCACTTTGTATTGAATATTTCATTTTGATGGTCTTTTAGGATCAACAAAATAAATTTTCTACAAGAAATAGGTATTTACTTTACAGTGATTAGTCACCCTTTCAATCTCTTGAATAAATCCAGATATGCTTCCTTTATACATTACTCATACATACCTGAAGTATGATTAGATCTTTCAGATATATTGCAAAGTCTGAGTTTTCATCTGTTTTATCTTGATATGAGTCAACTGACTTGGGAATGACTTCAACCAGTTGAACTAACCAGGATCACTATGTACTTATGAGCTCATTGTTTAGGACATATACAGGAACTGTAAGAGGTGCTTCAACATAAAACCAATTTGATCTTTGTGATCTAGTCCCCTCTCTGTCTTTGACTAAAATTGTGAATAGTAATGCACGCACACCATATTAAAAGAAAAAAAAAAAAATCAGCAAACTGCAGTAATAATATTGAACTGTTCTACCCATTCACAATGTAGATTACTGATTAGGATATTGTATTTCTTTGAGAAAATGTTTCTGCTTTTCCTGGGCCAAATCAGGCATTGAATGAGAAAAAAAAAAGCTTTCAGGTGTGTGTGTGTGGTATATGTATATAATATATATTAATATTACATATTATTAATATAATAAATGTGTATATATAAAATCTACATATACAACTGAAAGCTTATTTATTATAGATAAATTAATAAGTCCATATTTATATAATATAGAGACTAGATTATATATAATAAATAGTATGTATTATAATAATTACAAGATGTAAAAATATAGATAATATATAGTACATAGATAAGACTTTTTAATATATATATTGTTTGTAATATACATAATCTTAAGTCCAGATACTGCTCGCTCCATGCTGGCTACTGACTTACATGAAGAAAGACAGGTTAACAGGTTAAAAACTAAATCTAAAAGCTCAATGAGAGATTCCCTAAAAACCCCCTGCCCAAACTTTCTCCTCAGGAAATGTGTTAGAATATAAACATGAAAAAAAAAAAAATTAAATGAGACATAATTCTGGATAGAAATCTATGATTTGAAGTACTTCAAATGTATTAGCACAGCACATTCACTAAGAAAATATTTTAAGGTCAATAAAGTATTGAATGTAAGGAAAAAAAAAACACATTTTATTGCGAAGAATTATTGGATATATGAGACTTCAACTAGAACTTGATATTTTTAAAGCCTATTTGTCTTCCTAATCCAAATATGATTACATTAATTGGACATCATATATTTGGTCAAATATTTCATTACAAAATCATTTTAGAGGATTAGTATAAAGTTAATTTTATCCTAAATTACCTTCTCCTTAATCAGTCATTCTCATAAAAGTTTATGCTTGGTTTTTAATACTCAAAAGGTGCAGAGTCATGGTATTCTCAGATGTGCTTTAATTTTATTTAAGGTTAAGCATGTTATTTTTAACTTATTTATAAAGTCGTATTGCAGAAAAATGTAATGATTTGTCAGTAAACCCAAATGCTAAAATGTGACAAACTGGTTGCTTTTCTGTTCTGATTAGCATGTAATAGTCATGAAGAATTCGAGAGTTTGTATTGGTTTTGAATTTTCTGGTGGTTTGTTACTATGGTAGTTAAACGTAGAAATTTGAGGGAAAAGAATGCACTGAGAGAAAATGAAACCATGCTTTCTGATACAATTTATTATACTTAAGAAATAAAATTTCCAAACAGGTAAGCATCAACTTCACTACATTTTTTTTTTATTTTCCTTTTACTCATCTACTGTTTGCTAATGTTGTATGGCAGAAAATGATGTGTGTAAAAATGATCACCTACCCATTTTTTCTCATTTTCTGAGTGTAATTGTTCTTTTCTGCTGAAGCAAAGGATTTCGCTCTTCCACTCAACTATTTTCAAGCAAGTGTCTAACTCTTGGCTCCACCCAGTGCTACTGAAAATTCAAAGCCCACATCTGAGAGCATTGTTCAAACGTTCCTTGAACTCTGGCAGCCTGGGGCTGTTACCACTGCCATGGGCAGCCTGTTCCATGCCCACTGCCCTCTGGTGAAGAGCCTTTTCTTAACACCCACCTGACCCTCCCTCATGATGCTGCATGCTGTTCCCCCAGCTCTTTTTGCTGTCACCAGACAGCATAGATCAGCACTGCCCCTCCACTTCCTCAGGAGGCTTTTATGAGGCCTACAGTTAATATCCATTCAAGTATTACATCCTGATATTTTATGACACAGAACTGGCCCTAAAATGGAGCCCTGAAGAACCCCAATAGTGACTGGCTGCTAGTCTGATCTAATCCTATATTTTGTGAAAATTACCAGTCAGCCAATTGTTTACCCACTGTGTTGTGTACCTTTCTGGCTGTGCACTGGACACTTTGTCCAGAAGGATACTGATACAACACTGAAAACTTTACTGAAATCCAAAATATTACATCAACTGGTTTCCCTTGGTCAACTAAGATGAGTAACTTTGTAATTAAAGGAAATTAAGATAATTAGCCTAATAAACCTGTGTTGTCTATATGTCAATTGACTGCATTGTTTTTCAAGTGTTTCTCAGCAACTCCTGGAGTAGTCTTAATAATTTCACTAAGCACTGAAGTGAAACTGACAGGTTTGTAATTATCAGGGTCTTTTTTTTTTTATCTGTCTTTCAAACATCTCTGTGAAGTGATCATTCTCATCAAGTAACAGATAAGTGTTACATTTGGTCCTCCATTTGCTGTTAACATATTAAAAAAAAAACACTTTCTATTCCCCTTGCCAGTGATGTCTGGATTACCTGTGTTGAATTCAGATTGAAAGTACATGAAAGAATATAGAAAGAAGTTTCTCTCTGATTTGTTGCTCTCAGTGTAGTGCAGGATCTCTGCTTGCAAGGGGAACTCCTGAACTGCATAGCCTTTGACCACTAGGACCAAACATACAATAATATCTGACCTGATCACTGCTACATTTGGCAAAAATAATGGGTCAATCGCCTTCTTTTTATATATAAATATATATATATATGTATATAAAAGAGGTTGTTTTTCTTTTTATTCCACTCCTGAATGCCTGTGAAAATTGTTGTCTGTAAATTTCAGTATCTCTGCCACTGCTGATTCTTCAGTATGACTTCTGGATTATTCTTAATGCAGCATTTATCTTGGATTCTAACCAGACTTCTTTCCTTCCTCCGTTTATTACTTTCTTATCAGAACTCTTAAGTTATTCAGGAAATTTTTGAGTGTCATGCCTAATCCTTTTGTTTTTATTAGTTTGGAATTATTTTTTTCAATCAGGGCTACATACTTCAAAATTAATCTCTCCTGTTTAAACACTGCAGGTATCTGTGAATACAGACACACATTCTTGAAACGGACGAGTGAAATTTGCATTTTCTTGCTCTGTTCTATTTGTGTAGAAAAAACATCTCTCATCTAGCAACACAGCAAGACTGGTACCTAACGAATCAAAACATGTTTCTTCTTTAGAAATGACAGTAGTAATATTATAAAGTAATGTTTCTTTGTAACTGAAATTGCATTATTATGTCATTATCACTTCGGCGTTCAGATACTATGCAGAATCAATTTATAAAAAAAAAAAGTCATGCAACATGAGAACTGTAAGTAAAAAGAACTAAAGAACTATAAATCCCTCTCCAATTTAATATTAGGTCCTTTCCTATATTACTATTCTGTCAGCAGCTAATTAGGCAATTAATATAATATTCAGAAGGGATCAGAGTCTCTAGATACTTTATCAGAAACAAGACTTACACTTTAGTGAAAACTGTACAATTCTGTGAACCAGGGTCAGTAGCACCTCACAGTTATTTGGAAGTATTTGCAGTTATTACAGTCGTACTTCGAACTGGTTTTATGTTATGGTTTCCAATTTTGTTTTTTAAGATTTCTGTTCTTTTTCTAGATGGATTTTAATCTACATCATTGCCTGGTATGGTTTACATGTTTTGTTGCAGAAATATTTGGACTGAGCCAAGAGCAAAGGGAGCTAGGAGGGAATGACTGGAGGTGAGCAGAGCAACTCTAGTGTATTTGCCCTTTTGATCAGATATATTAGCTGAGTAACCCTTGCTATTGTGTTTGATATCAGCTCCAGTCCCTCAATATTCTCTGCAAGCAGGCATAGGTTGCGCTGTGATTTCAGTCTAGAATGAAAAACACCCCTGTAAAGAACACAACTGATCATTCTTGAAATTTTTCTTTGGTAGATGTAAAAAATCCATTATGAATTTTGAAAAGAGATTAAGAACTAAATGGTCAAGACCATTCTTTTCTGAGTAATATTAAATTGAAACACAGTGACAGGGAAGCATACTCAAAAGAAAATTATAACACTAAATTATTTAAAATTTTAGATGATCGAAACACACATTTTATGGTCAGAAATTCAGTATCACATCGGCTAGCAGGTAACTTCACAGATACAATGCATTTCTGTCCTCAACAAAACTGATCAAATTTTCAGGCATCTCCCATTAACAACAAATTAATTAAAGCATGAAATAATAATTAAAAAAAATTAAAGAAAATGTCATGAAATCCATTCCTTATGAAATAAATTATAATAATTCCTAAGCAATACATCGGAAAATCTTGATAGAACAAATAAGGTAACAGCCTTAATGATTCAATTCAGCCTTAATGATTCAATTAGAAATCAATTTCTAATCAATTTCTTGATACATCTCAAACTAATCAATGTGAGTAATCAAGAACAACACAAACTAAAGGCAAACATTTTGAGAAAATGACTCTATAGAATATGGATCTTAGCACCATTTACATATCTGCTCAGGGACTGGACTAACTGCCGTCTCTGTCCGATTTTCAAACCTTTCCAGACTGATACAGCTCTTCTGGAAAGACTATTTGTATCTATCTGTGTTAAATTGTCAGTGGAGTTTGACTTTCAATGTTGATGTCATGATACACCTGATAACTGGAACAAGTGAAACATATTCCAAATAGGATTCTTCCAAAATATCTCTAGGTGATATTTCTATTGAAAAACAGCCCTTCTAAGTCATCTACATGCCTTTGAATACCTATCTTGAGAAACCTTTCGGTTGAACCTTATCAAGAAGGTATTTGGCACCACTGATTACTTTTAGCAGTTTAGGACTTTCCTCTCACCTTAGATTCTCTTCTTTCTATTGATTTGTGCCTCTTTTCCACCATGCCTTTGAAGACAATCTTGAGAACAGAAAACTGTTGAAATTACGTTGAATAATTGTGAATACATCTGTGAATGAAGTAGACAATCCAAACACAAGATGTATGCAACCAATTAGGAGGATCCAATTAGTCTGTATTTATGATCACTTCATTTTTGGAAATGTTGAATATAAACAAAGTCATAGGACTACATAATGAGCAATCAAATTGTTAAAGATGTCACTGGAAGAATAGAAATTAGCTTAGCAAAGAGAGATGAGGGAAATGTCTTGACACTGAAAACTACTGATTTTTCACAACCATCTAGACTCTATTCTCAGCTAATTGTGTTTTTTTTGTTTGTTTTTTTTTGTTTGTTTGTTTGTTTTATTGTCATTTCCAAAATTGAGGCTAAAGATCTGTTATAACTTATCAAGCTATTATCCTTTCTTATCTCTTGTAACATCTTTCTCTGCCATGGAACTCACCCACAAGCTAGCACGACTTTGAAGACTGGGAGACATCTGGTAGTTGTAACAAGTTGATAACAATGGTAAATAACCTTCCTCTAAGCTCAAAAGGCTTCTGAACTCCTGCTACAAATAAGTAATTTAAATATATATATATATATGTATATCTATCTATCTATATATATTTATGTATCTCTCTCTCTCTATATATATATATATATGTATACATGTGTATATATATCTTAACTGAAGTTTTAAAGGGGATTCATCTTCCATTTACTAGCCTAGTTTTCCCTACTTTAGGGTTAAACTGTAACATTTCTTATACTCTACCCTAGAAAACTCTTTCCTATTTTACTCTTTCCCAATTGATGTCTAAATAAATCCAACCACCTATACAAACAGCATTTTCAACTGGTGCAGTCTATGGTAGAGGTGAACAAAATCTCTTGTAAATGTGTGTGTAAGGATTTCCTTCATTCTACTTTTTGAAACAATATTTTATGGAATCTTAGAGCTTCAAAGAAAAAAACCTCACTAAATAGTAAAGTCAATAGAAGTCAGTGCTTACTAGGATTTTCCTGAAGTAACTCAAGTCATTGATTAACTGTCAATAAAAGCAATATTCAGTCAACAATTCATCTGATAATCATTTATTCCTTTAAGGCTGTCAAACAGCCTAATGAAGAGTTGCACAGGCATTACAAAATATGTAAACTGCCAAATGTCCTTATGGAATTTCCAGAACATCCTGCACTTAAAAAACAATTAACCATTAATTCTTGGTAGATACACAATGGGTGATCTGGACTGAAAATCATAAAATTTTTTTGGTAGGGAAGCTGGAACACCAGTTTCTTTTGGACCTGTGTCTGTGTTATACCTGTTATCTGTGCTGTCCAAGCAAAGGAAATCTCTGCATGAAATCTGATTTTCTAAACATGAATTGACATGTAATGGAAACCTGTATCTTTCTTCTCTCTCAACTTCAGGATGTTCTTTTCTGTTCATCCTTTCAATTATGCCTTTAAGACAGAGAGTATATTTACAGAGTGAGTATCATTGTAGTGTGTCTGGAAAAAGTCAAAAACAATAAAGCTCAGCTCTCTTATCCAAACTGTGTCTACACAGTAATTTTGTTAGTAAAGTAAGTAAATAAATAAAAATGGCTGCTTAGTGCAGCCATACATGCTGAACTGAAAACCTGAAATAGAAACAATTTGCCATCTACTGCTTAGAGATCCACTTGTACAAACACATAACAATTTGAGAAAGATATTGAGCAGGCAGGACAACGATGTTCCCTTATCATTCTTATGTCTTCATGCAGGTGAAGAGCATGTGCTACAATCCAGTCCTCATGGCATTCCACATCACTTGGGCATCGAACAAAACAACAAAGAAGAGAGCTGAATAGCCTATTGACTGGATAGACAAGGCCAATGGTCAGAAGTGAGTATTGGGAGGAATTATTTGTGTCTGTAATATATAACTAGATTTCTGGTACTTTTCTATGCATGACTGCTTTGCTCACATATCATGCTTTGCTCCTTTGTTGCAAGAACTTCTTGTAATACCTTCAGCTCCCAGGTCTTATATCCTCTCAAACTTCATTTTATACTGTAACCTCAATGGAAAGAAAACAAATTTCTTCTTTTCAAGGTAAAGTTCCCATAAGTTGACAGTGCATTTTCTATATATCTTCTGCATTTCATCTTTCTAAAGGTTTGGAAAAAGTTATTTTCTATCCAATTCTCCTTTTATGTTTTGTTGATGCTGGTGGTCTGCCATGTTGGATCCTAAAATGACCACTTTTGTGCCATGGTCCCATTTGGAATTGTATCTTAACTTTTTAGTGCCCCAAGCAGGACTTTTCAAGAAATGCAATATAAAATGGAAAATTTTCTTCTCAAGATTCTTGGTGAAATCAATCTGCTGGCTGGCATTTATGTATTTGGAAGCTCTCTTTCATTAAATGGTTTATCAAGGGGAAGAAAGATTGGTTATACCCATATTTTCCCATGTTATGTATAAAAAACATAACTTCTTTCTTTTCATCCCAGAAAGAATATCTCAGAAGCAATTGGTAGAAGCATATAAAACAATGTTTTCCTTCCTAAAACCTTTTCTGTTCTAGCTAAATTCCAAAATTACCATTAACAGGTTGTTTAAGTGCTGTATGACATGAAATATAAATACCTGTAGAATATTTGTGCCAGTGTGATATAATAGTCTGGCCAGCTCACATAAGAGTTGATTTAAAAAACCATCTAGAAATTTATTTTAATAAATATAGTATTCTGTAATATATATTTTTGCTTATTAATTTCAGGGTGAGCTGAAACTCTTGTCAGCTTAATTAAACATTTATAATAAACTTTTATTGAGACGGGTTCAGTAATTTATCTTTCTGAAATTAATCACTTTTGTTCGTATTTTTTAAACAAGTTGATGTAATTCAGCATTTGTAAAGACTAAGAACCGTTACTGTATTTTTTTCAGAAAAATTTCACACTACATCAGAGACCTTTTAAATTATTGTTTTCTCTTTCAAAACAGAGCTTGTTTTCTATATCATAAGAAAAAGGGTTACTAGTGAGAATATCTTCCCCCATCTGAAGTAGTGTGAATTCATTCAATTTAGATGTATATGCATAACTCTTCCTTGGAGTACCAGTGCTGAAGTGTCAACCAGAGCTTGGAAGACAGGTATCTTTCATGTAGTACTTCCCAACAGAAGTGACAGCAAAAAATGCCGTGTTTTAATTTTATGTTACAAGTTCAATTCACAACCAGTGGACTGTTCTGGGAAGAATTCAATTTGCAGGTTTAGTGCAGCTTTCCCTTCACATTTTTCTTACATAGAACCAGAGAGAGTTATAAGTATTATATAATTACAGTAAATGGATGATATCTCCTTACTAGCTTTTGTTTTAGAAGCCTATCTCAGTAGTGATAGAGGATAGCTTTGCTTGCTTTCCATTCACAAGAAATAATTTGCCCAATTTCAGCATGCCCAAATAATTTCCTTAAAGATTCTCTACTTAAGAGCAAAAAAAAGGCAAAGTTATTTGTGATTCCAGGTAAGTCTCTGAGTACAGACAATTATTGATAATTCTGGAGCTGAGCCTCACAAAATAAGGCTAGCTAGAAGTTTTCATGGGTCAACAGCAATTTACTGATAACAGGAAATAAGGAAGGGTTACAATTTGGCTATGTAATAGGATTTTCTTGGAATATAAAAGTTTTGGTTAAAATTCCAGACCAGCACAAGTAAGAGATGTATGTCCCCTAAATACCAGTCTGCATGCCAGATTTGTACTGTATGCTCTGAATACAAGATGCTTGGAGTAACAGCATTGCTGAGAGTAGGGAAATAATGATATTATTATGCAAAAATTAGAAGTAAATTGAAACTTTAAAAATCCAGTGTAAGAGTCTCCACTTTTTTTGCACTGATCAGCAAAAAACTACACATTCAGAAGACAGATTCTGCTCCTCCTGAAAGCAGATTGATACCTGTGACTTTACTGGCAAGAAAACAAAGTAAGAAAATACCTGAGCAAATTACTGTTAACTTCATGAAAATTTGAGATTCTAATGAGGTAGATGACAGATCTGAACTTCCATTTTGATAAATTGTTTGTTTTGTAATTGATATACATATTAATTTTTTTTTCACAACTTGAGAAAGAAGTTTTAACACACACAAAAGAAAGTGTTCTGAATGAAGTGCCTTACCAACAGAAATTGTGAAATGTGCCTGCACACCTTGGCAGAAGATGAGTCACATTCAGTTATATGGTAAGACTGGCATGCAACATAGGAAATTAAAAAAAACCACCAAAATATTTCCAGTCCGCATAAAAAGATCAGAGTTTTTATGATAAACAGGAAATTAAAAAGAAAAAAATATATATATATAGATATCAAGGTATTCCAAATTTGTATGTTAAGGTTTGATTGCTGAAACTAGAGGCTGAAACATTTGTGAGAAATCTTAGCTCTTTAGATATATTACAGACCTGATAGTTGGCATGGTAGGTAGTGTATATTGAAAATCTGAAAAATATCTGACAGCATATCATGTAGCTACAACTGCTAAGCTGATCATAAGTGAAATCTGTATCATTTACCATGTATCCAAATAAAATTTGACTACACTTACTCTAAAAATACAAATAAGACAGATAGAAAATTGGAAAGCCTCACTAACCAATAGCACAAAAATTGATTTAACCTTGGCACTTCTGAACTCTTCTTAAAAGTAAAAGCAAGGCACAAAGTGATGATAATGGCCCCAGTAAGGATTGCATTTAAGGGTTACATTAAGCTCTTATCTTTTCAAGGAGCTATTCTTACTTATACCTGGCTGGCAAAAGGTAAGACCTGTGATTTCTACTGAGATTTTTTTTCTTGCTTTTTACCTTTTTGAAGACTGGAGAAAATCTATGCCACCCTTCTCAGCCTATTTTAAAACAAGTATTTGCTATCGCTATTTGTTATGCAGATCTTTAAATGCATTGTATACAATTTGCCTGTTGTTTACCTGAGAAGTATATAAAGTAGAAAGAAGCTGTGAGGAAAAAAAAAATCCCTGCAAGGTTGTTTACTGCTCAGTGTCAGTGAAAACAGAAAAGTATCATTTGCAGGGTACATTAAGCAGCCTGTTGGGATCAGACTGAGGTAAGAATCATGAATGTACTTTGCACCTAAATCAGCATTTTAACTCTTGACACTACTCCCCCATACTGGATGAAATCAAGAGGTGAGAAAAGTTAGTTTTTTTCCCTCTGATATTGCTAAAAAGAACCTTTGTAAGAATTCATATACAGAAATCTGCAATATAGCTGCGCATCAATTTTGATATTGTGCACTGGTGACTTGTACATTATTTCATCTTACTTGCAACAGCTAAGGTCTGCCATATCTGAGAAAACCTTCTTATACCAGACCTGTTCTTTTCATTACATTTCCTTAAACCATGATATTTTTTCTTCTTTTCACACAAATAAAAAAATTTATGATAGTTTTCTCTTTCTTGTTCTTTTTTTTTCTTCCAGATTCACATTTAATTAAATGTCTTGGTTTGAGCCTCAGTGAAGATAAGGAAGAGAAAAAAAGAGGGGAAACATATAATAACATATTTCTTTGTATACCTTTCAGTAATGCAGGTATGGGGAAAAAGAACAAAACCTATATGTCTTTCAGTAGTTTGTGATCTAGGAACCACATATAGCCCTTTCTTCCATTTGCTTCCTAATAGCAAAGGAAAAAGTGTGGCCCAAGTTAGAAATGGGAAAAAAAAAAACACACCAACCAACTGCCAAAAACCAACAAACAAAAAACTAAAAAAAAATAAAAAAACACTTCGGAATTTGCATGCAGATATACTCCTATTAGGATGAATGAAGCAAGACTTCTAAATAAAATAACAGTTTAACTTCTACTGTTGAACTGCTTATGGCTGTAATTTATTTAGACATAGATTAGCAGCAGTCATTTGCCAGGTGATATTTTGAAGTTGTCTTGGTACTTATATGCAGATCGTGAGAGTTACATATATAAATTGGTGATTTGAATTGTTAAGGTAGCTTTAAGGCTGAGAAATATAGTGGATGCTTATTCTCAATGGTTTGAGCAGAAAAGGTCATGGGCCTGTGTAAGCGAGATACATTTTCAGAAACTACCGACAGGGGAGAAAGTGGAAAAACTTAAGACAATGCCTTTTACAGGTCTTCCATTTATCTTGTGTCATTTCACTCCAAAAACCACAAAGAAAGCTTTCTCCACGGTTCATAAAATCATAAATGGTTATATGATTGAGCGCCTGAATTACAGGGAGAACCAAAGAAGTATTTACTTTTTTAATTTATCCTCTTGTTTCTCTCTACTGAGCACAAATGCAGTACAATAACTAAATATGAAGATGTTGTATTTTTTTTATTTTAGAAAGTGTAGGGAAACTGTTCAGTCATGGCCTGAACCACTGACTGATCACCTGAGGAAATGACTGAGTCAGCTGTGGGAGCACAGGTGAACGCAAGACTTAGACCCCATTTAAGGGCTGATTGTGATGGGGAAGGATCTGTTTCTGGAGGTTCCTCCACTGTGAAGCCTTTCCTGTGAATCTAGATCTTTGGATACAGGTGAGTATTCTTTCCCTGTTAGTGTCTTTTCCCATTGTCATGATAATTTTTCCAGCTGTAACACCAACTGTAACAGAAGGAAAGACTTGGTGTATTTTGTAATATAAATAACCTGGAAATGATAATTTCCCCCTGCTCTTATAAGTGCAAATACACTCAAAATTATTTTTCAATATCCAACAGCATCATGAACTAAATGTTATTTTTGTAATGATTATGTTTCTCTTTTTACTATCTGTATTTTTGTATTTTCTGAAGTTGCATCTAATTCCCATCTTTTTGTAAAGTAGTATTTGAAGTTGGATCTTAAAACATTTTTTATATTTGTTTTCCATATACCTGCATTGTATTCATCAACTCTACTTTATCTCGAACTGCATTTTACATATAAATTATTCCTGTAAATACATAGCAACGTTATTGGCAAGCAATGGTCTCATTTTGCCTTTTGGTAGGTATTGCTCTTAAATGTTTCCAGTTAGATCAGTGAATTATTTTTAGAACTCTGGATTTCACCACCACCTAACCCATTATTCATCTTTTCATGAAGAGAGAAACTTTGTAACATTCTGAGATAAATTAAAAAAAATTATGGCTATTATCTTTAATCTACCTTTTTTAAAGCAGTAACATTTCCAATGTTAAGAGGGCAGTAAAACATCGTAGAACCACATGCAGGAGATGAAGTGTTTTTAAGATCATTTTTCCTATCATTGACAATGAGAAAAATAAGAAAATAAAAGGACAAATACAGAGCTGTGATATGACTTGATTCTTGACTGTGTGTCTAATAACTATTTGTGCCTTAAAATTTTCAGGCAGTGATGTTAGATGAAATACTTAGTGCTGAAAATGTGCATAAAATTTTGACATCCAAATTTTTGAAGTATTTCCATTATCTGAATAGGAGGCCACATTGCTGTTTCAAATATTGATGTGCATATTTGTGACTATTTCTTTAAATACATACTAAGAATTGTGTGATAGATATTTCTCAAGAGCTTTCAGAATCCAACTTAAAAGAAAACTCTTGTTTAGTATCTGTCTTATGTAGAGATGTGGTAAAAATGTTACAACCTGTCCTATTCTGAAGTGAAAACATCTATTAGTTTGCACTTAATCCTTGTAAATGCATAGCTCTTGTAATAAAAAGTTTTCTCATTGTACCTTGAAAATAGTTCTCTCTCTACTAAAGGCATTAATTTATCAACATTTGTCTACCATTTTCTAGATTTGAAGAACTGTCAGGGTATTATTTTGTTGTTTTTTCTCCTTTTCTTCATCTGATATCTGTCTAGTATTGGTTATAGTAGAAAACATTAAGTATCCATCTGGATATTTAAATATGGATATATAGCAGAATACATTAAGTATCCATCTGGATACTTAAATACCAAGTGTTTTTTTTTGTTTGTTTGTTTTTGTTTTTTGGGTTTTTTTTTTTTTTGTTTGTTTGTTTGTTTAGAGTAAGAGGAAATTAAATTTCAACTTCACATCCTAAAACATCACTTTTGGATCATACTCATCATCATCTCTTTATTCTCTGGCAATCCAATATGACAGTTTGCAAGAAGACTAATAGACTGCATGGAAGAGTAGCCCCAGGCAGGAGTAAATGGATAGAGACTCATCTCCCATGCATTTCTTTTTGCAGGTCTCATTAGTAAGCAGCATTAGATTCTGTGATTCTTCTGGGAGGACAAGAAAAATATCAATAATGTTATTTTAATAATTCCCTGTAGAATCATGGGCGGAGGAAGATAGAACTGCCCATTGATTGAGTTGTGTTATGCCTTAACGCAAAGTACAGCTACTTGTTATCTGTACATTCTGAAGATTCCATTACTTTCTGCACTCAACCCTCGATCCTTTCAATTCATAAATAATTTCTTACAATGTGTAAGCTACGAATCTTTCAGATCTACTTACCTCTCTGTTTCTAACTATCATTTTCCTCTGTAGCAGTAGGTACTCTGTTCCCGGAAGTTTGAAAAATAAGTTATATCCTGAAAGCTGCTCTCTAAACATATTTTTCCTACTTGCTTTAGAAAGGAAAACATATTATAAAGGCTACAAATTCAGCAAGTATCACATGTGCTATGGTATTACAGGAAAAAACTACTTTTTTTTCCAGCTCTTAATGCATACGTGTGTGTGTGTATATATATATACACATATATTTATGCAATGTATCTCCATTCATTACATTTCTATAGTCTCTCAGCTGGAAAAGTTGTTTTACTGTCAAAATACTTGAAAATATATATATTTTTTTACTCTGAATATTATTTTTTCTTTACTCTGCAAAGACTACTATGTTTTGACCTTGGTCTATCAGTTCTTAGACAGATTTGATTGCAATGCTGAGAAAATGAATGCCTCTGCCAAAACCACATTCTAAAATGTAAATGACAGCTGTTTGCTTTCCAAACTTTGTCCATTAAAACAACTCTTTAGGAAAACATACAAAATAAATCTAAAAGATGAGAAGGATCAATCTATTTATCCTGGCAGAAACTTGAATATTATTAATAAATCAGAAAATGAAGAGACTAGTTCAACTCTATAGGGACACCAGGAATAGTGATCTTTCTGAAAAGCAATGTTAATAAAAATAATAATTGGTTTGGAAAGCTTCTCTTCATTTTTTATGTGCAGGCTACTAGTGACTGTATTATCTCACTCAACATCAGAGTAATATTGGTCCAGTTCTCACAACTCCTTGTCCTAGGAGAGTCAAGCTACTTCTATTTTTTTCAGGGCGTCTAGCTAGTATTTAATAGAAATATTTTAAATATGGGATTTTTTAAATATTTTTTGTCATATCATATAGTTAAAATTTGCATACTGTGTCTGGTTGTGTTTTTTGGTGTTTTTTTTTGTTAAAGCAAGATTTTTTCTTCTCGTTGTTCTTTACTTCAAGGCTTCTATATCATCTTAGAGAAGTCTGTAAATCTCAGGACTGTCTTTAAAGCATCCCAAACTTCATCCTCCAAAAAGAATAAATGGCTTTAAATGACCCTCCCTACTTCTAACTTATGCATATAAGAAGAACTAAGTTGATTCATCCCAGGACACTTTCAACTACCTCCAAAGTCCTTCCCTCTCCAGAACAAGACAGTACTATATAATAAAAATAAAATAAAAAAAAAACATTCCCTAGAGTACTCAGGGCACATAGCCTTTTGGTATTACCGTGTATGAAAGAAGAAGAATTACCTTGTTTACTCCCAGTTGTGTTTGTTTTCTCTTCATGTTTTGAGTGATGCGTGATTCTACTCATTGATCAAAAAATTTTGGTTTATCTGGTACTTTTTGAGGGTTGAAGATGATGAATTATTAATCCACTTTTGAAAATGAAATCGACGATTTGTCTGTTCTGCTTGGAATTTCCTGAGTCCAGCACCAACTATGCTGCTATGAGATCTGAAATGCAGGATATTCGCAGGGAGAGGGACTTCAGATCAGGACTGGATATTTTGTGCAGCCGATATCTGGATATATCCTCTGAATTAGCAGAAAGATGGAGGTTCAAATAGCTGTCCCTTGCACGGCCTCAGATGTGGCATAGGATTTATTCTGAAAGCAGTAAGTAATTAGCTAAACATGCTTCTCTCCCCCTGTCCATCTCATGGATGCTTATGTACGTGTTTGTCAGTAGAGGAACTGAAAACACCTTTCAAAAGTAGTAATTATGTACTCGCTTTCATGATGACTTGCAGAGAATTATATCTAGGGCCCAGGTGTCAATCTTTAGGATTCAGATTTCATACAAATACTAACCTCATAAAGATTGGAAGACCTCTGAACTAAGACTTGACTGCTAGAGTCAGCGTGTTTAAAGCACATCACATTTCAAAATCATTAAAGCCAGAGATTTTTTTTTTTATAAAAAAAATGTAATTTGCAACCCTAGGAATTTTCATTTTTAGGCTACAACCTCACCCTTTTAATACTGTCACACTTTTTTTTTAATCTCAGTTTTCCACAGGCACGCAGAAAACTACTTCTGTTCATGCCTTGAAAGGCTTCAATTCTGATAGGACTGAGTATTTTAGTTCACAGTTTAAAAAGTCGCTATCCAGAAACCTGCTATTTTCTTCCCCTGCTGCTTTCTGCCTCATGTAGCTTAACACAGTAGTCATTACCAGAGGATATGGGTCATTTAAGAGAGATTGAATTTCTCTCACTATTTTCTTTGCTCATACAATAGCCATGCTTAATTTTTTTGTCTGGGATTGTAAGAGACATGGTTCAGCTTCATTCTCTACCTGGGGCTATTTTCATCTCCCTCTTGGATGGATTGAGGCATTTTCCATATAAGGTTATGTCCACCATTTCTTTAATGTTAAGAGAAAGAGGAAAACTATGAAAAGAAAAAAGGGAGATTATGATATCACAGTCATACACAACTGGGTAGGAGAAGCCTATCTTCCATTTCCTACTCCAAGGCTTACTCATAAATTTTACTTTAAAAAAAGTAATTTAACACACAACTCTCCTCACAGACATATTTGAGCTCTTTTCTCTATTTTCTTCTAGCAAGAAATCACAAAATGGTTCATGTATGCTTGTTTCATATAGACAAGTTAAGAGATTCATTATCATCGCTCCTCTCTTTCTCTCTTCCTCTATACTGTTTAATGGATCCTTAACCCTGCTACAAAATATATGGTCTTGCTATGGTATGTACTTATGACTTATGGATTTTCTTTTGATGTAGCTATCAGTGTTTCTGCAAATTTTAGACTTATATCCTTCAGAGCAGCTTGAAATTAATGAGTAGTTCTTGAGAAAAAATCCATTTTCCTTGTGCTGAAAAAGTCTACAAATCTCAGAAAGAATTCCTCTGAGGAAACGGATGTTTTTTTCCCTCTCTATCCATGTTGCCCACACTGGCGGTGTTCATGTATTCAAGAAGAGGGCAATTCTTTCGTATTTTTATGTGCACCAAGTGGCATAATCACCAAAGCAATGTTCTGACAATTTCTTTCTTTGTTTTCTAAGACCACCAACAGGCTTTTGATGAATGTCCTGGTGCCTTTTGCAGTCTCTCTTCCCCTCAAGAAGAAGCCCTAGATAATTCAACATCAGCAGCAAAGCCCAAGGGACAAGGAAATGCCCTGGGACTGATAGCAAAGGCAGCTGAGGCTGAGTGGTCTACTGGTCTCAGCTGTGCATCAAACACTGCCACTACCACCCTGAAGTATCAGAATTGCCTCTTTGGGAACTGCTTAAAGCACAGTATTTACCAGGAAAAGAAAATACTTAATCTCTCACTCAGTTTTTAATGGAAAAGATCAGGTTTTCTCTTTTACGTTAACAAAAAACAGCATTTCCCCGAAGAAAATATGGACATTTATATGATTTCAATATGTGAGACAAAAAAACATTCAAGAATTCAATTTTTTTTTTCCAGAAAACTAAATACTTTTCTAAAAAATCAAACATTATTAACTTGTACTTTGGCCTGTGAAAGTTAGATCACTGCAATATCTTAAAAGAGAAATCCTTGTTTTCTTTGACTTTCATTACTTGTTGTTGAAAGTATTTTAAACTTTCACATTGTATTTTCATTTCTAGAAAGAAATAACCAAAAAGTCTCTGGAAGGACCTCATAACCTATTGTATTTCTTACTGTTGATCATCAGTAATATATCTAATTATAGGGGAAAAACAAAAAACAAGAACAACAACAACAACAAAAGAGATGTCATGTGTGCCCCCCAAGAAGTTCAAATAGAGCAACTCTTTGCAGTCTTTTTGTTTTATTGGATCTGATTCATTTTTGTACTAAGTCTATTTCAAAATGTAGGAATTGTGTATTTCTTTTCCAGTTCTTTTGGTCTTGCTTTTTCCTTCTTTCTAGTGGGCATAAAAGAGGACAAAAAAAGGGAGATAAAAATGCAAGGATATTATTCTCTGGAGAGGAAAATGAACAACAAACTAAAAATCATTTGTATTACTGTGTATCTAACTTCCATCGCTTTCATTGCAAGAAAAAACAGGGAAGAACTTACTCTAAGTAATTTTGGTAAACTCTTAGTCTTACAAAATCCTTTACAATCCTTTAATTATGCCCTTATGGAACTTCTTGTCATTCTGTGTTTTGTTATGAATCAGTAATCATTCTTTCTCCAAATATGAAAAATGGAAAACCATAAAGGGAAGTACCTTTGTACTTTGAATTATGAAGTGTTATCTTGATTCTCGTGTCTACCTTCGGAATGGGAATACAGTCCTGTAAGGAATCTTAATTTACACGTGAATCTTCTTATGCATATATTAATGAATGAATTTCTTGTAAACTTGGAGAACTGGGTTTTCCTCCTGAAAAAACATTTCCATACATAAGACATCATATCTAACATGACTGCATGTTAGAATAATGATTTGAAATTGCAGTTCCATATTATCACCTTTACAGGAAATAATTCAGTGGACAGTTGAACAGCTTTTCCAAAACAGTAGGAGGTCATTATTTCCTTTAAGCCTAAAACGACTAAGTAACATAAATACTATACTGAATAAAGATGTAAGACTAAAAGTGAGATTCATAGTCTTTCATCTTTATTTGATCTTTGCTTCTTTAAATTTTTAGCTGAAAACTTCATTATTATTAGATTAGCTCAGACTTTCGCACCTAATTAAAGCCTAGTTAAGTAACATTTAAACTGTGGTTTTTGTTTTTCTAACAAGACATTCTAAGGCCATAGTTTTGTAGGCATTTAAATTCAATAAAATGCCCCTCTGTCTGAAAGAAGCAGTGTATAATAAATAAATATATAAATGGTTTAGTTTTGAGAAAAGAACAGTTCTCTGCATTATTCTATTGAGTAGGTACAGAGGTATTAATGTCTGCAGGTAGTGAGCAGATAGTGAAGAGAGGGCAAGATGGAAAGGTGTGTGGTGAGCAGTGCACCTCATGTTCTGGCCTTTTACCTGAACTATCACCAATTAACAGAAATTTTTCATCAGTGGTCATCATGTTGATTATTTAGTCTGTGAAAATTCCTCTAGGGCCAAATGCATCCCAAAGTTAGAAAGTGTAAAAAGCAAGAAACAAATATTTTATACTGTCCTCATATCAATTCATGTTAATCATCTATCCTTTTGATTTAGAAGCAATGAATATGAGTTTATAGTCTTTGATGATATATGACTTTTAGCTACACAGCTTATGAACCCAGTAATTTAACCTACTACAGACTACCAGGAAGCAATTGCAGGTAATTAAACAATTTCAATGAAATAAAGTAAGCATGAACTGGCAAACTCAAAAAAAAAACAAATGGTATGTCAAATTATATACTGAGAGGTTTGGGAAAGTCAGAATTAGGGTATTCTTCTCCTCCCATGCAGATAAATCATCCTGCCTTTGTCTCCACAATGAGCATAGATTGAATGGAGAGTCTAACTGGTCTGTCATGTATTTTCCTTGGATTTTCATAGGGTTTTCAAAAAGTACATTCTTGACACCCAGACATTTCACATTCTCATTTCAGGCACTCACTTCAATGCATGAAAGCTTTCCAGCCTAACTCTGAGCACTGTATTTTTGTTCCCTATTTTAAATGAATCTTGAAGGCAGAAGAAATCAGCCCAAGATAGAGACGCAACAGAGAAAATTTCAGTCTGAGCAGTGTAATCTTCTCTGCTGTTTTCTTTCAGGCCAATTTAAGCCACAAGGAATCCAAACTATGCATCCAGAGTTTATTTAGAAGGAAAACACCTATATGCTGTCTATGTATGTTCCTGTGTGTTCTGATTCTAATTCACTGATATGAAATTCTTAGAGTAGAAAGTTTCTGGCAACAGTTAGTAGTGTTGCTTCCTATAACGTTCAGACACAGTGTAATCTCAGTTTACAGTGCAAGTAAATGTAGC
Organism: Perdix hodgsoniae; assembly: GCA_035772895.1. Taxonomy (NCBI): domain Eukaryota; kingdom Metazoa; phylum Chordata; class Aves; order Galliformes; family Phasianidae; genus Perdix; species Perdix hodgsoniae. The sequence goes on from JAPSGF010000002.1 coordinate 43,513,789, forward strand.
TCAGACAAACCAGATTTTCAAGTACTTATCATTCATAGCTGGAGTCAGGCTTTCAACAAAACTGCTCATGTGCTGATATGTTCAAAAAATCAATCTGATAGAATTAATCATAATACAGGTTTATAACACACCTGCAAATATCAACTTCACATACAAATTTTTTTTGATCCTAAATTTTTATGTGTATGTAGGTTCAGAATATATACATATATAAGCTTATTCTGGAAAGATTCATTCATAATCAACAGTTTAGCATTCACAACAACTTCATTATGTGAAATGTGAAATATATATGACATAAAAATAGTTCTCATTCCTTATGGATACATTAATATTTGCAAAACGGTTAACAGAACTTCAGTCTGTTTCTTTATACCATAAAATTTGAACAATATAATTGAGAACACATCCATGGAAATACTTTAGACAATACAACAAGAGAAGAAAATTTAGTGTTCGATATTCAACATCAAACACCTATCAAGATTACTTACTGTTATTGTACCATGTAGTGTCTAATTAAAGTTGTAGTTACCACAGCAATTGAAATTCATTTTTATTATATACACCTAGCATTTCTGAACTACTATACTTGTTGGTGTTATGTATTTGTATGACTGTGAAAGGCAAAGCTTATGAATACTTTGAGACGCGTGTGAAACAAAGGACTGAATTGAGGGAACAAAGATAGAATTATCTATTTGTGCAATTATTACCATCCATTTAGTAATACTAATTGGCAGCTCCTGAGGTCATGCAAACTTTTTTCCTATTAATTCCATTTATATGGCATTGCACTTGACCAAGGTATTGTGTAGTGTTAGCAGTACATTTAGGTTCTATGGAAATCATGAGTCCAAAATAAAAAATGACCAAAAAACAAATGAAAAATCTTCCAGAAAGAGTGTTCTTTTTCCTTAGAGTTGGTTTCAATTTCATGATAGATATTTTGTCTTGTTCTAGTGCCTCAGACATTTCAGCTTGACTTTTTCTTACAGGAAAAGAAACTTATCAAATAAAGTTTTGGATCTCAAATTGTAAAGAAAGTTTGAACCTTAGAAGTTCATGAAAACAAAGACAAAGTAGGTAAGCAGTAGATATATATGAGTGCATGCATATATTTAGTTAGTTAGTTAGTTACACATAATGAGAATTGGACCTAAATACTTTTTTAAAATATTTGAATATATGTTGGCGCTGCAGGGAGAAAAATGATCTTTGAAGTCTGAATAGAACGTAATAGCTGTGCAAAATACAAAATGAAAATGATACCTCGTATTGTTTTCAGACTACACTTCCCTGGTAACTAGTAATTCTGCTCTCACTGACTTCATTATTTACTTCTTAGTAGCTGTACTGTTTAATTTGAAATCAACACTCTTTTAAAAATTGTCTTGAATTTCCTTCCGTGTGCTGCTCCAGAAAATGTGTAAAATCCATTTTCTCTGCTCAAGACTGACTCCCTTTTTCACTTGATGTTTTGTGGCTTTCCACAGAAACGTTTTCTTATTTTTGGCCCTTCTCCCTACTCAACACAGCATTTTAGTTTATTTTTAAAGCATCAAGAAAAGTAAGTCTTGAAAATTTGCTTACTACTGGCTACAGTCTCAGGGAAATTGGATTTTATTGAAGAATCATTGCAATACATAGACATTTCAAGCAAACCCACTCTAAAAGATTCTCATTTCAAAATGTTCTGAAGGAACAAGAAGAAAGGAATTCATGAGATACCTCCCTGTCTTGGTAGAAGGTTTACTCTGCACATTTTTCTGATTTTCCTAGACTTCAGCTGATGGGATGCATGGATTACAGAACTGGCCAATACCACAGAATTTGTGTCTTTTTAGCGTCTCTAAATTAGCAAAGGAGTCACCTGTCCTGCAGAAGGGCTCTTTCTGAGGTAAGAAGAGCAGGAATTAACATTTTCAGAATTAGTACTTCTACCTTTCCTTTTTGGTATTAATGGGTAATTTGAAACTGTGCTTTGGTGGATTTCTCGTGTTGGTAAGTCCAGCAAAGAATCTTTATCTGACATTCACAGGAAGGCAAGCTGCAGTTCTTTCATTGTAAAATGTTTTGGAAAGGTGGTAGCTGTGAAATAATGTGAGAGGCTTTCTATTCATTAAACTATGTAAGAGTTACTCAAGCTAGCAGTGGTAGTTACCTTTACAGAAGTTCTTCTATAAAATGCAGTGACAGTGATACAATTCACTGACTACGAAAAACTAATATTGTGCTAGGACTTCTTAAAAACCATTCTCACTACAAAAATGCACTAAGTCTGCAAGAAGCAATTTCCTATTGCCTGTTGGAATAACTATACTAGCAAATGAGTTTTATTGTTACTTAATTGCGTATGTTACTTAAAATGCCTAAACAGTCATCTGCTAGTAAGATAAGGAAAATCCAAGCTACAAACCTAGGCAGAGCACAGTTTATGTGAGTTTAAGAGACTGAGGCTTTCCGTTATAAATAATAAGAAGACTAATATAAGAACACTGATGTTTGCTCTCCATTGGTATTAGTCTGGAAATGAATAAAGGGTTTCATTTATCCTGGTAGAATTTGATTTTCAACTTAGGATGTTCTCCAGATGATCTTAACCAGAGCAGCTGAGCTTTCATCAGCAGGGGCTGTGCAGGAATCATCTGAAGTAGAAGTCATTTCATCTCTGCTGTGAACCTCCTGAACAAGGAGAATTCATCCCCTGAATTTAGGAAAAACCTAAGTGAGGCTTTGAGTACATTTATACCCTTTTTATCTCTTGGTTGGGAAAGAACTCAGCAGTGTTATAACCCTACTACAAAGACTGATGTTTGTGGAAAACCAGGGAGAAAGACTTCTCAGCAGGACACCCTATTGGAATATTTATTTGATAGTGGCTGAGGTTTCAGTAGGCTGTTAGGATTGTAGCTTTTTCCACACAGTGAGCCTGATTGCTGTCAGGGTACGCAATGGTGTCATTGTTGTTTTACTGCAAGCACACTTACTGTGGCGATGGAGAAATGATCCAGATTTATATCTTGGTTTTTTTTTTTTTTTTTTTTTTTTTTTGGTCCCATGCTTTTGTCTAAATTTTGGAAGTAAGAAATCATGTCCTCTTCCTCTCTTTGATTCTCTTGTTTGTCAGCTTAACTCCAAATGTGTGCTACTGTCGCACATACTTCCTTTCCTCTACGCCTTTGATCCGCTTATATTTGCTCCATTAAAGTTATCTTTAGAATTGTTTGTTTGTTTGTCTTTGACTTAGACATCAGTCAGCAGCACTGCCTTTGATGACTGAGTCTGTCTGACATCTGTCTGGGAAAATACAGTAAGCTTTCCACAGGGAGGCACCAGTCTGCTGGTTTGATTCTTTAAATGATACAGCCCTGAGCTGGGCGATATTACAGAGGACACTCAGCAGTCTGGCTGCAGTAGCGTTTTCTGGGCTTGAGAAAAAACAGAATCTATGTAGTTTTAGGAACTCTAGACCTTTGGTTTTTGTGGAAAAATGCATTGAAATTTCATTAGATTATTTATTTTTTCCTCTCCACTTTTCTTGAAAGTGAAATCTGATATTAATAGCTAGGAGATGGTGACTTCTGGCAGGTATTTCTTACAGATTTACTGTAGCTCTTTTTTGTGAATGTTACTCACTGACTCCAAAACAGTGATTTACTTGGGACTGAACAAATAATTTTAATATTTTTTCATTCAGAATGGAGAGGGACATTGTCTGCTTTCCAGTGTGTGTATGTATGCACACATGAAACCCATGTAAATATAACAAAGAAATATTAGGATTGGAAGCAAAACCAGAAGAAAGCATTTCCTAGATGCCTTTTTAAGGACATTGTATCTCAGCAACAATCTTGGTATTCGTGCTTAACTAATAGCTTAAGTGCTGTACACAATAATCTCAGATACTTAAAATCATAAAAATTATTTTTTAAAAAAAAAAAACAATGGTCTTCCAATAACAATATCCCACAGCACTGTTCATTTTTTAAAAACCGTATGCATTTTTGTGATATGCAGATAACTATTATAAACAGCTGAAAAAGTCTTCTGCTATTTTAGTCTGTGTAGATCAAGAGAAAAATATGAGTGAGGTGAGGGACTTGGAGAGGAAATACAATCAACTTTGAAGAACAGAAAGATTTTTGTTGGGTTTCAGAAACAGATAATTTTCATTTACAAATCTCTGCTTCAGGCAGGATTCAATAAAATATATACAGCTTCTGTGGCCCTGTGAGATTCTGCAGTGCAAAATTGGATATATTTTTATTGAACTTATCTTTTAGAAATTTATTAGGTAATGGACATTAGCTTCAGACTTTAGTACTGCAGTTTTATGATAGTAACATCCAGTCATCCCATCTAAAACAGATCAGACATTTGTCCTACATCCTTTCTAAGAAGCAGCTTTGTTATTTAAGTCAAATAAATGATAAGTTTTTGCAAAAATGAGCTTGGATCATGAGCAAGTGTTGAAATACTACTAAAAAGACATTATCTTCCTCCCTTCTCTTCTAATTTTGACTTTTAATTCATCTATCAATTTATACGCATCTTGAATTTGTTACTTTATGTATCAGTCTATGTCATTATTTATATTAGTTTCCAACTTTTAAGGTGCTATTTCAAATTTTCTTCATCTTCTCAAGATTATTTATTTATTTATATTCTTACTCCTATTTTATTTTTATGTTGCTATTCATACTGAATTTCCAACAAGTAGGCAGTGAGAGGTAATAAGAAGACAATGAGACTAGGAATGTGTAAGGCCCTGGATCTGAAACAGGAACTATGGGCAACAGAACTGCGGGCAACAGAACTGCTGTTGCTTCTAGGTTGCTAGGATTTCCCTGTGGAGATAGGAAGCATTTTGATCCTGGAAATTGATGCCACTAATACTAAATGATTCTTTAGAAAAATCAGATTTATTCTGAAAAACACATCCAATCTTTTTTTTTTTTTTTCTCTTATAAAATCCTTTATTCATTCTGGTACACAGAAACCCTGCCATACATCATAAAATGCTGCAAAATACTTTTAGATAAGCTCAGTATTCCTTTGGGTATATTTGCTGCTTGGATAAGAAATGTGCTATAAAAAAACACTTGTAGCAGTTCTACTTTCAAGAAAATTATTCTCCTGAAATTTCTTTGCAGAGGAAAGAACCTTGAGATTTAATTTTTCTGAGTTCAGTGATAGCATTGAGCAGTGAATGACCTGGAGAAGGAAAATTAATCAACTGAGAAGTAAAACAGCAAAAAGAATATCCATGTAGTTTTAAGACAGCATAATTCTGTAATACTTCTGACTTGAAAAGCAGTTTGACTTTTGATTCATGCCAAATTCTTTTTCTTAAGGCAAACAATATACCAATGTTAGTCTGAGAAATTTCTTTAAAAGTAATGTCTCTTTCAATTAGAATTCTGTTTGTTTAATACTGCTTCTTGGACAGTAGTAGTTTATTAAAAGGCAAAATTTTAAGCTACTGCTTTTTCAAAATCCGTATACAATGAATGGTGCCTATGTACTTCAGTGTGAGCTGACATTTTGCTGTTACTTTTCAAGATTAAGCCTCCTTCTGGGAAGAGCACTGAGAAAAAAGACATACAATTTCACAGTGAAAATTAATGGATACATAGATACCTTATAAACCCGTGAAAAAAACCTGTCCTACACCTGGCTACTCTAATCACATAGCTACTTATTCCTACTTACAGGAAAATAACTAAGCTAAATCTTTATGTATATTGGCTGGTTACCCTATATAAAGGCATGCATACATACAGAGCACTTCCAGGTGAATATATCTATGATCTCTCTGCTGATAAGAAAATCCTTGAACCTGTCCAGCTGGATAGCTTTTTAAATTACCCACCCAAGTAGATACATGTGCTGATTTTGGACATCTGCCTCTAATTAACTGTTTAATATTTCAAAAGGATCTGCTGAAGTATATGCAAGCAAGCTTCCTTTGGTACTCTGTGTGCAAAGAATTACAATCTCTATAATAACGTGCAAAATATTTCAGAAAAGAAGGAAGAGGAAGAACATAATATTAAAATGACAGTCTTTTGAATACCTATGCCATAATTGCTAGTCACTGTGTTGGCATTAATACGTTGGTGGGAGAGAGTTACAACCCATCTTTTGCACACAGTGATTATTTGAAATAATGGTAGTCTTGAGAGAAATCTCAAAAAACATTTTCTAATAAATTAGCTGTAAGATCAATAAAAGGGTTCACTCATTTAATTCTCTTCCAGAACTCCTCAAGTAACTCAGTTTTTTTGTTGTTGTTGTTTTGTTTTGTTTGTTTAAATGAAAATCAACTGTGTAAAATCATCCATAACATTCAGTCCCATGACATGAAGCTAAATAAGTAAACGTAATATTATGCCTCTTCTCCACATTGTGTACATACCAGAGATTTTCAGCAGCACACAAAAAAGTCACTGTCATACATATAGTCTTCTGTTTATTTTGAAGCATATGGATCCCATCTTAGTAAAATTGCCAAACTTTCTGCAAATGAGCTCCATGTTCTTTGCACAAGTTGGATTACTCCTGATGGAGGAAAGTAAAAGCATTCTATTGCTCCTGATGCTGGCACTGTTTCTGTTCCCTTGTGCACTGAACATAATGGAAGGTTAATTGCATGTGGAAGCACTGTGACTGCTCTCATATATTCCTCTTTAAAGATCATGTAGTGTTTAAAAAAGAGCATCAGGTTTCAAGAACAATTTACTTAGATTTAGAAAACTTGAAATGTTGGGGTTTCCTTTACTGCTCTGAGAAAGTGTTGATAGGGAAACAGATCTTACAGCACATAAAAATTTTTATCATCAGGTGATTTTGCCATTTCTGTACACAGGAGAAGGAAAATCAATTTTAATCTGTAGAGAAAGTATTGTTTTAAATAGGAGATTTTAAGAACATGTCATACAACTATCTGCCTGGGTTGTCATAGAACCATGGAATGGCTTGCATTGGAAGGGACCTTAAAGATCATCCAGTTCCAACCCCTGTGCCCTGGGCAGAGACACATCTCAGTCCCATGGGGATTGCTCATAGCCCCAGCCAGCCTGGCCTTTAACATTTCCAGGAACGGGGAACTTGCATCATTGTCATAATCAAGAAAAAGTAAACATCTCAGATACTGAACAAGCATCTTTCTGACAAAATATTTTGACTTGGTTAATTTTGCTTGAATATTACAGATTTTGAGAGGATAATGGATTCTAATTTTTTTGAAGAATTCATCGCCTTACCTAGGCCTCGTTTTTGTTTATTTATTAATTTAATTTTGAATGTATTTCTCATTAGTAATGGAGATCTGGGATGCTAACTCCATTGCAGCAGCTGGCACTGAAAAGCATGACTGTATTCCTAACTGTAACAAGTTATGTAGCGTAAAATGAAGAATGTGTCCCAGGAGATTTATTTCTGTCCGAGTTTTCTGCTTGGCAGAAAATCAGTCCCCAAGTCACGTGTTTTTAAGCCACCTGTATCTTTTCTTGAATTCAGATCATCTGTAAGCATCCTGTGAGGAATGGTTTCAGTAAACGGGGATTAGTCTCTCCCAGCTGTCTTGCATCAGTGTGCAAGAGGAATGATAATACAAGAGATGATACAAAGGCCACTGTAATTAGAATATTCAGGAGTAATCCTTGTCAGACTTCTTAGCAAGGTTTACCGATGCTTGCAGAGAAATAATTAAAGCTGTACCAAAATGTTATAGAGTATGACACAGTAAGGGAAGAGTTTATGTCAGGTGAGTAAAATAAGTTGCCATACCTGGGTTTCTTCCTTGAAACTTATCAGATGGTCAAGCTCAGCAATGAAACCTGAACTTCTTTACTTACCCTGTGGCTGTTGTTTTCATTTTCACAGTGTTCTATGTGTGGCTGATACTTTGCAAACAAATAAGGGAACACAAAACTGCCTGTTGACGCAGAGGCAGTGTATATTAATAGTTAAAAGCCATTCCAAGAAACAACAAAAAAGTGATTTTTATTTTGCTTTCTGTGTAAAGGCAATGCATCTGTTGGAATGTTGTGTCGTATTCTCAAACTGAAAACATCCATATTTTATTATCTTTATCTGTCTGAAATAATTATCTTTGGGGATTATGATGTGGGTTGTGATATTCCATTCTTTCCCCTCTCATTTTGGTAATTGTTAAATTCCTAATAAACAGTTTTATCACTCAACTGAGACTCCCAAAGGCATAATTTATCCAGTAGTGTGACATGAGATAATAAAGCTAAAGGATCAGAATTATATCCTCCCTCCCTCCCCCCCCCCCCC
>JAPSGF010000002.1:43522195-43537299 GCA_035772895.1 Perdix hodgsoniae
CCTTCACGAATTTCATCGTCTGCTTGCAACTGTTTACTTTTTCTCCTTACCGTTATCCTTGGTGCTCTGAGAGGCATCTTAAGATTGTATTCCTGTCCTCCTTCATTAGCACGTCAAAGGGTGCAACTGCTGGAACTAAAGAGAAATGGTAATTAAGGAGCTTGTAGTCACCCTGCTGCCCTGGAGTTGAGCATTGCAGACTATTGCTCTGGATGCCATCTGGTGGTTGCAGAGGGCTGCAACCATTGCAGCTTTTCCTCTCTTTTGGCATGATGGGTACTCCGGGTAGGTTTGTTCCTAGCTTACAGTGTGGTATGAAAACACGGATTTTGGAGGCTTCTTACTTCATCTCATTTCATTACATTTTGTATTCCTTTTAATCAGATGCCAAGAAGTAGTAAAGCTTACTTAAGAACAGAAAATCTGCCCAGGTATTATACTAGTAATATTTTTAAGTAAAAGACTCCAGTGTTTGTTGAAAATGGCAAAGCAGGAGATTATACTATAATGATCAGAATCTTAATGTTCTTTATATTAGACATCATACGTGACACTCTAACAATTTCAGTTGTTTTGTTCCTTCACCATTGCCGTTATATCTATCTGTGAGACTCCACTGACACTTTAAGCTTGAGTCATTCTTGGACTCCCTGACTCCTTTGTGCGCTCTGGAGCCCTGTTTGAGTCATACAGTGAGGACCTTGTTACACTAGTAACACAGCTCTAGCAGTACAGAATGTTGTTGAACTTCAATTCCTTTGAGGAGAAAAGGTTTCTGTGGTTTTGCCCTTGGTTACCTCATAGTAAAAGTAAGGATTGTATAAAACTATTTGGTTTGGCAGAAGAACTCATTTCCATTCTTCTGTTGCAGCCAAGAATCTTTTGGAAATGTGAAATAAATTCAAGAACTCAGGAGAAAATTTTCCTTAACAAAAATGCCTTCTGTAAAGTGTAATGTCACCAAAAACCTCAAAGGCCAATAAATGAGAAAAAATAAAATTTCATTGTGATATAAAGCACCTTGTTACAAATATGCTTTCAGAAAAAAAACACTGCCATGTGAAAACGGAACTAGAGAAGAACAGCTGTTTTCGATGTTTATTTCTTACAGAATCTTCTAGAGTTTTTGAATATGTAAATTTTCAGATACTGCTTATGCACACACCTGAGGGAATAGTAAGCTTGGTTTTGGTTTATTATATCTATCAAAAACATATGAACTGGAATAACGTGTCCAATTGCCATTCCATTTCTTACACCTGGGGTGTCTAACTGTAGAAAAGATTTTACAGAAATTCATTTCAGTTGAAAATGTTGGCATGGACATTTCAATACCATATATTGAATATTGAGTACAGGTATTTTCAGAAAAGGGATACTATTCAGTGCTCTACGAAGCACTGAATGTAGTTATTTGAACTGCTAATGTGTTTTCAGTTTGGTTGTCTTTATTATTTTAAAATGAATGTAACTTTTCTTAACAAAAGCAATTTTCAGACTGGTTCTATATTCCTGTAGGTATAAAAATGTAGATTGAACTCCCTTGTGTGTGGCCAAAAATAAGGTGTTTTGTCTTGGTTTTCTTTCTTTCTTTCTTTTTCTTTCTTTCTTTCTGTTAGAAGCTCTTCTACCATTTTCCAAAGTTATCTGTGGAGTATTTCTCAAACCGATATAGAACTGTTGTTGTTTTGTTCTGAATAAAAGTGTCTATAGAAATAGATGTAGTTTTAATTTTTTTGTTGTTTGTTTCATAACATGTAAATACTAAGATGCAAAGGAGGATAGTGTTCTCACATAAATTGTCATCAATGATTCAGAGAGATACATGAATAAATTATGCCTAATTACCATCACATTTATGGTTAATAAGCATGTTTCTTAATATTAAACATTAGAACTAATAATTTTAAATAACCATATGTTTTCATACATAAAACTACTGCATTCTTTCTGTAATTAATTTTATTCTCTCAGTCTTACAGGAAAGATAATATAGAAAAAAAAAAAAAAAAAAAGTGTATATTTGTGAATCTACCACCAAAGAAAAACAACGTGCTAATGAATACCAAAGAAATAATTAATGAGCATTGTGAGTGAACAGTATGGTATTCAGTTTTTGAAAGGCTGAACAAACAAGAGAGTAGGAAAACACAAGCATTTAGGTAAGCTTGCTCCTGCTGGTATGTAATCTTTACTAGATATTTTTACATGTCTTTTTAACAACATAAAAATGACACTGGGATTGTGCCAGATTTCTAAACACTGTATCTCAAAAAGTTCCATCTCCTGCGTATGTGATATAATGTGTCCACCTGGGAACTTTGCCATAAATCCTATGGATTATTGATGTACTGAGAATGTCACATGTATGTTTTGCCATACAACAATTTGTAGTGGTTAATTTTGGCTCTAAAGGAAAGCCTGAGTAGCACTGTTACCAGATATTTTAGAGTTGTTTTAAATCTGTACTGATTGTTGTTTTAAATCTGTACTGTATTAATTCTTTGGTTTTATATTTTATATTTTAATAGGTGAAGCATGCCACATGCATTCCACATGCTTCATCTATTAAAATATAAAACCATAGAAACAAATCCAAAAGAACAACACTGTTTAGGTTCATGAATAGGAATGGAGGACTATACCTTTTGATATCACTGTTGTTAACTCTGGATGGAAGTCTAATTTTGCAGGGGGACTTATGCAAGAAGGATTTCATAGAATCATAGAATGGCCTGGGTTGAAAAGGACCACAATGATCATCTAGTTTCAACCCCCTTGTCATGTGCAGAGTTGCCAACCACTAGACCAGGCTGCCCAGAGCCACATCCAGCCTGGCCTTGAATGCCTCCAGGGATGGGGCATCCATAACCTCCTTCACAACCTGTTTCAGTATGTCATCACCCTCTGAGTGAAAGACTTTCTCCTAATATCTAACCTAAACCTCCCCATCTTATTTTAACACCATTCCCCCTTGTCCTATCACTATCAGACTATATTTAACATTTTACTTTTTCCTCCCTTTGAAAGAAAATAAGTAATTTTTTTAGTCAGAAAAGAACAAATTAAGAACTTAAGCTACTAATTATATTAAACAACTATAAGAGTTCTTTCTTCAAAAGAAATTTTTTGTCGATTCTTGCATATCGCATCTTAAAGCCTAGTAATTTTTTAAGGAGTCTGACATTCAACACTATTCTAAGGCTGGGAAACTCATTGGATTTCTTTCCATTTCCTTTTGGTAGACTCATCAGATAACAAGAAGGAGACTGAAAAGACCTGTCAGCTTTTGGCTTTTGTTGTCTATCTCTCTGCTTACTCAACACTACTACTCACTGTATACTTTAAGCTATTTGTAAACCCCAGGTTTCCATGTATTACTAATTTCTCCTGGAAAAGAGTAGTGTGGTGTCTAATACATATAATAATTTTTGTGTGTCTGGACTGTGGTTACAAAGGCCTGATTCTGGTTTGTCTCCCATTTTATAGTGAAGTGGTTGCTTTGGATTGTTTCCATCAGTATTCATCGAGGGAAAGTCAAAACAATTCAAATATATCATAGTTCAAAATAAGTTGAAGTTTAGTTTAATTAATTTTGCTGTTGAAATTTTTCATTCTACAAGTTTATTTGAGTATTGAATCCTTAGATCTTTATTTCATAGTATGTTTAGGTTTTCTTCCACTTCTTGTCTGTTGTTTTTTATGAAGAATCTGAATCTGAAGAAAAAAATCATTGATTGTATTCTAGAGGCATTCTATGAGGATCATCAGCTCATTTTTACATAGAAATCAAGTAAGGACATGTTTTTCCTCATTATTCTGCATAGTTTAAATCAGTGATTATTGTTATCGGTGCCATCATTATTATTTCACAGTAAATATCATATTCAGCACCATATAAAAGGTCAACGACTTCATTTCCTCTACAATGAGACTCCGAGTGCCTCCATAATTTTCCTTCAGATCAAAGTAGGTGCCAATTTAAAACCTCCATGCTCTGCAGATCACTCTCTAAAACATTAAGCCTTATGTTTCAGAAGAAAATACTGTTTATGTCCGTTATGTCTTGACAGTGACTTTAAATGGCAAAATGCTAAAATGCGTTTATGTTTCTAGTTTACCTTCAATAAAAAGTCAGATTTGAAGGAGACTACCCCATTTGAATGCTCAGAGAGTGAAACAAACTGACTTCTCAAAAACAAAGAAAGGAATGGATTCTTTTTTGCTCGGATATTGAGTGAATAATAAATTAAATCCATTTAAAAAAAAAAAGTTAAATACTTTATGACTAATCTAGTAAACGATGATGTTAAATATAGTTTTTCTAGCAGAGTTTTTCAGGCAAGTAAAATATTCAGAGAGCCAAAAGAATTCTGTAAAAGTAAAGGGAAAAACAAACAAACAAACAAACAAAAAAAACTTTGAATACTGCTAATATGCTAATGCAGTCAGACTTGAAATCTGCTTGAGACAGTTTGAGATGCCCAAACAGCCTTTCTGCATTCAGAGTAGAACTGGGAGAAATCCAGCTAAGTCCACCTCACTCTGACCACTGAGGGCCATTAGAGGATTCTGATAACATATGCTCTCGTGGGACATTGTTTGCTTGGTAAGAGGTAACTATGATATTGCACAGAAAGTGGGGTTTATTACAGTTTACTTTGGTGGTCTGAGCATTTTGCTGCATCATCTTGACTCTTCTGCAAAATACTGTTTCCTTCTCATTTTTATTGTCAACAGCAAAACTATAAAACTCAATATTATCTGTTTGTAACAAAAGCAAACAGGCACTTACCCATTCTGCAATACTGTGAATAATACAGCTAGTGGGAGAAATAATTATTTTTGATGCACACTGGTACCCCATTTTTGATGTCCAGTAGAATAATTTTAATACAGTAGGAAAATTTATTTCTATTCACGTTTTTTTCCCTTCTACAATGTATTCCTTGTAGGTCTGTAAAGGTCAGAGAGCTCATTTCATAGCGGGGTGAAGGAGAAGCAGCCATTTTGTTAAAGACATTTGGAGTAGTGTTGGAAAGGAAAGAAAATGAAGATGAATACAGTATTTGTGATGTGTGATAGATGCCAGAGTTCACAGCAATGAGCCTTTCTGAAATACCTCAGATTTCTCAAACATCATTGGCCTACATTTTAGAAATAAAATCTTCCAAAAAACTTGGACTGTGCATTAGCATGTCCACCTGTTCTAATTTCAAGCTATTTTGCTTTTAATTATTGAGGTTCTTGTTCTTTGTGTTATTTGGATAATAAAAACTACAATATGTTGTGCTATATACATAGGATTAATCTTTCTCCTTTGACATGTAGATATTTGTTATCAAGGTAAATACAGACCCCAACACCTCTTAGGAAAAACAAATTTAAAAAAAGGAAAAAAAAGAACATTTTAAATCTGAAGACTGGGGTAACTAAACACATTTTTAACCTTGCGATCCCTTTATAGGTCACATTCCTTAAAATGAAAAAAATAGGCCAAAATTTTAATACAGTTTTTCTTTTGTATTTTAGATTTATGCAAAAAGACTTAATTCCCTTGTTTTTTACTTGCACATGTTAGCCAGCCATATACACAGTGTGGGAATACAAGAAAAACTGTTAAGAGCAGAAGCTGTGGAGCAAGATAAACAGCATGTGAACCTCTGGAAGAATGAACGCCTCAAGACCGGTCCTGGATAACACTTTTTTGATAATAGCATGTGCAATGGCACTTGCAGAGGTGTCGCTCCCGAAGTTAAGGAAGGCATGAACTGGGAATCTAGCCTTCTTGCTGGACTGATAATTGGGGAGACTTTGCCCCAGTGGCAGACGTTAGGAATGGTTCTGCACAATGGCACCCATAGACAAGGACTAATATTTTTTATTGGATCCAGCATATCTGCACCTCAGCACACTATTCTTGTCACAATGGCTAAGGGAAATAATAGTAGAAAATGGGGGACACGGTAGCATGGCATAGAGAGGGGGGAGTTGTGGCATAGAGAGAGGAGAGATGTGAGTGGTACTTGGTGTGGGTGGTACTTGGTGTAGGTGGTAGCTACAGGGGTGGTTCTGGGTAGTGCTTAATGGGTCACAGGGCGGTCATGTGTCACAGTATATAAGCGAGCGCTGCACAGCAATAAATTGGCACTTGAGCTACATTCTAAGAATGAGTCTCTCGTGTCCCTGTGTTGGGTTGGGGCACAGACAGTAAGGGCACTGATGCGGTGTTGTTAACTGGGCATGGGTTGCAAGGAGGTTAGCAATACACAGTTTTGATGCCTAGACACAACTTTCTAAATGTTGCTGTCTACATTTAATACATGCCATGATGTACCCGTGGGCAAAGCTCTCAGAGCTATTAAAAGTGGCTTGAATTATATAGAAATGTGTTTAAGGATCTGTGTCAAGGTGCCTTGAAATACTGAGACCTAAACACCATCTGGTTCTATCAAAAGCTAACAAGTCAAGCAGTTCTGAAAAATCAGGCCACTTAGAGCCTCAATATGCAACATGCTGAGCAACTCCTGCCCTTCAGGATCAAGCTTCTTTTTAAAAATTTAAGTTTGAAATGTTGGACATAATTAATTTTCTGCTACGATTAGTTTGAGGCCAAACAATGGGATACAGATCACAGATCTAGGCTTTAGCTGGATCCTAAGGACATCCTTGCTTTGAAATGTAACATGCCTGAAGAAAAAAGAGTCTCCCACACTCTTTGTTCCTTATGAGAATTTAAATATTTAATGTGGGAGAACGTAGAGTTACATTTTAAGCCTGTGTACTGAGTATAGCTATTGAAGTCACTCGTATTTCATACTTCTTTGTTAAATTTGTTCTTTAGAAATCCTTTTGATGATTTATTTCCCATGTCAACAGCCATTATAGGGAACAGAACAAAAACATTTCATGTTATTGTTAATTTTTCATTAGAGTTTATTATTTTAAATTGGTACATTGATGCTAAAAAATAACAAAACCCACTTTATTAATCGAAATCCCCAATGCAGCAAATTACAATGTATGATTTCTGCTGAGGTTTTTGTTTTTTTTTCTTTTTCTTTTTTTTTTTTTTTAATGTTTACCCTTTTTCAGTGTTATATTTATTTATTTATTTATTTATTTATTTATCCTCAGAATGCCTTTGCAACAGTCGTGAAATCCTGGAGGTCTGTGGTAAAGGATACTAAATGTAGCCTAGTATTTGTTCATGTTGTTTGTTTGTTTTTGTAAATAGAGACAATCATTTACTGTCAGTTTACAATTCTTTCCTCACATACCTAAATGTCTATGTTGTACTAAATTTCATTGCTGCTCTTATCTACCAAAATAGATTTCTTGTTGTGAATATAAAGACAAACCAGCTGAGAATTTTCAGCTGTGGCTAATATTTGTTTGTACTGCTTGGAAAACAGTTATCTGGAATATTCATTGCTTTTGTATATTTCCCGTTCACCAGAAATGACAGTCTCCCACTGCTTTGATTGGGGTTACACAAATAATCCAGAAACTTTTCACACTGTAATTTGCTAAAGCACTTCTAGAAGCTTAAGAAAGAAAACAATAAAACAACTCCTCAATCACACATATGCAAGACCCAAAGGAAAACATATTTAATTTCCTCACGGAGCTTCTTCCTTTATACAGCTTGGGTCCATGGGTTTCCTCCTTCTTTTGTCTTTTCTTCTGTCTGTGCAACACTGATATTTGTTCTTAATCCATGTAGTCAAGAACATTGATAACTGGAGTATTTGTCTGTTTATTGAGTATACCTAACACAAAAAATTAAGGAAATGGATTCTCTTTTTCTGACCAGACAAGTTATGTGAGCTGCACAACACCTACTCCAAACACATTAATCCCTACCATGCTCAGCTAGGCTTGTGTGACTGTGCAGATCAATTATTGTAATTTCTTACTGTTCAAGAAGAATGTTAATTACAGCTAGCCCAGATTCAAAAACAGGAGAGCAGGAGGCATTGGCAAGGAGTTATGTTAACAATCATCATCATCAGAAATATTACTAATGTAACGACTAAATGACTAAATAGGGAAGACTTTCAAGATTTTAATTTACTGCTTCTTTTTGCTTTTTTTGATTTTTTTTTTTTTTTTGCCATTCGGGTGTTATTTATTCTTGCATTTCATTCAGGAAAGATGATAACACTGACACATTGCTATTTTCAGTCTAATACACTCTTTGTAAAACATTCTTTAAAATAAACATTAATTCATAAAAATGAATTAAGGTTAGAATTGAAGTGTGGACTTATTTTCTACCTGTTTCAAATATTCTAGAGTAACCCTATCATCTTAAATACAAAAAGATGAAAATCTAGCTGTTTTAAAGGAATTGTTCCATCAGAACAACATTCTTGAAGAAGTAAAATAACTTGTACATTTGTAGCATTCATTCTAGCTGCTTGGAAAAGGAATAAATAAAAAAAAGGAAAGAATTTTCTGAAAAGTCTTCTGTGATAAAAATTCAGACTTCAACAGAAAGTGTGCAGTAGCTTAACAAGCTAGAACGTACGGCCTGGCTTTTCTTCTTCCTCTAAGATTTCTCTCCCATTATTTTTACTAGTTCAGCTGCAGTGCTCATACTGTTGGTAGTCTACTACAAAGAAGCTAATGCAAGGACAGTAGCAGAATCCAGCTGAAACTCGTCACCATTAACTCTACCAGGGCAATCTACTGGCACCAGCTTCAAAGGTCAAGCAAGCAGCACTCTCATCCTACCAATGGCAGTTCAGTTCTCTAAGTGTCAGATGGTGATGCTCCTTTCCTCTTTGTATCAGGACATACGCAGCATAAGCAGGGAAAAAAAAATATATATATATATAGTAGCTGCTGAGAGAAGCACCCCTTCTTCTCTAGAAGTAGCTTTGAAAATATGTGATTTACTAAGATGCTTGAAAAACTCAGAGCTTAATTTCTATTGATTATGTTGTTGACTAAAATAAATTTGAAATTCCAGAAGCAGCAAGAAAATTTCCTAACAGGAAACACCTGAAATAAACAACATAGTGGAATTCCTGCTTAGGCATACCAGTGAATAAACTCATAACTAGCTTTTGCTCTGCATGGTTATGCAAAATCTCTGCTGCTGTCACTGTGTACTGATCCCAAGCGGTATGTTGAAAGTGAAACACAGATGAAAAAGAATGTAGGTTAGATGGAGAAAAAAGGTGAGAAAAATACTAAAGAACTTAGCTTGGAGGGGCAGGAGGGCTTGACTAGTATTTTTTCTAGATGTCTTATTTACTGAATGTAAATGCTCCAAGTTGCTCAAAAGAGCTAAGCAAACTTCCCTCCTTTTCAAAGGATTTTAGCACATCCCACATGATGCTTTTACAATTTTTTTTGAATGTGGTTTGCTTCCTCTGTATGTTTTAGTAAGAGATTGATGATGCATACAGAACTCCATTAACCTCTTCCCAGTTTCTGGTTCTGTCTTGTGTTTTGTTCAGTTGTGTTATAAATGTCTGGACTTCAAGCAAGCTGCTCCAGGTTATTTTGAAGTGCAGCTCCATGCCAACAGCACCTTCATTCTGTTGCCTCTAAGCAGGTTCATTAAAATCTCTGTGGAGTAGCAAGCTTTTATTTGGCATTAATTCCAGCACAGCTCCTGAAACAGCAGTTTGTGATTGATCTTGAAAGCTGCTTTGGGTTTGGCTTTACTGAAAGCCCCCTGGTGCACCTTGTGCCTTCTAACAGTGTTCCCTATAGCCAGCTTTTCAAACAGTTTAAACCTTTGGAAAGCTATTGCTGCTTTAAGCCTCGCTGAGGTTTGTGGGGTGGATGTAATTTTTTTTGACATTTAACTGTGAGAGTAACAGGGCACAAAGCACTAGTAAGCAATCATTTTCCCCCAGCTCCACACCTTCTTTCAGCATATTATCTTTCACCTTCTATCCATAATACTTCTGTTCCTGCATATTTGCATTAATTGACATTTATTTTCACTTAAGCTGTGACAGTTTACATAACTTCAGTTTTCAGTTTTTATGCTTATGGCCAACACCTTCTTGCACAATTATAAATTAGAGGGGGAAAAATCGTTTACAGTTTACAAACCAAGTATGATTGCAGTTGTTTTATCTCTTTCCCTCCACCCGCCTCCAACTTTGGAAAATTGTTAATATGACTGCAAGTAGTATCACTATTTGGAGCATCTCCTTAAATTTGCAGAGTAATGAGCGTTCATATTTCTGTCTGACATAAGTAAGTCTTAAATTATAACTATTTTCCAGTGATGAGATGTTTCATCTCCTTTACAGCTTGTCTCAAGGACTTGTATTAGCGGGTGAAGTGCTATATGGTTTTATGTTCTTTTTACTTATAAAATGAAAATTAGTCAGAAAACTAAATTACTATTTTGCTTAAGTCTTGTACAAGTGAAATCATTTTATTAGGGAATGACTTCTTCATTTTGGCTGCTCTTGTTCTTACTGTTAATTATGCCTGTATCTAAAATCTTTACTCTGGGGTAGGACTAAATTGTGCAAAGTTTGTAGAAACCTTCAAATAAAAAAAAAAATAATAATAATATAAATAAATAAATAAATAAAGGAGTACCTGCCCAGATGGTTCCTGATTCAAATATTAAAATACAGTCACTGTGCAGAGTCAGGCAGACAATATTGGAAAAGGCCATAGTACTGAGCTTGCTGAGCTTTAACATTCTGAAGACCTTAAGTCTTACAAAAGTATTTTAAAAATTTTGAAGAAAGGTAACAAGAAGCACTTCTGAGAGAGGTTTTTTGTTAAGAGGCAAATTTGGTCCAGTGTGACAGCTTTCCTCCTCTAAACAGGCAGCAGATGCTGCTAGATTTGTCTATGTGAATCTGTGTTTATATGGAGGGGCAACAGAAGTTAAACTTCTCTACTTTACTGCATGTCTTTGATATGATGGATTTTGATGTTTGACAATCTATTGCAGACTGTGTCTGTCTGTGTTCTCCCACACTGTGGTAGATTTCTATTTTAAAGAATTGGTATGAAGATTTTTTTTGCTTTTCCTTGTTTCAACCATTTCTGCAGACAAACACAAGTCGTTGGGTAATATTTTTTGCAGCCCTGAATTTTTATTGTGATCACTTTCACTATGTGACTTCTAATATATGATAGCCTTGAACAGACTTTTGCAATAGATTACCCTCTGTTTCATCCTTTGATGCCATATAATAACACTTGCCTTGGCTTTGAGAAAAAGTAGGATGTAATAGCAGGTTTTTTTAGATGCTTGATATTGCATTTGTGATTCTTCATTTTCTGCACGTTAGGAACTGCATCCAGCTTTCAGCAAAAAGCAAATTAATTCCCATCTCTCAATTCCCAGTACTTACCTTTAATTTCATGCATCTGCCATATGTGTCAGTGCTCTGTTTTACTTCTGCATTCAGGACTCAGTAAGGTTTTTAAGTTTTGAAATGCAATACTAATGTTCTCAAAAAATCATCTAAATGCTGTTCTCGTTCCCCTGTCTGTTTCTTTTGCACCTTCCTCTTTGACTTGACTGTTCTGGAACCTCTCTCTTCCAGCCACATTCTGAAACCAGAGAGCATACCAGAAAGCATTTTGATCCCCAAATAATCTTGGTGAAGTCACTAAGATCTTGCAGAGCAGATTGCTATGCACTGTGTTCCAAGACTGGATGATTGCAGCCTTCTCCATGACTATAAAGTAGTTATGCGCAGGCTTTGATTGCATTAAGAACTACTGATGTTCTTCGAAAGTATATGCTAACTTAACATCCTTTTAAGTTCCCTTCTTTTCTCCTTGCTGCCTTAATTTTCCTCTTCAAAGCTTTTCTCTTTTTAATTTTCCTGCATAGCGAGCTATTATCTACAAACACACTGCTATTTCCTGACAGTGATTAGCCTAAATGACAAGCCACCCCTCTACTTATACAGCCCATAAGTGAGAATATTGCCAGTTCTTAGGTATGCTCATGCACTTGGAGAAAGTGTTGCTTTACCTTCCCCAGCAATATTTTCTGGTAACGATTGGTCCAATGTTAGGTTCCTCTCCCTTTTTCTACTTCCATATTATGTTACTTTTTTATGTACTTTTTTAATTTATGTATAAATTCTCCTTCCTACTGTTTTAAATTGCTTATATTTATATGACAAACAATATGCATTCACTAAATTACCTTATTTAATGATAAAAATGTACTACAGGTCAATACAGAATGAGAAAAACCAGTAAAGGGAAACTGAGAAACTTTCATTTCTTGCGTGTGTGTGTCACAACATGCATCATTTTTTTTTTAAATAAATTATTCTGTTGCCTTTACTGACATACACTGCATAATTGCTCTGCACCTTTGACATAGTCCTTCACCATATCCTTCTCTCTAAATTGGAGAGGTATGGATTTGAATGATGGACTGTTCAACTGATTAAGAACTGGTTGGCTGGACACAGCTAAAGAGTTGCAATCAGTGGCTCTGTGTCAGGAGAGGCTGGTCACATGCGGTGTCCTTCAGAGGTTGGTCTTGGAACCACTGCTCTTCAACATCTTCATCAGTGACATAGATGATGGCATCGAGCGCATCCTCAGTAAGTTTGTGGATGACACCAAGCTGAGCGGTGTGGTTGATACATTGGAAGGAAGGGAAACCATCCAGAGGGACCTGGACAGGCTGGAGAAGTGGGCCCAAGTGAACCTAATGAGGTTCAACAAGGCCGAGTGAAAGGTGCTGCGAATGGATTGGGGCAGTCTCAGGTATTCATACAAACTGAGAGAAGAGCCCCTTGAGAGAAGCCCTGCAGAGAAGGACTTGGGGGTCCTGGTGAATGAGAAGCTGGATGTGAGCCAGCAGTGTGTGCTTACAGCCTAGAAGGCCAACTGTTTTCTGGGCTGCATTAAAAGAGGAGTGG
Source organism: Perdix hodgsoniae (assembly GCA_035772895.1). Taxonomy (NCBI): domain Eukaryota; kingdom Metazoa; phylum Chordata; class Aves; order Galliformes; family Phasianidae; genus Perdix; species Perdix hodgsoniae. The sequence continues at coordinate 43,535,083 of JAPSGF010000002.1, forward strand.
CCAGCAGGGAGAGGGAGGAGATTGTCCCCCTCTACTCAGCTCTTGTGAGGCCCCATCTGGAGTACTGCATCCAGGCCTCAGGCCCCCAGCTCAAGAATGATGCGGAGCTCTTCGAACGGGTCCAGAGGACGGCCACTAAGATGGTCAGAGAGCTGGAGCACCTTTCCCATGAAGAAAGGTTGAGGGAACGGGGCTTGTTTAGCCTGGAGAAGAGAAGGCTCTGGGGAGACCTCATTGTGGCCTTCCACTATTTGAAAGGAGTGTATAAAGAGAAGGGAAAATAACTGTTTACAAGGGTGGATAGTGATAGGACAAGGAGGAATGGTTTTAAACTGAGACGGGGAAGTTTAGGTTAACTATTAGATATTAGGTGAAAGTTTTTCACTCAGAGGGTGGTGACACACTGGAACAGGTTGCCCAAGGAGGTTGTGGATGCCCCATATCTGGAGGCATTCAGGGCCAGGCTGGATGTGGCTCTGGGCAACCTGGTCTAGTGGTTGGCAACCCTGCACCCTGTACATGACAAGGGGGTTGAAACTAGACGATCATTGTGGTCCTTTTTCAACCCAGGCCATTCTATGATTCCATGATTGATTCTATGATCTTGCTGATAGGCTGTATGTAGTGGCAAAGCTGTTCTTAATTATATCAACAGAAGGAGGTGTTCTAGAAGTGGTGAATCTCTCTTGCTTTGCTCTTGGTATAGTACAGAATCACTCATCAAAGCAGTTGAAAGAAGACAAAATACCATGTAATCTTCAAATGTTTTTCATATTTCGGCCACAATGTTTACTGAGCTATAGTATTCAGTTTTGAACAGTAATTTCAAGAAGCTCATTGCTACTGCCTAATATCAACACTTTTATGTATTCTGATATGCTACAAAAACAGAAATAAAGTTTTGGAATTTTTATATCACTCAATGACTTTTTGGCAGCAGAAAAGCTATTTGCACGTACTATTGGAATCAGAAAATTAGATTTTAGCCTCTAATGTCTTTTTAAACATAGCTAGCACATAAGTAAACAGCTGTGCTTATTACAGATCCAGAATGTGATAATAATAATAAAGAAATATAATTGGAAGAAATTCCAGGGCGTTCCCCTGAGATGAATTCTTTAAGCTCCCAGCAAATGAAGTGAGAGTCAGAACTACTAATTCTCCTGAGCTTGGCCTTGTAAGACCAGCATTTTTGTTCTTTAACATTTGTCAGTAATATTTAATACCCAGGAAATGCAGATTGCCAGCTGCTACACATCAACTCACAGCAGTAACATGCTCTGATGTTTAAGTCTTATAATTATTTTTGTACGAATGGTACTCAGGAAGCTTGAAATTTGACAGTGAATAAACGTTGCAGTGTTTAGCTTAACTTGATACATCTAGTTGGAAGCTTGATAATGTTTTTGATAGATCAGAAAATTAAGCTAGATAAGGTAATCAGAAGGGGGATTTCTTGTATGCTTGTATATTTACATGGTTTACTCTATTCTGCTTGAACTGTAATAGCAAATCCTGAGGCATTCTCAACAGCAAGCTGATGGAGATGGCTGAACCTGGGGGTCCTATGGTTACCTGTGTCCCCACCAGCACTGCTCAATCCTGAACAGTGATGAATCCTTGCTATGTCATTCCTAATTATTACTTTTTCTTCTCTACGTGTTTAGTTTGTTGTGTGTGTGTGTGTTTAAATGTTTCTTGTTTGTTTGTTTTGTTTTCACCCTGAGTGGAAATAAGTTATCAAGAAAGACTATTCCAGAAGGGATTTCTTGGGCATGAACATCATCTTTTTTAATTCATACCTGCCAGAGATCCAAAAAACAACGCCCTCCCCCCCAGAAAAACAAGAAAACCACGCAAAAAAAGCAGAAATGTTATAAGGTTACAAATGCAGTTCTAAATGCACCAAGAAGTTAATGGGACAAGTGCTGAATCGCTTCAGCACTACGAGGCTTGACAGACGGGCTTTCCTCAGGCAGCACTCATGGCTTCAGAGAATCAAGCACTCCATTTTGCTGGCTCACAGGATGCTGTTTTGAGAGCACATTTTCAACTGGTGTTATTATACAGTATTTAAAGGGAAACAGTAAGAATCCTGTATAGGTTGGGACTCCATCTGGACCATGAAAAGTGTATTGCTTAGCAACTAGCTGTTTACTGTTGTTCTCAATTTTCTTGTTATTGTCATTCTAAGTATATCTCCATACAAGTCTGTCT